>CM057456.1:1106785000-1107985000 GCA_016271365.2 Neoceratodus forsteri | reverse complement strand
TGGCAGCATAGATGTCATTAGTGAGTTTTAGAAGAGCAGTGGAAGTGCTGTGACATTTATGGAAACCATGGATGGGAGCCAGAGAGGGGGTTGTGCTCCTGGAGATACGCAATGGTTTGAGTAACCACTAGTTTTTCCAAGATTTTACTAAGTACAGATAGAATAGCTAGGATGATAGTTGACAAGATCTTTGGGGTCACGTTTTTAAGAATAGGTGTAATTCTAGCTATTTTCCAGATATTAGAACTGAGCCATGGCACAGAGACTGATTGTAGATTTTGGTGAGGGGAGGTGATAAGAGGGCAGCAGCTATCAGGAGTCAGGGTTCCAGACCATCCAACCCAGAGCTGGTGCTATCAGGAATGGCGAGTAACAATTTTAGAACTTCAGGTCTTGCAGCAGTCCGGAACAGGAATCTGGATGGGTGAGTGGAGGTTCAGAGTCATTGGGGACAGAAGTGGTGTGTCCGGGGGAAGGAGGCCGTGTAATTAGATAGGTCAGTAAAATGGAGGTTGAAAGCATTAGCAATGGTAGCAGGTTGTTACAGTGAATGGCATTTAGTAGCCTGTCATTTGTAGTGGCCACATGATTTGCTCCAAGGAGGGTTTTTATGACTGACTAGAATCTCCTAGAGTCACCTGCAGTGTTGACTAGTAGGTCTTTGCAGAATGAGCTCTTAGCTAGGTGAATATTCCTTTTGCAGGAATTTCTCTGAGACCTGTAGGTACTGAAATCAGACTGGAGCTCTGAGGTTTTAAATCGTTGCCAGCTAGTATCTCTAGATCTTAAATGCTTGAGAAGGTCTTTAGTTAACCACTTAGTTTGTGTTCCACATATACGGCGTGTGACTCGTGGAGCATGGATGTCCTGAAGTGATTCAAACCTGGTTAGGAAGTAGTCTAGGGCAACCTGGGCATTAGAGGTAGTGAAGATGGGTGACCAGTCAATCATGGTGAGATCATGCATAAATTGTGCCTGGTTAAAGTTAGCTAGGTTTCGGAAGGTGATGAGTTTCAGTGGAGGAGATGGTCAACTACTGACCAGCCAGATACAGTAAATTGGGGAGTGATCACTTATGGCATCTGCAAAGGTACCTACAGAGACTATACTATCAGGACGGTTTGTGAGGACCCAGTCGATTAGTGTGCTAGGTCGGGGGCCATGACCCTGGTAGGGTCTGTGATTAGTTGGTGGAGGTAATGGTTTGTACCAAAGTATGGATGGACTGATTAACTCTACATCGTCCAGTTTAGGTTAAGGCCCCTAGTGAAGAGGACCTCATTATGTCTGATGGTAGTGTCCACCTGGGAGAGGAGTTCCTCTAGATCAGTGTTACCTCTCCAGGAGGGTTATAGAACACACTATATGAAGCTTCTTAGAGACATTTTGTAGGGTTGCTTGGATCGATTCACCATGAGAGGGTGGATGAGACATTGTGTGACAGTAGTAGGGTGAGGTTTGTAGGAGATAGTGACACCGCCACCCCACTTTGTTGAGCCTCTATCCTGGTGTATAAGTTTATAATTAGGTAGCAAGCAGTGGAAATCAGGGTGGCTGGTTTTAGCTGGTTTCTGACAAGCAAAGGATGTCCAGGTTACATTGTATGACCCAAGCCTCAAGTTCAGTTAAGTTGTGCATCAGGTTCCTGATGTTCAGGTGAGCAATGCAAAGGCCCTTGTGTCATTCCAGGTTGCTTCAGTGTGGGCAGTATTTCCTACTGGCCCTGGATTTTGTTCAATATCCCCAGCTAGCATTAGTGCTAATAGGAGCAGGTACCATAGTTTATGATGGATGAAAGGTGATTGCAAAGAGTGGTAATAGGCAGGGATTTATGTAAGGTAAAAGCTACATAGTAGACAAACCTTTGGGTGACCAATAGTGGTGACGTGCTAGGAGCAACTGGGGATGGTAGGTATATTGGAGAAAAGAGGTCCATAGGATGTAGGTGTGGGGTTCTCATCTGGCAAGTATAATATTGCTAGCCAGATGAGGAGAGCAACAGTAGAGTATTAGCATTACTACGCACATAAGATAGTGGTCATGTAGTTAGTAGTTGCAGGGCCATTAGTGTAAGTATAACCATTAAAGTCTAAGAATATGATGAAACATTTTAGGCAGAGGTAATGCCAATTCAGGATAGGAAGGAAGGCTAAAGAAATGGAAGGCAGGAAGGTTTTAACAGAAACCGACTCTCTAGAGGTGAGAGCGTATAAGCTGCAAGCGAAAGGGAGGAGAAGTTAAACTTCCTCACACATTGGGCGTGGCATAATGTATGCAGCCACTATAAAGCAAATGCCAGCCAAGGGTGGGAGTGGTGGGGGGCAGGTGGGGAGCAGCCACAATGTTGCTGTGTGAAAGAGCGCTGAGCCCTCTGACTGAAAGTAGCAGGCTAGAAACCCTGGCTGCAGTTAGTTACACTCGGCTGCACTTTGGACACAGCTGAAATTAATTGGGCTAGAAACCCTGGCTGCACTTTGTTACATTCACCTGCAGTTTGAACACAGCTGAAATTATTTCTACAGTGATGCCTGCTTGTGGAAATTTTCAGAAACACTATGGAACGAAAGCAGCTTACTTTTAAAGTCAACTGTAAAATTAGCACCAGAACACTATTGTGTGGTGAGCAGCTACAGAGCTACTGGAATTTAATTTTAAATCAAGTCAGCAAGTACTATGGGAACCTACTGCAGCATGCAGAGGTTTCCCCGAAACGCTGCTTGTGTGAGATCTGAAATTTTTTTGGTGCCAGATTCCTGCTACGCAGCAGGTAGCTCTGCCAAACTTAAAAAAAGTCCCATTTTCAAAGAATAGAGAATACATTTTCAGACCCCAACTAGCAATCTCCTTTTAGTCTGTAGGGTGAGATTTTCACCATAGGAGCTGTTTCCTCGCAACGAACAATTTGAGCCCAGGGCTAAGGCAAGGTAAAAGGGTCCCAAGATTTGAACAGCAAATAAAGGAGTTCAGACTGCATTGAGAGCGTTGGTTTCAATGCAGCCAAATTACCTTTAGGATGGGTGGCTTAGCTTCAGTTTCGAGTGTCCCCAGGGCAGGGTGCGCCCTCCTGTAGCTGCAGGAGCTAAGGAGAAAGGAGAGGGGGAGCAAACAGGTTAAGTAAGGGTAAGTGATTCAGATCAGTAGCAGTAATTGGTGGAGCAATGTGATGGGGTGGAGAAAGAAAGAGTAGGAGGGAGCAGAAAAATATACAGGAAAGTAAGCGGAATTCTTTAAACTGTAACTTAAGTAAAACAGAGAGGCAGCTGAAATAGTTACTGGGTATTACTATCTCAAATGCAGCTAAATGAGGCACTCAGAAAATTCATGAAAAAACACAGCTATATGGCACTAAATTAATCATATTAATTCATTCAGCTGTTACATCGTAATCCTTCACACTGTATGAAAATAGCTAGGATTCTGCTTAGCCTATAAGGAGTGCTGCGATAACACCTCAAGTGATTCACATGAATAAGGTACTAATACATCCTGTAGCACTATGTCTTCAAAATGGAACTGACTATAGGGACTGAAACAGTATTATGGAGCACTGAGCCCTCTGACTGGAAGCAGCAGTTGGGTGTCTTTGACCCTCTTTCTCCTTTAGGGTGCACTAATACACATATTTCTGTACTTTACGATTTATATCACAGTTGTTGTTTATTTAGTCATGTGTATCTGCAGTTATAAATATGCATCTGTATATAATAGCATTGATGATAGTTTCTCTATTTTTTCATACCTATAATACATGTTTTTAATAATTGTATATAGTGATTTGATAGGTATGAGATAGACAAGGGATGTATAGTATGATGTCTTTCTTATATTATTTTTTGGTTTGTGTGACTATTTTATAGATGGATTGCACACATATGGATGTTTATGTTTTGTATCATGCTATTGCACTTTATACTCAGTAGGAGTAATAATCATGTTTTTTATATTCCAACACTTAAGGTAGACATTGTTGTTGGGTAAATACAGAATTTGCTGTATATAACTTAGGTGGCAGCTTAGTTATGACATCTTGAAAAGATCTGTGTGATGTGAAATATTGACATACCTGTAGGGTGCTACATGTTTATCTTTAATAAAACCAAGTGGTTTTAAAAGTATCCTAGTACTGCATTTTGTATGCTGTTGGTGTGGGTAGCCAGTATGTATGTTCTATGGCATTGATTGTTTTGTTCTGGCTCTGCCACTGTTTCACTGAGCCACTCAGTTTCTGGATTACATGACAATCATATTGTGCCATGGTGGGATAGGGACAGACTGACACAGCTCCTTATAGGAAGTGACAGTTTGACCCTCTGAAAGGGTCAGAGCAGGTATATATTTCTCTGTCTCTCCAGTCCACAGGCAGAGCGCGTCTATCTACTAGGCTGTTCCTTGCCTCCCAGTACTTTTGCTGAGATGAAAAAGGGGGTGTGGGTGAGCTGATAGTGAAATGCAGCCTCAGTTTAGGGCCCTGAGGTCCATTATGTGTCCCTGATGGTATCTTCCCTCTGGGGAGCTAAGAAGGGTCTGTTCTAAATGGCGAGAGGTATTTCCTTGTCATTGGTTTCTTTAGTATGCAACCTCTTAACCTTAGATGTATATGCTATCAGGGAACTCATAGGATCCCACAAAATAGCCACTGAGACCTCAGCATCTTCTGACTATTAGAAAATAAGATTTCAGCTCCATTCTTAGGCAAGAGCAGAGTGTTGGGAAGAAAATGCATGATTCATTCTCCATTTATTCCAATACTCGATTAGGACCCCATGTAACATCAATAAAACAGGATCATGGTTGGAAATGAGCAGACTGCCCAACTCTGCCTTGCCAATCATATTAATCAGCTCATGGGATATAAAATAATATCTGTTCTGCTGTAGGTATCATGAGCAGAGAAGTAGAAAGTGATGGACAGCTCACCAGGTATCAAAGCCCTAGGCTCCAAATGAGGCCAAGACATGTATTACTACTAGCCTCTAAGTTTGTTCCTAGCCTAGTATGGCTGTAGAAGTCCCATCTATAGTCACACTTAGTCCTTCCTATGATAGCCAGTGACAGATCTCCCTGAGGTGATTGAGCAGGCCATCAAAAAGGACATCTGGTTTTGATGGGCATCCATGCTACCCAAGGTCATGGGGTCCCTGATAAGTGCCCACCACTATATATATGTGTCCTCTGGATCTCTGTATGAATGGTGTATACCCAGTTGGATACCTCAGGCTCATAAGATTGCAACAGCATGTGTGTTAGAGAAATGGTTATGAAATTCTGTTCCTATGCACATAGATCTGAAATGCTCTTCTTCTCTGGCAGACATATGGGTCTCCTGAAGAAGGGCTATCTCACATCCCATAACTTTAAGTCTGGTAAGAAACTTCCTATTTATTTATTTTATTTGGTTATTTCAAATGTTTCACCCTGAAAGGCATACTGAGTAGGGTAGCAGCTTGTTTCCATATGCATCCAGGGGAAGGAGACCAGGAAAATATACAAAATATATTACAACAGGTATGATCAGATCACAGTAACAGATAAAACTTAGGCACAAACACAATATAATACAAAATGTTTTCAGTTATATCATGTACAGTTAACTTTACGTTACAGCAGTGGAAATGCAAAACAGAATGAAAACAGAATAAGATTCAATAAAGCAAAGTGCTCTGGGGTTTGAATTTGATCAGGACAGGAGGGGTGCTATAGAAGAGTTTTACAAGGCTGGACAGAAGAGAAGCAAAATGAAAGAACGATAGTGGGGGCAGTGAGGGGTGCTAGACATAAGGGAGGGGGGGAAGTGGGGGGCTTGTTGTAGGAGAGGAAAGGGGAAAGTGGACGGGTTGAGGTGAGGAACCGAAATGCAGGAAGGAGCAGAGGGGACCATGGGATTGAGTAGAGGAGGGGTCAAGAGGGGGGTAGGTGCCATTGCAGAGGGGGCAGTTGCAGGTGCAGGTGAAGGAAGGGGAGATGACATTGAGAAGAAAAGGGGATGGAGAATGGAGGAAAGGAGCATAACGGATAGAAAGGGGAAGGGAGTTCAGAGTTCAGGAAAATGAAAAGAGAAAGCAGCCTGGCCAGCAGAGACTGACCTGGAAGGTAGAGCAAGGGACCAGAAGCCAGAGTTGTGGAGAGTGTAGGTAGGAGGGGGAGTGGAGAGAATAGAGGTGAGGTAAGATGGGAGATGGTCCAACCAGTATTTCCTGACAAAGGAGAAGCAGTGGGTGAGACATCTGGCATGAAGAGGGGGGGAAGGAGAAAGAGGTATAGAGGTTGCAGTGATGGGCATGGTGTGGACAGCCTAGAGCAAAATGGCAGAAGAAGTGAAATATGGTACCCAGTCTGGCTATGGTGTATGGGAGGGGACTGTACTGTAGACTATGTCTCCATAGTCAAATATTAGCAGAATCATTTTCTTGACTATTTCCCTATGGACCAGTAAGGGGATACAGCCATGGTTTCTATGCAATGCACCTAGCCTGGATTGCATTTTTTTGTGGATGGCATCCGCATGTCTAGGAAGTCAAGGTGTGCCAAGCCAGACATTGGGGTGCTCAGGAGTCAACATCATCCATCTTGGACCCATCGAGGGTGTGGGAGGATGAAGGCAGTAAGCCCAGAGAGTCTTGCCTGGTTCCAATGGTCATGGAGACTGTCTTCTTGGCATTGAGGGACAGCTGATTCAATGGAAATTTGTCGAAGTCCAGCTGGATTCTGTTCCTCACATCAGTGGCAGAGGAAACAGAGGCAAAGAGAACTGTGTCATCTGTGTACATATGTATGGATGCAGTAGATTAGGCATCAGGGAAGTCATTCAGGAAGACTGGTTCAAAAATGGAACTTTGAGGGTCACCGATGCATATTGGGGAAGGGGTAGGGAGTTATTGAAAAATGTTGGTACAGGATGCCCAAATATATATTATGTAGGTCTGGACCTTCTTATTTTGTCTACATAAACCAAAAAACATGAAACTGTAAGATAAAGTCCAAAAAGTCCATAAAAGTTTATGTTTTTATTTTGTCTTCACTTCACACCATTGTACTGTAGGCAACAGTTTCGTAGCTTAATACGCTACTTCCTCAGGCCATTCGTATCTGACAGTGTTGATACTAAATGCAAAACTGACAGTGTTGATACTAAATGCAAAAATATAAGTGTAATTATTAAATTTATAAATTTTCAAAATTAATTTCTTATTTATTAAGATACTGGACGGTTATTTATGACCAATACTCTTTATAATGAGGTACCTTAAGTTAACAACATTTTTCATAGAGTTTACTCAATACTCATGATATGAGCTTATTCCTATTAAACAGTGTCAGTTAACATAAAACTGCATATATGATCATTTTAATCAATGATTTTTAAATCACTTCACATACCAATTATTTCTGGTAATCAATTTTAAACTGTCCTTCCCCTTCTTCATTCAGGGGTGTCGGCAGGCATACGCACTGTATTCAACAGAGTACAGTAAAAAAAAATTAGGTAGGGGCAACAAATCAGGCAGGGGCAACAAAAAGAGGAAAGCAATGACATTGTGAGTCACATTGCATCAGTATGGGGCTGAGCCCTTTTGCCTTTATTGTTTGCTATGGGACACTGATGCCACCAGCCAAATACATAAACAAGAGCAATTTACAATGCAGGCAGAAAAACAAAAGAAGGAGGATTACAGGAAGAAACTGATTACTTGAACTCAGACATGGCAAACAGAAGGGAAGAGGGCAGTGCACATTTTGGTTTATGTTTACATAATGGGAGGGGGGGGCAGTACATCAGTATTGAGTACAAGTTTAAAATCCCTGACTACACCCCTGTCTTCCATCAATATTTAAGTTGCCACTTCTTTTTAACTTCTTGTTAGACCTGGTTCCCAAATAAATATAATTCCATCCTAACTAGGTTAAAGCAAAAATAAGTGAGCCCACTTTACTATTCCACTTAGCTACAGGGAAGGTCATGCAGCTCATTCATTTTCAACCTGTAACTAAATCCATAGTGGGCTAAGGGTTAGCGCCATGAATGACGTATCACCTCCTGTCAATTTTGCGGGCTTTTTAAACCACATTTAAACCCTTAGCTCAGACCGCTCGGTTCCTTCTGGAAGACGGTCATCAGTACAATGGTGTCGAGCAAGGTAAGAATTATTTAAAACACTCTAAGAATCATGAGATATTGAGAAAACACTTACAAAAAGGCTGAGGTCATGTAAATAGGCACTATATTTTCCCTTTTCTCCTCAGTTCTAACTGAAATAAAGAGTTTAAAGTCAAGCGCATGAAGTCAAAGATCATCCGACTCCTGAGCTCCATTTTAAATGATAAGGTTTCTCAGTTCTAACCGAGAAACAAGGAGTCTAACAGAGTTTATAGTTAAAAGAGCATCAGACTTAGTGAGCTCTGCTTAAAGGATAAGGTATACTTCATTGTAAAGCAAACTTTTAATATTACAATATACTTGCAACTTCAGAGAATACTAAACTTTTACAGAAATTAATAGACCTGAAAAGGATCACAATGTGGTTATAAGCTTTATAGTTATTTTATATGATAAGTCCTTTCTCATAGTAATTAAGATTTTCTCCCTATAGGAAACAAGTGACAATAAGGCATTTGAACGTCTATTAAAAAAGAACATGGCCCGGATATTCAAAAGGGTTGCGCATGCGCAAGTCCAAAATTGTGCCATTTTGCGATATTCAGAAGGAGGCAGATGCGCCACCGAAAACATGCTGAGCAACAGCGCAATGAAAATGAAGGCATGCGCAACCAAAGGGGGTGGATCCATGCATAAAGAGCGCAATGCGATATTCAAAGACTTGTGTGATGTGCAATAGCGGCACAGCCGGAAATTGCGCACTAGCGGAAATGAGCCAAAATAAAAAGGCTCAAGGAAGTGGCGCAAGAACACTACAAGGCTGCCAAGTGGGGGAGAGAGAGAGAGAGACAGACAGACAGACCAACAGACAGGCTAGGGGCAGGCAAGGGGAAAGCGTGGGCCATAGGCTGTAGAGGCTAGCGGGGGTGCCTGTGCAGTGGAAGTAGCAGGAGGACAGTGGGGCACACAGCAACACCAGCCGGGGGGCAGTAATCCAGGAGATGGACAGTGCCAGCTTCCACATGGAAGCTGTAATGAGGGGTGAGAATGCATGCTGCAGGGGACATGGCCGTGGAAGGGCCTGTCGGGTATGTGCCCCAACAGGCAGTACCATGCCCGCATCAGCTTTGAGCTGTACACAGATGTAGAGATCGTGGGCGGTACCACCTGAACAGGGCAATACTGAGATGGCTCTGTGAGCTGTGCAGTGATGTGATGCAGGCACCCTCACGACGGAGTCATGCTCTGGTCGGTGGAGACCAAGGTGACAGCCTGCATGTGCCTGCTCACCAGGCACCTTCCAGAGGCCGACAGGGACACCACAGGCATCACACAGTCGCCACGCCACGCATCCTCACCCAATTCCTCAGCGCACTGCTGCCACATGCTGCGGAGTACATCCATTTCCCCAGCACCGCGGCAGAGCGTACAGCAAACATGCAGGAGTTCCACAGGGTAGCACGTATGCCTGGCATGCTAGGGGCCATAGACTGCACCCATGTGGCCATTCATATGCCACTTGGCCCCGATGGGCTCACATATAGGAACAGAAAGGGATTCTCCAGTGTCAACTGCCAGGTGGTGTGTGATGCCACTGGGAGCATAATCAATGTCTGTGCCACACACCCTGGCAGAGCACATGATGCCTTTATATGGTATCAGTCCGCACTGTGCCATCAATTCGAGAGTGGGGACATCCCCACAGGACATCTAGTGGGTGAGTACACCTGTATGGAATGCAAACTCGGGGCAAGAGTGGAATGCCACAGGTGCCATGGTAGTGGCACACAGGGATATGGGCAATATGGACCTGAACATGAGACTGATCTCCACTATCCCACACAGGTGACAGCGATACCTACTCTGTCCCTGGCTGCTCACACCGTGCCGGCCCCATGACCTCCTTCGCGTAACGCTTATAATGAGGCACATGTTTCCCACACGCAGTCATCATAGAGCGGGTGTTTGGGATGCTCAAGGCACGCCTGCCTAGACACCTCGCGGTGCCCTACAGTACAGCCCCAAAAAGGCCTGTGGGATATTCCTGGCCTGTTGCATCCTGCACAACATGGCCAAAGACTATGGGACACGCTACATGGTTGAAGAGGGGACAGCGATGGGGACGCCAGTGGCGCTGTGTTGATGGTGATGAGCAGCCCCCAGGACAGCGTGACCCCCACTGATCCGCAGGCCCAGCTGCACCGGGACACCACTCACAGAGCAGCACCATGCAGAACACAGGTAAGTCAAGGACATGCAACCAACACTGTCCATGCGCAGCCACAGGCACACAGGGTAACACACCAGGGTGCATGACGTGCCAGGGGTGAAGGGTCCAGGCATACAAACACACCATCAGGGGAGGGGTGAGCACTCATATGGACACACACACACAGGCAGAGCGACATGGGCACATGCACAGTACAGCAGGAACTGACATTGCTAACACACAGCACCACCGACCACCCCCACCACCTGTACTGTCCAAGTAGTCAGTCAGATGCTGGGCACCCTTGCACCTTGGGTACAGTCAACCAGGCATCATCATGCACATGCACCTGTGGACAGTAGTTGGGAGGGTGTGGTGGTCCGTGTGCGGCGTGGTGAGCAGAGCACCCAGCAGTGCACTGCCCACCATGACACACATTGCATACATGGCAGCACCAGACAGGGCCACACTGGGAGACAGCTCAGTCATGTAGCACTGTCCCACGGCCACCCTGGATGCATGTAGCCCCGCCTGCGACCCAACAGCACTGGCAGGCTGAGCAGGGCTACATGGGGTGCACTGCTGCACCACCAGGGTCCCACTGCGTGAATGTGACCTTGCCCGCAGCGGGTCTGCAGCATGTCGAAAAACCTGCACCAGGGGTGCTCGGGATGGCCACAGCAGAACCCGGCATCGACAGGCCTGTGTCGCATGACACCGGAAGGGGAGGAGAGTGAACTGTGGGTGTGGCGTGCAGGGCACCTGACTGTGTGCTCAATGCATCCACGACAGAGACCACTGCCTGGGTCAGCCTGTCATGGGCGGCGGTCACATCCGTCCACATACGCACTCAGCTCTGACAGTCCAGAGCACACCCTGCTGTGCTGCTCCACAGCCACAAGACAGTGCCTCCACGGGACATTGCAACCCACCTCTGCAGCTGTACTGATTCCCAGCACGCTGGTGTGCTCGTCCATGGGTACTGTGCCCAACTGCATCCTGTCCCCAGGGTGTGGAAGATCCTGATGCACAACACCCCTTGAGGGTGGGTGCCGTTCCGCCAGGACCAGGAATGGGCAGATCAAGGGCGGCGGACATGTGCCACCGCTGACACTGTACCCCCAGACCTGGTGGTGACTGCTGCTGCTGCCCCACCAACTGCTGTGCCCCAGGGTCCACTCTGCTCCACCGCTGTGCTAGCAAGAGTGCCAGACACCCGCACAGCCACTGGTGCTGCCCCACGTGTGCTGACAGGCACAGCCTGGGACTGTGCCAGCATGCTGGTACACAAGTTGGAACCAGAATGGCCCAGGGGCACGTTCTGGCCTGCTGTGTGTCCGTCATGGGACACACACCTATCACTGCCCATTGCAGTCCTTGCATCATCAATGGTGCAGGTACGTGCTACAGCCATAGTCACAGTGTGCTGGCATGCTTTCATGCCAGACTGCTGAGACACAGGCTGTGCACCCCCGCACCCGAATCACCGACACCAGAGTTGGCGGCCCAGCGTGCATGATGCTGCTGGCTGGGGATAGAGGTGGATGGACCCTCCTCCATGTCCAGCAGGTCATCATCACTGCCTGGACTCACCACCACCATCTCCTGAAGATGAACAAAATCTGTAACAGAAAGAGAGTACATGTGAGTGCATGTGAACAACCTTCCCCGCAACCCCCCCCAACACCACCACCATGTCATACCGTGCAGTGATGGGCCTCCACCTGTCTGGAATCCACCTCCTGGTACGCCCTCAATAGCGCTCTGCTGCAATGATGCAACCAGTGTCTCCTCAGCCGGGGCCAGCTCCAACACCACTGGCGGGCCCCTGCCAGTGCCAGCACATGCCGCCCTGAAGGCTGCCACCTTCTCCTTCAACCTCCTGCGGTCTGTCCCCATCTTCTTGCATTCCTGCATGGAGCACTGGTGGCTTCCATGCAGGTTCATGACCAGCTACCCTCCCATGCAGCCTTGCCGGGACTGAGGTGCCCTCCATCCACTCAGTACTGGCTCCTCATCCAGGTAGGCCTGGAGAGGGCCTCTGTCTCTGCTGTAAAAGTTGGGCCTCCCTACGCCCACCGTCCTCACCTTGGCTCTGCTTTCGGTCATGGCGATCTGTATGAGGACAGTGGACACCTGTCACTGTGCAGTCTACAGCATTTTCCCCATGACCATTGTCCAGAACATCACACAGCATGCAACTCACCTCTCACCTGCAGTAACCAAATCTGGCCAGCTCAGCCCAATGTCGCACATTTATAGCGCAATGCATGCAAATTAGGAGTGGAGCAACTATAATGACATGCAAATTGCACCACTGCACCTTTGAATGGCTGATCAGATGATTTGCATGTGTTGGCTGAATATCGCGAATCTGCACTTTGCGCAATATGGTTGAGTCGGCTGAGCCAATGGCGCAGATCTGTGACTGCGTGGTACACTGCATTGCGCATGCCCAGATAGCTTATGTAGGCATCTGCCGTGCTGCTGACATGCTGTGCACGATCGGCAATTCAGGCCATGGCCACCATTGTGCCAGTGGTGCTACAGCAATAGGCACTATATGGCGTTGTGGCACTGCTGCGCAATAGTCCACTGTGGCACTGGTACGCAGCTGGTCGGTCACGCAGGATGCCTATACATCAGATGGCGCTGTGCGTGGCCTTGCGTCATTGGCCATGACCTTGTGTCCGACCTTGGCCCCCTGGCGCTGTTCACCTGCCATGTGTATCGTCTTTGTCATGGTGCGCTGTCTGGTGACAGCGCCATGATGACGGCGCTTGTTTGAACAGCGATTGAGCATGTGGTGGTCTATTGTGCAACATCTCCACGCGGTGGTTAGGGGCATGCGGGGTGCCATATTGCCTGCTGTAAAGTTGGTACCATGGCTGGAGAAGAGCTGTTCCCTGGAGCCAATTGGAACTGGGAAACTTGGTGGCTAGTGGAGCCCCACTATGGGGCACTTTATGGTGAGGCCCTCACCATTGCCCGCTTACAGGTGTGGCATCAAGTGGCAACTGACCTGGTGGGTCACTGGACGGTGCCGGTCTGATGAGCAGTGCGCGCACGGCACAGTGACCTCCGCGAGGGATCCGGACCTTCTGGATAGGCTGCGGTCACGTGCCAGGTGGGCTGGTGCCTAGGCCAGGTGGGTGTACCCATCTATGCACCTGTATTCTCTGTAGGGGTGTGAGTGTGTTTTGGTGGCTGTGCATAGGTGATGGCTCTGCCATGGTTGGCTGTGTCAGTGTGCAGCTGTGAGATGAATGGGTCTGGCTGTGTGGGCAGGCACTCCACTGGGGCAGAGGGCAGTCTGCTTTGGAGTCATACTGATGTTTGTCTCAACATATGTCTCCCACAGGCCGGGATGTGAGGATGCAGGCCCGGGTTGAGGAGGGCTGTGCCAGGGCCCTGGTGCCAGCGGGAGTTGCACCCCAGCAGCAGCAGCAGCAGCAGCATCAGCAGCAGTGGCAGACACAGCTGCTTGAGCAGTGTGAGCATCATTACTTCATGGATGCTATTGCATGCTGGGGGGGGAAGACCACTAGCCCTGCACAACACAACCATGCAGGAAAGGGGAGGTCATAATTCCACTATACAAGACACTAGTGAGGCCCCACCTGGAGTACAGTGTACAGTTCTGGAGACCATACCTACGTAAGGACATAGACTGAGCAAGAGAAGGTTCAGAGGAGGGCAACAAAGATGGTGCATGGCTTGTTCACAAGTCCGATGAAGACAGGTTGAAGGAACTGAACATGTACTCCCTGGAGGAGAGGAGGGAGAGGGATATGATAGAGACATACAAGTATCTTACAGGGAGGAACAGGGTGCAGGAAAACACTATTTTTAAGCGAAAAAGATGTTCCAGGACTAGAGGGCATGGGATGAAGTTGGAGGGAGGACGATTCAGAGGAAACATGACAAAGAATTTCTTCACAGAACGGGTGGTGGACAAGTGGAACACCCTGCCAGAGGAAGTGGTGGGGGCTGAAACAATCACGGGATTTCAGAATGCACGGGATAGACATAAAGGAATTCTGGAGGTCAGGGGTAAGGGGTAACAGACTTATAGGAAAACAAAGTGAACTTACAAGCTCAAATGGACAGACTGGGTGGGCCATAGGCCCTTATCTGCTGACACTGTCTATGTATCTATGTATGTATGCATGACACAGGTGACATGCATCACTGTCCAGTATCACAGCACGTCTGTGTATGCGTCACTGGTGGTCCATGCATGCACCGGGCATATAGCTGTGTAACTGGCATCGCACCACGTTGCCACGTCACTTGACAGCCTTGTTTGTGCTGTGATGGACATGGGCAGTGTGTGTGTGCAGTGGTGCGCATAGCTGGTGCCGCCTGTTTGTGATGGCCATGTGCATGTTCACTGTGGGTGGGTGCATGCCATCACAGGTGTGGGACATTGGGCTACATGGCTTGCAGGTTGGGTGGTGTTCAGGGTTGTGGTCAGACACAGCCATTGACTGTGTTCCCATTTTCCTAGGCCTCGAGGTTCTCCGGAGGATTCGACAGGATATTTGGGGCCTCACAGAGGTGTCCATGGAGAATCAGGCCATCCTCCAGTCCATCAGGCGCCATGGCCTTCGGAGGAGGCATCACAGGACAGTGCGGAACCAGGCAGAGGATGAGCAGCCGGCTGGGCCTTAGCAGGAGATACCCTTCCCACTTCTCCCATCCCTACCACCCTGCCTTCCCTCTCCAAGTTGTTCATCCCTACCCCTTGAACACCCCTACCTTGTACCCGTCCCCCTTGTAAATAGTTGTTATTGTTTTGGTTCTTTAGTATTTTGAAATTTTAATATACATTTATATTTTGATATGAATACTGTGTTGGTCTCTGATTTGCAGCTGGCAATGGGTGCTCAGTTGCAGTGGTGTACATGCCATCTGGGGTGGTATGGTCCTGGGTATATGTGTGTGTGTGTGTGTGTGTGTGTGTGTGTGTGTGTGCTGTGTGTGCATGGGGAGGTATCTCCAGCATGGCAGTGACTTTCTGTTGGTCTTGCCATCTGCTGCCACCCACTGCTGGGTGCACAGGGTGTGTCTGGCTTGTATGCTTCTGTGCTGCACGGGGCTGACGTGTGCTGGGGGGGATGCATGGTTTCCTGCAGTGCCAGTCACTGCACATGGGTGGTGTCTTGGGGTCATGGTGCAGGGTGTGCTGTGCGTACGGGGAGCTGAGGTGCACTGTGGTTGTCAACCCCCTGTGTGTGGCACTCTCAGCCTGCCAGTGGTTGTGCTGGGGTGTCATGGCTCTGCTGTGCTTTGTTGGCTTGTCCCCATGGGCCAGTAGATCATCCGTCATACCCCCAGTGATGCTGTGCTTGGGGTGTGCAGGTGTGGTGTTGGTTCTGCAGTGTGTTCCTGTGCCCATGTGTGGCATGGCTGGCGGTGGCCCCAGCCTGCCTCCTGGATGTGCAGTTCCATTGCTCTGGGGGGGCTCTGCTTGCGCTATGGCACCTCTGGACTGCTCAGCTGGGCTGCCCTGGTTGTGCTATAGCGCAACATTTCTGCTCAGCTTCTCCTTCCTGGTTGCGCTATGGCGCAGTTAGTGCGATATTCAGATGTTGGCTGCTTGCGCAATTTGTTCTGCTCCATGTTTGAATATCGCACCTGTTGCGCATATGCGCAATTGGTTTGTGCTTGCTCCTGCTGTTGCGCACATTTTGGGAGCAGTTTGAATATCCGGGCCCATGTTTTTAATCAGTTTGTAGAAGAAATCCATATTAAAAGTAAGAATTAATACAACTATAATATTGGAAAATGCTTTGAAAGTATGGATTTAACATTTAATCTAACAAAAATTATTTTTGCTTTAACCTAGTTAAGATGGAATGATATTTGTTTGTGAACCATGTCTAACAAGAAGTTAAAAACAAGTGGCAACTTAAATATTGAATGAAGAAGGGGAAGGACAGTTTAAAATTAAAATAATAGGTATGTAAAGTGATTTAAAAATCATTGATTAAAGTGATCATATATGTAGTTTTATGTTAACTGACACTGTTTAATAGGAATAAAGCTCATACCATGAGTATTGAGTAAACTCTGTGAAAAATGTTGTTAACTTAAGGTACCCCATTATAAAGAGTATTGGTCATAAATAACCGTCCAGTATCTTACTAAATAAGAAATTAATTTTGAAATATTATAAATTTAATAATTACATTTATGTTTTTGCATTTAGTATCAACACTGTCAGATACGAATGGACTGAGGAAGTGGTGTATTAAGCTACGAAACTGTTGCCTACAGTACAATGGTGTGAAGTGAAGACAAAATAAAAACATATACTTTTATGGACTTTTTGGACTTTATCTTACAGTTTCATGTTTTTTGGGGGATAGGGAGTTACCTGCTCTAACTGACTGAGTCCTACCCACAAGATAGGAATGGAACCAGTTAATGGTGGAGTCAGATACAGTAGATCTGTTGCAGCCAGCTTATTGAAACAAAAGTGGGTGGGCTACTATGTAGAAGGCTTTGGCCAAATCAACAAAAATGGCAGATGTGATGGGGCCTTGATCCATGCTAGAGAAAATGGAATCAGTAAGCCAGTGGATGGAGGTTGAGGTGAAGTGGGACTTGCAAAAGCCAGACTGGTAAGGGGGGAAAAAGGAGGAAGAGTCAAGGAAAGAGGAAGATTGAGACAAAATGAGGTGCTCTTGAAGCTTTGCAAGGATCACGAGCAGGGAGACAGGGTGGTAGTTGCCTGTGTTGGAGGAGTCACTACCTTTGGTGAGAGGAATAACAGTGGCATGTTTCCAAGCATTAGGGACAGAGGCAAGGGAGAAAGAGAGGTTTAGTAGGGAGGGGAGAGGGAGAGTAATGGCAAAGGAAGAGAGAGAGATGGAGGAGTTTCATGTTGAGTCCATCAGGGCTCTTGCACTGTTGAGGGTTGAGCATTAGGATAGATTTAAAGGTGTCAACAGGTGAGATGGGGATGAAGAAGAAGGATATGGGTGGGGAGAATGGATGGAGAAGTTGAAGGGGTAGGACAGAGGGAGAGAGGAGAGGAGAGAAGAGAGGAGGCACAGGTGGTGAAGAAAGCACTGAATTCAGAAGCTACAGAGAGTGGGTCAGAATTTGTGGAATTACTCACCTTGAGGACTGGGATAGGGGACTGTGCCAGGAGAGGGGAGAGAAAAGGGCATGTATAACCTTGTAGAACTTGGAGGGGTGATTAAATTGTTCAGAAGTGTGGCAGAAGTACTTGGATTTGGCCATTCTGATGACCCTGGTGTAGGCATTTGGAAAGGTGTGGTACTATAGAAAATCTCCAGGGGAGCCTGAGGCCTGCTGCACCTTCAAAGCAAGGTCATGAGTATGCAGACAGGCCAGTAGTTCAGCTGAAACCCAGAGGAGGTGGGATCCTCGGACCCTGATTTTCCTGAAGGGAGCGTGCCAATCCCAGATTGACAAGAACTTAATCTTAAAATAGCTATGGACAAAATCAATGGAGATGGCATAGAAGATGGCTGACCAGTTGGTTGTTGCTAATTCCTCATTGAAGGAGGACAATTTGAAGGACCTGAAAGACTAGATCTGGAGGAGTTTCAGGGGGCTTTGGGGCGGTGGATTTTATGTACATAGTAGACCATGTAGTGATCACTGAGTGCATCTGGGAGGATGCCAACACCAATTATATGGTGAGGGTGGTAGAGAAGAGGCCAATTCTGAAGGGTATGCTTGAGGGATTTGTGGTTTAGGTGGGTTGGTTCAGAGACCATTTGTGTAAGGTTAAGGGATAAGATGTTATGGCAGAATTTGGAGTGGGCAGGGGAGAGCCAATTTAGATTAAAGTCTCCAAGGATGAGGAGTTCACCAGATGCAGAATGGGTAGTGAGAGTAGAGATGAGGTCAGAGATCAATGATGGGGAGAGGTCCAGGCAGCAGTAGATGCCACCCACAAAGATGGGGAGGGAAAAAGGGAGGGAGAGTTTTAAAAGCAGAAGTTTGTATGCAGAAGGGGAGGAGATGGAGAGCATAGGTGTGAACTGGATGGAGGGGGAAGAGGTAAATGGTCACCCCACCACCCCTGCTCCTATGATCTTGATGGATGAGGGAGTAGCCAGGGATGGTGATGCCATTATCAGGGATCTTAGTGGAGAGCCAAGACTCCAAGAGGATGAAAACATCTGGTTTGAGGTTAGTCATGAGAGGTTGGTGAAGGTCAGTCTTGGGAAGGAGGCTCATGATGTTGAGGTGGCTACTCTCAGGCCTTTGGGAAGGCAGGAGGGTGAGGACAGAGCAGTGCTGGGGTTAGGTTCTATAGCACCTGCTATCAATAGAAGCAGAGAGATAAGGAGCTTAGCAGGGATAGACATGCATCTGTGAGGCATTGGGGAGGAGGAGGAGAAGGCGAGTTGAGGGAGGAGGTAGGTGGGAAGCAGGGATCTAAGAGACGCAAGATGGAGGAAGGGGGAAGAGAGGAGTGAGGAACCAGGGGGCAAGGGGGAATGAGGCAGA
This sequence comes from Neoceratodus forsteri, assembly GCA_016271365.2. Classification (NCBI taxonomy): domain Eukaryota; kingdom Metazoa; phylum Chordata; order Ceratodontiformes; family Ceratodontidae; genus Neoceratodus; species Neoceratodus forsteri. The sequence continues at coordinate 1,107,966,200 of CM057456.1, read as the reverse complement.
GAGGAGAGACGGGGGAGGGTGGGAGAGGTTGATGGGGGATGGAGAGGTAGGGTGATGGGGATGAAAAGGCAGTAGGTGGGAGGACTGCCAGGGTTAACAAGAGTGGGAAGAGGGAAAGGGCAATGAGAAACATCCTGGGAGGAGGAGAAGGGGGAAAAGGTGGGAAGGAATATGAGCATAAGAGTAGGGAAAGGATGGAAGTAGTGGAGTGGAAGGAGGAGAGTATGCTGGTAGAGACTGGGGAGAGTTAAGGGAAAAGGGAAGTTAGTTATTCCATGACAGGAGAGGAATAAACAGTGGTAGTGAAATAAACTGTAGTAGAGGAGGGTTGAGGAAGAAGAGGTGAGGAAGGAGATACTGGAGGTGGGAAGGGGAGACACAGCAGAGAGGGAGATTTTGGGAGAGTAGAGGGACTGACCAGACTAGGTTAAATTTGGCAGCCTATACAGCGATGCAGAAGAACAGAGGCAGAGGTAACAACATACCACTGAGAAGTAACAAGTTATGATTCTTATAGAAAATAGAAGCAACTAAGCAAAATATTGTACAAAGGCTATATCAGAAACAACTAAGCAAGTATAGTGCAAGGCTATGTCTGCAGCAACTAAGCAAATATTGTACAAAGGCTATATCAGTATGTAAGACTCTGGTAACAACAATGTCACTTCATATAAACTGTTACTCAGCAACATGGCACATTCATACAAACTGTAACATCAGTGAAAATAACAAAGATGCAAAGCACTGGAGGAGGCATGGCTTGGAAGCTGAGCATGGTGGTCGTCTTTTAGAAGGGCTTGGTGGGCACCAGCAAGACTGGCAGAAATAATATGATAATCGGAAAGAAAATTTGTACTGAACTAGAAAAGAAGATACTATGGCTACACAAAAATGTACAAAAAAAAACCAAGGAACATTGCAGTTTGAACCTGCAGAATGAACCCTAGCTGGCAGCACAGAGGGCCGCATGAGGTCTCAGACAGTTCCAAATGACGGTGGCTCGGGAAAAGGGGCTCAGGATCCTGCAGCTGTGGTGTTACCAGTGATGATACAAACCCTACAGCAATAGATGAAAGCTGGTTTTAGTAATGTTACGGCACAAATTGCACACTTACTGAACACTGTTAATGAGCTAGCAGAGGCATCTGCATCACATACATTAAAATCAAGTGAGCAGGAGAGGAGAATCAGTGATCTGGAGGATAACATGACAGAAATCATAAAAGAAATAAAGCAACATCAGGAATAAGTGTAAGTCTTGACATCGAGAGTCAAGGATCAGGAGAACGGAGCCCATAGATCAAATGTCCGAATTATTGGCTTACCAGAGGGGCCAGAAGGTGAAGAAAGAGGGAGAGTTGTACAAAAATGGTTGGTGGTCAAACTGGGGTCGGAAGCTGCGGCAGCAAACTTTGAAATCTAAAGAGCTCACAGAACTGGTCCAGTCCCTAAACCTGGGGAAAGACCCAGACATTATTTAATCAATTAATTGCACTTCCCAGACAAAGAAAAAGTTTTAAGAGCATCCCACATGCATAGTCCCATTCAGATCGAGGCTGGTAAGGTTTCCATCCTCCAAGATTACATGTGGGACATCTGGCTGCAGAGACAAAAGTTTGCGGTGATAAAAACAATGCTGTACAATAAAGGCTGAAATTTTACACTGTTATACCCCGCAGAACTTAAGATTGTGAAACCAGGCTGTCCCCTGAAATACTTTACTAATCCTCAAGAAGCTGAGCTATTTGTTAACAGGGAGACAGCAGGAGCGGAGGGGCAATCTAGTCCCAGAACAACTGCCCCAACACACAGATGAACTTTGCATCCTGAGATGATAGCAAAAAATAAACTGACAGTGACGCTGTAAAGTTATCAAGGTAAACTGCTTCACTGACTTGTACTGTTGTAATATAAATAATGTAATGCCAGACATGAGATGTGTCCTGACAAAAGTCATTTGAACTCCAGTTGGCTGGCTGGGTCAATTTAAATAGGACCTATGAGTGCTATTTGCAGATCTGAAACTAAACTGTGTTTTGCATTTTGAGCTAGCAAAGGGAATACAAGATGGCCATTTGTCACAGCAATCTCAGACTGGCAGTGTGGCAATTGTTTTCTGTGATGTACTTCTTGGGTGGCTCCCCTTGTCAAACTGTGACAGCTAGCTGTCAATGCTGCAGACTGAAATTGACAAACAATTGGTTTTCATGAAGAGGGGAATGCTGTCAATCACAAGTGTATGCCCCCTTTTAGGTGGCTGATGTAATTGGTCAGTAGTGCCAGCATTGTTGTAAATATCACAGTTAGGAGGAATGAATGTAAGCTGGACAGCCCATTGATCCAATACCCAGCGGTTGCATGTTAAATAAAAGTGATAGCTATGGAGGGGATGTGCAGCTATTCAAACAAATTTTATATGTAAGGGAAAAGCTGTGAAGGCTAGAAGAATGCATAGAATTTGAGGGATGAAGAGCAAAGTGACCAGCAGCCAATTGCAGAGACAAGCAATAAGCAGATGCACCAATGAGCAGATGGGTTGGCCCTCTGAGAACAATGTTGGCATGGAAACTGTAAGAACATGTTGAGGCTCAATAATGGTGACAGCGTAGACACGGGGTGCTTTGACTGGAGATATTTCCTTGCTGCAGAACAAGATTCCCTATGAAGCCATCAAGTGGGTCTAATGGGGTGACAGACTTCCCCAATATCACTGAGCTAATGTGCATGCTAAAGGATGGTAATCTGTGATGACTTGTAAGAATTGCGAGGGTACCACCTAAGAAGATCAGTCATGGAGATGTTTGCAATGGGCGGGACTGACAAGTTTGCATCCCACCACCATGACACCGTCTTGACCACTGCTAGGGCAGTGGGTTCCAGTAAGAGGGTGGATTACTTATCAATGAACAAAAGGGGGACTAAACTTGATACTAATGAAAATGTTTGATTATCACTGGACAGACTAATTTTGCTTGCATTGCAATTGAATGTTTAAAGGTAATGGGGACAAGAGTCCAATGGCAGGTGTGGGGAAAAGGTATAGTTGGGCTATACTTTGCAGTGTTAGCATGCCTCAGAAAATAGGGTAAACTGCCAGTGGGTGGTTCTAGCTGACTTTGTCCAGGAGTGGCCATGAGTCCAAGATTTATTTCCAAAACAAAGGGAGGGAATTGAGCCTTCCTATCCTTGTTTCAAGTAAACAGCAATTTAGTACCATTACTAAGATGCTGGGTGAGGACCTTGTAAAAGAAACAGTGTTATATTCTAAGTACTGTAACTGAACTGTCAGGTGTCACCGAGTATCATTTCTGATGTTTCTCTCACACATTGATTGTTACATTAAGTTTTACAATATGTTTAAGAGGCCTTTTATATTTGTCTGCCTTAAAAAAATAATTATATGTTTCAAAATACCACAGTGCCCACCATGAGGTTGATCACCTTAAATTTGTGGGAAGATGCACAAGTTTAGTGTAAGGGTTGGGGGGACCTTATGTTTACTTTTGGAGGAAAGTTCTTGGTTGGGGGGTGGAGGGAAAAAGTTCACATTTAGAAGAGGATATTGTTAGAGTGTACATATTCCATTCACTAGACAGGGATAAAATTGTTCTTGCCTCATTAGTTTTAGAGAGTCCACAGTTGGTGTTAATTATTAAGGTTTATACTTATGTTGAAAAACTAAGGCTACTAAGGCATATGACTTTACATGAGGTGACAGGTGACTGAGAGTATGTAACTATAGAATTTAATGATAAATTACATAGTATGGAGATTGCACTGGTTCGGGTGCTCAATGATTTCCTGATAGCTATAGATCGGAAAAAATGCTCCATCTTGGTTATTTCAGATCTCTCATCAGAATTTGACACTGTGGACCATGGGGTCCTACTTGATTGCCTGAGGTTCATCTGCAGACTGTTGGGTGCAGTCCTCAGGTGGTTTACATCTTTCCTCACTGGAAGAACTCAGAGAGTGGTGTCCGGAGTTCATTCCTCTGACCCAGTTTCCCTGTCATGTGGGGTCCCTCGGGGTTCAGTGTTGTCCCCCTTGCTGTTCGCAGTGTACATGCTGCCCCTCAGAGACATTGTAAGAATATATGGGCTGAGGTTTCACTGCTATGCTGATGATACCCAGCTCTACCTTTCTTTTGCACCTGACCAGGATGGAGTTCTCTCAGTCTTTACCAATTGCCTTGCAGAAATCCAGGATTGGATGGACTCGAGTTGGCTGAAGTTGAACTCGGAAAAGACTGAGGTGCTGGTTGTGGACCCAGTGTGCTGGATAAGGGGAATGGGGGTTGGTTCACCCTCCGCACTGTTTCTTGGGGGCTTATCATTCCTGACCTCTAAACAGGTGCGAAACCTGGGGGTAACTTTTGATGAAGGGTTGACTCTGCATTCACAGGTGTCAGCCGTTGTCAAGTCTTCTTTCTACCATCTGAGGAATATCTCCAGAATTAAGCATCTTGTTCTGTTTGGTGATCTACCTACACTGGTCCATGCCATTGTGACCTCGTGCTTGGACTATTGCAATTCCTTCTACCTAGGGCTACCTGGGGTGGAAATCCACCGCCTGCAGCTAGTGCAAAACGCTGTGGCCTGGCTTTGATGGGGACTTCCTGGTCCTGTCATATTTTGCCGGTGCTGTGCGGACTGCACTGGCTGCCAATACAGTGGCGGATCACCTTTAAAGTCAGCCTATTGACTTTCATAGCTCTACACGGACTGGGCCCGGACTACTTGAAAGAGCTCCTGGCTCCTTACTGCCCTGGGCAATTGCTCTGCTCATCTGATGAGTGGTTACTAGAGATTTCTAGGGTGTCTCTGAAATCTTCGGGGGCCCGAGCATTCATGCATGTGGCCCCAACCCTTTGGAATTCTCTACCCCATCAGTTACAGGAGTGTACGACTGTGGAGGGATTCAAACAGGCACTAAAGACATATTTGAGGTACCAGGCATTTGGTGACTGATTTTTCTTTTAAATTGTATCAGCTGTTTTATATTTTTAAGATGCTGGAATGTTTGATATTTTATTTTATATTTTGTTAGGCACCTTGGTTTTTGAAAGGTGCCATAGAAATAAAGAATATTATTACTATTACATTAATGGCTAATACAGAACCTTGAATGTGGGTACATGGAACATTAACGGTCTCAAAACACATGCCAAAAGAAGGAAGGTACTAGGGAAAATCAAAGCTAAAACAGATGGACATAGTCTATCTGCAGGAGACCCATTTGACAGCTAAGGAAGGGAGCCACATGATCAAGAACTGGGGAGGAGAATGGTATGGTTCGTATTTTACAACAAAGACTAGAGGTGCTGCAATTTGGTTAAGACCTAGATTCCCGGGAGTGGATACTCATGCTAACATAGATAGCAGAGGAAAGTATGTCCTACTGCAATTACAACTACTGTAAATACAGGGCAACTGGTGTTGGTGGGGTAGGTTTATGCACCTAATATAGATAACACAAAATGTTTCACCCATATCTCCCTGGAGATGTCTGGATTTGCGGGTCCTTGGTTGCTCCGCGGTGACTTTAACTGTGTTATGGATAACATTTTAGATAGATCCTCTAAACTGAGGGGGGGGGGGGCAGCCATCTAAAATACAAGGGCATTACATGCGTTGATGTCAGACTTCAGACTGATTGATTCTTGGAGATAGCTGAACCCAAGAGGGAGGGACTATACTATTTTACTCACACTCAGCTAAAGCATATGCCTGACTTGATATGATGTTAACTCAAGACTAGCTGAGGGTGGTCAATACAATAGCACATGACACTATCTTAATCTCAGATCATTCTCTGGTGCACACAAGTTTGGCAGGAATTGGTGCACCATTTGCTAATAGATCATGGAAATTAGATCCCACATTATTAAAGCAGGAGGATTTTCTAAAGTACATGAAAGCACACATGGATGATTTTCTTTTGAACAACCCCTCAGGAACCACTTCCGCCACCATACGATGGGAGGCATTGAAAGCAGCCGTTAGAGGGAAAATAATTTCCTATACAGAATTAAAATATAGGGTTGATAACCCTTACTTGGAAAAAGGTAGAAAAAGCTGAATATATGCATAAGAGTAACCCAAATAGTAAGACTTATAACTCCTTACCGAAACTTGAATGAAATTTAATACTTTGCATAATGTTAAAATAGAGACTTGCTGTTAAATCAAACAGGAAATTATTTTCAAGGGGACTCAGGTGGGAAATGGCTCACCTGGCATCTTAGAAACACAGAAGGAATGCAAAACATAGTGCAGATAAAATATAGTAGTAATAATATGCAAAGTGGGGATCAAGAAATATGTGTGGGTTTCAGTGCATATCATGGATCCCTATATGCTCCTGAGGTCTTGTCATCCCAACCACAGATGATTTTTTTTTGCCAAAGGTAACCTGCCATTAATAAATGAACAAACTAAAACACAGATGGATGAATCAGTAAAATAGGAGGACATTGAGGATGTATTTAAGCATTGGGGGGGGGAGGGTGGCCCCAGGGCCAAATGGTTTCCCGATTGATTTCTACAAATGATTTCTTAAAAACATCTGTATCCCATTGCTTGAAATGATAATTGAATCCCTTGACAGGGGAGACTTGTCACACTCTATGAGGACTGCTACCATCATGGTCCTCCTGAAACAGGGTAAAGACCCCAAGTGCTGTTCCTCCTACAGGCCTATATCCCTCCTAATGTCTGATTACAAAATAGTAGCTAGATTACTGCCCCACAGATTGGAAAAGGTGTTACCTTCAATAACTCACAAGGACCAAACTGGATTTATTAAAGGTAGCTGGGAAATTAAATGTTAGGCAAACACTTAATATTGTATGGAGATGTTCAGGAAAGAGAACCCTGGGTTGTCCGAGAATTTTAGCTCTAGATGCCGAAAAAGCATTTGATAGGTGGAATAGAAGTTTTTGTTTGAGACACTGTGAAGGTTTGGTGTGAGGATGAAGTGGGTTGGAGCACTGTATAAAAGGCCCTTCAGTGCAAATATTGGTTAATGGTTAATGGTGTGCTAACAAAGCTGTTTCTCCTATCCAGAGGAACTAGGCCAAGGATGCCCCTTTTCCCTCCCTCCTATATGTAATATCCTTGGAACCACTGGCAACTGTCATCTGTCAGGATAAGAGAATTCAATGGTTGGTGGCTGGCGGTCAGCACCATAAACTAGCACTATTCACAGATGATCTGCTATTGTACCTACAGGACCCTCTGCAAAGTATGCCGGTAATGCATGAGATACTTCAGGAATATGGTTTAGTGGCAGGGCATAAGGTAAATTGATCCAAGATTGAGGTACTGATTCTGGGGGAGGGGAATTCCATCTATCTCGCAGATTCCCCACTAAATTTTACAAAAGTACAATCCTTGAAGAATCTGGGTATTAGGATTACCAGTAGGGCTAACACATTTACTGTATATAAAGAGAATTATGTGAAACTGTTAGTCTGAAAGTCTACCTATTAGAGTGACTGGATGGGTTAACTCTGTTAAATTTAAAAAACTTTATTAAACATGGCTGAGACAAGATAGATAACACTTGCAGGATACATACATGAGTGTCCGTTAGACATATCAATATCCAGAACAATAATAAAAAAAGTATCCAATAATTTTGGCCATTTCTCAAACAAGTTACAGTTACAATGATATCGACTCCCCCCCATATCCCCTTCCCCTTCACCCTCCTCCCCGTCTCCGGAATATGAGGTATTACCTGTATCACAAGGATGATGTTAAATATGGCACAGCAATGAAAGCACCAATATACAGTGTAGTATAATAAAGGAACAATGCACGACAGGGTGTGTGTCGTGCTGGGATAATGCCACGCCTGGGGTGGTTAGGCACGAGGCCGAAGGTCAGTAGCGTCTAACGCCCCAGGCATGCGTATCCCAAACGACACACACCCTGGAGTGCATTATTCTTATTATAAAATGGCTTGTTGTTATATATAAAATAAAAAAATAATTTTAAAGAATAGGAGATGCAAAAAAAGGCTCATCATCCAAAAAATCATCATCCATATTGGTTCACATTGCTGAGAATAAACCTGTGGCGTCGTGCTGGGATAACGCCATGGGTCCAGCCCCAAACTGACCAATCAGAGACCAGGATTCTTTCTTGCCATTGTATAATTGTATTTGAGACAGAAGGTGTAAGATCATCAATTGTAGTCCCCAGAGGTAAACCATAAATATCGGGTGACAGAAATACACCCAGCCTTCACCCAGGGTTCAATGATAACAAGATATAAAGAGGTTCCCAAATCTGTTTGTATTTTTTGTATGAGTGTGACATACTAGCATTGGTGTGCTCAGCTTGAAGTGCAAATAGAATTTCCTGATACCATTTCCTATAGGTAGGGGTAGCCTGGTCACACCAATGTTGCAGAATCACCTTTTTAGCACAGGCTGTTATTAGGGCCATATGAGGTTTCTGAATGCCCAGTAAGGTTCTGGAGAAGTTACCTATAATACAGATCTCCGGGGTGAAGGCCTGGTCAAGGCCCAAAAGGGGGTCTATATGACGACGAATAATACCCTCCCAAAAGGATCTAACTTTATCACAGGTGCAAAGAATGTGAAGTAAGGAGTCCCAATCATCCTGACATTTAATACAAATTTCCAAGGGCAGCCTACCCATTCTATGGAGTTTAATGGGGGTGTAGAATCTATAATGTAGGATCTGAAATTGCATAAAGTGGTACCTGCCCCATTTTATGTATTTATAGACTTCTTTCCAAATGCAGGACCAGTCTCGAGGGTGACCTTGGTGAGGGAAAGCCTGATTCCAATAATAGTAAAATACTTGTTCCCTTTCAGCAAGGAGATCCTGAAGTTGTATGTGAAAAAAAGATATAATATGAGAGGTGGGGGTGGGCAATGATAAGGGGAGTAATGTGTTGCCATAATCCCTGGGCCAGTTGCCAGATCCAAAGTAGCTGACTAGAATATGATGAGGTTGTAAGTATTTGAAGCATGTAGGTATAGGCCAGCCAAATATCTGCTGCTCTTCCTTAAAGTTAAAAAGCTTATTGGGGGACAGCAGATGCTCGACTGAAAGAAATTCCAGGGAGGGCCAGGCAGACTTGGTCAGTACTTTCCCAGCAATCTTTAAATTCTGATTTTCGAGAATGGGTTGTGTGACATCATGGTAGGGGCTTAGGACGAGCAGCTGACATAGCTGCTGATGAGTGTAAAGCGAGTATCCAATAGGGTGGCTCTTAAGGGATCAGGGATCTTCCTAATAGGGATGTACAGTAAAGAGCTAGGACGTTGGCCCAATTGGTGTCTCTGGAACCCCTCTATGTCCAACCATTGAGGAGTGTAGGCAGTATGTGAGATTCCTGAAGTGAGGCAGTTCCAAAGGGAGAGTCAGGAGCAATGTATAGCCGGATAGTAAAGGTAGACATTGGGAACTTTTAGGCCCCCAGCTTCCCTAAGTCTCATTAATTTTTCCAAAGCCCTACAAGGAGGTTTCTCCTGCCAGAGAAAACCTGAGAAAATTCTATTGACCTGAAGGAACCATTTTTTAGGAAAAGCCAGACCAAGCATGAGAAGGGATTCTAGGATTCTAGGAAGAACATTCATGTTGAGGATGTTTACCTGACCCCATGGAGACAAAGAGAGTAAGGGCCAGTGGTTAAGGTCATTTTGTATTTGGAAGAGTACTTGATCCAGATTTTATTTTTTGAGTTTAAGCAGGTCAGTGCTAAGGTACAACCCCAAATACTTTAATTTGTCTTTAATCCAAAGAAGACCCAGGTGGTCTACACTGGTGTGATGAGTTGAGACGTTCAAATGCATACGTTCTGTTTTGGATAGATTTAATTTGCAATTGGAAAGAGCACCAAATTGGGTTATAATATTCAGGGCCTCTGGTATAGAAGTAGAGGGGGAGGCGATATGTAGGATAATGTTGTCCGCATAAACCAAATGTTTGTATTATGAGAGGCCTATGGTTATCCCTTGGACCTGTGGGGAGGAGTTGATTTTCCTTGCTGCAAGGGAAAGGTGTCAGAGAGATTCCCATTACAAAAAATACGAGCTGTGGGTTTAGTGTAGAGAACTTTGATCCATGTTATAAATTCAGAGGGAAGGCCATACCTGGGAAGTAGGTGAACCAAATAATCCCAAGAGACTCAATAGAAGGCTTTCTCTGCATCCAGAGATGCCAAAACAGAGGATGTAGAGGAATCCTTGGATATGGAGATGAGGTGCAGGTTTTTCCGAGTGTGATCCACTGATAGTCTGCCTGAAACAAAGCCCGCTTGTTCTCTACTAAGGAGACATTCCCAAACTGAGTTCAGTCTAGTGGCCAGTATTTTTGCTAAGATCTTTAAATCCGCATTAATTAAAAATATAGGTCTATAGCTGGTCATCAGTGAGGGGTCCCGTCCAGGTTTGGGCAGAACGATTATAGTGAGAAACAATATCTTTAGGTGAAGTGAACAACTGACCAGTATTTGACCTGATGGATGGGATAAATCAGTCAGCCCGTTGACTGCGCAGGCGCAGTGCAAGAAGCTGCCTGGCTTTTTCCCCCCTGGTCAAAGTATTGGGTCCTAGTTCTTAGAAGGAGATGTTCAGCTTTCTCCCCATGAGAGTATGATACTTTGCTCTAAGGGCTTCCAGATGCTCCCAGGCTGCTGATGGAGAGGAGCCTGAGAGTTCTTTCTCAGCTGTTTGGATTTGTGATAATAGGGAGGCCATAGCTTGAGAGAGTTCTGTCTGGTTATATCTGAAACTTGGCTCAAATCTGCAACAAAAGATAGTGAAATAAACCTTCCCAACTATCAGCTCTTCAGATCTGACCGTCTATCCAGGGGTGGTGGGGTTGCCATCTATGTCAAAGCAAATATCTCTGCATCCTGCCTCAATTCCACATCTCAACCAAAGGAATTCGAATGCTTGTCTATTAAAATAACCCTTCCGACACATCTTCCTTTCAACTGGTTGGTTGCTATAGGCCCCTCTGCAGGCCTCAAACTCATCCCATTTAGGATCCATACTTAATCTGGGCCCTGAAGACACCATCATCTTAGGAGACATGAACTTAAATTGGCTGACTAATGCATCTGCACCCTGGTAACCTTCTGTGACACCTATGGTTTCTCTCAATTAATCAAAGAACCAACAAGGATCAACCAAAGAATACTCTCAACAGCACACTCCTGGATATTATATTGGTAAATAAACCTCATCATTATCCCTATGCAGGAGTACTTCTCAGTGACATAGTGACCACTGCCCCATAGCTGCCATTAGATCAACAATCAAGCCACCCAATCCTGCAAAATTCCTCCCACGAAGGTCAAAAAGAACTTAACATTACAGGATATCTCCATGATCTTTGCCACACCACAGTTGGCAAGAATTCTATCTCACAGCCTCAATAGAGTCAGTCTTCAAATCCTAAATGATATAATCATAAGTGCCCTCAATTCACATGCCCCTCACCAGTGTCAGAACCAAACTCAAATCCTGTCGCTGGTTCTCTTGCCGACTTAATCCAGACATTGCTTGCCAGAGACAAACTCTGGAAAAGGGCAAGAAAGACAAAGGACCCAAATGACTGGCTCCAATTCAGAAAAGCCAGAAACTCCTGCACAAAACAAGTAAGAAAAGCCAAGGCAACCTTCTACACAGCTGAACTAGATGCTCCTATAACAACCTTCCAGGTTCTGGGGTACCATAAAGGGCATCCTAGGTCAAACCTCTACCCCTGTCTTACCATCCAAAATTAAATTAAATAATATTGAAATCACCAACAAGCAAAATATATTGAATGCCTTCAATGACCATTTCACTACAGCTGGCCTGGCTTTCGACTCCTCTCCTGCAAACCTATTAAGATCATCTCTAAACCTACAATCTACTGAGAATCAAATGGTTGCTTCCACATTCTCATTCAAACCAATATTGTTTAAAGAAGTAGAAGACCTCCTACTCCAACTAGATACCACCAAAAGCGCAGGTGCAGACTCCCTGGATCCCTACTTTCTAAAAGTAGCACTGTATGCCTTAACCGCCCTCACCCATCTCTTCAATCTATCACTTGTCACTGGTACTATCCTCAATATGGAAAACAGCTCAAGTGTTTCCACTACTTAAGGCAGGTGATCCCATGGACCTCAATAATTATAGGCCCATCTCAATCTTACCAATACTATCCAAGATGCTTGAGAAGCTGGTAAACTCTCAGTTAACTGCCTACCTTGATACCAACAATCTCCAAATCCAGCTCAATCTGGGTTTAGATCAATGCATAGCACCATCTCTGCTCTAGCAAAGTCACAAATGACTGGCAGACTGCCCTAGATAAAAAGAAGAATACCTGTGCTGTGTTTCTGGATCTAAGCAAAGCCTTTGACACTGTGGATCATGATCTTCTAATCACCTCACTAAACTCCATAGGCCTTGACTCACTCTCTATTAAATGGTTCAGATGCTATCTCTCTGAAGGCTACAACTGGTAAAGAATGATGGTGATCTATCTACCCCATAGCCACTCCTAAGAGGTGTACCGAAGGCTCCATCCTGGGTCCCATCCTTTTGCCATTTACATCAACAATATTGACTCCAATCTCTCTTTCTAATATCCACCTTTTTGCAGATGACACTGTACTTTATGTGAGCGATCCTCACCATCAAAAGCCTGTGAGCTCCTACAGTCTCAATTCTCCCTCCTCCAGCATAACCTATTAAAAAAGAAATTATTACTAAATGCTAAGAAAACCAAAGCTATGTTCTTTGCACACAAGAACTGTTCTTCCACTATCCCATCATTCACCCTCCCACAACTCTCTACCATCCTTGGTGAAAATCTGGAATATGTTGACAAATTCAAATACCTAGGAGTATGGATAGACAATAAACTAGACTATACTACCCACGCTTGAAGAGCTCCTGAAAAGCTAAGACAAAGACTTGGTCTATTCTATAGAATCAAACACTACCTGACCAAAGATTCCAAACAAAGATTAATCCTTGCATCATTCATGTCCCTCATTGATTATGCTGACTTCCTCTGGTCATTGCTCCTCTCCCATCTAAACAAACTAGACACCCTGTATCATAGAGCTATTAGATTCATTACTGACCTTCCTCTAGCACCCATCATTGCTCTCTCTACAATGCAGTCATGGACATCCTGCAACATAGAAGAAGAAAAATGCTGCTATCTGGATCTACAAAGCTCTGACAAACAAACTCCCTTCCTACATCTCAGATTGCTTCAACCAGATCACATCCAGGCCCTACACTTGAGGATCAACAAACTGATCCTGCTGAAGATTCCTATCACCTGCACCGGTATGGAAGAGCTGCAATCAGTTATTCCTGGCACTTATCTGGAATTCTATCCAAAAGACATTGAAAATGGAAACACTGATCCCCTTACATCCTTCAAAAGCTGTACACCAGCCTAATCCCAGATTCATGCAATTGCTTCCACAAGGCCTAGTCCTCCCACACCCCCACTCCCCCACACCCTCTCTCCCCACCCACCCCTTCTAAATCTCATCCCTATTCTTCTATCATTGTTTGGTCCTTTCCACATCAAACCACAAACATATTTGCCACCCATGTACCATTATCCAAGCCTTATCCCCACCAGACTGTTTGTTTCTCACCTTTAATAGGTTTTGGTTTACTGTCCTTTGCCTTGTATATATGTAAATAATTGTATATCTATCTCACTCATAAATGTTTGTATTTGTGCTATTTCAATATCATGTTTTTTGTATACACTCTGTAACCTTTTTTGTTATGACCACTCAGGTCCATCTTGTAAATGAGCTATGCTCAATGATGTTCGCCTAAATAAATAAAGATTTTGATTGATTGATTGATTGATTGATTGAGTTCTCTTTTCCTTCTGGTTGCCAGCCTTATCAATTCACCTCTGAGGGCACACTTGAAGGAGTGCCACAAAATATCAAATTTGGACATTGTGGGTAGATTAAATGAGAAAAATTCTGAGATAAATAACTAAACTCTCAGCTATATCTGGGCATTTTAGTAAGAGGTTATTAAGGTGCCAGGTTTTATCTTTTATAAATGAGGGAGCCAAGCTGACCTGTAAAAGAACTGGGTGGTGATCAGATATTACCTTAGCACTGTAACAGTTGACAAGGACCCCTGGCAGGGCTTCAACACTCAATAGAAAGAAATCAATATGGGAGGAGGAATTATGCGGGATAGAGTGAAAGGAGTATTCTGTTGAGTCAAGATGTATAAGCCTCCAAGGGTCTATCAGGCCTAATGAATCCATAGGGTCTCATAAGGCCAGCTGACTCAGTGTGAGGGGTTTGCCATGTCTGGAAGACCTGTCTAATTCATTGTTCAAGACTATATTCCTGTCCCCAGCATGTATCATTGGAAGAGAGGCTCACTGGGATAAGATAGAGGGAATCTAGGAAAAAAGGAGGGGTCTTCTACGTTGTGGCCATAAACTGAACCCAGGATCACCTCCAAGTGGCCCAATATGGCCCTGACAAATATAAATCTACCATGGGGATCGGTAATTTCTTGAACAAGACAGAATGGGACAGATCTGGAGACTAAGATAACCATGCTCCGCTTACAGGAGTCCAGACCTGACCCACATACCTGACCAACCCAGGAACTTCTGAGAAACATCATCTATGTCGGAGGAAGATGAGTCTCTTGTAAGAAAGCCAAGTCTACCTGCAACTTATGAAGATGAAGCAGAACTTTGGAATGCTTTGTAGGTGACTGGGCTCTATTAATATTCCGCGAACAATATAGTTATATGTCATAGCTATTTGGATATATGCTATGTATCAGATGGATAAAAATGTTCCATAAAAGAAAACTCTTTGTGTCAGGTGTCATCCCATTTAGCATCTGGAGAAACAGAGATGGGTCCCCATATCCTACCTCTCACCCCTAGCCCAAACAACCCACAATGCACTTGTTAAAAGTGTGTAACAATCAAAGAACAGGAATAACTGAAACAGACAGACCAAAATCCATCTTTTCCCCCTCCCAACATTCCCCCTTAAATTGTAAATCCCATATTAATGCCCATCCCACCCCGCACCTTACCTCCCTCCACCCCATGACTGTAACTATCCCTACCACAATCTAACTGGTGCATGAAGCTCCACTCTATCATAGCTCCATGGTCTTCCCTCCTAGGCCCCCTCCCCCACCATGTTAACTTGTACTTAACCTGGTACACTACCTTACAACAATGTGTCATAATGTTATAATACCTAACATCATAAAAACCTTTTAATAGCTAGGAAGCAAGTATTCAACCTTTTCCAGTCTTTTGCAGATTAACTGTAACAATACAATCATAGGTGTACAATAAACTATCTATGAACTTCTCATATGCCCGCACACCTTTAATGTGATCAAAAATAAAAAAAATCAACCTGTGGAAATCACAAAGGTCACATAGTCTTTAAAAGTGTTGGGGACAGAGACCTAGTTATTTCTGCTATGATAGGCTTACATGAAATTAAAAGCAGACAGAAAACAAAAGATACCTACTAAGGCACCCGTTGTCTAGGTGTTGAGGGCCAGACTTGCAGTCATAAGAATAACAGTGTTCTCCCCCTCTTCCCATCACATATAGAAATCAGAAACCTTTGATTACTGCAGGAGAGTTCCAGACCCAATATGCAAGAAGTACCTCCTCTCCTCTAAATAACATGAAGGGAGGGATCCACTCACACAGGATCCCAGGGGTAATAGTTCAGTCATCTAACATATGATGATTCTTGCTTAGACACTAAGGATGCAGTTAAAATAGTTCATGAACAGTAGGCTGGACCAAGGACCCATAACATTCCAAGTGGCCCCAATGGGAAAATGAAGTGGGAGTTCAGCTTGAAGTAAAACTGAATTACTGCATCACTCCAAATTTTACCCGGAATGAGGCAGATAGTAGGTAATTAGAGCTGAGTAGGCAATTATCTTACTGTTGAGGAAGTCATTGTATGAAATTGGAGATGAGCAGAAACAGGCCATGCAGTCCAGCTAGGGGAGGATGGGCAAAATGACCTCCTATACATGGGAGCAAGTTCTTTGATTGAGAGCCTGGTGGTGAGAAAAAAATAAGAATGTAAAGAGGCTTGTAGGTTTCCTGAGAGATCCATCACAGACTATGAGAGAATAGCCACTGTAGGTTCCAATATGGGAGTGTAGGAAAGGTCATAATTAGGCCCCAAGTTCATCTATCTTTAAATAGGTCAGGCAGATGTTCCTTGAGGACCTGTATGGCAGAATCCACCATCTCAAATGACTGCCAGGCGCCTTGAAGTGAAACCTGCAGATGAGCTGGGTAAAACATCCTGAATTTGATCCCTGTGGCTATGAGCTTAGTTACCATGGGATGAAAGGCTGCATGTTTCTGCCTGGTGCCCACTGGTATATCTTGGGCAATTCACAGTCTGGACCCTATAAAATGTGCTTTAGGTCTTGGATTTTTTGTAGAATGTGTTGTTTGTCTAGAAAATTCAGTAATTTAAATATGAGGGGGTGAAGAGGGGAACCCCGTGGAGGTTTAGGGTGGAGGGATCGATGAGCCCACACCACGATGTATGTGGGGCCATTTGGTGAGGGACCAGCTACCCTTTCTAGGATTTTTGGGTAAACTGAATTGGCAAGGCTCCCTCTTCTCCTTCAGGTAGGCCAAACATTAAGTTATTCCTCTGATTTCTTCCCTCTTAGTCCTCGAATCTGGCTTCCAGTTTCCTAAATCATTGATGCAGGGAGGCAGAGTTCAACTTAGAGTGGTCTTTCCATTTCTCTAATGAAGTTGTTCTTGTATCAATGTCTCCCACCCATCTGCCCATATCCTTGAGATCCTCTGCGAGCATTTTTAGGGAGTCCTTGAAGGGTTCAAACTCCTGGAGGAAGTGTTCCTCTGATAGGGGGCAGGTGCCACAGTAGTAGTAGTAGGAGGGCGACCTGGGCCTGAACTCTGGGCCTTCGGGCATTTCATCTGCTTATCTGGTGTTTGGGGGGGGGTGTTGCGGGGCTGCCGGTCGCATCTCAACTTCCAACATCTTTGCTGGGTTTTTTGAATTTCCTTTGCTCAGCTATGCGCCACATGCTTTTTGGGTTGTAATGAAAGAATAATCCATGTGGTAGAAGGTTTAGGACTTCCCAGAAAGGTGAGTTTTAATTCAGAATGTGTGGAGAAAGCAGGAGCCTCCAAACAGAGCTGTTAGTCTGGCGAGATTATCACATGACTTTTCTGGATGGGTTAACTCTACTAAAATGAATCTGCCTACTTAAAGCTTAGAGAATATGTAACTGAGAGCACAGCACCACTATCTCTGATAAAGAAAGTGCTCTATAATCCCCCACCAAATACCCCCATAAGATCTGTCCTGTATAGACTATTTCTGAATGCAGCCGCAGCTCCAACTGTTAAAGCCAAACGTCAGTGGGAGCATGATCTAGAAGTCTGCATAGATGAGGAGACTTAGCAAGCAGCAATAAATCATGTCCATAGTTGTTCGATATCAAATAAACTGAGAAGGGTGCAACTAAACATTTTGTATTAGACCTATTTAACCCCCTTGAAATTACATAAATACTATGCCATGAGACAGGAGTTATGCCCTAAATGCAAGAACGCAATAGGTAATTTTTTACTTATGGCCTTGACATGTGACAAAGAGGCTCCATTCTAGACAGAAGTGTATATGACTATACAAAGAGTTTTGAAAACTGCTTCCTTGGACCCCACATAAATTCAAGCTAGGGGCTGAAGCTCCACTGACCAGGAAAACAAGATATACGTTATGGGAGATAGCACTGGTCATGGCCAAAAAGACAATGGCTCAGCATTGGGTGAGTGAAACATCCTCCACTACAGCTTATTGGTTAAATAATTTAAAGCTATGTGTGCATCTTGAGAGAAGTCAATTAACAGCAAATGGACAGGAATCAAGCATTATACAATGGCTTTAGAAATGTGACAATCCAATTGGCTAGCTGGCACCTCCAAGCCACGATAAATCCTAACATTACCCACAGTAAGATGTGCCAGCTAGCCTCACATGGAAAACCCAAGCAGCAGTATCAATCTGATCAAATAAAAACAGTCAGTAGATCCACCATTTTATCTATCATTCAAATTGTTGGAAAACCTCATAAGAAAAAAAAAATAAGATGGATACCAGCTTCAACATTATAGACCCAGCCGAATTAGATCAAATTTCCAGCTCCTTTACAGATACAGAACATGACAGTAACCAAATCGAAGTCCAAACATCAGGAAACATACCCGAGGGACTTGTGACCGAAAGTACTCCACACCACAGTTCCCATAGCTCACATAGAGCTGAAGAGCAGCCCAATTCAACAGGCACTGGCATCCCACAGCAAACCGCTAGCTCCTCCCAGCTGCAGAACTCCACCTCCTGGGTGGACACCTCTATAGCAGGCCAGACCAAAACTTCAGCAGCCAATCAGAATGAAGAACCACATTGTGCAATGCAGGACTAGGAAATTTGATATGGAACTGTGAATGTTTACTCACATCACTGCAAGACCAATCCCCACATGTAGTTCATTTGCACTGTAAACAGTACCTCCTTTCGCACAAAAACACATATACAAAGTGAAACTGGTACTTTTTCTTTCCCACAGATTCCTAGAAGAGCAGCAACAAAAAGCAACCAAGGATACTCCCTCTTAAAGCAACAATAGACATTGCAAATGAGCAGTGACATAAACTACTGCACAGCACATTTTCTTCAATTTTTAAACATAAATAAACTGTTTCTCAGTAAAATGTAGAGTTTTTCTGCATGTAGGGACATTGTATAATCACAATAAACCACTTCATGGTGTGGGTGATGCTGGGGATTTACCCATGCCTGGCATGGTTTGGTCACTTGGCATGTGGCCTCGTGACCAAACCACGCCAGGTGTGGGTAAACTCAGCATCAGCATAAATAGAACTGCTGTGCATATGCTTGTGCTGAAAAAATAGTCCCACACTTTTATAAATTTCTGAGACTTTTTACTGTGTTATTGTGTGAGTGAACAGCATTTTAGAAGCTCTTTGTGTTCCATTGTGAATAGAGAAATTCAGAATATTTTAAAGCATTAAAAATTGAAGAAACTGCTGTTCGGTAGTTTATGTTGCTGCTCCCTTTATTATCCCGAATATTAAAAAACTGAAAAAATGTAACATAGCTGCTGGAAACAATATTTAACAGTCAAACATGTATAATAGGAGTGAATGGCAAAGTAACATCACTAAGAATTAATACATAAGTGGCAGTTTCCAGAGTGGTTGCTCCAACAATATGACTCTAGTTCAGCTGTGGGAAGTCTGCTCCTTTGTCTGTAGTTGGCACCAAAAAATGTACTGGGGGGTCACTATCTATGTTCCCCCTAAGGTGTGCGCATGTGCGCCCGCACAGCAGTTAGAAATAACCTGCACACAGCTTCAGTAGTAGCGCACAAAGCAGCTGACAGGGATCCTCATGTTCATGAAGTAGTGACAACAATCATCACTCAGATTTAAGACTCAGACAGCAGGACATGAAAATGAATGTGAAGGAAGAAACGTTGTATGCCCACCTCCAGGCCACAACCCATTAACTTGAACAAGCCAGCAGTTAACAAGCTAGACATCTGCCTCGCTTCAGTTATTGAACAAAGGAACTGATCTGCAAAATTCCAACCAATCAGCTTTCCAGTAACAGCAATGTTTTTGGCTTGACACATCTTTTCAGTAAGACAGTACTTGATAATGAACAGTATTCCCCTTCTGTTCACAGAAATGGCATGTTTTATTTGTTTGGTAGACCCCCCAAAAAAGCAATGCGAGAGATTCTCTGACATAGGCTGTATATTATATTATTTCAGTTTTAAAGCTGCACAACTTTAGTGTAATCTGCCTCCTCCTCAAGCAGTGTCTCACATATAAAATGTGTTTATAATAGATTTAAAGCCTCACTGTTGAAAGCGTGTTCATTTTTTTCAGTACAAAAATGGAAAGCTATAGTTTTTTTTTACAATAAAGCATCAAAGCAACCTACTGTCTGTTTCTGTGTCATTTTTTTATGTATTTTTGGGGCGGGATGGTATAACCTTTTCAATTAGCAGGTTGAGACATTGATTGTACATATATCTAGAGAGATGAGATTGAGCTTCTCTTTAAAACGGGTCTCACATTATGTACACATTTGAGATTCAATGAATCAGTGCTTGTAAAAGGTTGCCCATGTTGGATATCATGGGATAGTAATTCTAAAGTGGACAGCAAGAAATGGCAGCACAAAAAATTTCCTTTTCATTTAATTTCATAAATTCAGATTGCGCTTAGTATGGATCAGGAGCAGAAGAGAAATAGTCTCCTAAATGTATCTCCTCTCTCATATCACATTGACTCACTCACTACATTGCAAAAATACATTTTAAAACCCCCACTGACCTTGACAATACCCAACATAGTTATTGTAAACCATACCTAGGGTAAATGACATCACATACAATTATGCAGGCATCCATCAAAGATCCCATTGCTAAGTACTGCTTTAAGAAGCTATACCACCCTGAATACCACATTGCCATAACAGTATTAAATGATGTACTTTTGGAGTTGGCAGAGTTGTCTAAGATGTTTCAGAAAAGTGGTCTAACAACAGTTGAAGCTGTACAGATTGCTAGGGCAAAATTAAAAAAGATCAGAAGCCAGTACCTGGGTGAAACTGTCTACTGGAGCCAACCAGTAAAACTGCTTTTGGCTAATTGCACAATTGAAGTAAGCACAACAGCAATTTTGCAATTCATTAGCCTGTTATGTGACCATCTGGACAGCCGATTTTTGCAGGTGAACTTTCTGACTGATCTGCTTTTGATTTTGCAGCAATGCCACACAGCTTTGAGTTTGGCTTATCAAATATTGAGAGACTGTACAGCAAATATCAGGACTATTTGTTTTCATCAGTGAACCAGGCAGAAATTGTTAGCCAGTACAATGACTTCAGATTTATAGTTGCTGAAAAAAATAAAGGGAGGATCATTAAAATCCTTTACTGACATGATCCACTTTGCTTTGACTAATGTGCAGTACAGCATGGTGGCTAAACGTATTGATGTATGTGCTACATTCCAAGCTAAACATGAAGCTATCATGTATAGAGGTTCCTACACAGTCTTATCCTTCCCAGAAGAGATTCTCCATAGGGAGGTACAGAGTGAGAAGGATATAATAGCACAGAGAAAATCTTGGGAGTGATAGGGGATCATGTATTGAAGCAGAGAGAGATATGGCTGAGTAGGACCATAACTATCTTTGGGTGGAAGGTTTCACTCAAGGATTCTCATAGAAAAGTTAGGGAAGATTTGTTGCTGCTCTTGGAAAGAGCATTAGGATTTTATATCTCCAAAAATGTGGTGGAGTCCATAAAGTTATATGGAGAGCCTGAGCCCACAACGCAGATTGATATTACATTTAAAAATCCTCATACAGCTAGCAGCTTGCTTTCTCTGGCTGTAAGCTGGATTGTTAGGGAATACATTTAGTTAGCCCTTTAGACTTGAGTGAAGCCTTTTCCAGGTTGACACAGACTAAGGATAGTCGAGAATCAATCTTAGAGGCAAATAACCCCCTGACTGACTTTGGAAACCTAAATGACCCTAATACCTACTCACCGCTGACAGTTATTGATTCAGCCTGACAAATGCAGCCTGTAGATAATATCAAATGAATGAACTCCAAATGCCAGCTAGATTTGGATAAGGGAGCTGGGGATTGAGATGTGGATGCCCTTTCCATACTTTCATGGAATACTGAGGGCATCCGCCTTAAAATAATTGACCCTGAAGTAGTGAGATTTCTGGATAATTTTGATATTACTGGGCTGCAAGAAACATGGTGTACAGAAATTGTAACTCCCAAATTGGCTGGATATTCTGCCTTTACTCTTCCAGCAACTAAAGATAAAAACTTTGGAAAGTTTAAAGGGGATATTTCCTTTTTTATCAAAACTTTGCTAAATTTTCAGATCACTAACATTTCTACTAAGTCAGAAGGTATTTTGGCTGTAATGATTAGCAAGGGACAAGAGAAGATTATCTGCAATATATACTTTCCCCCTCGCAAAAGATCTACTGATCCCACTGACCTTTTCATACAGGATCTGAAAATGACACTTGACGAATTGTCAGATAAGTATATCTTGTCCTATAATTATTTTGGGAGACTTTAATGCCAGAATTCCTTCTCAATTCTTGAAGGATGTATATTCAGATACAATCCATACAGTATCTATAATTAACCCAAATATCTCATACTAAGACTGCTCATGATCTAAAATCTAACCTCAGAGGTAGGGAATTGCTAGTGGGCCTGGCCAGTAGAAACTTCTGTATTTTAAATAGGAGAACTCAGAGAGATCTAGTTGAATCCTTAACATATAGAGGGCCTACTGGCTCTTCAACCTCTGATCAGGTTTGGACCAATTTGGAAGCAGTAAAGCTGATCCAAAAGTTAGAGGTCATGGATAGACTGGAATCAGCACACTGCACTACTGTAATTAACATCAAATGCCCTTTCGGGACTTTAAGGAGTGAAGCACAACAGGAAAATAGTCTGGAAGTCATAAACGAGAGAAGGATTAGACAGGGGCCGATTCATCAAGCTAGTTTCAAAGAAATTCTTAGTACAGGAGTCTTTGGTGATATTCACGAGTTGGTCCTGGACAAAAGTAAGGCCTTTAATATTTTAGAGAATTGGGAAACTATTCATTCTTTACTTGGACCTAGATGTAAAACAACGTACTGTCCTAGGTCCCTTTATAAAAAGTCTTGGTTTAATTTGGTATGTCTACAGGTAAAGAAAGAGTTTGGAGGAAAACTAAGACAGCATAAGAAGAAAAGAAATAAGTCTGCAGCAGATTTTAAATTGCTAAAGACTGAAAGAGAAAAATATAGGAAAATTCTAGAATGGAAAAGACAAAAATACTCAGAGACTTTGGGAAAAACTGAGGCAGGCTGTTCTGGATAGGAATGGAAGGAGATTTTGGAATATTGTTTCCCAGGGATATAATAGATATGCCAATAGGATTGAAGACTATATTACATCTGAAGTTTGGGCATCTCATTTCTCCAAGCACTATTATTCTCATGAAGAGCAGGAGACACCTGATGCTTTCAAAATACAGGAGGATGACATTTTTTCAAGACCTATCTTGGTCACAGAGGATGAAATCTGGATGGCACTGATTGGGCTTAAGGCAAATAAAGTGCTTGGGCCAGATGGGGTCTTAGGTGATCTCTATAAGGTTTTTACCAACTGGTGGATTCCTTTTCTTCTTTTGCTGTTTAATGGCCTGGTTCAGGGATACTCTTACCCTGCCAGTTGGGCAGGTAGTGTTATCTTCCCAATTTTTAAAAAACAGGATCCGAATGACTCAAGGATGTATAGGCCTATTCGTTTAATAGATGTTTCACAGAAGATTTTCTCTAGTATAATTTTCTGCTGTGGGTCAAGGAGAACTCAGTATTGAATGAGGCACAGAACAGTTTCCAGAAGGACCGTTCTACAGTACAACACTGTTAAGTGCTTCAGCACCTGATCTGGAAGTATGCTAAAGTGAGAAAAAGCAGATTATATTGCTGTTTTGTGGACTTCTCCTTGGCTTTCAACAGCATTAGTAGAAAAATCCTTTGAGCTACATTAAGGGATCTGAAGTTGGAGGCCTCACTTCTTGATGTTATTATTAGACTCTATGAAAATATGTGGGCAAGGGTCCAGTATAATCAGTATGGTCATCTAACTGATAGATTTGAGACAAACATGGGGGCAGACAGGGGTGTATTTTGGCCCCCACTCTCTTTAACATCTACATTAATACAGTCTTGGATCAGCTTGGTAACCCAGATTTTCATACTCCAAAAATTAATGATGAAAGCATTGAATGTTTAGCATATGCAGATAATTTAGTCTTGCTCTCTATTTCAGTCTTAAGTCTTAAAAGAAAATTGGATTACTTTGAATCTCTCTGTTCTCAAAGGAAACCAAAAGTTAATCTCGGCAAGACCAACATTGTAATTTGTGGCTCTCAAACCAAGAATACGGTAGGTTTTAGGCTAGCGATAACCATATAGTCACTGTTAAGTGCTATGACTATTTGGGTGTCTGTTTTCTTTTTAAAATGACTTTTATTTCCTGGTCTCTGATTGGTTGGTACCCCTGCCAGGGGGTACTTTAACTTTCATAGACGACCAGAAAATAAAAAGTGCCAGCCTAAAGTGCCCCTTCACCCAACTGAAGTACCTTGGTGCCCACCCGTGCCTTAATTGGCTAAAAGAACCTCATTTAAATTTCAAATTGCCACCATTTTTCTCTCGCTTAGTGAGAGATACTCTTCCCGCAATACCTGTTGCCTGATCTTACGGCACCCAACCTCAGCTGTGCTCATTTACTGCATTTCTTTTTTTGTTTGTTTGTTTTTAGCCAGACAAAAGCCCGAGACAGTCATACCACACACATATATACTCAGTCCCACACATACCCTGTCCAGGGTGCCAACTTCTCCTGACACACTCAAGTTTATGAACAATACCCTGTCTCCCAGCTGATCATAGACACACATACATCTTCCTGTTTTTTTCCTCCCAGCTCTGGTGACCCACATCCTTCCAAAATCTACAGACATTCTGCCCGTACTCAACAGCTCCATGATGTGGCTGCCCGCAACCATAGCTCCTCACCGATGTCCCAAATGACTCACTTGTTGACTCATAGCACCCTAGAACAACAAACACAGACAAAGCAAAGAATTTCAAATTGCTGCCAAGAGTATCTAGCAGGCTTACTTTTTCTTTGTTTCCTGACAGCACTGCCATCAAAAGTGCTGTTTTGTAATTTTGCAGCTCGATCAATCACTCGCTCTTCAGCTCCCAGCTCATAACTGCTCTATTTTTTAAAAAAACTGCAAAAATAGAAACCACGGGCAGCTGCACCATGGAGGTGCATAGAGGGATGGGAGGTCTGGAGTTAAAGAGTAGTGGGGGATCAGGTGAGCTGCAGATTGAAAAAACCCAGCTCTGGAGAAACAGTTAGATCATTTCATTATTTGGTAGTTTCTGCCTGCAATTTTTAACATGAGGAACTCAGCTGGGTAAACTCTTTCTTTGTAGCATGAGAACAGCCCAATGGGGGAACAGTGCTAGCCACGATGGTCGGTCTATTTAGAGCTATGCAGCTGCTCCAAGGGACAAGTCCCTAGCTCAGACAAGAGACAAAAAAAAAGCATTCCAATATAGGTGGAGGAACTATTTTATTACAAAAACCTATTTTAAATTATTTTTTTAATTCACATCTTAACTAACCTTTTTTTTATGACTGTGCCCATTTTCTAAGTACAATAATATCCTCCTGGGTGGGTGGTATTGGGCTATATCGGACCTTCCAAGGGCTATAAGGCCCACCACCTGCAGCGTCGGGCCTCATTACACCCCTGGGTGGTCCGGTATAGTCCAATACTGCCCACCCTGTTGGGTATTATTGCTTACATAGCCTATCTAGCACCAAACTTTTGGAGGCCATTCGATTTAAAATGGGATCTTCGGTAAATGCCCTAAAAATATTTAACAGCAAGATGGGGAAGTCTTCGATCAGAGGGGTATTAAGAGTTGTTAATGCCAAAATAAGAACGAGCATGTTATATGCCTCTGAAATCTGGGGTTATACTAAGGTTAGAGAATTAGAAATAATTTTGAATAAACTCTATAGATATATCTTAATGTTGCCAAATGGAACTCCAAGCTATATTCTTGCCTTGGAGTTAGGACAACGTTCCTTGACTTCTCTCTTCTGTGAATGACAGATTCTCTTTCTGTTTAAACTTTTTCTTTTGCCCCAACAAAGATATCCCAGAATGTGTGTAGAGGAAGCCATTAAATTGGCCAGCATGGGATATGTACATCCCTTTATTTCAACTTATTAAGGAAACAATAATGCTGGCCGTATTGGGCCACCTCTTAAATAAAATTGGCATGAGACCATTTGAGGAGATTAGGCAGGATGTCAAATTGAGGCATATTGACTTAGGCATAAATTCTTGCTATGTTCAGTTCTCCAAGCTTAAGCTATATGGGTTTTATATAAAAGTAAAGATTTCATCGGATATGAGCCCTATCTCTCTTTTTTAACCTGTCCTAAACAAAGGAGAATCTATACAAGATTCAGCACTGAAAACTATAATGCTCAATGCATTCATTTCAGACAAAAAAGAGAGGGGGTATGTTCTCCATATTGTAAATGTGGAGTGGGGAGTACAGATGATCTCAAACATGTGGTACTCTTGTGTCCTAGGTATGAATCAATTAGGAAAAAACTGCTAGGTGGATTGTTAGGGTATCTCAGCCTCCCCCTGGAGGATCATTTGGAATATTTGTTTACTATGAAAGAGAAGAACATGGTAAAGATCTTTGCAAGATTTTTAATTTCAACTCATTTGTAAAGTTTATTAGGATAACTTGAAGTCCTGTGGAGTTTTTTTTATGTGAAAAGGTACTCAAGGAACACTGTTAAATTGAATTGCACTGTAAAGACATTTATGTTCCTTGTTGATTTATTTATTGTCTATTTGTATTTACTATGTATTTTGTCCTGATTTTCGTTTATTGTAACTGCTTTATGCTGAACAATAAATTGTACTGCTACTACATTCCAAGCTTCTAGTGCTCACTGTGAAAGAGGCTTCAGCCTCATGAACTGCATAATAAAGAGCAAACAAAGAAACCACTTGGAAGAAAGCCATTTAGATATGCTGATGCAACAAAATTGTTTTAGCTTCTGGTGGAAAAATGGATCTTAATAAAATATATGTCCACTGGCAGAATGGGAAAGACAGGAGAGAAAACAGTAAATGTTTATTTCTTAGCAATGCATCATCATCAGCACCCTTTAGATGCATGCAAAACTCTTAAAATGTACAAAGTTTACACATGTTTCCAGTTCATACTGTTATGGTGCACAATGCACATCCAATCTTCAGACTGTGTCAGAATGTATATTTATACTTTGCATTGAGTATTTGAGTGTTTGGTTACATTTTCTACTGTTTATTGGCAATAAAATATATCACTTGTTTGGGCCATCCAATTTGTGCACATGAATCAATTTTTTTGCACAAAGTGCCGCACACACATATCAGTTGTCCACCCACAGAGACTGAAAATTAGAGGGAACATTGGTCACTATCTGTGGGTGGTGGGGGAATTAGCAGTGGCTGTGCGGGGAGGGCAGTCTCCAGGGGTGTTAGCCCTCTTGACCTAGATGTGGCCAAGTGACTGGGCAAGCTGCAGCTTGGGAGTGGGGGAGCGTCCATGGGTGGTGGGCAATTGATCCTATTGACAGTCCAACTAATCAATTTCAGGGTATCTTCAGGTAGCAGATAAAGGGTTCTAAAAGGGAAAATGGTATTACTTCTTCCACCGAAACAATTAATCCCATTCCCATCTGGAAACCAGAACAATACCGTAAATATAGACCCACACATACCACACAACCATCTACTCAATGCAATAACCTGGAGGAAAATAAAAATAAGGAAATAGTATAAAAAATACAAACTATAAAACATTTTCAAACAGGTAAAAAGCGTGCCCTCTAAGAGCTGGAGAAGGCACTCTGGTTGTTTACCCTCATAAGAGAGAAACAAAACTGTGTGAATACTCCACTCTACGAAACCAAAGTCTGTAGAACACAACACCCAAGTTCAATACCACCTCCCCATTCCCCCACAGCAAAATGAAAATGGCAATATATACAAGAGTATCTTCTTAGACTGGATGTACATCTGTCTATAAAAAGCAACAATCTCTGGCTCCAAAACAAGAGATGGGGGCACCCAGTACTGTAACTACGCATACCTTTTAGCTGCATGTAAAAGACACACAAAGGGGAAGAAAGGGAATAATTGGGGAAGCAGAATGGGGGGTTATGTCAAACACAGAGAAAGTAGGTAGTGCAATTACAAGTGAAGGCCAACAGGTAGCAACATTAAACTTGGGAATTAAAATGTTAAATGTAAAATGTTTCTAAAAATAGCAACTGCCAGCAAGTAGCCTGTGGCTTTATGCAAAGCTACACCAATTCTGTGTTCCACATCAGCAGGTTGCAGTCAGAGCCCAGGGTGATTCACCTGACTTGGTAACATAGAAGTTACATAAAATTCTCAGCAGTACAAAGACCCTCATTTTCTGCTACTAGAGGAAGTGTAGGTAGTACTATGTTGGGTGGCACAAGAAATGAAACAAACTGGGAGAGTCCACAACAGTAAACATGTCAAACAGCAACTTAGCTGCTGGCAAGTCTAAGTAGCAGGATATACTGCAACAGTAGACAAAGACAACCAAGAGACTGTTCTCCAGAGCAGGTAATTTCTGATCTTACTGTTCTGACAGTATGAGGACTGACTCCTCTTAAACATGGTGGTACTTACAAATCCTTCAATGTGGTGAAACAGGGTACCTGGTCAATATGCTGCAGGGATTATAGTACAGGAAAATCAGCACTGGATAAATAGCATTTGACATTATAGCTACAGGGATAACATAGTGCAAGTCAGTTACCACTATCCCTGTAGTTGTTATCACTCGGGAGGAAGAGGACAATAGGAGAACTGCGTGGCACTTTGCTGGGCTGCTTCCATGGTGCAGAGGTTATGGCCATGAACAACTCGGGCGGTGGAACATCCCAGAGACCAAGGTTCTGTTACTGATCTCCCATCAGGTGTGTTTTTCTTCTCCCTATCCCAAGTTTTTTTTTTATGTGTTCTCCCCTTACCCTGCACTTTAACCCCCACCCCCACAAATGCAACCCCTCCAAGTTCCTCCCTGTCCCCGAGTTGCAACCCTTATGGAGTTTATTATATAAAGGGGGGGTGGTGCCGAAGCCCCAACAAAAGCTCAATTTAGTTGTTTGTTAGCCATGGTAGTGGTCGGTGTGTTTCTTGATTGCTACCATTGGCTTTGTCATCATGGTTGGTGTTTTTGTTGAGCGCTACTTTTTAAAGCACCATTTTTTTGTGAGCAGTTTTTGGCCATGCTGTATTTGTGTTTGATTTTATAACATAGTGCTGTGAAACAGCCAACCCAAGTGGGGCCTTCATCATTGTCAAAGTCTCCCTTGGAGTGTTTTGACCCAGTCCATTACTTGCTCCCAAGTCCTTCCGTCATCTGCGACACCCAATATCAAGTCACAAGGCTACCTAGAAGAAAGCATCCGCAGCCTCAGTTTTGGAAAAGGACTCTGACTTCCTAATACTGCACAGCTAAGGTCCCTGGGTACTGCAGGGAATATTGTTGCTGCAGTTTCAGACACCAGCCTTCACTCAGTCATAGGCCTGTCTGCATTCCAAGATGGAGCAGGAGTAATCTGGATAAAATGAGATTTTGTTTTACCATCAACCATGACATCATTAAGATCCCTTGCAGCCCATAGTATTATTTCTTTATCAATAAATCTCAGTGACTTAAATATTAAGGGCCATGGTTTAGCAGACTTACCCTGCTGCTTCCCATTCTAAAATAGAGTGCTCACTCTATCTCAAAGTCATGTTCAGCACAGAGATTAAACCATGCTGGAAGCTGTTTCCAAAGAAAGTTCACTGGATCTTTACCTTCTAGACCCCCTGTCAGCCATATTATACACCTGTTTTTGAACCTATCTCTCTCTCTCTCTTTCTCTCTCTCTCTCTCTCCCCCTTCCAAGCCCTTGACCCTGCTCATGAGCCAATGGATATGCCCCTCAGCAACCAGCAGTCTCTGGTCCTGGTCTCTGACTACTGTTCAGCAGTCTCTAATCACACCTCCACTTGACCAACTCTGCCCCTTAAAGTTGCAATGGCAGAATGAGTGTTAGTGGCAGCCTTGAAGATCATCCTAATGTTGGCCATAATCATTTACAGGAGGGCCACTTGCCAGTCAGCTCCACTGAGGGAAGGGCTGTAAGAATCCCTGCAGTTGGCCATCTTGCTCTGTGGTGCAGTTGGAGAGGGTGCAAAGTCAGCAAAAATTTTCTTCCACTTTGTGTTCATCTGCAGTGGTGTCAAAGTGTCCATTATCCTGGTGGGAGGCTACAAAATTGATTTCAACTCAGAGGATTTACCAACTCACTCAATTACCAGTCTGTGGGCGAATCTAGGAAAGAGTGAAATGGTGCTTAAGTGGCCATCTTGCTTCTCGCCACCAAGTTCCCTCTGCCCCCCCCACAGCTGTACTGTTTACTTTGTGTGGTACTCCTACACTCATTTAACATTGCAGTCATATCCTGTCTATTGATAGTTAATGCTTTGCAGAGTGCTAACCCAGTATGCACGACACAGTCACTTTGAATATAGGGATCTCAGCATTTTCTTTTATTTAAGTGAGGAATGTTTGTACCATTCTTGTGGTTTTATGCCACTTTGTGATTCAGTACTGTTCTTTTGGAGTGTAGTACAGTAGAAGCCACTTAATCGGGATGCAGATAATAGGGCTTTCTGCTTTATTGGGACATCCCACCGGGAACCGATTAAGTGGCCATTAATATCTATGGCACGCCCCACCCATTTTATAGGGACATGGAAGCTGGATTATTGGGATGATTCAATTCCATTGCCTACTGTTAAGGGGCTGTCTACCCTTTTTTCTGGAGTGACTGTCCCAACTAATAACCCACTGATGAGCCATTGAGTGAGGTGCGAATGGTGTGAATCTAAACGTGTGAATAAAGTTGTTAGCCTTACACACACGCACATCCTTCAGGGCTGGATGGCATCTAGTGTCCTGAGCCACTGATTCAATGAAAACTATGGTCTACTTATGTCTATGACCATCAGCACTTGATTCTGGTGATGGTAATCAAGGGGCTTGCACTGCTGAACATGGTATGGCAGTACTTGGGTTTAAAAAGGTACGGCAGAGCACAGCTTTGAAAAAAAAAAAAACAATTAGACCTGCCAGCTCTCTGGTTTGCTGTCTCCCACACTCTCAGTTCTGTTCAATCTGTTTTGGCATTTATGGCATTTACCTATATAACAGCACTGGGATCCCGTGACAGTAATGATAGGGCTTGGACGGCTGAACATCAACAGTGAAGGTACAGCAGATCTTAGCTTTAAAATGGTTCAGCAGATCTTACCTTTAAAAAACATCTCTCTTCAATCTGTTTCAGTATTTATGACATTTACCTCTCGATTGTAGCAGGTTATAGCAAACACTTGATGGTTGTAGATTAAATTAAAACGACTACATCAAAGTTAATATGGTACTGGTTAAACATGGTAGTAAGTGTAAAGGGGCTTAGTATAGTCTGAATTTAAGCAGTTTGGTGTTTTGGTGTAGATGTAGTGGATTACATGGTCACTGCAGCATTGTATGTATTGAAATTGAGCTATGTCTGTTAATCAGAACAACCACTTAATCGGGATGAAAGGTGTTCCACATGGCTGTCCTGATTAAGTGTTTCTCCTGTAAAACAGTAACAAGAGAAAAATGAAGCAAACTAAAGAAAATACACCAATGTATAGATACTTCAGGAATGGCAGGGTAAAATAAACCTAAAATGCTAAGTCTTTCATGTATATCAAATGTTTATGAATTTAGAACAGTGCATCTCAACTGGGCAATCCTGAGTAAATAAATTCTAAATCAAACAAACTCTAGCCAGAGCCAATATGGCTGCAAAATGATATTATTGATGGTAGTGAAAAATATGTAAGAAAGACGGTATCATAACAAATTCATGCTATATGTGTTTTTTAAGCTGCACAAGCATTTGGACATTAATCAAAAGCTTACATCCAAGAGACTCTAGCTCCTCCATCCAGATTGTATTCCCTCTTCACAAACTAGTGGTATAATAAATGGATGAGATTTTCATCATGTGATTGAGTTGCACATTCCAACCTCTTTTTTCATGTTTTATATATGTACAGTAGGGAGGGTCATCCTGCCCCCCCAAGTACAACAATCCAGATTGGCTACAGACCTGAGGACACCTGAAGATGGAAGCATGATAGGAGAATCATGGGGCCTGTTTCTGCTTCCAGTTTTCCATTGTCTGTCTGGGGCATGCAAGCCCGTGCAGCCGCCGGCTGAAAAGAACATGGCCATGCCCATGGAATCCTTCAGTTCCCTGATTTCCCTGCCATGCTCAGATCAGCATTACCACCACACCTCCACCTGGTAGCAGTCATTCAGTGGGAGAGGCAGTCCTCCCTCCCTGGGAAAGGAGACCAGTCAAGCAGACCCTCAATCCTTTCCCTCCCTGGCCAACTTCCAGCACCCCAAGCTCATTTCTGAACCAGGGTTGCTGGCATGACAAGAGGTAAGGTGTCCAGTGCCTCAGACCTATACAACTTTGGGATAGCTACTAATGTTATTTCTTTGCTGACCTGTAATTTAATTACATCAACAATTACTAGCACATAAGCAATTGCAATGGACTAGATAGGTTGGTCAGTGAACATAATTATTCATCTTTTACTTTTGCTTTTTACATGTTCTCTCTGTTCCCTACCACAATAGTTTGTAAGGATGTGTGTTAATCTGAGTTGTGTTATTCATAACCTCACAGTGGGAGGTCATGGAAGTCAGAGGGGGACTGGTATGCTCATGTGTTTTAGAAACAAAATTGTCTCACTTGATAGAATTATCATCCTGGAATTTAAGCAACCCCAGTTACACTATACAATGTATATCTGTACTAATATTAACCACCAAATGAGATATTTGCAGAAGTAGTGCAAGTAACACTTATAGCACACATTTCCATTCCACGAAATGCATGTACACTTGCTCAATGGTAGAATGTTTGTTCTATAATGCTTCAAAAATATTTTCTAAATCCATTTCAGTGAACTTCACTAAGGGGCAATGTGACTGCACTGGCAACCGTAAAGTAATAAGAGTGCAAAAGTTCTCCTGTAGGAACTGCACTAACAGGATCCACAGAACCCACTAAAAAAGGGGGGGGGATAATGCAACAGAGATATGGAGTCATATTACCACTATATTGGACATGTAATTTTGTAAAAACAGTTTAAAAAAGAAGGTACTAACAAGTGTGGACAGTGACCCTGTTAGTGCAGTTCTTGAAAGAAAACTTTTGCGCTCTTTATATGTTTGTGGTTGCCAGTGCTGTCAACTTGC
Source organism: Neoceratodus forsteri (assembly GCA_016271365.2). NCBI lineage: Eukaryota > Metazoa > Chordata > Ceratodontiformes > Ceratodontidae > Neoceratodus > Neoceratodus forsteri. The sequence continues at coordinate 1,107,933,016 of CM057456.1, read as the reverse complement.
CACTTAGTATTCACTGAAATGGATTTAGAAAACAGTTTTTAAACAAGTATAAAACATTTTGTCATGGGGCGAGTGTAAATGCATAGCACAGAAAGGAAATGTGTGATATACTGTATTTGTTTCCTGAGCTACTGTAAAGGAATGCTGGACTATGTCAGTCCATGATAGCAAAGCAAGGCTACTACACAGTGGTGTGTGTGTGAGTGTGTGTGTGTGTGTGTGTGTGTGAGAATTTTAAAACCTAGGAGGAAACATGGCAGTGTCTGATTGAGCACAGCACTGTTGGCCCTTACTGTCTACAGACAGAACTGGGATGTTATGTAAAGGAATTCTGGACTAATGACTGATATGTGACTCTGAAAAAGTACAGTAGAAGAGATTTTGCAACTGCAAAGGAAACACACTTGATTTTTTTCTTGTTTTTTTAGGAAGGGACTTTGTTGACTGGTGTAGAAGACTGTGCTGCAAGTCCAAAATGTTCTTTGGTGAGAAAGAATGCTTTAAAGTAATCCTGAGTCCCTTGTTTTCTGTATAATATTTCTGATTTTTCTCCCATTTTTGTACCCGAGACCCTGGCAGACACGTATGTGCAAGTGGTGGAGGTGCATGCGCACACCGGACACTGGCTTTGCCACTTTCACCCCACCCCTGGCATTGTGCTGCTGCTCCCCCTTGCCTACACTTCCCACCAGACCTCCACCTGGTGAGAGCAGAACTATGGGGGGAGTGGATAACCACCTCTGGGGGGGAGAACTGCCTACTGCAGCTCAATCCTGCTCCAGCCCTCTCCCCCCATGCTGGCTTCCCAGCTACCCAAGGTCATTCCTGAACCCAGGTTGCCAGAATAGCATGAGATAAGGCATCCAGCACCTCAGGCCTCAGCACTACCGGGCCAGTCTTTGCTGAGTCCCTTTTTGAAGCAAGATGTTTACAGGGCTCTGCCCACTGTAGCCATAAAAAAATGCAATTTTGGTTGCAGTTTAGAGGTGGCATGCGTGATTTACAACTGAGCTTGCATTCCAGTAAAGATGTTTTGCCAAGATCAAAGTGATAAAAAAGCAGTGGATGTTTCAATGCTTTAACTTCACAGTGAGAGGTCACAGAGGTCAGAGTTAACTGATATGCTCATGTGTTTTAGAAAAAAACTTCTCACTTGATAGAATTATCATCCTGGAATTTAAGCAACCCCAGTTACACTGTACAGTTATATCTGTATTGATATTATCCACCAAATGAGATATTTACAAAAGTAGCACAGGAAACAACTATATCACACATTTCCATTTCATGCCATGTATGTACACTCGCCCCATGATAGACTGTTCTATAATTCTTGAAAAAATATTTTCTAAATCCATTTCAGTGAACTTCATTAAGAAGCAATGTGATTGCACTGACTACCATAAACTAACATGAGTGCAAAAGTTCTCCTTCAACAACTGCACTAACAGAGTCCAAAGAACCCAACAAATAAGGACGGGGCCGAATAATGCAACAGGGTCATGGAGTCATATTATCAGTATATAGGGTACTGCGATTTTGTAAAAATAGTTTAAAAAAAGAAGGTGCAAACAAGTGTGGACAGTGATCCTGTTCTAAAAAGAAATCTTTTGCACTCTTTATACATTTATGCTTGCCAATGCTGTCACCTTGCCACTTAGTGTTCACTGAAATGGATTTAGAAAACAGTTTTTAAACAATTATAGAACATTTTGTCATGGGACGAGTGTAAATGCATGGCACAGAAAGGAAATGTGTCATATACTGTATTTGTTTCTTGCGCTACTGTAAAGGAATGCTGGACTATGTCAGTCCATGATAGCAAAGCAAGGATAACACACAGTGATGTGTGTGTGTGTGAATTTTAAAACCAAAGAGAAAACATGGCAGTGTTTGATTGAGCACAGCACTGTTAACCCTTACTGCCTATAGACAGACCTGGGATGTTCAGTTCAAAGTTTTATTGATCAGCTATAAAGCCATTACAATATACTAAAGCTAAAACAAATTCAAAACAATTTAGATAAACATAAGATATCACAATTACATGCAGTTAATATACAGTTGATATAAATGCCATCAGATATCAACAAATAGAAACCAAAATTATATTTTGGGTCTCTGATTTAAAACATGCAACCTTTCCTATGAACAGGCTAAAATAAATGACAATTTCATCGATCAGTGTATCTATTAAGGTGCTTATTAGATTCTGACCTACTCGTCCATATGGATTTTATGACTGCATAAACAGGCAAAAAAGTAAAAAATGATTATCTCTTCTTTAAGTTAAACAGTTTTGCTTGGCTGCATTACCACAAAGAACCTTCACTGGTAAAATAACACAACCATTATTTATAACAATCGGTGAAGCATGATCTAATACAATAGGGCCATTAAATATTCTGAATTGCAATTCCTAAAAAATAGTTTGGGCTAAGGGCTCTTAGAGAGTTCAGGTGAATCGCATAATTCAATGTTTATCCCTGAAAGGGTCCATGTATTCACTTGGCCATACACCATACATAACGCTTAAGAATTAAGGCCCTAATCAAGGCCCTGATTAATCAAGCCCAACCTAAAACAGTATACAGTTCAAAAATCCAGTGGAGACAAACAGCGAACAGAAAAAGGCTCCTATTTTGCACCAGAGGCCATCTTTTGTGTGGTATGAGTTTCCCTATCACTTAAAGGGTCCATAGAAGAGTCAGCGTAATGTCCCACTGTTCACACTCTAAATATGCCTTTAAGAGCGTGGGCAACATGCTCCTCAGACAGTAAGGTCCAGCTGCTATGCATTAAAAGTGTTAATAAGTGTGAAATGGCACTACAATTTTCTTTCTATACAGATTACAGCAGTTTCTAAAAGTGCCAGGTGGCTCTTTAAATTAGGAGTCCAATCAAGGCAGTCAGAGGAGTAATTATCTAAAATCAATATCAAGTCAAAAGACTATAAAATTGAGACAATATTTTCTTTAATGTTTCTACCTTGTTTCAGCATTTATAAACATTGGAAACAGTCCATAATAGCCCAAACAGGTAAATTACCCTGTATCTTCACCCATGGGCATAAATACATTTCCACACTCACCAATCATGTAGTATATGAGCTCCTAGTGAAATTTTCCCTCAATGTTTATTTGAGGAAAATAGAATGCTGCTTGTCCTCTTAAGAATGCACTGGCTCCTTTTTTTTGGGCATCATTAATTTAAATAATTCCACTCAGGCACGCACTTGAAGCGGTCTTTTATCTTCTGACTCCTTTCTCCCATCTTAACCACTCCATGGCTCTCCTGCAAATTAAACAGAATAAAAGTGCTCCACTGAGCATAATAACCTCAGAGTAGGAAAAATTAAAAATTAAGACAATCTTTCCCCCTAGGTTATATTGGCATACCTTTAGCAAGCCAATATCAGGCATATCAGCATAAATGCTATTCCATTCTCCTTGTTCTCCTCCTCTCTATGCCGCTTGGGTCACATCCCCATAACGGGTTCTAGAGAAGTCCATTTTTCCTCCATAAGTTCCAGTGGCTTTTCTAATTTTCTAAACGCTGAATGCCAGAGACCAAAAATCTATCAGTTTAAAGACTCGGGTTGCTGAATTTATTTAGCAGACTCTCCATAAGAGTATTACTAATGTAGCTTGCCAAAAGAGAGAAGAGCTATGTTACCTAATGCTCTGCGCTCCTAGTATCGACCACAAGCTCAAAAGAAAAAGCAACCAGTCCATCGAGACATCAACCAAATGGCATTACTCTGCAACTAAAGTCGTTCCAAAGTCCCCACATTATCTCTGGTTAAAAAATAACACTAGTTTCATTTATAAGGTTTAAAATAAAGCTGACGTTTCCAAATGATTTTAGTAAAATTGGGAGCACTCGGGTAGCGTGGCGTTAAGCAGAGCAGCAGCACAGTCATCTTGCTGCTTCATCCCCCCGCCCAACTGACCTGGGATGTTATGTAAAGGAATTCTGGACTAATGACTGATATGTGACTCTGGCAAAATACAGTAGGAGAGATGTTGCAACTGCAAAGGAAACACACTTTGTTTTTTCTTGTTTTTTTGGGGAAGGGACTTTGTTATCTGGCATAGTTATCTGGTGTAGGAGACCGTGCTGCAAGTCCAACATGTTCTTTGGTGGGAGAGAATGCTTTGAAGTAATGCTGAGTCCCTTTTTGAAGCAAGATGTCTGCAGAGCTTTGCCCACTGCAGCCATAAAAATGCAATGGATATCATATTCATTGGAGCACCTCCTGTTACCCATTGTAAGCATTTCTGTATCATCATTATTTCAACTGGATCATTTTTTCTTAGATAACATATTATTTCATGCATCAGAACACTCTTCTTTGCTATTTGGCAGCAATTCATTGATTCCCACAAGAGGATTTCATTTATCTTCTTTTGAGTAATAATGAAATACAAAGGAAGTTATTAAATCATTTCTTGCCCAGAATGTTTTTTATGTATGATAATTTAAACAAGGCAGCCATCCAAAAATTAAAACAGATGCTATTTCTTCATCAAAATTAATCAGACTGAGATAATTTGGTATAGCACAGGTTGATTTCTAACCCACAGGATCTGATCACTGATGTCATTCCCTAGATTTTTGTTGTCCAACATTAATTTTTTGTATTGCTAAAAAACATAACCTGTAAAAGTTGTTTGGACATCATGGGAGAAATTCTGTTAAGCCATTTAAGATTTTAGTCACCCTTTCCAGAGCTGCCGATCCAGTCAAATGAAAATTGAAGCTGAAAAATAATTAAAAAATGTACTCTGAGTTTCATTTAAAGATGAAAAGGCAATATTTCTTGCAAGGGTTTATTTAATATTATGGGATTACTGCTCATGCATAGCAATGTTAATTGCAAAGCTTAGCAACACATCTTTAAGGAATGGTTACTGGACTGCAGAATTTTAGGATTGCATAAAAACATTCCATCTGTTAACAATAAAACTGGTTGCTCAAAGCAAACCTCTATGAAAACTTGAATGGCAAGCATCTATTGTGAATACTCAGCAAAGGCAGCAGGTCTCTAGAGTGAAAAAAACATCAACACATAGTTCTAGTAATTGTAAAATGTTAGTTATCCTTGACTTACCACAGTACTTAGCCCCATGGCATGGTACAGTATTTTAATTAACTTGCACTTAACAAACACAATACAATGAAAATCAATTTTGAAGAAGAAAACTCATCAATGCTCTCCTTGCAAATCACCATAGAAAAAAGTCAAAAGTAGAAACATTTGCAAATAGAGCTATGATGATAAATTTCTAGAGAACATTTTATACACTGAACATTTAGGTACCTTGAGAATGCCATGAGAAAAATGGTTTAGTCTGCATGAGCTAATGCTTCATTAGTACCTACCTGAGCATAAACTAAAATGATTAAATGAACTGGGCTTTAAGAGATGAGTATTTTATTTAGCTGAACCAATCCTTAACAAATTCTCAGTACAACATGCTGATTTTCCAGTATCCAAGAAAACATATCAAAATATAGTATCTGACAGAATTCACCTTCTATTTATTTATTTATTTATTTATTGGTATTTATGTTTTCCCATTTTTAAATACTGCGGACCTGTACATGAAAACAGGATCTTTGTGACCAAGACTTCATCTCATCCTCCTGTTTTTCCCTCATAATCTTATGCTTGTGACATCACAGTCCATTGTTGTGGAAATGTTCATGATGTCAGAGAGGATTATGAGGGAAAAGCAGGAGGCTGAAATAAAATCCGGGGGACTATGGTTCTGTTGTAATGCAAATCTCCACAGTAATAAATAATGGGAAGATCTGTATGGAACATTAACGGAATATAAGATGTACAGTATTGGACCCAATTCTCTGTCACAATTTTGTAGCCCACACAAAGGGGTACAAGGTGCAGCCCACTACACTGACTCTAAAAACTTCTATTCTGTAGACATTAGAATTGTGCTTGGGTTCGGTACCCCCGGGCACAAATGTTGGAATGCAGATAAAGTTTCCAGCTATTACTGTGCTTGTCACATACACTCCTGTCACAAAGCCTCATGAGCCCTGTGTGATACTATATGACAAAGAGGACTGGCTTATTTACTTTATCATACTGCCACCAACTTCATTACGGCTCTTTGGGATTGTTCCTTTTAAGTTCCACCATGGGCCCCTGCTCACACAGCACAAAGCCAGGGACTTGCTCATGCAGTACGAGGCATTTTGACCATAGGAACCCAATTAGTCAATACACATACCTCACCCCTGCTCTGCATGAGTTGTAGATTTTACTTTTTAAGTTTGATAACATCCTCTCCAGAAGCAGCTCACAGACTTGATCAGTAACAAGCATTTGTCAATGCCGAATGTTTGCTTGCTGGTATTGGCATTGGTAGTGCAGGAGTTAGAGAGATGCATAATAGGAATGGCAGTGAAGTACTGAACTAATGCCAATGCCCACCCCTACCCTGCAGAGACTGACAGGCATTGGGGTGTGCCTTTGGGTCAGCCATATTACTCACGCCATTCCACCTCACCCCACCCTGCAGACAGTGACAGGTGTCATGTTGTGCCTTGGGGTCTTCGGCTCTTATGCTCACCTCGTTCCATATGGAAATAAGGTGAGATGGGTGCAGTATAGGAGAAAGGGGTGAACATTAGGGCTAAAGACCCCAAGGCACACCTCAATGCCAGTCAGTGGCTGCAGGGTGAGGGTGGAATGGTGTGAGCATTAAGGCCGAGAACCCCAAGCCACACCCTTGATGTCTGTCAGTCTGTACAGGATGGGATGGTAACAGTTGGAAACCCTAATGCCCCAGGTGTTTGCAGGTTATTTCATTCAAAATTTTCAACATAGGCTGTTTGGGACTTCCCCTCATGAACAGTGGCACTGAGATTTCATCAATCTGTTCCAAAGCTTGAATTTGCACTGCGACTGCACCATTCTATGCCACAGGTGTGAAAACACTTTTTGGGCAGGATGTAAAAAATGACAGCTGTACTGTTCATAAGGAGGTGTGCAAAATGGGCAATGTTGAAAATTTTGAGTATGAATATTACAAATTTGTAAAGTTCCGAGTGTGCATGGAAACTGTGCAATGCACACTCGTAACATAGACATTTTATGGACTTTTGTCACCAGATTTTCAACATAGGCATTTTAGGACCTCTGCTCATGAATAGTCTCACTCTGATTCTCTTAATCTGTCCTGAACACTGATTTCCCTCACTGACCATGCTATTCTGCGCTGGAAGTGAAAAAACACAATTCAGTCAGGATGTGAAAAATGACAGCTGTACTATTCATAAGGAGGTGTGGAAAAATGGCAATGTTGAAAATCTGGAGTGAAAATATTACAAATTCGCGTGGTTACGATAGTTCGTTGAAATGGCGCAATGCACGCTCATAACACAGTAATTTATGGATTTTTGTCACCAAATTTTCAACACAGTCATTTTAGGACCTCTGCTCATGAACAGTATCACTGTGATTTTTGTAGCTTGTCTTGAACACTGATTTTCCACAGTGACTGCGCTATTATGCTCCGGAAGTGCAAAAACACATTTTGACCAGGATGTGAAAAATGACAGCTGCACTATTCATAAGGAGGTGTGAAAAAATGCCATTGTTGAAAATCTGGAGGGAAAATATTACAACTTTAAGAAGTTATGAGGGTGCATGGAAACTGTGCAATGCATGCTCGTAACACAGTCATTTTATGGAATTTTTTCATCAAATTTTCAACACAGGCATTTTAGGACCTCTACATGTGAACAGTGTCACTGTGATTTTCTTAATCTGTCCTGCACACTGATTTCCCACAGCAAATGTGCTACTCTGCATCAGAAGTGCAAAAACACATTTTGGCCAGGATGTGAAAAATGACAGCTGTACTGTTCAGAAGGAGATGTGGAAAAATGCCAATGCTTGAAAATTTGGAGGGAAAATACTACAAATTTGCGGAGTTATGATGATTCTTGGAAATGGTGCAATGCACTCTCATAACACAGTCATTTATGGACTTTTGTCCCCAAATTTTCAACATAGGCATTTTAGGACCTCTGCATGTGAACAGCATCACTGTGATTTTCTTAATCTGTCCTGAACACTGATGTCCCACAGCAACCGTGCTATTCTGTGCCGGAAGTGCAAAAACACATTTCAGCCAGGATGTGAAAAATGACAGCTGTACTGTTCATAAGGAGGTATGAAAAAATGCCAATGTTGAACATCAGGAGTGAAAATATTACAAATTCATGATGTTACAAGAGTGCATGGAAACTGCGCAATGCACACCCATAACACAGTCATTTTATGGACTTTTGTCACCAAATTTTCAACATAGGCATTTTAGGACCTCTGCTCATGAACAGTGTCACTGTGATTTTCTTAATCTGTCCCAAACACTGATTTCCCATGGTGACCATGCTATTCTGCGCCAGAAGTGCAAAAACACATTTTGGCCAGGATCTGAAAAATGGCAGCTGTATTGTTCATAAGGAGGTGTGAAAAAATACCAATGTTGAAAATCTGCAGTGAAAATAATACAGATCCGTGAAGTTACAAATGTGCATGGAAACTGCTCAATGCACACTCATAACACAGTCATTTTTTGGAATTTTTTCACCAAATTTGCAACGTAGGCTTTGTAAGAGCCCACCTCATGAACAGTGACACTGTCATTTCGTTAATTGGTCCTAAAAGGTGATTCTGTGCAGTGACCATGAAATCACCTTTTGGGACCGAATAACCAGACAACAGTCACTGAATTCATGAGAAGAGGTCCCAAGAACCCCATGTTGAAAATTTGGTGCAAAAGTTCAGAAAAATGGCTGAGATATCCACATAAGTTTAAAAAACCTTATTAATGCCACCGTACAGCTTATTGGCATTTCTTCAGTTCACGGTTGTCTTTGAAGAGTGCAGACATGTTCCTGGTCCACAAAAGATGGTCGCGCTGGGCTCCAGAGGTAAATATGGGGTGAGGGGGGTGTTGGGAGGTGGGGTGCACAGAGGGTGGCTGCGATTTGGGGGAGGGGCACCAGACTCAACGAGGGACTGTTTTTCTTTTACAGGAAACAGAAAAATTAAAAAAGCAACATGGGAAGGTGTTCTGCTTTTGCAGGTACTTTGGCATGCTGGGGTGGGCTCCAAGTGTGCCACCTGAGTGTTTCTTGGAGGGGGTCCGTAGCTGACTGGGATTGGGCACCCCCATCGGCAGAATGTTGGGGGGTGGGTACATGAGCTGAGGGGGATTGGGCACCCCCTCAGCACACAACAGATGGGAGGGTATCATGCCGATGAGGATTGGACTACCCACTTGACAAATGAACTGGGGAGAGGGCATGCCAACAGGGGGATTGGGCACCCTTGTTGCCTGTAATGGGGATTGCGAGAGGCAGCAGCTGTCCGTCGGCTTCCATGGGGACTGTGAGAGGCCAACAGAAAAGCCACCGCCATGTTTGTTTGAAAAGGGACACCAGACAATGCAGCTCTAATTCACTGCTGCAGTCAGGGACTGCCCCATAAGCAAACACAGCTGATTGTTTCATGATGGGGTGCCCCCTGATTGCAGCAGTCAATTTCTTTGAGCTTAGTGGCACGCTCATTAACTGCTGTCATCGACAGCATGGTCCTATTTTGGTGCAGCAGAGACCAGTCCCAAAATGGACTGCTGTCATTTGCCACAACACTGCCACACCTCCACAACCCATTACTCCAGCAAGCTGTTGCAATATGTTTCTTGCGCATGCGTGCAAGCAAACATAAAAATGGATTATCTATGCTTATTAAAATACTGCATGCACAGATTTATATTAATTATAAAATGTTTTCTATTTACACTAAAAGTACAAGATATACAGTACAGCAAACTAGAGAAAATATGACACTAGGAAATTTAACAAATAAGCAATTTTAAACAAAAAGAATTAGAAACAACAAAAATGTACAAACACTGAAGTCTGACATCCTTACCCGTATGTTCTTCTATGAAGTGATACACTCCTTGCCACACAGACCTGAGACTTAAGACACCAGTACCCCCCTTTTAGATCAGTGTGCATCTGACATTATATCTGGCTCCACACCTTACTTTTATAGCTAAGAGTCATGTGGATATGTCCCTCAGGACTGGCCTACCTCACCACATCACTTGGAGGGTTAACCCACTTCCTACTAGAAACAACTAAAAAAGTCCTCATAGAATTACCCATTCGGTTCACAGGACTACTAACAGGTTTGGACCAGTTTGACTCCTCCAGCTAGTCATGTTAATTAGGAGCCTTGCTCATAATTCATCACCCATTACATTAACTAGCTGCCATTTTAGAAAATGGGCTTAAAAAATAATGCATGCTGATTAGCTGAAAGGCCATGCCAGGCATGCATTTATGTTTCAGTAGATGCCCGTCAAAAAACAAGTGCTAATTCAGGGTGCCCCATTACTTCCCAGATCATTGGGCACCCCAAATTTAATAATGAACCAGTCACCATTTTTTTCTCTCACTTAGCGAGTGGCAGTCAACTCTCCCACACACACACATTCATTCTCTCTGTTTTATTTTTAATGTAACACATCCACTAAGAAATAGCCCCACATTTAAAAAAAACATGAAAGAAAAAGGAAGCCCTTTAAGCAGTCAGTCCAATTGGCTTCAAGTAACCCGCAGTCAGCAGAGCACTGTTTTCAAAGGGCAGTGTGAGACTGTACCAATTGAACTGCGACAAAAAATTGTTCACACAAACTGTTTCCCTCACTTGTGTCGACTCAGTAAAACATTTCTGTAAACCTCACTTGTCTGCTCAGTTTTAAACAAAGCAACACCTTGTCCAGCGATTCTCCACTATCTCCCCCTTGTCCTTACCTCTAACTACCACAGTCTGAGCCCATGTCCACAATTATCTAACCGTGCCCCTACTTTAATCCCACAGCTAAAAGCGCTGCTCTGTAATTCTATCACGATGGCAAAAAATGTCTCATATTTTACCCAAGATGCCCACTGCACTCTCTCCCGGCTCTGTGACTGACCCGTAACCTGCATTAGCTACCACACATAACCCCTAACACCACATGCCATTACCTTTCAGTTGTTCAACAGTGCGATCTTACTTAGCGGCATTGAAACTCATTCCTGTACCTCTTCTAGATATGAATGAAACATTGGCAATGAAGTGTGTGTGTCTACAGTGTCTTAGAGGGAGACAAGAGGCAAAGCTGGGGGGGAGCACAGTGACTACAGTTACAGTTCTAGAGGAACAGAAGGGGGGGAAACTAAAGCTCCTAGGCTACCTCCAGAAACTGTTTTTTTGCTACTGTGTATTTGGGGAGGGGGGATTAGCCATGGCAAGTACAACTACAGGTGCTCAACTGGAACAAAACTGCTTAGCTCATTTAAACAAACACATTCTAATAAAGGTGGAGGGACTATTTTATTACAAAACCTATATTATACTAATGTTTAACATAACATTTTTTTATTAAACAATTTTTTTTTTACAGTATCCATTTTCTAAGTGCAATAATACCCTCCAGGCTGGGCAGTATTTGGGAATACCAGACCTTCCAGGGGCTATAGGGCCCTCTGCCTGAGGCATCGGGCCTCATTACACCCCTGGGTGGTCTGGTATTCTCCAATACCACCCACCCTGGAGGGTATTATTGCTTAGATCAGGTTCCACTATATATTCACAGTTGGGGAATCCATTGTGAACTGGCATTCCTGTAAACAATAAGGCACTGCTCTCTTCACATTCTAAGTACCTACTTTCAGGGGTATTTGAGCAGCACTGAGCACTGCCTTTCTTGTTCTCCCCCCACCTCCCAGAGAGGCCCACATGTTCAAGATGACTTTGAAATGAAGCCCATGCAGGGGGCACACAGAAAAAATAATGTCAAAAGGAAAATAAACTGTTTTATTGTGCTGCCTGTATAGCAAATGTTACATACAGTACATCTGTTACATCCCCCCTCCAAAATATAAAACAGTATCTCCTCTGTTCCCACCAAGAGATGCATTTTATGTGAGGTTGATCAGACCCCACTCACTAGGGCTGACTCTCGCTCTCTAGGTTTTAGATTATTGGCCAAACAGCACACCTGAATTGGCAAAATGAGAGCCACTGAGGTGCTGGATCAACATATTATATGCCTGTGGTCCCAGACTCCATCATAACAATGTTGCATTCTTCAGACTTGATCTATGAAGCCATATTAGGTGGTTATGGTCAGTGATATGGGTAAACTCCCTCCCATAGAAATAAATCACAGTTTTTGTAGTGCCCAAACACTCCTTTTCAATTGTGGTGTAGGCCTCCTTCCTGGGTTGTGGTTTCTGGCTCAGGTACACAATCAAGTGTTCTTCCCCTGTGGGCACAACCTGGCTCAGAACAGAACCTAACCCGTGATGAGAAGCATCCACAAGCACAATAAACTTTAAGGAATAGTCAAGACTAACAAGCATTGGTCCCTGACACAATGCCTCTTTCAGCTGGCTGAATGCCTCCTCACAACGTTCTGTTGACAGAAACATTTTGGGCATTTTCTTGTTCATAATATTTGTTCTGGGTTTTGCTATACTGCTTAAGTTTGCCACAGACCTGTGGTATTACTCTGCAGTTACCAGAAACGTCCTCATCTTCTTCTTAGTGGGGGTCATGATCCAGCCTAGAATGGCCAAAATGTTTGCTGACTCAGGCTGGATGTCCCCACTGCCTACCATGTGACGAGGGTATGACACCTGTTCCGTACCTGTTTGACATTTCTCTGTCATAACCGTTATTCCAGTAGCTTTCATTCTGCAGAGCTCCTCAGCTATGTGCCTGACAGTTTCCTCCCACATCCAGCTGTATATGGTGATATCACCCATCCCAGACAGAATGTGGTCCACAAGCTGCTGAAAGGCCACTGGTGCATTCTTCATCCTGAACAGCATTACCTAAAACATGACTAGACCAATCCGGGTGACAAAGGCTGACCTTTTTCTAGCTTCAGAGGTCAGGGATACTTGTCAATAGTTCATTTATTAGGTCTGTGTTAGTGAGGTACCTGGCTCCCTCTAACATCTCTACAGCCTCATCTATCCTGGGTATTTGGTAGGTGTTTGACTCCATATAGCTGTTAAACGTGCGGTAGTCAATGTAGAACCTTGTGTTCCCATCCGCCTTGAGAATAAGCACTACAAGGGAGCCCAGGGGCTACTGGACTCCTGAATAACCAGAAAAGCCAGCATCTCCATAAGCTCATCCTCTATAGTATGCTTTACTCCCTCTGGTACCTTGTAGGGTGGCTGCCTCAGTGGGACCTGGGTCCCTGTGTCCACATGGTGCACATCCTTTGTAGTATATCCTTGTTTCCCTGTGAATATTTCTCCAAATGATTTTAGCATCCCACTCATCTCTGCTGCTTGGGCAAGTGTTAGCTGCTCCAAGAGGGTGATGGAATCCACCGAGGATTCTCACTGATTCTCATTATGAAGATCTACTAATGGATCTGCCTCATTGTCTTCCTCCTCTGGGTAATTTCAGACTGCCTGGTCCATATCTTCACTGTTATGGTACAGTCCCATCATGTTAATGTGGCATACCCTCTGTGTGTGTGCCTTGTGGCAGCTCTGCCTTATAATTCACCTTATTTACCTTCCTGATCATGGAGTATGAACCCTCGCAGGCTGTATGCAATTTATTTTGTCAGACTACAATGAGTACAATCATGTGTTCTCTGACCTTGTACTCCTGGACTCTGGCTCCATGGTTGTACCATGTTTTTATCTTTGCTGTGTGGCAATAAGGTGCTCCTGGGCATGCCCCATGAGCTATTTAAGCCAGGACCATAAGATTAGGATGTACTCCACAACAGATTCCCCTTGGGAAACAAGTTCATCCTCCCAGTCATCTCTTACCTGATCTAGGTGCCCCTTGCCCTGTGTCCAGACAGGAGCTTGAATGGTGAATACCTTGTGTAACCATATGGGACTTCCTGATATGCAAATAAAAGATGGAGTAAATATTTGTTCCACTCCCTCTCATGTTGGTCAGGGAATGTCCTTAATGTAGTCTTATGCAAGGAGGTAAAATGCTCAACCAAGCCATTAGTCTTGGGGTGATATGGAGATACTCTGAGTTGCTGCACTCCGTACAGTTCCTACACACTGTTCATAACAGCAGACATAAAATTGGTACCCTGGTCTGACAGCACATCCTGGCGAAATTCCACTTGGCTGAATAAGATTCATCCCAAGATTAAGCACATGCAGATCCATAAAATGTCAGGTGTCTAGACCCCCAGAGTCTGTTTGCCTTGATGTTTACACAATTTCTTCAATAAAGTGAATGTTTTGCACTTTAAAACAACTGTATGTAGGTTGCTGGAGAGGTTGTTGAAGCCTGTTTTTTGTTTTCTCTAAGTATCCAGTTTACTGAGAGCACAAGCCAGCCTAACAGTGGTCCCTGTCCTGCTGCTACTCAATGCAGTATCCCCAGAAATTCATCAGTCACTTTCCCTAGCTCTATAGAAGATAAGGCCTCTGGTTATCTGATTGGGCAGTCCACAACTTCAAGTATGTGCCACTTGTCTGTACAACACAGGGGGCTTAGTGGCCCCAAAATGTGCACAGCTACCCACTAAAAGGGTTAATCAACTATAGATAGGCGAATCAAAGCTGCCCTTGCATTGTCCTGACATTTTCCACCTTCTGGTACTGTGGACAGGTTCAGCAGTATTTGGCCACATCTTTGAAAATACTGGGACAATAAAAATTGTTTGCAAGCTGCCCTTTTTCAGCAAGCTCGCAGGTGTCCCGAGAAAGGAATGTAATGGGTTAGGATCAGGAGCTGCTTCCTGTATTCCCAGTGGAATATTTGTTTCACCACCCCTTTCTTTGGTCCTCTCTTAGGTACCTACTCTCTGAATAGTAGCCCACTCTTCCAGTATATTCCCTTTTTACTGTCTCTGATAGCATCAGCACTGGCTGCCAGATCTTTCAATTTTCATAGAAATACGTCACACTGTCAAGTCCTGCTGAGCTCCTCATGCTTAACCTTCTGTAAGATACACCCTCCTTCAGTAAGAGGCCTGCTCATAGCTAGGGTCTCCACAGTCTGTAGCTGTGGAACAGAACTACTGCTCCCAGCTAGTCTCTTAGCCACACAGGCTACTCCCCATGCTACTGAGGTACTGGTCACCTCTGGATGCACTGCCCCCTCTCTTCCCTCAGTACAGATACAGCAAAAGACATGGTTAGATATTTCCAGAGATTTCAAAATATTTCTGCAGAGATTCTCTCTGATGGCTCTACTGTGATACTACAGGCAGGCTGGGATTTTCTCTAGCGATATCACAAAAATGCCAGGAAATATCTGAGCATGACTGTTGCTGTAACTGTCGCCTGACACTTTTCTGGACTGATGGTACTAACACAGACAATAATCAATCTACAATTAAAGTCATTGCCTATAATCTCATCCACAGGGAGCTCTGATACCACTTCCACCTCCCGTATCCCTTGCCCACCATCCCAGCCTAGGAAGACCCTTGTCATTTGCACTGAGATCACAGAGCATGGTCACTTACCAAATTTTGCAGAACTGACCTTGCAGAATCAGTTCCTTATTAATTAAATCAGCTTCACTATAGAGAGGGAAGTACCTGTGTCTCTCAGTCCCTATGTTAAGTAACCATTGATAAAGGCAAGTGCAGTGGCATTAGTAGGGAGCATATTGTCAGCACAGGCCACTAATTGCTCTCCCACTGGGTTATTCCCTCTGTCTGCACTCTGCCCAATTGTTTTATTCTTTGGGTAACTGTATGATAACTGCTTCAGTTGCTGGCATATACAACACCTCTGCTACATAGGTTTGGAAGCATTATTTTTCACTTTAGTTTCAGGCTCAGGTTGGTTTTCTTTGATCCCCCCACCCCGGTTTCCTTTAAAACCACTTGATGTCCCTCCCCCATTGTGTTTGAACTGGAGATATGGCCACTGGATGCAAACTGATCAGCTTTTTCATCTGCTTCTTTATTTCTACTGTGTGTTTGTTTAAACAGCCACACAAGTAGTTCCTACAGCACTGTTTGGTGAAATTACTGCGTCACAAACTCATCTTTTATTTGCTCTGCAGAAACTGATTTGGCCCCCTCCGACCACCTCAACAGTTGCATACACATTTGAGAGTAACTGTCCCCTGGTGCCTTTTTAAACCCTCTAAATGTGATCCTATATGCCTAAGGAGTTAATTGAAAACGTTTTAACAAAACATTTTTTACTTTACTATCATCCATGCACTCTATAACGTCCATTCTGGTGAAGGCCTTTAACAACCTGCCTGTGAGTAATGGCATTACATGTGTTGCCCAAGAAGCCCTGTTTAATTTAAACAGCCCACACAACATTTCAGAAGATTTTAGAAAAAGATCAAGATTATTCCTCTCCCTGTACTGTGGAAACATTTAGAACTAAGCTTGGTTTGTTTAGTGGGACCACCTTGCCGGTATTCATGTTCTGTGAAAATGCTTTCTGTTGCAGAATCTCCATTTCTCTCTCATATTTACATTTCTCTCTCTCTGAGTCTCGCTCATGTTCACACTGTTGCTGTGAGCACTTTTTCTCTCATTCCTCTTGCATCTGGATCTCATGCTGGTGCTGTTGCTCTCACTTCTCTTGCATCTATATGTCATGCTGGTGCTGCCACTCTTGCTCCTCTGCCTTGAGCTTTGCCTTCTGCTCCTCATCTTCCAGGGCCTCTTTCTTCAGCTCAGCACCTGCTTTTGCCTTTACCAGGGTGAGCTCCAGTCTGGTGGCTCAGCCACCCTGGTTCTGGGTTCAGGCTCACTCTTACTGATCTTGATCTCACAACTCTAGCCAGCCTTCCTTGTGACCCCATACTCATTATTGTCTAGGTCACTTTTCTTGGGGATATCGGTGAGGTCTGACTTCATTTGCTTCTCATAGGTGAGCTCTCTCTGTTGGCACAATTCCTGCAGTTGTATTACAGTAGTCCTCTTATATTCTCCAGGTATATTGCCTTCTATAGTAGGTGGACTACACTCACTAAGAAAAGAATAAAATAGCAGAGTGTAAAGTGTCATCTTTTGTATAGCTTGCTCTGTCACTGGGCAGGTATTTTATATTGGCAATCTATTTTGTTCATGTGCTAGGTAACTGCTTTCCTTTTACACACACACACACACACACACACACACACACACACACACACACACACACACTCACACACTGCTTCCAAATGCCAATCACTTGGTGCACATTCAGGAAAGAGCACACAATCCCATTGTTCTGCCACCAGTTTGCACACACACTGAACACACTCCCAGGGGACCTGGGTGGTGTGACAAATAGGACTGTTTCACTTTATCATGTTTCCACTTACTTAATGAAAACTTTCTCAAGGCAGTTCCTTTTGAGTTCCAGTACAGACCTGTGCTCACACAGCGCAAGGTCAGGCACTTGTTCACACAACACAAGATCTCTTGGACATAGGAATCCTCTTAGTTGCTCCAGGTACTTCACCCTGAATTAGTATCAGATGTAGGTTTTACTTTTAAGTTTGGTAGTGTCTTCTCCAGAAGCAGATCACAGACTTGCCCAATAACAATGGAATACTTATGTTTATTAAAACACAGCAGTCATTGTTTTATATTGAATATGACATACTTAATAGTTATTTTATTTTGTTTTTGTTGACTGGGTAAGTGCATTAGACTTAGAAATGTCTATTTTCAGACACGACCCAGGAGGTTACAAATTAGCAATACAGGACAAGAACAAATACACCAGTAAGTGGAGTAACATAATACAACAACAGCAAAACAATCAATACAGTATTGTGCAAAAACAGCAGTGGGCAGATGGTACAAGGTACACAAGGTAAGTGCTATAGTTCTTTAGAAAATGGGCTATGAAATGTATAGGCACTGACTGGCTGATAGCTCTGGCAAGGTGGGCATCTATCAGGCAACAGAGCCTGGATATTAAAAGTGCCAGTGCCAGCCCAACCTCATCACCATTATCGATGGGCATTGGGAATTTTCAAATGGCAGACCCGCTATTTTTTGCCAGTCCCTAACAGACAATCCCAACCAAATGATAAGTGGCATTCCCTCCAAACCAAATGATAAGCGGCAGCCCCCCCAAACCCCTTGTATACCCAAATCATCAACAATGTAAGAAAACAAACTTTTTTGTTTTTACAGACATCAGAGTAATATAATTAAACAAGGCAAGTCCTGGCTCCCACTCCCTGAAAAGCCAGCCAATGTATTAATTGGTACAAGCCAACAAAGTGTGTCCACATCCGGGGAGACAAACTAAAGAAAATCCACCACCACTCCTCTGCCCAATTCTCCCGATCACTGCTTGGGCTGACAGTCCTGATTGCTCATATCTCCAAAAAAAAGGTATCTCTCCAAAGCAACCCAGGGCAACACTACACGTAAAGCCAAAACTAGATAAAATACATACCTATTTTAGACAGCCATTTTTTTTTATTCTGCCGTCATGGTTGAACACTTCTGTACAAGCTCCCCACTCACTATGACTTACACTCCAACCTTGGAGCTACATAAAATAAAAAGAAAATGAAATGTTTTTTTGGGGGGTGGTGGACACCACAAACAAAACAACAGAAAAAAAAGTAAATCAAAGGTTTTTTTGTGTGTGTTGGGGGGCAGGGGACACTATGAACAAAGTGAAAGAGTCTACATAAGGATGTGAGCAGGTCAGGATCTCAGATCTCTCCCACTGAAACATAACAGCATCCTCTTCTGGCATTTACAGAACTGCAGTTACTATTTTAAAGATAAATGGGTTTTATAGTTTTATTTTTAAATTTCTACATTATTATTAAATATTTCTGAACATTTAATATAAAATGTAGACAGGGACCCATTTTATAGGCACAATAATACCTTCCAGGGTGGGCAGTATTGGGCTATACCCACCCTTCCAGGGACTATAAGGCCTTCCACCTGAGGCGTCGGGCCTCATTAAGCCCCTGAGTGGGCGGGTATAGCCCAATACCACCCACCCTGTCAAGTATTATTGCTTGCATAAACCTACAGTATGACAAAATAAAGTGGAGAGGACATGGTTCAGCAACAAGAAAAAGTACAAAATCTGACAATAAGAGTGTAGCAGGACCACAGGTCTGAAGTAGGCAAGGTAGCAATATAGAAGAACAGAATATAGTAGGTACTTACAATTTACATGCTTGACCTGGGCAATAATGCCAGTAGGCATTGGGTTAATCAGTATAACAAATGAAAGGCAAAGCAGGAGGTAGGGGAGAGGTGAAGTATAGAAGCGGGGCAATGGAGGGTAACTGGGACAGAGGGTGGGGGGGATAGAGAGGAAGCTGGGAGGAGGCCTAGGCATAAGTCAGGTCAAGGCAGAACATTGTAGTGCAGGAGGGGACAAGGTGAGTAATAGTAGGGTAGAAAAGGGAAGAGTGGGTCTTGGTGATAGAGGGAAGTGAAAAGAGTAGGCTAAGGTGGATTATCAATCAATCAATCAGTCAATCAAACTTTATTTAACCAGGCAGTTACATCATTGGGCAAGCTCATTTTTAAGATGGTCCTGGATACATAGGACACATTCATTAACAAGAACATAACAGTTCATGCATAACAGACAGTAATACAGAGTAACATAAGATAAAGGTCAATAGGCATTAGAACTTAGCGTGGATGGCAAATATATACATAGACAATTTAGCATATACTGGAAAATCAATATGGTACTGGGGGAGGAGAGGAAGGGAGACACAGGGGGGGTCAGAGGAAGTATCAAGACCATGTGGGAGAAGGAGGAGGGCAACCTAATAAGGTGAAGGCCGCCAGGGGATCTAGCTTGGTGCAGGAGGGTGGAAGCAATGGGGGGGTAGTTACCCTATTGGGATGCCAGCTGACAGGGGGGAATAGATAGGCCTGGTCCATTAGGAACTATGGGATTGACTGGCTGGATGGGAAGTGTTTACCTAAAGCACTCACACACCATATTCAGGCATCAGTTGAGCAGCTGTCTGAACATGTAGCAGCTAGGCAGGATGGAGAGTTTAAGTGCTTTTTGCATGTTATTCCAAAGCATTGGTAGAAAGGAGCTAATGGCAGTAGAGCCAAGACTAGTCCTGGTTCATGGTGTTTTCAGTTGGATAAGAAAGGAGTTCTTTAGGCCATAGGTAGCCTTAGAGCACTCGAACTGTTCACTGATACAGGGTGGTAGTTTGTTTGACAAAGTCTGGAAGAACCACATGAGGGCATTTTTTTGTCTCCTCAGGGAGAGGGACAGCCAGTCTAATGCTTGGTACAACAAGCAATGGTAAGTCTGTAGGGGCAGACCAAGAACAAATCTCAATGCACGATGGTAGACAGTATCAAGTTTTTGGAGCTCATGTTGGGGGCAGTGACTATAAAGAAAGTCAGCGTAGTCAAGCAGGGGAGGGAAGGTTGTTTGAACCAACCTCTTTCTAGCTTCCAGGGTGAGTAGGTGTCTTATTCGGTAGAATATACCAAGGTGCTGTCTTAGCTTTTTAGATAACTCGTTTAACTCATTTAGGTGTGCATTGAAGTTCAATTTGTTATCCAACCAGACTCCCAGATATACACTTACAAAGGGCAAGTTTGGTTAAACGAATCTGGTGTTCCTTTTTAAAGAGGGCATGACTTGGTGCATGTCTGATAGCTAAGGGAAGGGAGTTCCAGTATTTTGGGGCAGCACGGGAGTAAGCACAGGTACCCTCGGAGGTTTTACATCATGGTATGTGGAGGGGAGATTGGTCAACAGATGTTAGGTCATGACTCATAGGAGGAGGATTGGGAGAGCAGAAGGAAGGCTAAGGATTTAGGGGTATTAGATCTTTTTTTTTTGCAAATAATTGCACTTTATTGATGATTGTTACCGACAAACATACAGAATACATGATAGGCCTTCCAGATGAGCATGAAATCCATTATGATCTCCACAGAATCAAAAGAAGTCGTAACAATCTATTATTTAATGGGAAAGAAAAGCTAACAAAAAAACAAAAAACAAAGAGAGAAGAAAAAAAGAAAAAGAAATCCCTACCCCCACCCCCGTGCAGCTATCCAACAAGGTGCCTTGACATAATTACCAATCATAGATAAAGTGTATTATTGATGATGTCTGACTATGTAGGGTAATAAGGAAAAGGACATAAAGAAATCAGACCCAAAAGTCGGAAGGAGGCAAAAAGGAGGACACCAGGGAGGGAGATCAGAGCCACCCTCATTCTTATATCCCGCAATATCTGGTTCTCAAGCTATCTCAAACATTTAAGCGGGGGAAGTCCAAGTACAGGAATGATACTTTCTTTTAAGGGATTGAAGGAATCCACCCCAACACTTATTAAATTTGGTCGTGAGCGTTGAGAAGTGAAAATGCAGACCTTTCATGTATAAAGTATTTAAGTTCCTCCCACCATTCACGAAAAGAAGGAGACCATTCCTCCCTCCAATGCCTTAATATCAATAACTTAGTAACTAAAGAAATCAATGCCATTTGATACCTTTGGGTTTGTTGAGGTATGTGGGTATACACCCAAGTATGCAGACCTCAATATTAAAAAAGAGTTCAAATCCCAGAATAAGCTTACCCAGCGTTTAACCAAATTCCAAAACCTAAGTATTTTAGGACAAGACCACATTTTATGTAAAGTAGATGCCAAAGGGTCTTGACAGTCGCTGCATACAGGGGAGGATGAGCTATTTAATTGATTCAACTTTGCTGGAGAGAGGTAAAGATTATGGAGCAGTTTAAACTGGATCTCCCTTAGTCTCTCCTGCTTAGTATAAACAAACAAGTCTCTCCATATTTTCTCCCAAGTTGTCGCAGTCCAATCTAAAGACAGATTAGCTTTCCAATGCCAGCGGACTGGGGACACAGCTGGTTCAAGTTCTTTTGAGATATACCTATAAATTTTAGAAATAGCCTTACCTGATGCCATAATCTCACCCAACTTTAGCCACAGCCCCCCTGCTTCTTGAGACCGCTTACCTTTACTCATGTGATACCTAATACTGCTTTGGAGTTGCGCCAGCCACAACAGGGATTGGGGTTTAACTCCGAATTTAATAGACAGGGTTGGTAATGAAAGCATGGAATTTCCAGAATAAAACTCTGAGATGCGAATCTTACACTGAGGTAATGGGAAAAATCTGGTAATCGGTTGATTACCAATCATAAAATTGGGGTTCTTTAACAAAGGTTGGGATAAGTCAAAAAATGGAATTATTTTGAAGTTAGAATAAAGCTGGTATAATGCTTTAACATCCCAGCCTAGTGGGGTGTTCCTGGCCTTCTTGGGAACTTTTTTCCATGAAGTGTATAGGAGAGATTTGAGATCTAACTTCAAAACTCTTGAGAAAACAAAATCCACGGCAGATCCAGGAGAAGCTACTTCAATAGCGGACCTCCAACGAGCCACTCTGGACACATGAATCGCTAAGTAATAAAGGAAAAAATCAGGCAACTGTAGGCCGCCTGACTTACGGTGCCGACAAAGTTTAGAATAGGCCCTATGTGGGGGTTTCCCTTGCCAAATAAAAACCGAACAGAGTTTGTGGATCGATTTAAAAAAAGATTTGGGGAGATAAATATTTAAATTTGAGAGAGGGTAAAAAAACCTAGGTAAAATTACCATTTTAGTTGTATTGATTCTCCCTGAAAAGGATAATGGTAGTTTAGACCATCTTTCCAGGTCATCCTTGACCGATTTTAGTAGGGGTTTAAGATTTAAATTGGCTAAATCCTCTAAGTCCTTAGAGATTTGTAT
Organism: Neoceratodus forsteri; assembly: GCA_016271365.2. NCBI lineage: Eukaryota > Metazoa > Chordata > Ceratodontiformes > Ceratodontidae > Neoceratodus > Neoceratodus forsteri. The sequence continues at coordinate 1,107,910,215 of CM057456.1, read as the reverse complement.
CCCTAAGTATGTGAGAGAATTTGTTTGCCACTTTAGGCCCAGAGACAAAACCCAACTGCTATATAGAAATGGAGAGAGAGGTATACCATAGTTTTAGACATATTTAACATAGCCCAGAAAACTACTAAACCTAGAAATTAAGTCCAAAACCACGTGGAAGCGGCGATGTTGTACTCCGGATATGTAATAGTAAATCGCCTGCAAATGCAGACACTTTATATTCAGTGTCACCTATGGTTATACCTCGGGTCAAATGGTCCCTTTTGATAAGCCGGATTAGGGGTTCAATGTATAAATTAAATAAGTAGGGAGATAGAGGGCAACCCTGACGAGTTCCCCTTGCTAGAGGGAAGACAGCTGAGATTAGGTTATTGCACTGAATTCTAGCAGATGGGAACGAGTAGAGAATCTTGACACAGTGTAAAAAGCTATCTAGAATCCCAAATTCAGTAAGAACTGCAAACATGAAGGACCATTCAACCCGATCGAATGCTTTTTCTGTGTCTAGTGAGACCAGGGAAGCTTCCAACCCTGGGTCACCAGACGCAGAAATTAAATAAAACAACTTCCGGAAGTGATCAGCAGAGGAGCGGCCCTCCACAAATCCAGCCTGCTCCGGACTAATAAGCTCCAACCATACTTGTTTCAACCTAAAGGCCAAAATTTTTGCAAAACTTTTAACGTCCAGATTTAATAGAGATATCGGTCTGAAATTTTCCACGAAATCCGGAGACTTGCCTGGTTTAGGTAGCAATATTATTTTGGCCTCAAAAAGGGATTTATCAACTATTCCCTGTTCAATCCAGAAGGTATAGAGCTGGCTCAGTAATGGTACAATATTGAGTTTGAATAACTTGTAGAAAAGAGGTGTAAGCCATCTGGCCCTAGCGCCTTATCCATCTTGAGTGAATCAATAGCTGTCCCTATTTCCTCACTTGATATAGGAGTTACCAACCTTAGCTTGGATTCCTCTGAGAGTTGGGGGAGAGAAAGATTAAGCAAAAATTCTTGCATACTAGCTATACCTTGAGAGGAGAGCAGTCGGCTGGAGTAAAGGCTTTTATAATATTCAACAAAGATCTCTAGAATACCTCCAGGATCTGTTACTAGCTCCTTAGAGGAGGGATGCCTAAGTGCTGTTATCCATTTAGCTTCACTTTTCTGTTTTAATTGCCAGGCCAGTAATTTTCCAGCCTTACTGCCCTGGCCAAGGTATAGGGCCTTAATTCTAGAAGCAGACTCAATCACCTTCTCCTCAAGCCCCAGAATACCATGTCCTTAAGGTACATAATTGCTGCTCTTGTCCCTGATCTCCTCCCTCCCATAACCTCCAATTCCTTTATTTTATTTAAGCAATCAGCCAGTTCCTTATTATTTTCTTTTTCCAGATAGATGCCAACCAGATTAGCTCCCCTCTCCATACCACTTTAAGAGCTGCCCACATTTGGTCGACAGCTTTAATGGAGCCCCAATTAGTTGCAATGGTATTAGATAAAACTCTCTAAATTGAACTAATGTTTGAGGATCCCTTAAAACATTATTGTTAAGTGACCAAGAGTAGGATCTTGGTAAGGAACCAGATAAACCCCAAGTCATTTTAATAGGGGAATGATCGGAAATCACTCTGGGTAACATTCCTGTCTCAGGTATACCCGGTAGACATTGCTGGCTAACTAAGAAAAAGTCTATCCTTGAATAGGATTTGTGGACTGGGGAGAAGAAAGTATATTCCAGGGTAGACGGGTTGAATAATCTCCACAGGTCCACCAATCCCAGAGACGTAGCAAACTCTACCAGTGCAACTTGGGCAGGAGAAGATTGCGAGCTCCTACATCCTGAGCGGTCCAGCTTATTCGACTGGACTAAGTTCCAGTCACCACCTAAAATAATAACCCTCTCTCTAAAAGAAGATAAAATCATAACCAGATGAACAAAAAAAGAGGGTGTCTCCACGTTAGGTCCATACACTGATCCCAAAACCAGCTGCAACCCCCAAAGTTGGCCAGAGACAAAAATACATCTCCCATTTGGATCTGAAATTATTTCCGAGTGGGTAAATGGAATCCCATGCGCAACTAATATAGCAACCCCACGACTATTAGAGGAGAACCCAGCTCCAAAAACCTGCCCTACCCATTTTTTCTTAAAATGAAATAAGCGGTTAGAAAGTAAATGAGTTTCCTGTAACAAAACTATAGCAGGATTATATTGACTTAAATGATTCAAAATCAAAAATTTTTTGCAATTGTCCCTCCCCCCTTTAATATTCCAAGACAAAATATTTATTCTGAAAACCATCTTCTTAAAATAACACACTTCTAAGGTAACACCTTAGATAGCTGCACCCTATACCCCTACCCTAAAAGCCCCATCCACATAACCCCAAAACCACCCCCATCTTGTTATAACTAAATCCACTCCCATCCAAAACTATCTCTACTGGCCCGAGCCAACTCCACCAGCCATTGTACATGAGTAGCCCTAGAGGCAGGGGACCTGATCCTATTTAGGAAAGTCTGAAAAAATTAATAATAAAGGTGAGAACCTGCGGAAATTGCCACGGTTCAACAGCTCAAACCACATGTAATGAGACATAGTGCAATAGTCAGCCAAAGCGGAGAGAGAAACCTGAAAAAGGAGGGGAGGCCTTATTAGCACCCTTCAGGAAGGCCTAAGAAAACACGCCACTGATATAACCCAAAATGAGTATTAACCTACTAAGGTCTCTAACCAGAGCTATGGTATTAAAACCCCAAGATACTCCTAACCCAGCAAAACCTTAACCAGGTTTGTAGCATCCCTAAATACAGATATAGCTTATGTAATCCATGTATCCCTCTGAGAGTAAGGAAGAAGCCAGGAGAGTTAAGTATAGATTCCTGCACAGCCAATAATGGTTAGAGGGAGAAGAAAAGGAAAGAGCAGATAACCCAACCACCTCTCCTTTACACATTACACCCATATAACACTTTCTATACGTGGAAAAATAAAGAGAGAGGCTATGCCCACAATCCATACAGTTGAACAATAATAATGAGCTGCTAAGTGTCCAGATAATAATAAGGTGGCATGTAGTTAACTTTGCCTATGTATTTATAAAAAATAGAATATACGAGCCAACAGCTCCCTCTTGTGGTAGTAATCAAACACTGCCTCAAAATTTTGTATTAGGGTTCACTATATTCGAGACCCCTAATCAAACCAAAAGAATAACAGTTTTAATAAAGTAATGTCTCATATCGTGGCGAAAGTCTCTCCGTTACTTGCAGGCTTATGATAAAGGTAATGTCCAAACTTATATTGTAAACATGATCTAAAAGTTCACTAGAGGTTTAACCCATATGATGTACTATAACTTCTAGCACTTCAAAATATTAGAGCTTCATCCTTGGAAAAAAGATCTGAAACAGCCCTTTAAGCGTTGACAGAGCTTCGTCGGCTGAGTCAGCTTTGTACCATCATAGTAGCAATCTCAAGTTTAGGCTGGATAGAGCATCCGATGACGAACTCCAGCCGCCCAAAGCTTGGAGGTGATGGGTCGAAAATTCGCCCGCGCCTGTCTCATCTTCCAGGTTAAATCTGGGACCATTCTCAATTTCTTGTTCTCCCATTGAAACGTTGTCAACTTTCTGGTTTCCCTCAAAATATGCTCCCAATCTAGGAAGTTTAATAACTTGAAGATAATAGGCCTAGGAGGGTCAGAGGCAGCTGGTTTCGCCCTAAGGGCTCTATGGTCCTGCTCAATTATGTACTCCGGCCCGTTGGGTGAAGGCCCCCGTTTTCCTCAGCAATTTCTGCAAGAACTGCACAGTATTCGGGCCTTCCTCTCCCTCAGGGAGGCCTAAAAGCACTAAATTATTATGCCTGCTTCTTCCCTCGAGATCCTCCAGGCGGTCTTCCATCCTCGCTAGTGCCCTCTTACATTCAATCAGGGTAGGCCCCGTCTTTTCCATAGATCTTTCAATCGACGAAATTCGGGCTTCTGTGTCCATCACCCGACGGGCAAGTTGAATCAACGCAGGCTTAAATTCTGCAACATCGTCCACTAATTTAAACAGCACATCCTTTATGGAAGACAAGTGACTGTAAATTTTCTCTGGCGTAATGCCTTCCTCCACAGACGGTGATGAACTGCGGCGTGGCCGCTTGGCTTCTAGCTCTTGATCCGACGCCTGCATTCCGCAAAGCTCCAATTCCAAAAGGAGCCCTAGTGCTTCCTTTAAACTTTGGTTTCCCAACAGAAGGAAAATTGCACTGCAGTATGTATTTTAGTAGCAGGTTCACATTATTGAAGCGGGAGCCCCGACAAGCTGCAGCTACTCCTCCATGTGCATCACGTGATCCCCCTGGGGTATTAGATCTGATGATGCTAACAGTCAGGGAGCCAAGGAAGAGAAGTTTGTGGTAGGGGAAGGCCAATTTAGATCAGCATAGAGCTGACAGTGATGTTTACACAGTGGGGATGCTGAGGCATAACATCAGATATTATTATATGTTGTGTCCCATTTGTGAAGAGCAGTTTTTGATGCACTTGTATACGGTGACAGCACTATAGGTCAGTGATGGGAGCAGAATGCCTTGAGCAATGGTCAATCTAGCTGAGGGGGTTAGGACGTAACTTGTTTTATACACAATCCTAGATTTGGCATTGACTGATTACAGGTGGCTAAAATATGTTGGTCAAAGTCAAGGGATCCATCAAGTAGTACACCAAGACATTTGAAGGAGCTCACAGTCTCCAATAAGGAGCCATCCAAACAGGAGATCTTGAGCTGGTTTTCACTGGTTTTCACTGGTTCTGAGTTTGGCGGTGGAACCAAAGAGCATTGCTTGAGTTTTAACCACATTTAGGATGAGCTTGTGCTCAGAAAGCCATGATTGGATGTTTAAGAAGGCAGATGAGAGAGTAAGGTTGATATCAGATATGTACTTGGAGCTGTTGTGCAAGACCAGATCATCTGCATAAAGAAGGGATGAACAAGAGGGGGTGTTCTGAGTAATATTGTTGATAAAAATGGAGATGAGGAGGGGGCCCAGGATAGAGCCCTGAGGGACTCCTACATTGATAGTTGTTTGATTAGATAAGGCAGAATTAAATTTCATGACCTGCTTTCTGTTTGAAAAATAGCTACTGAACCAGGCCACAGCTTGTGGTGAGAAACCAAGAGATAGTAGATTGGTAAGAAGAAGAGGGTGGTCAACAAGATCAAATGCTTTTGCGTGGTCTATGAAGACTGCACCTGTCAGAAGGCCATTATCCATGGCAGAGAAAATGTCATTTGCGAATTTGAGGAGGGCAGTGGAAGTGCTATTCCCTTATGGAACCCATACTGGTTATCAGAGTGGAGGTTATGGATTAAGGAGAAAGTTGATAGTTTGTGTAGCAGCCAGTTTTTCAAGGATTTTGCTCAGGACTGAGAGGATGGCTATTGGCCAATAGTTAAAGATGTCCTTTGATCCCCTTTTTTGAAGACTGGAGTGATTCTAGCGATTTTCCAGATGTTGGGGACTTGACTGTGGCAGAGAAATAGAGTAAAGATTCTTGCCAGGGGTGAGGCAATAAAGGGAGAAGCAATTTTCAGGAGCCTAGGCTCAAGACCATCAAAGCCAACGCTAGTACTATCAGAGATGGTGTCAAGGAGTTTTAAGACATCAGCCCTGGTAATAGCTTTGAATCAAATAGGTGAGTGCACAGGTATAGAGTCTGTTAAAGTGAGAGGTGTAACGAGTTGGGCAGAAGGGAAAGAAGTGTATTTTATAGATCAGAGAAGTGAAGGTTGAAAGAGTTATCAATGGTAGCTGAATCGTTACAGTGCACACCATTTAGGACCATATCATTAGTTGACTGGGATTGTTTGGTACCAAGAAAGACTTTTACAAGAGTTCAACATTTTCTTGAGTCACCCACCACATCTAATAAAAGTCCTTTGCAAAAGGATCGTTTTGCTGGTTGAATTTGTTTTTTGCAGGCATTTCGCCATGACCTGTAGTCATTGTAATCAGATGGTAGGCCTGAGAGTTTAAAGCACCTCCAGCTTTTGTCCCTCACCAGGAGTAAAGCAAGCAGGTCTTCATGAAGCCACCTGGTTTGAGTTCTCCAGATGCAGTGCATGGTTAAAGGGGTGTGCCTGTCCTGTAGAGTCCCAGATTGGGTAAGGAAGTAGTTGAGAGCAGCCTGAGCATCTTGGGCTAGATACAAGCAGCATCAGTCAACTAATGAGACATCATGTAGGAAATTAGCCTGATCAGGGTTGGCAAAATTCCGAAAGGTAATGTAACGAGGTGGGGGAGAAGGGACCGCTGTGGGACTCCAGATACAAAATATGGGGGAGTGGTCACTAATAGAGTCAGCTGGAGTACCAGCGGCTGATATTCTGTCGATACAATTTGTCAGTATACAGTCAATCAGGGAACAGGATTTGGAAGAAGAAGTAACCCTAGTAGTGTCAGTCATGAGTTGGTGTAGGTTATGTCCTTGCACCAGGGAGAGGAGGGTATTGCATGCTTTACCCATTCAGTTCAGGTTCAAGTCCTCAAGAATGAGTACTTCATTATGTCCTGCTGTGAGGGCAGTTTGGTCAAGGAGCTCTTCGAGACCAGAATTACAGCTTTGGGGAGGGTTATAAGCACAGGCTACATGTAGTTTTTTTTGTACCTAATAGGAGGGTAGCATGAAATTTATGAAATATACAGCAAACTAGAGGAAATACAGCAACACTAGGAAATTAAACAAACAATTTTAGGCAGAAAGAATTACAAACAAGAAAAACTCACTAATGTTCAAATCTGACTTCCTTACCCCTACAGGTCCTTCTATTAGATGATAGACTCTTTGCCCACAGGCCTGAAACTTGAAACACCAATACTTCACTTCTGGATCAGTTTGCATCTGGTAATATGTCTGGCTCTAACTCAAGACTGCTATAGCTAATACTCACATGGGCATACTCTTCAGTGCTGGTACACCTTGACACATAACTTAAAGGGTTCAGCCCACTTCTTGCTGGAAACTCCTACAAAATTCTCATGGAATCAAGCATTTGTTTTACAAGACAACTAGCCAGTTCAGTTTGATTCCTGAAGCTATCCATGCTAGGTCTTTGTTAAAAGTCATTTTAATAATGTAGACACATAAAAAAACAGGATAACAAAAAGCAGCACACCACCACAAACTACTGACGTTTCACATCACTCTGACACTTTTTCAAGGCTTAGCTAAACCCAATGATGCATAGCAGCATTTGAAGGGGATTTTTTAAAGGCACAGTATCCCTCTTCATGCATGTAACATGTATATGACGTATAATGTTATTTTGTAAGAAACCAGGAAGTCTGTAGTACACCAAAAGTGCAAAAAGAAAGTTCTAGAGCAAAAAAACATACTAATACAGATAACATATACACTATATACAATCTATCAAGTGCACAGAATAAATATGAAATTACTTTTTCTATCTAATAGGTACAATAAATAACTATACTTCAGGAGACAAAAAATCTGCAGTTGCCTAAAATTTCCACCTGTAATCTAACACAAACTCATTACTGTAGAGAAAGTTATTTGTATTTTAACAAGCATTTGTCAATGCTGAATATTTTCTTGCTGGTTTAGGCACTGGTACTGTTGCAGGTAGTTGGAGTGTTGGTTTGCTAGGTAGCTAATTGTAGCATTGCATGGAGTTTCAAGCAGTATTGCACCTATTTATCATGGAATAGAGTAACACATATTTAAGCAGAGAAATATGTGTCTGTACTGATTTATTTTGCTCACTGGGATATGGCTTTATGAGTTGGTGCATCTCATTTACAGAGTGGTCCCGGGGGACCGTAGCTGCAGCAAAAGTACTAATGGCAAGATTACATTTCCAGAAGTGATTGACTTTGCTGTATTCATCTGAAAGATGCTAACCTCATGGGGTAGGTAGTAAACTGTGAAAACCACAGATTACATTTGGCAAACATTGAATAGGAGCCCAGATGATAGGTGCACAGCAAAGACAATCACTAATCTTAAATTACACTTGTATTTTTTCATAACTGCTATGCAGCTACTGTTTCCACTTAGACCCCAGTTTGTGCTGAGCAAGGAAAGAGACAAAAAATGCTCAGTAAATGTCTCTTTTCTTGCCCTGAGTGACCACTCCCCAGTGCTCTGTCACTGGTTATAGAGTGTTAAAAAGTCCCCCAAAACTATCCTCCAACGCTGCCTCAAACCCTTCAAACTTCAGTCCCTCAGACAGTGCCTCTTAGCTAGTGACTGGTCCCCATCAAAACCACATTGAACATTGACTCTGCCCTCGACCATTTCATTGATACTTTCAACGCTGCCTGCAACCGGTATGCACCCCTAAGCAAACAAAGAGTTAAAGAGGTTGACACACCTTGGATATCACAAGTCCTGCTGGACCAGATGCGTGAATGTGACAATCTATAGCACATTGTACTGGATACTGGTAAACCCACTGAAAGGCAGCACTACCAAGAAGCACTCAATAAATGTACTTGGAGTATTCGTAAGGCAAAGGCTGAGTACTACCAAACCTTGCTCACTGCCACATGGGGCTCGGGCTGCAAGTTCTGGGACTCCCTCAAAGAGCTCCGTGGCAAAGCCTCCACTGCACCTCCCTCCCAACTCAGCGCCAATGGGTCTATCACCACAGACCCTGCCCTGATTGCAGATACATTTGATGACTCCTTCTCTGACCTTACTGGTGTTCTCCCCCACAACTTCTTCTCCCCCACCCCCCCAGCACCACATTGCTCCCTCTCCACCCCACCATTCCACTTCAAAGCAATATCTCAGCATGGAGCTGCCTCTCTTCTACTCAAGGACCTCAGCAAATCACATTTCAGCAGTGATACACTAGATCTTAAACTGCTTAGACTCACCTTCAATGAAGGTCTCCCCCTTCTCACCATGCTTCTGAACCTCTACCCATCAGTGGGCCAGTTTCCCTCTAAATGGAAATCTGCCCGCATCACACCTATCCTTAAAAGCAGTGACCGCACTCTGCCTGTGAACTACCACCCCATCTCAATCCTGCCTCCCCTCTCAAAAACCTTGGAGAAAATTGTGGCCACCCAGCTAATAGGCTACCTCTCCAAATATAGCCTTGTGTGTCCTAAACAGCATGATTTCCACCATAACCACAGTACCACCACAGTCCTCTTGGAATTTGCAAATACCCTCCACACATCTCTGGACACTGGCCACACTGCTGGTGCTGTTTTCATAGACCTTTCTAAGGCATTTGATATGGTGCACCACACACTACCCCTGGATTCCCTCACACAGATAGGCCTATCCCCTTAGACCACTGGCTGGTTTGCCAGCTATCTGTCTAAGAGAACCCAGATAGTCAGGATTGTCCACACCCTGCCCTCCCCCCCTCCAAGTCATGTCAGGAGTCCCACAGGGCTCTATTCTTGGCCCCCTTCTTTTCTCCCTGTTCCTCAACTCCCTGCCCAAGGCTTGCTCTGGGAAACGACTACTGTATGTGGATGATGCCATCCTCTACAGCTCCCAGACTGATGCCACAGCCCTCCGCTCGGCGCTCCAGAAATCTTTCACGGAAGCTGAATCCTGGTTCGTTCAACATAGGCTAGTCTTAAATTACAAAAAAACAAAATCCATGGTGTTTGCACACCCCCAAAACAAGAACATAGGACAAGCGCTGCTCATGCTGAACTCCCTAAATGACCCCCTTGAGCAGGTTACCTCATTCAAATACCTTGGTATCACCATAGCCTCTGGGCTCACCTACCATGACCACATCCAAATACTGAGCACTGCTGTCAATGTGCGTATTGGCCTACTTCACCAGTACAAGCACTGCCTCCCACCAGATGCTCTCTGCTTAGCTGTCTCTGCATCTGTACTATCACTCATAGACTACGGAATCATCATCTATGGGGCAGCCGACAACATGTACCTAAACAAAATTAGACTGGCCCTTAATAAGGCCTGTAGACGTGCTACTGGCTGCACCAGACTCACACATACCTGCACCCTTTACGCCTCAACCAACTGGCTAAACTTTGTCGGGAGGCTCAACTATGAGGCCTGCCTCTTTGCTAAAAAAATAACAGCAAGGCTACTCCCACCTGCTCTCTCCCTCCTACTCCAGGCACCATTGTCCACCCACCTCACTCAGCAATTGGCGACAACCCACTTCAGGGTACCTCACTGCAAGACCACTTCAGTCAAAGAACTTTTAGGTACCTGGCCCCTAAGTGGCTCAACTCACTCCCAAACTCTCTCCTTACAGAACCCAAACTCAGTCAGTTCAAGTCCCAACTAAGAGACCTAATCACTCATGAATCAGTCTGTGACTGCCCTTGATTTTGACCTACCCACTTCCCCCCCAACACTATTGACTTAACTCTGGTCCAGCCGCCCCTGGGCGTGCCTATATTTTGACAATGGACACCTCAGTCCAGCCTAGGCCTGCAAATAACCACCAGAGCATGGATAGCACCACCGCCCTGCAGTGTATGTTTCGTTACCTACTACCATCTGCACTATGTACCTATGTTTGGCAGCACTCTGTAACTCTGTATCATCAGCTGCTTTACTGTGTTATCTGTAACCATTTTGTAACCATTTCTGTAATTATTGTGTCTAGTTGTTGCTATTGTCCCTGATGTCTCTGTTTTCAATGACAAGGAACCTTTGTAAAGGAGTCTTTGACTCAAAGGTGTTATCCGATATCATCAATAAATAAATAAAATAAAATATGTATGAAGAGGGATACTGTGACTTTAAAAAATTCCCTTCAAATACTGCTCTGCATCACTGGGTTTAGTCACGCCTTGAAAAAGCGTCAGAGTGATGTGAAACATTGGTGGTTTGTGGTGGAGTGCTGCTTTTTATTATCCTGTTTTTTATGTGTCTACATTATTAAAATGACTTTTAACCAAGACCCACAGTAGCAGAAAGGTAATTTTTACTTTGGTGCTGAGTGGCCCCACTCATTGTGGTGATTGTTGTAACTTTTGTGGAGGCATCAGTGTATTGTTCCTGGAAGCCGCCTCTTTGAAGTTGGACTGTCAGGGCCAACTACCTTCACAGTGAGGGATTCAATTGTTTTTTTTTTTTTGAACTTCTTTATTAGAATTTTATGCTCTCAGCAATAAGACATACAAACATACATCCCAGGATAGATACCTGGGCCCACATCCCTAAACTGGACATGGAAGCAATATACACCCCCAAACTTATTTACAATCACAGTTATATGAGAACACTAGAAAAAACCTGAGTCCCCTTATATTGAAATGACAAGTGTTTCTATTCCTTCAAAGTTGGCTTTAGACTAAGCCGGCTCTTAGCCATCATCATATTTACATAGCTCTGTCAACTTTGAGGTAAAGATAACCATACAAGGATAACCTATAATAACTGTGCCCCTAGGAGAGAGAGAGCCCTTCCTGACCATTAAATAAAAAAAAACTTCCTTCCATACTAGAGTCAATCCCATGAGAGTGTTATACCCCATTAATTAAAGGCTTACCCTAAGAGAATGATACATCTTCTTACAATCCTAATTACATATTATGTTCTATTACAAAAGTATTGCTGGCTGCTCCATGAGGGATTCAATTGTAAACTAGCATTCCTGTCCTACTGGGTCAATATGTTGTACACTTAATAGCGTGCAACATTAGCGCTAACCCGAAATAGTGCTGTAGGGAAGAGCGAGAGGTACAATACCACGAATACTGCTCTACATAGTATTGCACCCTCTCACTGTCCCAGGCAGAGAATAAGACCTCTGCTGGGATGGAGTTCCACTGAGCAGCTACTGTGGCTTGATGGAGTAAGCCACTGACAGCGGGGGACCTAAGCACTGTGTTTGGGACTGGGTTTGATTCCTGGTCCCAGATGCAAGAGAATTTTTTTTATTTTTCACACTTTTGTGCTATTTCAATGTTAACCCCCGGAGTTGAGAATCCTTATGAAGGGGGTTTGGGGCACAGCCTCCCATATTGAAAAGCGGTGGTGAAGCCCCCCGCAAAAAAAGGTCTTATGTCACATACAAGAAATCATGCTACATTGGCAGCGCAATTTTTACATGCAACATTATGTCTTGTGGCATTATGACCCCGTGCCCATTCCTGTAGGCAATAAGGCACAGGTCCATTCACATTCTCAATACCTACTTTCAGGGACACTTAAGGAACACTGAACAATGCCTTTTCTGCTCTCTCCCTCCCCCACAGAGAAGCCCATTTGCCCAATGTGACTTTCAAATGAAGCTTATAAAGGAGATACATGGAACAAATAGTATAGAAAGGAAAATAAAAGTATTTTCTTGTATAGTCTATAGATCAATTGTTACATACATTTAACACAGTGCTCAAACTCGGTTTGCACACAGTGACAACATTCTTTACAAATTAATGCATGTCTGTGTATGATGCAGTGCATGCAAAGACATAAAGTATTACTGCTTGCAGTGTAACTAATCCTCCCACCTACTGGACCTATATATTTTGCCCACTTGCAGGCCCACTATAAAAGTGTACTGTTCAGGCACAAGAAGTCATCCTCCTGATCTACAGGCCACCATCCTTAGCCAAATGCCCCAGATAATCTCTGGTGATCAAGAGGAACTACTCTCCTTGGCCATGTTCCACCCCTGCATCAGTTTCAGTGTTCATTCTGATGACAATCTCCATCTAACAACATCTTTGTGCAGTATGCACAGCTACCTAACATCCCTGCCACCAGAATCAATAGGTTTTAGGCATAAAGTGTTGTAAAATTGCTATATCTACACCCTTGAAAATTTAAATCTAGTGGATTTCTCAAGCTGGAAGCCTTGCACAGAAAGGTACCTACATATTTTTGACATTTCAGTGAAAATAAAGTTTTAGGACTGAGTCTTTAAGCTCATGTTATTTTGTTTTATTTTTTTATTATTTATAACTCTCATAATGGAAGCATACTAATTCATGGAGCTATTAGAACAACTGGTCCTCAGGACACATTTCTCTATGGTGTTTTTTGTATATTCACTGGTGTTTAGATGTATGTTAATACTTCTATATGAAATCATAAATTAAATAATATATTCACTGTATAAAAATATATTTTACATTGTATGTGCTTATGCTCTGAGGAAGAGGCTTTGACCTCAAAACGTTGACTATACTATAAGCAGTTTTTTTGTGCAAGTACTTGAGTTTCTGATAAATGATTCAATAAACCAGACAATACTAGCTTCCAGAGGTGGTGAGTGAGTCTATATTTCTTATTTACTTATGCTGTAATGACTAAAATGCTTTCATTTTAGTATTCAAAACACAAACTAACACAGCTCATTACTGAAAATGATCATTAAGAACATTTTCAATCATATGAGTGTGGTGTGCATATTTATGGAACTGTTTGTTCTGTTTGCTGTTGAACTGTTTGTTCTGTTTATTTGTGAGTGTAAGAACATGTTGGAACATGTTTTACTTACTTTTTTATCACATATACTAATGCATTAATTCCCTGAGTTGCAAGCATGGGTATACAAATAATATTAGTTGTTCAACATCTATGCCATTCCCTGAGAAAAAAATTGTACCACATATGAAAGAAGTAAACAGTAGCGCATATGTGGAATGGGAATCAGGAATAAGGTTTCAAAAGTCAGAACTGGGAGTAACACAAGGATGATGCGGCTTGCATTTTCCACCTTGTGACTGTGCAAAGACTTCAAAGAGAAAAGGAGGAGAAAGGCAGAGAGTAGGCATAATTAGAGGGTGAGCTGGTATTCTGAAGTTGTGAAAAGTGGAGGAGGGGCACGTTCCAAAAAGCCCTTTCACAGCATATTGATACCAGTATGTTTGCATATTTTGCAAGTGAACATAAAAATGATCAGGATTTTTTAAGGCTGTACTTTGTAAAGGAAAGAAAAATATCTGATCACAAACTAATGACTGCTGTTCACAACAACAGTTTCAGCAGGGGTCACTGTGAGCATTTCTAGATGGTCTACAAGACTACTTGGATACTTGTTAAGATCCAGGTATCTCTATGTTGAATGAAACCGTCTATATCAGATAACCCTCATGATTTATAAACCTACAAAGACTCTCTGAGTGAGCAAGACATTATAATGGCACATGCCACCTTAGCTGCCTTTTGTGGGTGACACAAAGTTAATGAGGGTGAAAGAGTCCAGGAAAAAGTGGACAGCTTGCAAAGGGACCTAAACATACTGGGGAGTTTTAATTTCATGTTAATAATTGCAATGTCCTCCCTTTATAAGGCCAAAAGAATTCAGATTCCGATTATGTATCCTGTTTAAATGTTAAACAACCAACCATGAAAAAGACTTGTATGCAATCCCTGAGGGAATTATATCTGGCCCAGCAATGTGTTGCAGTAGTGGGTAAAGCAAATCAAATTCTGAGCTGCAATAAAATGACTATAAAAGCTATGGAATTTAAATAATTTCATAGAGCACTTTTAAGAGAAGACTTAAATTTCTGTGTCCAGTTTTGCTCAACACACAATAGAAAGGATATTGCACCAATTAACAGGGCACAACAGAAAGCACCTAAAAGGACAGAAGGAGTGAAGAGATTAAAGCAACTGTGCATGTTATGGTAAAAGATTTGACCTATGCCACTCATTCCATTTAGAGTGCCCGTGTTCATCTGGCTTGTAAGATGCCCCATTTGTCCTGCTTGAGCCTGGTTTAATACTTTTTTTTCCCATTTGAAATAATAAAATGAGTGCTTTTATTAATATTGCTATATCCAGCTTTTCATAATTATTTGCCACTCTTTCTGAGCACTCATTGTTTTGTAAGGTTATAGAGCAGTGTCTGTGGCATCCTGCTTCACCTTAGTCACAGGAAAATGATTTTATGAAGCAGTCAAGTGATGCACTTGTCCCAGTAGCAGCTATCCTCCGGCTCTGCCTTCTCCTCTGCCTTAAATTGTTTAAAATTTTATTTTAACAAAGTATTTCTACCTCACCTTCCACTGAATTTAATTCCTTCAGACATATGGAGTAACTTTTGCCAGCTTTCAGCTTACAGTCCGAGACAATGTCAGAAGCAGAGATGCAGCAAGCCCTGCTGAAGCATACCCCGATTCAGATGCCCGATAAGCATGCTAAACGGCCTAAGGCCCAGAGCTCAGGCTCTGGCCAGTCTACTATTTCTGCATCGATGTCTACTCCCCTCACAGAGGATCACTTCTGCATGGAAATGGAACCCTTCAGGGAAACACTCCAGGAAATAACCGAGCAACTTAAATCACTCAGAGGGGATCTTAATGACCTGGGCAGAAGAGTCAGGGACATTGAAACATGTACCCATTCTTTAGAAAAATGGCAGACCCATGCAGATTCAGGGAAATACTCAGCTAAGGCACAGAATCCACAAATTGGAGGACAAAATAGAGAACCTAGAAGGAAGAAGTTGCCATAATAACCTGATCATTTTTGGACTGCCAGATGGTGAGGAAGGAGCTACACCAATTCTCTTTGTTCAGAAATTTCTGGAAAAGGTGGCAGGCCCTTCCCCCAATGGCAGTGTTTATGTTAAAGAGCGGGTACACCATTCGTTATGCCCTAAACCCTCAACTGGCCCCCCCCCCACATGCCCTCATGTTCAAATTATTGCACTTTCTAGATAAACAATATATTCTTCAGAAAGTAAGGAACTTAAAGCAGATATTGTGGGAAGACAATAAACTCTGGCTTACTCAGGATCTCCCAGCTGGAACTCCCCAGAAACATGCAGCATTCCATCCCATGGTAGCCAAGCTAATTGCCGCAGGAATAAAATTCAGGATGCTCTACCCTGCACGCCTACTTGAAAACAAGTGGCACTCCTTTGACACAGTGGAGAATGCCAATTGGGATCGCAAGAATCTGCTCCCTGACCTGTTCAAGGATCGGTGAGTACCGTGTTTCCCGGGTATTATTTCACTGACTTAGAGGTTTGCCTCTGTAGTGGTCTATATTACACCTAATGCAGATTTAATGATGTTCTTTCCTTTCTGGGATCTGCTTTCCTGTGCTGGGTGGATTTCAATTTCATCTGCTGCCTTCCTGGACAGTATGATAATCAGATACTCCTTTGACAGTGTGCCAGCTTCAGAGTGGGAAGCTTCCCCTGGTTATCATCTACATCTCCAAGTTGCATCGCCAGCCCCTTTCTAGGCACTTGTGGACTTGACAGCTCTACTACTTTGTTTATTTGGTGGTATTCCCTTCTCTGCCATGATCACCAAAACTCGGCACTGGATTTAAGACTGAGTCATTTTTTCCTACTCTGACTCTGTATCTCTGCTGCCACATTTATCTGCTGTTAATTGGAGTAACACTGCCTTTAATCTTCAGTTAAAGCATCTTCTTGGGAAGGGGAAAAGTGGTTTCCACTTTACTGGACTTTTTGTCAGTTAGCATGCCTCCATCCATTCAGTAACCCTGAACTGAGATGCGGCTGATTTGGGTGGATTTCATACTTATTTACTGTATTCCACTGCACACAGTTCACCTATCGGTCGTTATTTGCACAGATCGTTTACCAGGTACTGTTGCCTGGGAAATTGGTGGTGAGCAATGGAACTTTCCGAAATGTGCTGGATTGTTGTTCCTGGCCTGAGCTGCATTTCCCTTAATCATTGGAGGAGTGAGTGACTTTTACTGGGTTTATTTATGGGTGGGCTCTCTTCGCCATTCTTTTTAAATTGGAGGAGGGACCCCACCTGTATTATGAACCCTGAGTTATTAGATAAATGTCATTTCTCACTGCTAGGTAAGCAGGACTGTTTCTTTTATCGATGGATCGCCCCAATGATCTGGGACTATTGCTCTCTGTTTCTGCTGCTGATTTGACAATGTATATTAGCTGTTATCCTTATTTCAGTTTAAAGGTTATTCCATACTGTTCTAGCCCTGACATTGTTAAAGTTTGTATTTATGACTAATGCTGGCTACTCTTGTTTGGTAGAATACATAGCGATATAGTGGTTTGGGGGAGGGGAGGGGAGGTGGTGGGCTGGGAGGATGGTTATTGCACCATGGTTGGCGAGAGTGTCAGGCACCGGTTCATTATGGGGGATGGGGATGAACACTGTTGGGTGGGAGGTAATGGTGGGTGGTTGATATGGATCGTGTTTACTTTCATGCTACTGCTGTTCTTGCTAAAGGGAAAGGGTTATTCAAACAAGGATTTCCCCGTTTCCTGTCATTGTTGCTCATATCACTGTTGTTCTCTTTTTGGGTGGTAGTGAAAGGGTGGGGGATCTTTTGGGTGCGGTGTTTTGGGATATGTTGTTTGACATGGACTGCCTGTTTTGATTTCATGCATGTGACTTAAATCCATGGAATATATTACTGGTATTTTTCTGTAAGAGGGGAGGGTCTGAGGGGATATGGGGACATGGGATGCTTGCATCTGAATTGGCCAATATGGTTCCTTGTATCTTATGTATGGGGAATATGGGGTTATTGGGAGGGATGGTGGGAAGGGGTTTAGGAGGTTCTCTGGAGGCTAATTGGGGCTCCTAGGGAGGTATTGGGCCTTTCTACTAATGCTTTTGTCAACCTCAGATACTTCATGTGCTTTTTGAACAGGTATGGCTCATAACTTTAGGCATTGTTCATGGAACATCAAAGAGGCCCAATCCCTGACAAAACGTACTAAAATTTTACTGCATCTTCATAAATTGCAGGTTGATGTGGAATTCCACCAAGAAACCCACCTTCCCCTGACCCAGGTCCTGTCACTGTGGCACTCCTGTGTTGGGCATGTGTTCAGCTCTGGAACAGACTCTCGTAGATGAGGTGTGGCTATCTTGGTATCCTGGTCTGTCCCATTCCGTCTTCTCTAGGAGATTGGGGATCATCAGGGTAGATATATTTTTGTGAGGGATCTATTGTGGCATTTGGAGGTGATCCTAACATAGAAACATAGAATTTGATGGCAGATAAGGACCGCTTGGCCCACCCAGTCTGCCCATTTCCCTACCTATTAGATAAGCTGCAGATCCTAGTTAACCAGCAGCCTACTTCTTCCTACCCCAACCCCCTAGACTGGCCTTATGACTGTCCCATGCATGCTTGAATTCCACCACTGATTTTGACTCCACAACCTCCTCCAGAAGGCCGTTCCATGCATCCACAACCCTCTCTGTGAAAAAATACTTTCTTAAATTACCTCTGAGCCGCCCCCTCTATCTTCAAATTGTGCCCCCTTGTTCTTGCACACCTCTGTTTTTGAAAGATGCTACCCTCTTGGACTTTGTTGATTCCCTTGAGGTACTTGAACGTTTCTATCATGTCCACCCTCTCCCTCCTTTCCTCGAGGCTATACATATTAAGCTCCTTTAGTCTCTCTTCATATGTCTTCCGGTGCAGACCCTGCACCATATTAGCTGCCCTCCTCTGGACAGCTTCCATCCTGTCTATGTCTTTGCAGAGATTAGGTCTCCAGAACTGCGCACAGTACTCCAGTTGGGGTCTCACCAGCTGTCTGTACAGAGGGATAATAACTTCCTGTTTTCTACTGGTGATGCCTCTCCCTATGCATCCCAGTATCCCCCCAGCCCTCCTTGCTGCCCTCTCACATTGCTTGCCCACCTTTAGGTCATCTGATATGACTACCCCCAGGTCTCTTTCCATTTTTGTTGTTGTTAGTATCTCATCCCCATTGTGTACTCTTCCCCTGAGCTTTTGTTTCCCAGGTGCATTACCTTGCACTTCTTAGCATTTAATCTAAGCTGCCATACATTTGACCATTCCTCTAACCTTGCCAAGTCCCTTCTCATCCTTTCCACCCCACCCTGTGTATCAACTCTGTTGCAGATCTTTGTGTCATCTGCAAAGAGACATACTTTTCCTTCCAGTCCCTCTGCAATGTCGCTTATAAAGACATTGAAGAGGACTGGTCCTAATACTGAACCCTGCGGTACCCCACTAATAATCCTCCTTTCTTCTGAGTGGACTCCATTTACTATTACTCTCTGTGTCCTATTCTCCAGCCAATTCTTTACCCAGGCTGTCATCTTGGGACCCACTCACAGGCTGGCTAACTTGTATATTAATCTTTTGTGTGGGACTGTGTCAAATGCCTTGCTAAAGTCTAGGTAGGCCATGTTCACTCCCTGATCTACTACTTTGGTCACCCAGTCAAAGAAATCTATCAGATTCATCTGGCATGACCTTCCTGCTGTTAATCCATGCTGCCTAGGGTCCTGTGCCCCTCTGGCCTCTAGATACTCGACAATTCTTTCCTTCAGAAGTGATTCCATCATTTTCCCTATCACTGAGGTTAAACTAACAGGTCTGTAGTTTCCTGCTTCTGCCTTGCTCTCACTTTTGTGAAGGGGAATCACATCTGCCCTCCTCCAGTCCTCGGGTACCACCCCATCCTCCCATGATTTGTTAAAAAGGGTAGTCAGTGGTGTCACTAGTTCCACCCTTACTTCTTTTAGAATTCTGGGATGAATCCCATCAGGCCCCATTGCTTTGTCCACCTTCAGTTTTAAGAGTTCTTTCAGAACCCTTTCTTCTGTAAATGGGCTGGTATCAACTTCTGTATCTGGAGTGTTTCTACTGTTTGTTTTAGGTACCTCCCCCTCTTCATTTGTAAATACTGATCAAAAATATTTGTTTAGTATCTCTGCCTTTTCACAGTCTCCTGCTGCCCACCCTTCCTCCCCTTTATTAAGCCTCACTATCCCTCCCTTGGTCTTCCTTCGCTCCCTGATGTACCTATAAAAGGTTTTATCCCCCTTCTTAACTGAGTTGGCTATCTTTTCCTCGGTTTGGGCCTTTGCTGTTCTGACTGCCTTCCCAGCCTCCTTTTGCTTTAACTGATACAGTTCTCTGTCCTGCTCCTTCTGCGATTCCTTGTACTTTCTGAATGCTGTCTTTTTCTCTTGAACTTTCACTGCCACTTCCTTTGAGAACCATAGTGGTTTCTTACATAGTTTTGTTTTGTTTATTTGCTTCACACAAAGGCTCGTTACCTCTGTGATGGCAGCTTTTATTATTCCATTTGCTAGTGCATTCCTTAGGCACTCACCCATTTTGGCAAAGTCAGCCCTCCTAAAGTCCAGTACTTTTGCCTTTGTATGGCTTGACTCTATTGCTGTGTTTATTGTGAACCATACTGTTCGATGGTCACTAGTTCCCAGATGGCTACCCACTTCTACATCTGTGATCCTCTCTCCATCTCCATTTGAGAGAACCAGGTCTAAGATTGCTCCCTCTTGAGTGGGCTCCAATACTAGTTGTCTAAGGCATGCCCCCTGTAGGGCATCTAGAATAACCCCACTCTTCGAAGTGGCTGCTGCAACTGCACTCCAGTTAACATCTGGCATATTCAGATCACCCATCAGTAATATCTCCCCTTTTTCTGCCATTCTAAGTATACTTTCTATCATTTCCTTGTCCATTTCCTCCCCCTGAGATGGGGGTCTGTATACAACCCCTGTGCGGATTATGGTGCCATTGCCTGTCTCCAAATTTACCCACAGTGCTTCTTCTCCTCCTCCCTGTTTACCCTTTAGTTCTGTTGCTTTTATTCCTTCCCTTATGTCAAGAGCTACTCCTCCTCCTCCTCTTTTACCCTCTTTGTCCTTCCTGTAGATAGTGTATCCTGGTATGTTTACATCCCAGTCATGGTTTTGTGTGTACCATGTTTCTGTGACTGCCACGATATCCAGATGTTCCTCCTCCATCAAGGCCACTAATTCAGGAAGCTTGTTACCAGACTACGGCATTGGTACTCATTGCTCTCCATTTTTGATGGCTTTACCTTCTGTTGCAGCATCCCCACTGACCTTTCTACCTCGGTCTTTTTCTCATTTAGTACCCTTTTTGTAGGGAGAGGCTGGGATTTTCCTGCTGCTTATCAGTGCCTCCCCCTTTGACTAGTTTAAAAGCTTGCCAATGAAGCATTTAAACTGATTGCTCAAAAGACTTGTTCCCTTCCTGGACAGATGCAGACCATCCTGCCAGTATAGGCTGGTGTCCCTCCAGGTGGAACCCCAGTGCCCAATGAAGCCAAATCCATGTGCTCCACATGATTTTTTCAACCATTCATTAAACTGCATGGTGCTAATTACCCTCATCTCCCCCATGCCATTGACAGGCAGCACCTCTGAGAAGGATACTGTGTGTGCTACTTGTCTTAGTTCCCTCCCCAGCTCTACAATGTCCTCCTGCACTGCTGTAATCTCATGAAGAGCCAAGTCATTTGTCCCTAGGTGGACAATTATGTCCAGCTCAGACTCCCTTGCAGCTGTTCTCATGATCCTGAGGATGCGCTTCCTGTCCCTCCAAGCCATGGCACCAGGCAGGCACCTTACTTCAGTTTTCCCAGCTCCACCCAGTTCTATCCCCCTAATAACTGAGTGCCCCCCCAGGAGCTGCTTCCTTTCCCTGTGGTGTCCTCTGCCTCCTTCCTGTGGGCCTCCCTTGTGACAGTTGTCATCAGTCTTCTCTGCGGGTGCATCCATAGGGGGAGCTATGCTCCCCCAGAATGGTGTATGGATTGTGGAGTGGAACAGTTGACTTGGTGTGCCTCTGTTCCACCATCCTCACCCTCCCTGAGCCCACTGTGGTCAAACTGCTGTGCTTTCTACGCAACCTCTGAGGTAGTGGTGGTGGCGCTGGTGCTCCCTGGATGGGGGAGGTTCCCTTCCTACTGTCCAGTGTGGCCTGGGGGAAGGTTTCCTTACTACTGTCCAGTGCGGCCTGAAGATGGGCAAATTCCTCCCTCAGGGCAGAGAGTTGTCTGCAAATAGGCAGCATCTCAGCCTCCAGAAAGACTCCTGGAAGACTGCTCCCACAGCCATTACATTGACTACTCCCCACATGTTTATCTACTTTTTGTTTGTTTTTGTGTGTGTGTGTGTGTGTGTGTGTGTGTGTGTGTGTGTGGCATGTGTGATTGGTTTGTTATATAGAAATATATATATTATACAATGTATGCTTATATTGTCAGTGCAGTGTGCTAGAGAGGATATGACAGTGATATGCACCTTGCACTCTTGAGGAAATGATGTCAGAACCTCAGGTATAAAGGAACTATTTCCAGGGGTGGGTGGGGTGAGGGTTAGGAAGGGGTTGGGCCTAAACTGTGCCCTCACAAAACAATCAGCTAAAAGCTCTCGCCCACCGCTGTGATGAGTGCCTTTCTGTCAGCAAGATGCCCTACTCAACAATTTGACAGAGAAAATACCCTGCTAATCAAACAGAGAACAATCCAAACATCCAAGTCAGACACAGGTAAACCTCTCCAGCCCCAAAACAGCCTGGTGGTTTGTTAGCCACAAAGGAAAATCAAATATGCAGTTATTACAGCCCTTCTGAAGATGCTGACAAGATAAGCAGTTTTGAAAACCCCCTTCCTGAATTAAAAACTAAAATAATTAAACACAAAGCAATACCAATGTAAAAGTAAGGAAAACGTCTCTCAGATGTAAGCAAGAGAGAGAGATTAGTTACAGATATCTAGTCCAATGTAGTATATCACATGCAGCTTCTCAGTTGTTTCAAAGCACACCCAGTACACAACTTGGAAGACGATGGACTTCTGTCTGAAACAGGATCACACCAGTAGTTTATAGTAATTGATCAATGCTGAAATGGTCAAGCTAGAACAATTGGCTGTGATGCAGGTTTCCCTGCCTTGTGAAGACAAATTCCCCCACCTCAGGCTATGTCTGGCATCCAATTACAAACTGCAGCCTTTGCTATTTTAAATCACACTACCACCACCAGAAAATATTGCAAAATATATTGATGCAGATTGTCACATAATTCTAGTAATCAGTCCAGTTAGCCACAAAGGAAAATCAAGTATGCAGTTATTACAGCCCTTCTGAAGATGCTGACATCTGGGCTTTGTTTATGGCCCCAATGTAGAGGATCCTTCTTTTTTTGCCCAGATCATCCCCATTTTGTCCCAGTGGACCTCTTTCCCTATGATACTTGCTGGAGACTGGATTGAGGTACTAGATAATGACTTAGACAGAACCTCAATACATAATCAACCCCTTACACTGAGTCAAATTGCCCTGCGAGATCTTATGGATTCCTTAGGACTTGTTGCCCCTTGGAGGATTTTACATCCGAATATTAAGGAATACTCATTCTATTCTATACCACATATTTCTTTCTCCCATCTTGATTTTTTTTTACTGAATGCCAAAGCATTGTCTGGTGTTATCTTGAGTCATTATGGTGTCAAGGTGGTGTCTGACCATCACCCAGTTATTCTACAGGTGAATCTTGCCCATTCTCTGCTAAGGGATAAAACTTGGTGCTTTAACAATCAGTTATTACAGTGTCCAGAGATGGTTAAAAGATTACAACACTTTATTTCAGAATTCTTCACCCTCAATTCATCCACGATGCCAAAAACTGATGTTCTGTAGTGTTCCTTTAAATGTGCTCTTTGGGGCAAAGTCATTTGCTTGGCTACTAGATGGAAAAGAGAACTTTCCCAAACTACCTCTTCCCTTCTGTCGCAGATTAGAACAGCTGAGCGGGAACTCTCCAACGTTTCCTCGCAGTCTGACAGAGAACATCTTGAAGCTCTTGAGCCTAAATATGATGTTCTCCTTGGAGAGAAGGCAGAACATCTTCTTCTGTGGACTAGAGCCCAGTACTTTGATTAGGGGGAGAAGGCCAGAAAGCCTCTTGTTTTATGCCTAGGTACTCAACAAGTGGATAAGATTGTCCCATCCCTTCGGTCAAACTCCAGTAATTTGATCCCCTCTCCTAGAGCTATAGTCTCACAGTTTCAGGCATTTTGCCATTCCCTCTATGCAGTCTCTCGAGATCCCTTTGATATTTCCAGTTTCAACACTTTTCTTCAGGACATGGAGTTACCTGTATTGGGAGATAATCAAATTGACTTGTTAAAAGCCCCTTTCATTTTAGAAGAGGTGTCCAGAGTGATTAGCTCTTTAGTTCCCAATAAATCC
Organism: Neoceratodus forsteri; assembly: GCA_016271365.2. Taxonomy (NCBI): domain Eukaryota; kingdom Metazoa; phylum Chordata; order Ceratodontiformes; family Ceratodontidae; genus Neoceratodus; species Neoceratodus forsteri. The sequence goes on along the minus strand of CM057456.1, from coordinate 1,107,886,260 downwards.
TCTGGCCCAGATGACTTTTCTTTGAACTTTTATAAAATATTCAAGGAAGCGCTAGCACCACATCTCCTTAAATTGTTTCAATATATTTTTTCACAAGGCCTCTTGGACCCTTCTCTTAAGGCCATGATCATAGTAGTTCTGCCCAAACCTGGCCGAGATCATTTGTTAATCTTCAATTTCAGACCCATTTCCTTAATTAATATAGACTTAAAAATCTTGGCCAAAATCCTGGCTCCCAGATTAAATTCTGTCTGGCAGTGTCTTCTCAGTAGGGAGAAGGTGGGGTTTGTGTCAGGCAGGATGTCCGCTGACCATACACAGAAACCTTTGCGTCTTATTTCGGCATCCAGGGACTCCTCCATACCATCAGTTTTGGCCTCCCTGGATGAAACATAGAAACATAGAAACATAGAAGTTGACAGCAGATAAGGACCGCAAGGCCCATCCAGTCTGCCCATTTCTTTTTCTACCTTATAAATGTGCCATCGGCCTTTGCAGGATGCCAAAAAAGCTTTTGATAAAGTCTCTTGGGACTATCTGTTCCACCTGCTCCCTAGATACTGCTTTTCCTCTGAATTTATTAGATGGCTCAAGGTGCTCTACACCAGCCCCTCAGCATGTGTCTTTTGTAATGGAGTTTTGTCTGACCATTTCCCCTACAGCAGGGAACCCGTCAAGTGTGCCCTCTGTCCCAATTTTTATTTAACTTGTATCTTGAACCATTGATCAGGAAAATTAATCTCTCCCCAAGGATTCATGGCATCTCCTTAGGTTCCTCTCAGTATAAGCTACCTGTATATGCGAACAACATTCTTCTACATGTCATGTCTCCTTCTCGTTCACTTCTGGCAGTTTTGGACATTATAAATCAATTCAGTGTTTTTTCTAATTACAAGCTTAACCACTCTAAGACAGAAGTCATGACCCTGAATATGTCCATCACTTGTGTGAGTGTGGAGCACCAGGGTCTTCACAGGGTGAAGGACAAACTGAAATAGCTGGGAATATACCTCAGTACAGATTTGGGTAAATTAAAGCAATATAATTTGGATCATGTTCTTACTTAAATACAGGTTGATCTCAACCACTGGTCGATGTTACCTATATCTTTATGGGGTCACCTAAGCATCCTTACAATTAATGCTCTTCCATGGATCCTGTATCCCCTCATCATGCTTGGTCTGGTGCTACCTAAGGCATGGTTCTTCCAGGTTAACAGGCTTTTTCCAAATTTCTCTGGCAGGGGAAACTCCCTCAAAGGGCTCTGGATAAATTAATGAGAACAATGGAAGCTGGTGGGTTGAAAGTCCCTGATGTTTACCTTTACTATCTGGCCATACATTGTATCCGATACCTTCGTGGGTTCCGCTCAATGTCTGGGGGTTTGGAGTTGGTCTATGTTCCCCAATGGCTTGATACTGAATGTTCATTATGCTCTTCTTTAGGTCTGAACCTTTCGGCCTTGTTGTATGTTCCTTTTAAGAAGATTTCTGGCTCTTTTAAAGACAACCCTGTTGGTTACTCCCTTCATGCTCACAAACAATTCTGTCATTTGCTAAATTTGGATCCCCTTTATGGTACTACCGAGTCTATTCTAGGAAACCCAGATTTGAAGATTGCAGGGAAGGTACTGACCTGGTTGGCCTGGTCCTCCCTGGAATTTTTGTCAGTTGATCATTTGTTATCTGCTGGCAAATTGGTCACATTCATGGAAGCTCAACAGAAATTCAGCTGGTCCTCATCTATGTGTTTCTGGTATTTCCAACTAAGGCATATATTCTTTCACCATTTTGGTACCAGCATCTGGTCTAAAACATATGGGGACATATTGTTTCCGTTGATATCGGTCACCCCTACCTCCCATGCTACTACCTTTTATCATGTGTGGCTGAGGGAACTTCTCACTGAGAATGAGCCTAATTCTTCTATTCTTGGGATCAGGCTTTTCCCTCTCAGTGAAGTCCTCATAATTGGCTCCGTATCTAGAAGGATGTTTATAAGCATATTAAATGGGATAGGTATCATTTCATGCAGTTTCAAAGCTTGCATAACATGTTTTATACACTGATTAAACTTTGTAGAATGAGTAGGATGTTTTCAGACTTATGTACCAGGTGTCAGAAAGAATGGGGTTCATTACTCTACATCTTCTGGACCTGCGACACAGTCTTGCCTTTTTGGGAGGAGATTAGACACCATTTGGATCCCTTATTAGGGCTTGATCACGCTTTCACACCGGAAATATGTATACTGGGGGAATTTGCTGAGACCTTAATTGGTAATCAGAAACCACATATGGCATTAATATCGGCTTGTGACAAGAAGATTATTCTTCAACATTGGTGTGACCAGACCACCCCTATTTAGTGGAATGGTATCGGGAAATTCTCTTTGCTTTATGGGTCGAGTGTATTATTGCAAATATGTCACACAATACTAAAAATACAAGCAAATATGGGAACCTTTTTTTATTTTGCTGACCCTGGAGGCTGGGTGATGGTCAGTCACATATTAATCATCACTCATGGCCATTGCATCTCATATCCCTGGGAAAGGGTGGGACTTGCCTTGCTTATACCTGCATACCAGTTTTGATACATGTTTTTCTTTTTTCCTTTTAAAGATAGGATGCCCCTTTTTCTGGCTATGTTTTAACTATTATCATTTTAGCTGCCTTCTGAGTTAATCCAGCCTCCAGAGAAATGGAGAGGAATGGGGAAGGGGGTTGTTGGAGGGTGTGGGGGGGGGTTGGATGGTATTGTTAAGCCTATAGCTTGATTGGGAAGTTGGCCCATTCTGGATTACTTTTTTGTAAATGTCTGTTTTTATGTACAATTAATCCAGTACTTGCTTTTTGGTCAGTGATTTGTATTTGGTATATCAGTTCCTTCTTTAATGTTCAAGAGTCTTGTTTTCCTTTCAAGCTCAATAAAGTTTATTGAATTTAAAAAAAGAAGGAAAATTATGTTATGTAGTATGTATTCAAAAATATTTGGGCTGGCAGTACAGCCTAGAGGTTAGAGTAATGAGCTGTGAATGAGCTTGATACATTCAGCAGACCAGACCTGGGTTTGAGTCTCACAACCTCCACTTGCATACTGTGTGACCTCTGAGCAAGTCACTTAACTGCCCAGTGCTCCCAGGTCACTCCTGAAAACAGGCATTTGAGCCTAGTGGGCCTTAGCCGGTTACCAAAGACTAAAAAAAAAAGGTGAAAATAGTGATAAAATCCTGGAGGGTAGCCATATTAAAAGGAATGTTCTTTTTAATGGATTCAAATGCAAAAACAATGCTAATGCAGATTCTAGAAGAACAAGGACACTCTAAAACTGAAAAAAAATGTAGAAGTCAATGTTTTCCAGCACAAAATATACTACTGTACAAGTGGAGGTGGTGACAGTGGACATACTGTACCTTGACTTCAGTAAAGCCTTTGATTGCTACACACGGGTGGTTGATTAACTGGTTGGGTGAGCTAAGTGTGTGGAAAAGATCACAAGATGTGTAGAAAGCAGGCTAAGTGACATAACCCATCAGGCTGTCCTTGATGGGGAACATTTAGAGGTTAGGGAGATCACAAGTGGTGTGCAAAAGGGATCGGTCTTAGGTCGAGTCTCATTCAACTTCTCATCTGTGATATTTGAGTAGGGAACCAGGCAAAGGGCTGCCTCTTCACAAATTATACTAAGACTGGCAAAAGAGTGGATTGCGAGAAAGGGATTAGAAGTATGAGGGAGGATATGGAAAGACTGGGGGAACACAGAAACACAGACGCATAGCATTTGTCAGCAGAAAAGGGCCACTTGGCCCACCCAATCTGTCCAATTGTTCCTTTTTGTTCCAGCAGACCCTAACTGGTCTCCGGAAACCCTCTCCCCACCCTTTTTATTTTCTAGTATTCCCCATGCCTATCTCATGTATGTTTGGCCCCCACACACTATTTTTGACCCTTACTTCATCTGGTGGCAGGCTGTTCCAGGTGTCCACTGCTCTTTCGTGAAGTAGTATTTCCACCGACCAAGCTTTCCTAAATGTCCCACCTTCTCATTTCATTGCATGCCCTCTTGTTCTGTTACACTTCTTCATTTAAAACAGGCTCCCCACCTGTACCCTGTTTAGTCCTTTGAGGTACTTGTAGATTTGCATCATGTCCCCGCTTTCCCACCTCACCTCCAGGGAGTACATGTTGAGCTCCCTCAATCTCTCATCATAAGGTTTCTCATGCAAGCCCTGTACCATTCTAGTTGCTCTCCCCTGGACTGCCTCTACCCAGTCTATGTCTTTTCTGAGATGGGACCTCTAGAACTTAACACAGTATTCCAGGTGTGGCCTCACCAATGATCTATACAGTGGTAATATTACCTCACTCCTTCTGCTTGTACTACATCTGCCTATGCACCCCCCCATCCCACTGGCCCAGCCCTGTGCCTTGTCACACTGATCTGTGACTTTGAGATCATCAGATATTATAACCCTACGGTCCCATTCCTGCTTAGTGACTGACAGTACCTCCTCCCATTTTATACTCAGCTCCTAGGTTTCTAGACCCCAGGTGTAGGATTTTGTACTTTTTGGCACTGATCCCCAGCTGCTATGCCCTTGACCACTTGTTGAATTTTCTAAGGTCCTTACTCATTCTCTCAACCCCCTCTTGAGTATCCACCCACAGATCTTGGTGTCGTCTGCAAGAAAGCATGGAAGGAGGGCTCAAATATCTGGCTGTTAAAATCCAATGTAATGAAGTGCAAGGAAATGCAGATGGGGCAGAAAAAAATACAAAAATAGAATACAGAATGGAGGGGTGGTAACAGTGGAAAGAACATCTGATGAGAAGGACTTGGGGGTAATAATATCAGACTTTTTTAAAACATCAGGGCAGTGCATATGGCACTGGGAAAGGTGAATAGGATTCTAATATGTATAGGGACAGGAAGTAGTAGCTGAAAAAGTGAGTAAATTCTGCCACTGAACAGGTCCCTGGTTTGTCCTCACCTGGAATACTGTGTGCAATTCTGGATCCTGCACTTCAAGAAAGATAAGGACAGGGTGGAGGCAGAGCAGAGGAGGGTAACTAAAATGATTCGAGGTCAGCAGGAAAAAACTTACGTGGGAAGGTTGACAGACCTCAACATGTACACACTGGAGGCAAGAAGAGAGAAGGGGGCATGATTGAGACACACTGTACAAATACCTCCACAAGATGAAGGGGGTTGTTCACGTTAAGTGGGAATGCAAGTACCACGGAAACTCAGTAAGACTGGTGGTTAAGGGGTTTAACACTTTTTCACCTGGGCAGCCATTTTGCATCAAAGTTAAGCAATGGATGGTTTGGACTTTATATGAAGCTTGCAAGAAAGCATTTCATCATGTACAAAGTAGTAGAGGGGTGGAATATACTATCAAATGAGGTTGCTGTGCAAAATCAGAAGAGGATTAAAACATGGGAGGGGCTCACATATGGTGCTGGTAAAGATGATGGTAAAAGGGAAGGGGGTAAGGAGGAGCAAATGATCACGAGTGCCCTCACAAACAACATTATATAGGTAGGGCTGTGCAGACTTCATGGGCCACAGGGCCTTTTTCTGCCGACAACTTCTATACTTCTATGTTTCTATTTGGAATGATTGGAACAGGCTGGTCATTTTTTTCATTTGAAAAATAGAAGAGAAAGGGGGAGCTAACATTTCAGTTTCTTATATTTTAAGTATTTTAAGGGGATTGTATACATTGGATCAGGATAAAGATTTTCAGCCTATCCAGAACACTCTAACTACTGGGCATAACAGCCAAAGAGCTACAGCACTCCACCACAGGTGTCACTCAGGCCCATTCACAAAAAAAAAAATGGCAGCTGGCCAAAGCTGGTATTTTATTTCAAACTTAGTTTGTTGTGCAGAAATAATTCAGCATACAAAAAGCCTGCCCCCAAGGTGCCAGTGTTTAACAGATTAATGCAAAATGGGTTTAAGTGATTTTAAACTTGGCCATGGCTGGCATGCCCTGACGCTTCACTCTGATGGAGCTTTGTTAGGAGGCCTAACTACTGGAAATACCCTATTTTCAAGAGGACATGGAATTAAAGAATATGCATGGAAACATTTTTTCGCCTTCTGTTGGCACCCTTTGCAAACTGTGTGAGAAGCCTTTTGGCACCATGCATTTCTGCTTAAAGTTGAACCAGCATAATATTCTGTGGTGATTTGCGTATGCAGCCCATGATGCTTTGCATTGTGGGGGCATGTGTGATTTTGTATTTCTTTGAAACTTGGCTTCCCGGGCAAATGCCCTTGGGGTAACCATTGCCTCAGTGCTTGCTCACAGAGGTTCTTTGTCTTTTATTTTTTCACCTAGCTGCCACATGCACCAAGTCATACAGCAGACATGAAATAAAAAGCACAGCAAGCATAATTCATTTTGCAAACACAGAAACAGAAACAAAAGCTACAGACCAATCTTGCCACACCGGATTGCAGCCTTGAACCACGTCACTGGCTCAGCTGCAAAGAGTTGCTCCATAGGTACATTCAGCGCCAAAACTGCCTCTCAGCCAACAAAAAGATTTTGAACTTATGACACCTGATCACCAATTGGTCTAGTCTTCTAGTGACGGTTACTACCGGCTGTTGTGGTGTTTAGATCTACCATGGGAAATTACAGCTGGTTCCTCGGTGTGTCACTAGCTTTACTAGCACTCAGCTCAGTTCTTCGGAACCCTCATCCCTCCCTAAAGTGGAATGACCCTTGCGCTTCTCCCTGTCCTGCATCCAACAGCTCCTTTCAGGTAGCCATTCTGGACTATTGGGCTTCTCAGCTGTCTCTGCCGGGGAGTGGGACATCTTCCGAGCTGCCTCTGCAGATTACTCTACCATCCAGACTTGAGACTTCCTGCTCATGGCAAATTTCTGCCAGGACACTAGTGGCTGCAACACTAGGCCAGTATAACACCAGGAGTGGGTACAGGCCTACCCATCAACACTGCCTCCCCTATGGCTCAAAAAATAGTGTTTACAAATTACAGTTCGCTGCTTTAAAAGAATCTTGTTTCTTTTACTATAGTGCTCAGGCAATGTTGAACTCAACCCAGGACCATTAGACACCCTGGCTTCTCCATCAGACCTGGCAGGTATCAAAGGAATGTCTTTTATGCATCTTAATGCCTGTAATTTGCTGAAAAAGTTCACCCTTATCCAGGCTTGGGTGAGCCACACCCTACCTGACATCCTAGTGATCACTGAGACCTGGCTTAGGCCAGCCACCCCAGACAATGAAATCAATATCCCAAATTATTTACTATTCCAAGCGGATAGGCAATCAAGAGGAGGTGGGGTGGCAATTTATGTAAGGGACAAATACTCAGCCACATGCATAGATGCATTGTCCTTCCCCAAAGAATTTGAGTGCTTGACCCTAAAGATCGAACTTTCTCCTTCCAGTGCACTCTGTGTAATAGACTGCTAAAGGCCCCCTTCTGCCGGGCCTCATCTCCTGTCTCACCTCAGTTCCGTACTGGGGCTCAGTTCCTAGGAAACCATTATTCTTGGCGACCTGAACTACGATTAGCTATCAAGTGCATCAGCTCTCTTGAAATCCTTTTGTGACACTCTAGGGCTGGTGCAACTCATTGGCAAGCCTACTCGCCCAAATAAAAAGAACCTTAACAACAGCTCCCTGTTAGATGTAATTTTGGTTAGCAAGCCACACCTGTTCTCTCATGTCAGAACATTTTTCTCAGACATTAGCAGTCATTGTATAATCACCACCATTAGATCCGTGCACAACCCACAGTTTGTGGCAAAGTTCTCTATCAAGAGGTGCAAACGCAACTTTGATTTGTTTGCTTACATCGACGACTTGAAACATTCACCACGATGGCAGGAATTCTGCCTAGCCAAAACAGTTAACAAGGCATATACTATTTTTTATGATATTTTAAGTGAGGCTTTAAATAAGCATGCACCCTTGGTTAAGGTGTGGATCAGGAGCAGCACCTGACGTTGGTTCTCGCCTAAGCTCAAAGCTTCCCTGTTAGAAAGGGATACTTTATGGAAGAAAGCCAGAAGAAGCAAGAACAACTCGGATTGGTGTCTTTTTAAGATAGCACTTAACAAGTGCACCAAGTTGGTCAGAGCAGCCAAGGCCGCCTACTATCGTTCGGAGCTAGCCTCTGCCTCAAGAAATCCTTCAAAGCTCTGGAAAACATTAAAAGACATGTCTGGACACGCACCTGGTAATTTCATTCCAGCAAAAATTAAGTCTGGTGGCTGTGTTATTACTAACCGATCGGAGATATTGAAGCCCCATAACTATTTTGCAACGGGCAGGGCTAGCATTTGATACTTCTCCTGCCAATGACCTCTGTACAGCCTAGGCCCACCAACCCACGAGTCCCCTTATCGAGGAGGCCTCTCCTCCTGTCTGTCTCTCTAAAAGAGGTGGAAGACCTACTGCTGCAACTGGACACCCGAAAGGGAGCAGGCTCTGACTTCATAGAGCCATACTATCTGAAATGTGCTTACCATGTGCTTGCAGTGCCAATCACCCACCTATTCAACATGTCACTCTCCCAGGGTAGCCTCCCGCCTCAATGGAAAATAGCCCATGTCATCCCTCTATTAAAAGCAGGTGACCCCTGAGATCTAAATAATTACAGACCAATCTCCCTCCTCCCCATCCTGTCTAAATTACTAGAAAAAATAGTGTGTGGCCAGCTAGGGATGTACTTAGAATCCAGAAGCCTATTAAACCCGGTTCAGTCTGGATTCAGAGCAAAGCACAGCACCATAACAGCCCTAACTAAGGTGACCAATAATTGGCTCCTAGACCATGACAACAAGAAGCATATCTGTGTTGTTTTCTTGGATCTTAGTAAGGCATTCGACACAGTCGATCACAGCCTGCTTCTTTCCTCCCTAAGCACCTTAGACCTGGACCATAAATCTATGTGCTGGTTTGCAGACTACCTCGGAGAATGGAAACAGCAGGTTAAAGCTGAAGGTGATCTTTCTCCATTAAAACCTATGCTGAGGGGCATGCCCCAGGGGTCTATCCTTGGTCCCCTCCTGTTTGCAGTCTACATTAACAACATCAATGACCCCATCAAAAAAGCCAACATCCACTTATTCGCGGGATCTAGACACTGTATCTGTGCTTGAGTCGCCCCATGCTGAAGCAGCCTGTGAAGACCTCCAAGCTGAATTTAACTTTCTACAATACCAGCTCATAAGCAAAAGCTTTTGCTCAATGTGAAAAAGACAAAAGACATGCTCTTCTCTCCCTCCTTGCATGCGGCAATTCCTGCTGGGGGGGGGGGCTATCCCACGAATTACCATTGTTCTTGGAGAAACACTAGAGTATGTAGCTAAATTCAAATGTCTAGGAGTTTGGCTCAAACATAAACTTTCCTTTGCTGACCATCTCAAAGAACTACAGAAGAAACTAAGGCAAAGATTAGGACTATTCTACAGATTTAACCACCTGCTTACAAAGGAGGCCAAGATTCAACTGGTTCAAGCTACCTTCCTATCTTTAATAGATTACGCGGACCTGCTCCACAGCCACTGCACTGCCTCTGCACTGGTTAAGTTGGACACCCTATGAGCCTTCAGAGTGGTGACCAATAAGCTCCCCTCATATGTCTCAGATCTTATTCCCCAGAGTGTGTTAGGCACCTACGCTCTAAGGAGCTATTCCCTAATTGCCCTCCAAGTTCCAAGGGTCAAAACTTGTTTCAGCAAAGCTGCTCTAAGCTTCTCTTTACCCACATTGTGGAATGGTTTACAAAGGAACTTGAAGCTGAGCTGCCCTGTTAGCCTGAATATCTTCAAGGTGCTCTACGATCGCTACATGAAAGCACCTTGCAAATGTTTTCCTCACCGCTAGCCCACTAATTCCGCAACTCCCCCTTTCCATCCTGACGCTCGCCATGTTTCTACCCCTGGCTCTCACTCTTTCCCTATTAACTCTTCCTGCTGCACCCACCCTTCCCTGTCCACTCCAGCCTGGCTAAAGTCCCACCCTATCCATAGTAGTGTCTCAATTATCTACCCCTCCTCCGTCATTATCATAATAAACAAGTACACAACAGCCATCATCACTTTCTGTGGTTTTAGCTCAATTTTTCCCCCAGTCGTCAGTAATATATCCCTCCTCTTCTTTACCTCTCTAACCTGCCACCCCATACACGGCTTCTTCCCCTATATGTGTAGTTGCCGGCTGCCTCACTCAAAAGATCTCTGCTTATAACCCCTGTATGCCTATGGTTGATTGTACATCTGCTGACTTCTTCAATTGTAAAATAATGCTGTTTTTTTTGTTTTATTTATTTCAACCTTGTACTGTACGGTATACACTGTATATACTTGTTCTTCCTTGTATATTATTGCTTTTTGTATACCTGCTTCTGTACTGTACTTTGATGTATTCATGACCAGGTCCACCTTGCAAATGAGCCTTGCTCAATGGTGCCCACCTGGATAAATAAAGGTTTTGATTGATTGATTGATTGAAACTATGGTAAAACACCAGGGTTGGTGTGAAATTAGGTACCTGATCCTACTATGTGTAGTGCATAGTTCCTGGCGACATTGCACCAACTTTATCAGTGAAGTTTAAATCTATAGCTGACACTAGACCATCAGGTATCAGTGTTATTCTGTAGTGGCTTTTTTCATTTGTGGAACATCAGTGCTGAAATCCCTAGACTGGCCGTCACTCGAGGGTGGACTGGCCTACCCTTCCTTGTGCTTAACCTACAAATTAAGGCAGGATAATTCCTCCCTCCCCTAAAAAATCTTTTACAACCCAAACAGTGCGAAAGAACCTTAAGGTCCTCTGACCTCCAGCTACTTCAGGTACTCAGTGTTAGAACCTTTTGTGGAACTAGATCCTTCTTTTCCTTCATCCCTTCCCTATGGAATGGGCTCCCATGCAGCATCCAATCATCCAGCTTCCTAAAGGGATTCAAGAAAGAGCTCAAATCTCATTTGTTGAAGTCAGAACACTGTTCCTGCTATAAATGATAATGACCAAGAACACTGTTCCTGCTATAAATGATATTGACCAAACGTGCCTCCCAGGTACAGACCTGTGAGCATATGAATTGTGTATTAGAGATCTGCAGTCCACCTGAAATTATATAATGTCCCTTCTAAATCTAATGCACTCCTAAGGTACTGACTGTCATTGTCTTGATGAGAATTCATTGTGATCTATGTTGACTAATAATGCTGTACTCCTTTGTATAATGGGTATCTATTGCTGCTTTCTAAATGTATGATGTATGCATCACTGTACTATGTCTCTCTGTAGTCAACCCTGGGTCGCCCCTGAAAAAGGGACCATTTGGTCTCAGTGGGCTTACCCAGTTACCAAAAATAAATAAATAAATGAATCACCTGGATTAAGTCATGCCTTGCATCAGCAGACTTGATAAAGATATTGCATGCTTTTGTAACACCTAGACTGGACTATTGCAATGCTCCTACTTAGGGTTAACTAATGAATTTACGCACTTCCTGCAGCTGGTGTAGAATGCAGTATTCCAGCTGACCTCTGGACAGCCCTGCCAGAACACATCACGCCAGTGCTGTGTAACCTGAACTGGTTAGCTATTCGGTGGTGCATCAGCTTCAGTATATGCTTGTTGACTTACAAGCCCCTACACAGTCTGGGCCCTGGCTACCTAAATGATCTCCTGTCTGATACACCCCTATCTGCCCTTTCTGCTCCACCAGGGTGGGCCTACTTTCTATACCATGGTTAAGACTAAAACTGTCTGGGGCCAGGGCATTTGAGGAGGCCCCCTTTTTGTTCTGCAGCTCTTTGCCACCCATATTCATAATGCCTACTCAGTAAAGAACGTTAAAAACATTTTGAAGTCTCATTTGTTTGAATGAGCCTGCAGCACTGTTTATCAATTACTTGCTGATATTTAATTATTTTAATACTTATTATATACATTTATTAGTTATCTAGGTGCTTATAGATGTCTGTCTATAAGGTGCCTAAAAAATACATTTCCTCGCCTTGCCATGCCATGAGGAAAAGGCACTGTGGATCCAGGGACCACTGGTGACTTAGATAAAGTGCTTGGGGACAGGCTGAAATGGAAACTATTCCTCTGGGTAAGGTGGAAAACAGAACATAAAAATAATAATATAACACTTACATAATATGGAAGGAGGTAGGATGTTGTATTATGACATCACTGAGTGCTAACAACCTTATACAAGTTCAGTACTTAAATCATTTCTTATAACAGTTCAGTATTGTTACCTGTATTTGAACACTTATAAGAATGTCAAGTCTGGACTAAATAGTAAAATTCAAGTTCACTCTGCATTTCGAGTCCATCCTATATACAGACTATACAGAGTAACTACAATGTAACTGCATTGCAACTGCAATATACTGTAGTTACTGTACATGCACAAACATGTAAACACAGTGTAATTGCCCCTGTTCATGTAATTAATGATTACTACCCTGCAGTTACCCTGAAACTGACACTTAAAATAAAGTGTGACCCAAATTATATCATGACTGCATAGCATATGCACAGCTGCTATGACGGAACTGTATTAAAGTGTTCTTGTCAGCTTTCATATCAAGTAAAAACATTCATACTATTATTAAATATTTAACACATCAGTTAAATTATGAATAATGTTTTAGTGTTTTCATTTTTAACAAAGTGCAGTGATCTATCATTCTTAATGTTTAATAAAAATATTACTCTCCACTTCTCTTTACCACACTGGTGACCAGTGTGTAAAGTGTGCATGTTTGTGGAAGGGGCAAGCCAGAATGCCATATCTACTCTTTTCTAATAAATATTTCATCAAGCAGTCATATCTGAGACCTGTTTTCACAACTGTTAATGTAGGTCAATTTTCCATCAAAATGCTAGATGCACTTGTGATCTTAACTTTTCTAGCCTTGCTCTTTAAATACTGTAGCCCATAGTGGTAAAGCCATGCCTTTATGCAATTCACAAATAAGTAGAGGAGAACTTTTACATTCCACAAATACACTAGTCTTGCATTTGGCAGTGATCTTTTTTCTTTCCATTTAATGCACCTGGCGTGTTGATTAATCCCCAATAACTGCACACACTGTCATGGGTTATTGCTTACTTATAACTTGGGGTTGACAAAAGGAGGGAAGCAATTGGTGGAAGACTGTTAGGTGCCTATACATTAATCTACAATATTGGCACAGTTAGTGCAAACAGGTCTGAAGGCAGATCCATGTTCACACAGTGTCCCAGTAAGATCCATCCTTGCAGTGCGTGAAGAAAGTGCAGTTCAGCAGCCATTTAATTATCACAACAGCAGGTGAGACAGCTGAGCGCCACTATGCAGCTGAATGCTGTATAGAGGTAACGTTTAGTCTAGTGGGACACCTGAGTGTCAATCACTGTTTGACAGTAACACAACACAACATTATTTTCCCCTTGCAGCTGTGTGGATCCCCACCCACCCATCTTGCAGACCTCTGGGAACTGAGTGCACAGTGAAACCCCCACTTTATTGCTGAATATCTACCAGCAACATCAACAGGAACACAACATTATTTTCCCCTCACAGTTGTGTGGCTCCCCACCCCCTCCCATGGACCTCTGGGGACTGGAGCGCACAGTCAAGCCAACCCTCTCTCCTGTCCATTGTCTCTCAGCTATAGCCATGTGTTGATATATAGCAGGAAGGCAACATGTTCTGCTACTTTTCCCCACACCACTATATGGCTTCTTTCCCCACACTGCTACATGACTGTCCACTCACCCGTTCCATGGATCTCTGGTTACCAGACGACAAACACTGTGCTACTTGCTGTGAAGTGATCAGTGCTGAGAGTGATCTTCACACTGTGTGGCACACTTCAGAGAATGACTATGGGACGTGTGTGTAAAGTGTTCCCCCCATGATCTGTAGTGACTGTAGAGTGACTGGGCAGATCTAGAGACAGCAGGACATGTGATTTAGACATGCGGCAGTGTCATCTGCCTCATTAGTTGTCTAGTACCAGGACATTTTCTGGACCCTCCCACCCACCCAGATGTTTGCCACCCCACCCACCTGCTGGTTCTGTCACTCACCACCCACTTGGTTGATCAACATTCCTACCAGTTGTCCAGTACCAGGATGCTTGCTTCCCCCCTGCCTGCCCAGCTGGATGTTTGCCAGCCCCAACACAGAGTGAGACAGTGGGAGAGAGAGACAGGCTGCAAAGATTCTGCAATCTGCGCTGTGTGTCACAGGTAGCAGGACTTTGAGGTTGTAGTAATGGAAATGCACTTTCTCTGAATTGGATGCACAGCAACACATATTCTCCTTCCCCCAGTGGTTCTTGCTTAAGCATGTGTCGAGGGAGAGAGAGAGACAGGCTGCAGTGAGAGAGCATGACAGGCAGGAGAGTAGAACACACTCCCAATTGCTGTCAGGTAGCAGGAATGGTACAGTCTGGGGTGCAGGGTGTACAAATCAGGAGACTGTTACAGTACTCACAGTTGTGTTATGAACAGCACATGCTTTGTGTGTGCATACCTGAAGAGTGGTATGCATAAGGTGTTCAGGAGTACTTTGTCATATGGAAGGATACACACAGATTTGTTTGATTTCAACAGAAATCAAACTCTTTGGGTTCATTCTTTTGTTGTTGTGAGTTACCCCATGTTATAAGCATAATAATCCACTCCAGGGTGTGTGGTTATTGGGGATTAATCAACACTCTGGGTGCTGTGAGGGTACACAGCTTGTGGTCTCGTGCATCACAACATGCCCAGGGTGTTGATTAATCCCCAATAACCGCACACCCTGTTGTGGGTCATTGCTTACTTATTTTGCTCAATTCTTTCTTAAGGTGATGTTTTGGACAATAGCTCTGCTGGCATATTAATTCTCTAAGTCACCCTGTATCACACCTTGTGGCAATAATATGAAACAAACACACACATAAATAGTTGCGTTAACAATACACTGTATATTTAATCATTTATTAATAAACGTTTTCCTGATTTCTTTGCTGAGCTCTAAAAAATTGTTATTTTATTAGTGGGCTAAGATACTCCATGACATACAGTCTTTGATAAATATGCGCTTCTGTGCTGATAGCCCTCAATCTTTGGCTTCATGCCAAGGCTCCCAAGGCATGCTTCAGTCCCAGTATATCCACACACTTTATTGCTCAGTGCTTTCCCCAGTTATTCATGCAACTTGAGAATGGATTATTCATTGACAATTACACTTATTTAGTGGTGTATGACAGTAAGCAACATAGTTGTGCAACTAAAAAAATAGGGCACACTTTGTTGTACTGTAGTTCACTCTTCTCAATTCTGTTTTATAAAACATAATAGAGCGGTCTCTCAGCCTTTTTTATTTACTCCAGGAAGCTTAATTGTTGCACTATTTTATTTAAATCCCTCCGATCTTGACAAAAAAAAAAACCCACCAAACCTACTCTGGTGAAGTAGACCACTGTTTCCCCTGTGGTTCCCTTGAAATTATTTTATGCAGAAGCCAGACTGTTTAACCTTATTAAATGCTTTTCAAATGTTCCTTCTTTTGACTGAGACAGGGTGAGAGATATTTATTTAGTTGCTGCTACTTTCTCTGCAGTGAAGGTCTGTCACCTGTTGCAACAAGTAACAAATAATGAACAGCACAATGGAGTAAAGTTCAAACAACCTATTGTATTTTTAAGGGGAAGGAATAATAAGAAGAACAACAATAACAGGAATGGCAACAATGAGCAAAAACAACCTAAAAGCAGCTAAACATCTTTAATACTGGTTTCAGCCAATCAAAGTCCTTGCCATATCCAGTGTCTCCAAAATTTGCTTCTAGCCATTCAGTACCTCCTGACACACAGCCATGACTGTTTGGAACAGCTAGAATTGTCTGCTTTCCAACTGCACCAACTTCCTCCATATGGTGCAGTCATACCACTGGCATATAGTGGTGGTCGAAGTGGCTGAAATTCGCTCTGTGAAGTGATTCATGGAGTAACGCGGAACCTGCAAAGTGTTCCACAACGCGAAGCGGAGTACTTAGCTTCATGTTATTCCACCTTCCCTATAACCACTTCTCCACCAATTTCAAGGTGAAGTAACATTGAAATCAATGTACTTCACATCACTTCGCCTTGTTATTGAGCTCTAAGGCGAATTTGCAGCACTTCATGGGATTGCAGGTTACATGGGCTCGAGATTGTTCTGCACAGCCTCAGTTCTGTGTAGTGTGTGTGTAGTGGAAGATGGAGACAATTTCCTCTCAGAGCTCTGTGATTCAAATTCTCTAAAAACTGTTAAAAAAGCCTTTTTGATCCATTTTTTTTTGCTCAAAATTTAGTACATCGATTGTAGGAAACCCTCCTGTGCTCATATCATCAAACGTTTATTGTTTGTGTGTGGATTTTGAATGTTAATTTAGAACAGTCAGTCTGTGTACTGTGAAGTGTGCTTTGGGGGAGGGGTGTATCTGTGGTGTAGGTAGATTAATTGGGAGAAAAAGGCAGTCATTCTGTTTTGGTTATATTTTTCTTACTATGTTAATGTACACACAGAAACATTTTCAGTAATTCTTGACATTTTTTTGCTGATGGTTGTGGTGCAGCAGTGTATCATTTCAGTTTGTTTAAAACATTTGCTTATATTACTAAAGGTTTTCAATTTGCTACGCGTTACTTGTAGTGTGTGTGTGAGTGTGTGTGCGATGCGTGCCATTAAATTAGACCCCTTTTATTGTGCCACAGAGTAATTGCAGCAGTGTGAACCTGCTATCCACTGCACCTGCATGAATTTTTGTACTGCTTTGTGGTATCTTTACTAGTAGTGGACTGTTACTGCCATGCACTACCCCCCCCCCCCGACCGGTAAAAGGTATTCTTTTCCAGATTTTTATTTCTGACAGTGAGCACTGGTTAGGTGCTGGTGTTGTTCCTTTGCGTCTGCATCTCTTCAGTGCACAGCACAATCTTAATCTGTCTGTGCATTTGCATCTCTTTAGGACCCAATCTCCTTCTGTGACTTAAGTCACAGTTGTTTCTTTGGCTTCCCTTCAGAGCACTGATGTGGTATGGTGCATATCTCTCTGCATGAAAATTGTACTCATTAATTGCATTTTTAAGTCAGGGCCATCATCACGACTCAGTAACTCATGATACAAATCACATTCTTCATCATCATCATGGTCACGAATGTAGTCATGATTCATGATCACATCACGAATCACAAAATTATTTTTTTTACTAGTTACTTGCATGTAAGCCTGTTTTGTAATATCTCTCCAGGCTTCACCACTGTACTCATTGATTTGAGTTTTCAGATTGGGGAGTTTTGTGATACAGGTCATCAGGGAAGTACAGCCATAGGCATTCACATTCCCATACAGTTTCATATAACTGGTTATCTCACACTAGACACTCATCAACTCCTACTCCGAGAAAAATAAATTCATGTTTCACAGTCATGCATACAGTCACAATTCACGATCACATCACGAATCACTAAAATTAATTTTTTTACTAGTTACTTGCATGTAAACCTGTTTTGTAGTATCTCTCCAGGCTTCACCACTGTACTCATTGATATGAGTTTTTAAATTGGGGAGTTTTGTGATACAGGTCATCATCATCGGGTAACTACAGCCACAGGCATTCTCATTCCTGTACAGCATATAAGTTACAGTACTGTAAGCCATGTGATGTGTGGGGGCCTGGGGGCTGCCAATATTGCTGTCACTCTGCCTTACTTCGCATTAAGGTGGAATGACAAGAAGAAGTCACAATCACAATATGGGTATTTTGATGCTGGCCACTCATGAAGCAGAGTGACAATGTAAAGTGGCCACTTCGCTGGCACTTCACTGGTAGAATTTAAATTCACTGGATCTCTAAGATGGGAGACTTTGCATTTCTTGTTAAACTCTCATTTCATTTTGTCAACACTGGGGAATTTTCTGGACACAAGACAGTAGCATTTTTGGGATGGACATTACTTCTGGTGACTGTGTCTGACCACTGCGCGCATGACTGAGTGTGCCATTAGTTCTGGGAGACTTTGCATGTCTTGTTACACTCTCATTTCACTTTGTCAGCACTGGGGAATTTTCTGGACACAAGACAACAGTAGCATTTTGGGGATGCACATTAATTCTAGTGACTGTGTGTGTGGGGGGGTTGCCAATATTGTTGTCACTCTGCCTTAATTCGCCTTAGGCAGAATGACAATGCAAAGTAATAATCACAATGTGAAGTGGGCATTTCATGCCTGCCACTCCGCGTAGTGGAGTGACAATGAGAAGTGCCCACTTTGCTGGCACTTTGCCTATGGAATTTAAGTTTGCTGCATCTCTACTGGCATATCTTCATCTCATGGGGATTATGCTGGTGTTAGCACTGGGTGGTATATATAGTAAACTCTTTTCTCCACTCTGATACTCCCCTTTATCCTGCCACCTGATGGCCTTGTTAGTAAAATTCTCTTGGAGACTCATGTGTCTGCTCACACATTCCAGGACTATTTAACCACTGCATCAGGCCTATCCTTACTACTCCTCACCAGTATTATCTAAGGCAAAGAAATGAAGCACACATCTATAGCATACTGTATACTATTCATACAGTATATAAGTTTTTTAATGGTAATGTTGGTCTAACCTTCCGGTGTTCGAAGCCTTATAATAGGTCCAATTCACAATGTTGTCAATGATGTCTGAACTCATCAATAAAAAGGCTGCTAATGATGAGTTCCTATATCACTCCAGCCTCAGGCACAAACTGTGAAAATGAACTGGCATTGGAACAGGCAGTTAAGAGTGCAGCTGAAAAAAATATACACCCCAAATGAATAAATAAGGCTGTAACTGAATCTAGGAGTTCTGGTGAGAAATATGAACCACTTGTGCTTCCCACTCATAATTATAAATGCCACCAGAACCCCTCAATTCCATTATAGACTTATTGGGTACCATATTCAAAAGTCCCAGGCTGCATTATGCAAGTCCCTCTGCCACAAAGTGGAGATGCACCAGCACAAAATAATGGTATATTCAGAACATGCACTGTGAGGTGTGTTAGTGCATGTCCGGCTGAATATCCTGAATATGGGTGATCATGCAGTGGGAGATACATGGTGCAGCAGGTGACCTGAGCCCTATGTGGAGCATAGGGAAATGCATGATAGGTGGCCACCTGCATAGTGTGCAAAATTGCAATATTCAGCCAGAATATGCAAATGGCTTCATTGCACATTCTGAGCCCATTCCCCACATGTGCAGCTCATTACTGGAATGTATTCAGGCCATTTGCATACCCCAGGCATGTGCAGTTCCAGCTTTGCAGGGCTGCCCCATCACCTTACAAAGGTTAACAGGAGGTACTACAGCCTAGCAGGCAGGTGTTTTGGAATGTTTGTGGGTGGGTGGGTAGACTGCAATGGCCTTGGTGCAGTGCTATTAACCATAGCCATGTACAGGGTCAGACTGGGGTACAGGGAGCCCACCTGGACAGTGACCACAGGGGCCCACCTGGACCAGCAACAGGGGAGGGCACAGGGTGACACAGTCTGATTGGTATACCACATGCATGTGATACACTAGCTCTGTATGCAGTGTACAGTCATCTGCAGTGCCCCCCCCACTTCGGTATGAGAGGAACATGATGATAACTGCAAGGAATGGCAGTGTGCAGAGGGTGACCAAGTACCCGAGTGGGTGGGTCCCACCTGCGTGCACCTATGGTGTACCACCATGGGTGTGTGCCACAAGTCAGTCCCTGGACTGGGCCTGGCTGCCACTCATACCACCAGGTTCCCTGGGCACTGTTGTCCCAGTCAGAACCCTGGGTGCATGCTGCCACCAGGTGGCACCCTGCTGGCCACATGGGTGCAGGACATGGCCCCTGGTACGTGTGCTGAAGTGTGATCATTTGCTCTGCTAGTGTGTTAGGAGGGCACCTGACAGTGCTGTCATGTGGCAGCTGGGTGTGTATGTCCTGGGTGTGGTGTGGGGGATGGCTCTCTGGGCAGTGTCCGTGGTGTACTGGCACCTGTGATTTTGGGTACTTCAGTCCTGGCATTACTGCTGTGTAAGGATGCCTGGGGCATGTCCTGGTGCTCCTCGATGGGCTGTCTCGGAATGGCCTGTCTGCAATTCTATGGCCTTCCTATGGGTGGCTGGTCAATTTAGGCCATCCTTTTGTCTGCCTAACTTTGCGCGGCACACTTCTGGGATGCGTGGCAGATGTGCGCACATTTTGACTGAATATATGGATCTGTGGCATATTCATGTACTCACCCCATTTTTTTTGTGCAGCATAAATTATTTCTGCACAATTGGGCATTTGGAAATGCACAACACATCTCTCCCATTCGAATATTGCACTTCTGTGAATTTTCGAACTGCGCCATGCATCTCTGTTTTGGGCAGTGCATCTCCTTTGAATATGTGGGCCATTATGTACAGGTATCATGTTCTCTATTCCTAATATTATTAATGGGATAAACAACACCCACCTGTGCATAATATAAATATGCCCA
The DNA here is from genome assembly GCA_016271365.2 of Neoceratodus forsteri. Classification (NCBI taxonomy): domain Eukaryota; kingdom Metazoa; phylum Chordata; order Ceratodontiformes; family Ceratodontidae; genus Neoceratodus; species Neoceratodus forsteri. The sequence continues at coordinate 1,107,865,724 of CM057456.1, read as the reverse complement.
AATGTACACAAAAAGGGTTTGAAGCTATTGAGAAGACGTGGTGACATTTATAAACTATAAGGTCAAAGCCTTACTGGTTTATATTTAGGCTTTCCAGGATTCAAAATTTTTTTTTTTAATTTCGACCAAAAATATTAACGTTTATTTTTGAGGCTTTGGCCCAATTTTTTTTTATGCAAAAAGTCACAGAATTATGAAATTCTGAGTTCTCATATAAAACTTACAATTTATTTCAATGTTAACAAAATTCCATACATGGCTTGTTATTACAGCCTGACAATTACAGTGTGATTGAGGGGAGCCCCCATTAATACTGTGGGTTTACCTTTTAAATTGCCGCAGCCTTCTTGTTGTGCTGATAATGTCTTCAGGACATAATAAAACATTACTAATCTGACTGATCTACATCTGTGAGCCTGTGGGCCAGATATTCAAAACTTTGCGCCGGGCAAGAGAGTTTGCACAGGTTTAGCGCGGGATTAGCGCGGGTCTGCTATATTCAAAAGGCCAAATAGCTCAGGCAAACTGCATTAGCACTGGGCAAAATCATAATGTATGCAAGGAGCAAACTGACATGAATACAGGCGCAATACTATATTCAGCGACTAGCACCGTGCAAAGAGGTTTTGCGCGCTATAGCGTGACACTTAACACGGTGCACATTACCACCCAGGAAAAGCTTGTCTTAACCCTAGGCAAACAGCGTTGCGTGACACTATGGCTTTGCGCAGTGTTTGCACGGGTTTTGCGTGGGTTTTGCATGACCCTAACAAATAAATATGACACATAGACAAAGCCAAAGATAGAGGAAGCATGCTGCTAACTGATGGCATCACAATGATGCCATCATCTGCCACCAGTCCCAGCCATGCCAGGCAGTTAGTGGTGACCCTGCCGCCAGTGGACAGCATGGCAGTGTGGCCATACAGCACACACCTGTGGACAACACTTATGTGGACACCAAGAGATGCCAGCACACACATGTAGCACTGTGGGCATGGAGGATGTTGAAGGAAGAGTGTATGGGTGGCCAGGCTGTGCCACAGACCAGGTGTGACCACAAGGCTGGGACACATCATGCAGTGCACATGGGCCAGAATTGGGAATACCCCAACACCAGTGTACCTTTCGGATAATGTATGCCCCCCCTCCAGCCACATACCGCACAGCTGTACAACTGCCACAGCACACAAAGCCGGACATGTATATGTCACTGTGAGCATCCCATGCCAGAGATGCAGCATCTGTGAGTCACACAACAGCGTAACAGTAATGTCCACTGTCAGTAAACACCTACAGGTTGCTCCTCTCACTGTGTCTAATGCAGTCATCATCACTGCCCTACACACCATAGGCATTGCTGTGTCCACACACTACTGGCCCCCTTGCTACTGTAGTGTCTGCTGTGCACTGTAGCATGACCTACAGTGTGACAGTTGCATGCAGCACCACCACCATCTGTGCCTATGCTGTTTTGTCCCAGTACAGCTGCAGGCAGCAGCGCATGTGGAAGTAGTGTTCAAAACTGTATAGTATTCCCCAAGCTGTTTGCGCAGCGCTAACACATTTGCGCGGGTTTAGCACAGGGCTAAACAGTTAGCCCGGTGCAAACTGCATGCAAATCAGGGCATAATGAGATGCTAATCTGGATGTTTGCCCACGGACTACCTAAGTAGACTCATTTGCATGTCACTTTTGAATATGGCAAAGTTTAGCGGCGGGCAAATGTGTCTGCACCGGGCTAACAGTTTAGCCCTGTGCTAAACCCTCACGAATGTGTTAGCACTGCGCAAACAGTTTGGAAAATATTTTACAGTTTTGCACACTGTATTTTCACATACGCTGCTGCCTGCAGCTATACTTGGTCCATGCATTTGCTGGCACACACATTGGCCACATAGTTCACCTCTACCTACCTTCACGTCGCTGTGCACTGTGTTGCTGTTGTGGTTTGCACTTCCTGGTTGCCATATTCAGAGCTGTCTTATTCCAGGCCTAAGTTTGACCTGCACTCCCAGCCCAGTTTGCCTGGCCTCATTCCCATGCTATATTCAGAAGCTGTTTGCCCTGGGCTATTTCTTTTGAATATGGCTTGCTTTGTGCTCCAGGCTAAGTTTGCCCACCGGGCAGTGTTAATTTAGCACCAGGGCAAAGTTTTGAATATCTGGCCCTATATCTGTAATTTATGGTTCGGTTAGGCAGATGGTTGCAGCAGCCCATAGTTTTTCTGACACAGAGCTAAGCTTTATTTCAGTCACACAGTTTTCTTGGTGATCTAATATTAGCCTTGAATGTATTCTCTGCCAGTTGAAAGTAACATTCTAACAACATGAGGTTTTATTATGTTTGTAACTTGTACTTTGCCAACACAGAGCGGAGTAGTGGAGAGGGCTGAGTCACTTCCTTGCCCTCATGGCCTGGTGCAGCTGCGGTATCCTCAGGATTGTGAATGCAGAGTGCCCTGAAAGGGGGGTGGGGAGATAGTGAAAGAAGGGATAACAAAATGACAGACTGTAATACTGAGCCATAGTAGAACTGTCAGAATTGTTAGCATATCAGTTTAAAAAAAATCTATCAGTTTTGATGTAAATTTATTTTCATTGATTTCAGGGACTCTTCTGACATTGACGTTTATAGAATTTTACCGATATATATTAAACCCTGCTAAGCCTATTTATGTTCATTATCAGAACACTGAGATACAGTAGCTTAACACCCTTATTGATGTACTGTTGGGCATAGATTTTTTTCATTATAATACACTTCAAACTAATAGTTTGCCCGATATGTGATGTGTAGTTTTCAGGATGAGATTGTATAGTGCTGTGTCATCAAGGTTTGTGTATTAGTTTATTAAATAAATGGTGACTTTTGTTTTGCTTTTACCTATAATTGGTAGAAAGAGTAGTTGTCATGATAATGAAAATAATTTTGTTTTACAAATTTAATTTGTACAGGTGCAGTCAGGATGATTGTTGCAGGTGGTGACAAGGGCATTGATAAAAATGCAAGTTTTTATCTTTGGGGAACTATGGTTCTGAACCTGTTAGACTTATCTTTGGTTATATTTATTTTGTTTATATGTGAATGACTTTTGATGGGAGAAAGATTCATGAAGCATTGAGCATGATGTTTATGTTTTCTGTTTTGCTGTACAGTGAGGGTGAATGATGTGTACATAGAGGTAGGGAGCAGTAGTCAGCAGTAAAGTGAAGGAATTTAAATAATCAATAAGAAAGTTTAAAAAACAAATGTTTCATGGAATTATTTCAGTGTTGTTGCTGCACTATGGAGAAACCAATTCCAAGTTGGTGTTTGGTTTACTTGCATTTTTGCTAAAGATAGTTAGCTGTTTTGGAATGAGTTCACCTCATAAACGGCTACTTGCAACATGGGGTGGGATATTCAGAAATGCACCAGGCAGGAGCGCAAGCTGGGCGCAGTGCAACTGGGATGCACCAGGGTGTGGACTGGGTGATATTCAACGGTGCTGCCATGGCTCAGCACCGTTGAATATGGCACCGCGGCCGCCTGCATTGCACATGGCACAGTGACACTGTGTCAGTGCAAGTGGCAAGAGAGGAGCAGTGGGATGCGCCAGCTCAAGTGCGATTGCACTAGGTGCAGGAACCACGATATTCAATGGTGGGTATGCAAATGGTGCCATTATGCATGGCAAGGTGCAAATGGAGCCATTTGCATGTCATTATGACCCCATTTGCATGCAGGTGCGCCGATCCCCGGCGACTTGTGCATGGTGCCCTTCCAGGCTGCCACCGTCGGGGACCGACGCCCCCTGCCCCTTGATGGCAATGCACCCCGATGCTCGATTGTGGGCTTAGATGATTAATTTATTCCCTGGTGGTCCAGTGGACCTTCCCCCCAGCCCGATCGTGGGCATAAATAAATAAATATATATATATATATATATATGGGGAGCAGATCCACTGGACCACCAGGGATTCTATTTTATTTACTAAGCCCACAATCGGCCATGGGGTGGGCCTGAAGCCCAGCCTGTGTCTTGGGAGGTCGGGTGGCCACCAACAGCAGGCAGCTGCCGAGTAGCACCCAGCACTATGGTGGCCGGCCTGTGGGTGGCCAGTCCTTGCTCCTATTTTTGTCGGGCACATCTTTGCACCCCCCCCCGTGCAGCGCAAGTTGGGAGTGTGCCTGTATATGCACTGCACATCCTAGTCTGAATATTGGGATGTGCTGAATAAGCATGGGCATGCCCCCCCACACTTGCACCTCATACATTACTGGTGTGCCCCTGCGCATTGGGATTTGTATGGTGCAAATACACCTTTTGAATATCGCACCGTGGCGCATCAGTGGGTTGCGCGAGGTGCAACACTGTTGCACCATGCGCAACCCCTTTGAATACTCCACCCATGATGTACAATAATAACTGAACAATAATAGATGTAAAATTCAGTGCTGACATCAATGCTGAATGATAATAAGGCTGTGAAGTACTGTAGTCTATAAATAGAATAATATGTAGGAAATCATCAGTAGAAAGCCTGTAATTCCATCCAGGGGTATCCAGTGAACAAGGCAACTGAAATTGGGAGCCTACAAAAATGGTGACTCAATTATGGCGCCTGTGTTCATGGCTACCTAGCAGGGAGGCAACCGCATACTGGTGTGGGTGAATACAGCAACATGAAGTATGCGCCTATATGTGTGCGTGTAAACATGTGGGAGGGGAGAGGCAGAAGAGGAATGGTATATGGAAGGGGGTGTGGCAAGCAGCTGCCAAGCTGGTCTGCTAGCATGGTGGGTAGTGTGGTTAGGTGGGAGGAGCAGAGTGCAGGGTTCGGGTCCAGTGCAGAGAGTTTTTCTTTTTGCCAGCAGGTTGATTTCACATTTTTTGAATATTTTTACCCCCCCCAACATGCACCCCCCTGGAGTTGAGAATCCATAAGTAGGGGATGCTGGGGCACAGCCCCCTCTGCATTAAAAAGAAAACCTGTAAGTCTTGGGAGCCCTTTTTCTCCTCGCTGCGAGTGTGCATCGCTGAAATTCATTTTCAGCAATGTACACTCGCTGTAATGGTGGTCACTATTATGAAATCGCCATTATGACATGGAACCCCATCAAGGGATTTTGGTGACATCATAAACCATGAGAGCAAAGGTCTAGTGGTTTATGATGTCACCAGAATCCTGTGATGGAATGACATAGAGGATAATGTACGCTCAACTATCGGTAACAAGCATGTGTTGCCACCAAGAGGTTGCTGTGGTGACCATTTAAACTTTGGGAGCAAAGCTCGAGACCTTTTGGTCATCTTGGCAACCTCGAGATGGCAACACATGCTTTGTTGCTGATAGTGGACCATGCTTTATCTTTTATTGTGTATGGACCACATAAAGAATAAGAAAAAAGTAGCAGGATCGTTACATAAAAGTTTCTTTTAGTTACCGCTGCTCTCTCTTGGGTCCAGCTTTCACCACTGTGGCTGGTTCAGGAAGTCCCGAGGTTAGTGTATCGCACATGTGCAAACCCGTTCTATGTTGTTGTACCATTGATGTGAAGTACCCACAATGGTATAACAACATCATGATGTCACATCGAGGGTACAGCAGTTCTGTAAAACACTGGATTTTTATTGATAACAATGTTCCACCATATATCATAAGAATAGTTACTGTCGGTTTCCTTTCTGTCACTTTTGTAATAAATGGAATGCTCCAAATATTCTCTCATAATACTTTTGATCTGACATCAGAACAACAGTATTGTGCCTTTCTGATATCAGAGCAGTGGTTTGTAAGCAATAAGATATGATGATGTATGCATAGAACAGATTTTACCGCATGCCCATGGGCCTAGTGAGGCACAAGGTTGCAAGCCGAGTGCCTTCAACCCCTGGAAGTGTGGCAAAATCTGTCCTATGCACACCCACAGAATGTCTTATTACTTTTATAAAAAAAAGGCTACTTTTTGTGGTATTTCCTGTCAGAAAAAAATGTTATTTATATAAAAATAAGCTACTGTTATCATACTTTCTGATAAAACAGTCCTTCCACTAGGCATAAGATGATGTCACTGAATTTCTTATTAATAGGCATGACCTTATTTGCATATCCACTCAATTCATTGTTAGGTGTTAAAAAAAGATGTCTTGTGCATGATACAGGTTGAGCAAGTGTAACAGTTTGTCAGCTATGATAGGCAATATATTTCTCTCTTTCCCGATGGTGATAGCATATGTGCTCCTTATTTTTTATTTTAAGGAAAGCATGATTCACTCAAAAAGATACACAGGGAGTAAGTTTTGAATGCTGCTGATTATGCCTGATAACTGCTGCTGTCTTTTGAAACAGAGAGTCGTGTTTATGTGGGGTAAAGAGGACGGAAGACAGCACCTCAAGAGATGTGGTGAATGGTACGATTGTAGCAAAAAAGAAACTCCTATTTGGTGTTTTTTTTTTTGCAGTGTGGATTACGGTGAAGTTAGTGATAATACACACAGGAACAGAGTAAGTGAATGGTTGGGAGCAGTGACATGGGACAGCAGAGAACAGGGAATAGTGGAGAATATGGGAGAGCCTTAAATGTGAATTTAAGTTTTTGAAAATGTCGGAGTTAAACTCTGGGTTTCTGTGCAGGGGACAAGTGTTATGGGAGAGAGAGGGTGCAGGCATGCTGAGGGCTAGCAGCGGGATCGACAGGTCAGACCACAGCACAAGTAAGGAGTTTGTTTTGGTTTTTTTCAGCTGAAGGGGGGAAAATGAATATCCAGCAGCTTCAGAGTTTCTGTAAATGACCACAAGTGCAAGGATGCTCCACAGTTAAGAAGGTAAAGAAAATGGTGGCATTTTAAAATAGAAAGTTCTAACCGCACATTGATTTTTTTTTTTCCCAATGTGGTTCCACTTTCAGGCACTTGTTAGTACCTGTGCATGGAACAGATTTCAGGCACAGATTAATTTATAACCAATCAGATAGCAGGATTTTCACTTCCCATTTTATAATATGAGTTTTTCATGTCTCTGATTTCCTATGGGAAAAAAATGATACCCATATATTACATAGCACTATGCATTATAAAGATTTTAAAGCTGTTGAGAGGTCATGGTGACATTTATAAACCACGGTGTCTGCAGCCTCATTGTTTATTATTTTTTTTTATTTTATAGTATTTATAATTTTTGAGAGCTGAGAAAAGAACACAGAGCTGCAGCTTATTTTCATTGTGTAACCCAGGAGATAATTAAGCATGGGGGGACAGATTTTCTAAGAACTAGATTTGGTGCAAGCCACCCACATGCACCAACGATATGGTGCACCAGGCCTGAGGCAATCTAAAGTGATTTTCTACCCCTTGCAGCAAAATGACGCTTGCTAGATCATTATTTTGTGACCTAGCTTGTGCGAATTCGGGGGACACCGTACATGCAGCTTGTGGTCAGAGTTTGGCACAATCTACTGTAAATCAAGTTGATCATCACAACTTTGACCAAGATTATCAAATTGGGTGCACTTATGACAATCATCAATGCCACAGCTGTGGTGCCACACGGGTTTGATGCCGGGAATGGTAGAAGCCTTGTGTCAGCCTTTGAAAATCTGGCTCCCAGTGAGCTTAAGTGCTGAAAAACTGTATTGGAAGACTGTACACACCAACTGCTTCCAAAGCTGTAACTAACAACCAGAGAACTGGCAACATTTATGAACAATAAAAAAGTAAAGCACAAACACCACAGTCTATGTGCTTTGCTTTTTTTTATTTTTTTCTGAGTGTAAGTACTTGCTCATGAGTGTGCAGTTTTATTTTTTATGAACATACAAAATTTGGCAGCAGATAAAGGCCAAGATGTCTATCAAGTCTGCTCGAATGTGCAGCTAGCACCCCTTATTCTGCAGCTGCCCTTCCCTTCCACCCTTCCCCTTCATTGACCCTCCCCCTTGTCCTGTCTCATCCCCTTTTGAAGCAGTCCACTGTTCTACTGAATACCACTTCTGCAGGTAATGCATTCCACCCAGCCACCACCCTCTCTGTAAAAAAGTGTCTCCTCATCTCCCTCCTGAACCTTCCTCTCTCCAGTCTCATATCATGGCCCCTGGTGTCCCTCCCCTCCCTTACTTTGAACAGCCTCTCTGTACCTGTCTTGTTTATTCATTTCATGTACTTAAAGGTGTCAATCATGTCCCCCGTCCCTCCTCTCCTCCAGTGAGTACATGTTCAACTCCTTCAGCCTCCTCTCGTATGATAAGTCCCCCAGCCCCTTGATCATCTTTGTCGCCCTGCGCTGCACCCCCTCCAGTAACTTAATGTCCTTCTTCAGATATGGGTGCCAGTACTGCACGCAGTACTCGAGGTGCGGTCTAACTAATGATCTACATAGTGGCAGAATCACCTCCTCCCTCCTCGAGAATATACCCCTTGCAATACAACCCAGCATTTTGTTGGTCTTTGAAGCTGTCTTCCTACATTGTGCCGAGTTGTTCATTGACCCTGTAATGAGCACCTCCAGATCCTTCTCCTCCTCTGTCTGGGCTAGCTGCACTCGCCCCAGCTGGTAACTCCTCCTTGGGTTCTTCATCCCAAAATGCAGCACCTTGCACTTTTTGGCATTAAACCCCAGTTGGCAGGTATCTGACCAGGTTTCAAGCTTTGCCAGATCATCCTGCAACCCCTTCCATCCCCTAGGTCATCCACCACTGCTCCTACCTTGGTATCATCAGCAAACAGACTGATCTTGCTCTTGATGTCCAATGATATGTCTGCAATGAATATCGAACAACACTGGTCCCAACACCGAGCCCTGTGGAACACCGCTCGTCACTACCCTTGGGTGTGAGAGCTCCCCACCCACCACCACCCCTGTTGCCTTCCCTGAAGCCAGTTCCCTACCCATCTCACCAGCTTTGCACCTGCCCCTGTGTCTACTAACTTACTTCCCAGCCTTCCATGCAACACCGAGTCGAATGCCTTACTGAAGTCCAGATACAGGACATCCACTGCATGGCCCCTGTTCAGTTGCCTAGTTATCCAGTCATAGAACTCCACCAGGTTAGTTTGGCAGGATCTGCCCCATATGAAGCCATGCTGTCTGCTGTTCTGTAGTACTTTGGCCTCTAGGAGGGATGCCAGCCTCTCCTTTAGGATAGTCTCCATTTGCTTACCCACGATGGATGTGAGGGTCACTGGTCTGTAGTTTCCCGGTTCATCCTTGGGGCCACTCTGGTGGAGGGGCACCACATGAGCCATCCTCCAGTCCTGAGGTACACACCCCGAATGTAGTGAGGCATTAAATAGGTCTGCCAAAGGTCCTGCAAGGACCTCTGCCAGCTCCTTCAGTACCCTGGGGTGGAGGCCATCTGGGCCTGGTGCCTTATCCACCCTCAGTGCCTTCAAACCCTCCCGAACTCTGCCCTCCATGATTTCCCCATCTGTCACCCCCTCTCCCCTGTTTCTGCCATTTCTCCCCCCTTGGGTGTCACCCCCCTCTTCTCTTTAGTAAATACTGCGCAGAAGTGCTCATTTAGTGCTTCTGCCTTATCTTTGACCCTGCTTCCACCCAACCCCTCCTTCCTAATCCTTACTATGTGGCCCTTACAGCTCCTTTTCTCCCTGATGTACCTAAAGAGTCCTTCTCCCCTTCTTAATGCCTTGTGCCAGCCTGGGTTCCATAGATGCCTTGGCTCCCTTACTGCTCTTGTCACTTCCTTCGATTCCGTCAAGTACTCCTCCCAGTCCTCCCCTCTCCCTGTTTTCTTGTACTTCCTAAAGGCTGCTCTTTTTCTCCTTACCTTTTCCATGACCTCCTTGCTCAACCAGCTTGGTTTCTTAGCCCTAGCCTTCTTGCTCTGGGCCTGGCAGCAGGTTTTGGTTGCCTCCACTATCCCCAGCTTTATGAGCTCCCACCTCTGGTTAGTGTCCATACTAGATTGAATTCTGGCCAGGTACCCTTTTACCACTTCCCCCATCCTCCCAAAGTCAGCCATCCTGAAGTCCAGTACTCTTGTGCCAGATTCCACTCCTTCCTTGCCCATATCCAATGTAAGCCATACTGAGTGGTGGTCATTCCCTGACAGCGGTTCCTCCACTGTAAGTTCTCTCACAAAGTCCCCATTTGCCAGCACAAGGTTAAGGGTATTCCTTAACCTGGTTGGTTAACTGACCATTTGCAGCAGGAGGCTGTCCTGGAAGGCATCCAGCAGTACCTGCTCCCTTCTGTTCCTGGTTGTTGGGGTACTCCAGTCCACTCCTGGCATGTTGAAGTCCCCCACAATCACCACACTACCCTTCTCACAGGTCCTCCTGATCTGTCATTCTAGTTCCCTGTCTAACTCCTCCATCTGAGACGGTGGCCTGTACACCACTCCCATTCTAAGCATCCTATTCTTGGAATCCTGGATTTTCATCCAAAGTGACTCCTTACTACCCTCCTCCCATTCCTCCCTTACACACTTCAGTCCTTCCTTCACATATAGTGCCACACCCCCTCCTTTTCCAATCACCCTGTCCCTATGAAATAACCTGTACCCTGGTACAGACAGGTCCCAGTCATTGCATTGGGTGGCCCATGTTTCTGTGATGCTGCAATGTCCACCTCTCCCTTTGCATGAGCACTTGTAACTCTGCAGTTTTCCTCCCAAGGCTCCTAGCATTAAGGGTAACCACCTTCCACCCTTCCCCCCATCCTGCCCTCCTTTACTAGCATCACCAATAGTACTTGCCATTTGTCCTTTGTCACAGTTATGGAAGTAAGCTCATATGGTTTCCCAACCTGTGGTCTCTGCATGTCTCTTGCCCAATTGCCAACCCCGCTCCTAGTTTAAATTCCCTACTTCCTCTAAGTACTCCTCCATCCTCTGTTTCAACACTTTCTTTGCCTCCTCACTCAAGTGTAGTCTGTCCTTGGCATAGAGACTACTGTCTTCCCAGGTCTCTCCCCACCCACACAACAGCCCATACCCTTTAGCACAACACCAGGTTCTTAGCCATCCATTAAATTCCTCTGTTCTCAGCTTTCTTGTTGTGCTTGCCTTGGGCACTGAAAATATCTACGAAAAAGTTACTGATCTTCTTGCCCCCTAACATAATTGTCCTAGTTCCTCAAATCTCCTTTGGACTATATCTACTGTCTTGTCAGCCAGGTTGTTCATCCCAAGATGTATAATTAAATGAGGCTTGTCCCTACCCCTTCTAGCATATTTCAGAACAGATTGTCCCACCCTTTCTGCTGTCATTCCTGGCATGGCCGCCACCCAAATGTGACTATGCCTCTCCCCCTTGCTACCCCACCTGACTCCTCTTAGTATTGAGTCCCCCAGCACTAAGATTCCACCACTCTACTCCTGCTTGCTTCCATTCATCTCCCTCTCATTTCTGGCTCCTCTTCTTCCTCCTGCACATTATTTCCCCCTTTTGCCCCTGTTGCAGTTCTCCCAGCAGAACTTCCCCCTGCTCCAGTTTGGTCCAGGCATTTATCAATTACTCCTCTAATTTCATTATTTCCCTCCTCTACCTTCTTCCTCTCTAGCAGTGCAACACTATTTTCTGAAGACCCTTCACAAATGCCCGCTCCTTCTCTCTTCATAGTAACCTGTTCACTCCTTTCCATTCCATTACTTTTGCCACTTCTTCACCTCCCCTCATAAGTCCCTATCTCCTCCTTCCATTTGTCTTTTGTCTCCTGACCTAGTTTCCCCAGCAATCGTTCTTCCTGGCCTGGGCCCCCTTGTCCCTGCTTCCCTTCTTCTGACCCTCTCCTCACCACTGTTGGCTTAATTTGCCCTCCCTCATCTCCCATTCTTCCTCCCTCCAGTACTGGGCTAAATCCACCCCCAGTCTGCCTTGCCTGACTTAGTTCCTCCTGCAGACCCTCGATCTCCCTTCTAAGTTTCTCTATGTGGTTGCACACTAAACATCCTCCCACACTGCAGGCAATTTTTAGAAAGATTGGTACACCACAGTTTTTGCAGCCTACCACCCCTACCCATTGCTGTCGTTGCCCACCAGCGACCCCCCACCCTTCCAGATGCAGGATACCAAACACTCCCCCAAGTCTCCCCTCTCCCCCCTCTATCAGTGCAAAACATTCTTTTCTTAATTTCCCTTACCCCCTTGTTGTACACATTTAGATAAATTGAGCAACTGCTTTTTATATTCCTAACCTTCCTATCCACACTCAAAAAGAGACTTTAAGTAGCTATTACACAACTTTCTTCAAACTCCTACTCTTCCTTTCCACAATACAATTGCAATGTAAAATCGGTTTGCTACCAAAAGAAGCAGGTCTCCAATTCAAACAGCTTCACCAACAACACATCAAAATAGGCTTGAAATTAGAAGGTATAGGTCTCTGATTCAAAAGAAACAGCCCCAGTTAAATCACACCAAATAGGTTTTAAATCAGAAGAAATAGGCCTCTACAAATGCAGCCTGCTACACAGTGAAACATCAAACAAATGAGCCCACTTATAGCCACCAAAACTCAAAATTCCATCAGCCCCAAAACAATACCCTGCTAGCCCCTTAGAAGTAGTAAGAAAGAAAAGAAATAGCCTTCTACCAAGTAAAATCCACAAGAAACAATGTAAAAACAACAAGAAGCTACTGTACTGTAACAGATCTAATCCTTTCCCTTCTAGTTCCTTCTGAGAATTTCTTATTGCAATATTTGGGCCAGGAATGACACTCTAAACCAATGCTTGTTTTCTGATGTGTCCTAGAGGGACAGGAAAGTTAAGTAACTTGCGTAGAGTCACACAACATGAAAGCGGTGTCTCTAGAGTTCTCCAGGTTTGCAGCTCAGTGTTCTTAACCACTACACCATATTGCCTCCCATATGGAAATAGCAGTTGTGAGATTCAACCCTGGGTTTATGGGATCTTGAGGTTCCCAGCTCGGTAGTCTAACCATTAGACCGTACTGCATCCCATCTTTTTTTTTTAAACTTCTAGTTTATTCAAGTTAGACACAGAAAAATTAACTGTACAGGCAGATAAGTTGTGATACATCTTCACAGCTAAAACATCTGGTATATGTCTATCATCAGGCCTGCCACAATTATGATCTCTCAACTTATACTTTGCGTCTAAAAAGTACAAAAAACATCATCCTGTATGTTAATGAAATATATGTAAACATGCACTAATAAAATAACTGAACTTAATACCTGGCTAAATATTTAAGTATCAATCATTTTCTACCTATTTCTATTAGAGGACTATCACTCTGTCTATATCATGGATTGTCTGCCTAAGAAGTCTTACAGTGATCAGCGGGAAAAGGCCTGCTGAGACAAGATTGAGACATCCTCCAGGTCCTCAATCAGGTGCATAACTGGCAGCCATATTCCATTATACTTATTTTGCCTTAAACAGAGTTTGGCTGTTATCTTCACCACCCTGGAAATCTCTTTCACTATTTCTATCCATTCAGACAGAGTGGGAGTATTAGGACTGAACCAGCGTCTAGTGATGGCCTTACATGAGGTGCCAATAGAACTCCTATGAAGGATCTCTGACCATTTGATCTCCTCCCCTTAGTGAGGACTCCCAGAACCATAAGTTTAAAGTTGAGTTGCTCTTGAATTCCAGTCGATCGTTGGAACTGTTGTCTACAAAACCTTAAGGTAGGATCACTATATTGTATACTGTATTTATGTACAGTTGGTGTAGTTTTATCCATTTTACATTTTTAGTTGATGGATTATTTTCTGTAACTTGTGAGAGAGATGATGGTTGCTTTGAACTGTGATGTAGGAACTAAACCTTTATAGATCTTATTAACATTCAGGTCTTTTGTCAGGCCTTGTTATCATTCAGTGCTAATGTCAGGACAGAATGATAATTAGATGGCAAAGAACAGTACTTTAAAAGGTTATTGTATAAATGTTGACTATGGATCATACAGTATGTTCTTAATGTTCTGTTCCACTTCCCCTCTCTCTAAAGAATCTCATTCAGTATTACATGCAGAGCTTGTGTTAGCAGTCACTTATAATGTTGGGGTAATTTTAATCCTCATCTCAGGGGCCAATGCAGAAAATCTGGGGGTCAAAAATGTCCTAAACTACCTTTCTGCTACATTACCTACACTTTTTTTTTTACTAGCGATACACCTGCAAAATAAATATGATCACCTAGAAATATGTGCAAGTTAGGGTTTCTTTTCAAAATGCCACAAGCTAGGAAATGCAATGTTAGGTTTTTTTAACCATACTCCACCCACCCCATGCACCACTCTGTAAACCCACTGAACTGAATGCTAAACCACAATCTAGATCACAAATATGCTGTAAGCTTGATACCAATATCTACAGTTAGGGTTCCAGCGACAAAAATTGGGAAATGTGGTATTAGGGTTTCCAACCCTAACACCCCGTCCCCACCCTGCACACAACAACAGGGATGGGGGGTGCCTTGGGGTTGTCAAGCCTAAGGCTCACCCCATTCCATGGATAAACAAGCTGACATGGGTACAGTTTAGGAGAATGGGGCGAGCATTAGGTTTGACAACCCCAAAGCACGCCCTCCAGACACCTAAACAGGCACCGAAACTGTCTTCATGGGCTTGTAAAGGAGAGTCTATCAATTACATTTATGCTGAAACTGCATTCATTAAAGTAGAATAGATACAGTTTCATAGCATTTGAAAATTGTAAACAAACTCTCTTCTGATTCAAAAATCCTGCTCTAAGAAACCTAAAATGGCTGCCTTGATGATGTCATTCAAGAGACAGATGCTGCAGATCTGCAGATGTATGCTAGCAGTACTAACTGTGTTCAAATGCAAATAACTCTTAAATGTAAAACGATAACATGGTACTGTGAGCACAAAAGTTGTTCAGCACAAAAATATCTGCAAAATGAGGTGTGTTTCATTTATAGATACTTTTTTACACTTAGCAAAAAAAAGCAACAATTTTTTTTTCACTTTTTCAACAAACTAAAGCGAATAACTTTAGAAAAAAAATGATAGCATGGTACTGTCAGCATGAAATTTGTTCAGCACAAAAATATCTGCAAAATGAGTGGTGTTTTATTTATAGATACCCTTTAGTTTTTTATAATTAGTAAAAAAAATAAGAAAATTCAATTTTGTTTTCACTTTTTCAGCAAATAAATGTGACTAACTTTAAAACAAAAAAGTCATAGCATGCCCTTTCTACTCTAAAAATTGCAGATCACAATTCCACACCCTTTTTACCCAAGGCGTGACAAAGAATTTTACCAAAACTAGTAATTTTCACATTGTTTGGTAGTCCATATCTCTGCACCAACACATCTGACTGGCTCAAAACTTGCCACATCAAAAGCCCTTTTGCTCTGATGGAACATGCAAAATGTCATGTGAATCACTTGAACTGTTGTTATGTTATTAAAGTGCACAATTTCAAGTTTAACTTAGAAGTGAAGGTTAAATCCTAACTACAGTATAGTGGAGTGACCATGCCTTATAATATATATTCTTTGAGAAAAACTCTGTTAATGCATTGGCTTGGATTCTACCATCAAAAGTTTGGAAATGTGGTGTTAGGGTTACCCTAACACCTTACCCCACCCTCGATGGACCAACAGGCATCAAGGGTATGTCTTGGAGTTGTCAGCCCCATTGCTCACCCCATTCCATGTGTAAGGAAGTTGACATGGGTACAGTATAGGAGAATGGGGTGAGCATTAGGGCTAACAACCCCAATGCACATCCCTTATGCCTGCTGGTCCATGGAGGGTGGGGGTGTGTTGGGGTGTTGGGGTTGGAAACCCTAACACCACCTTTCCAAACTTTTGATGGTGGAATACAAACTGATGCATTAACAAAGTTTTTTGAAAAGAATTTCCTTACTTTTTGAGATAGTATAATCATAGGCTTATTTGCTTGTGGGAGAGCAGGGCCTCGAAGGTGCTGCACACCCAACCATCAATGCATCTTGACAGATTATAATTGCATCCTTATTTCCATGTCCACTCCATAATGCTGTGGGTATTTGAGTGTGGGCATGCAGGGACCTCATGGCCATGCACTGCCATCCACCCATAAACCTTATACTCCCATCACTCCATAATAGTTTTCATAGTTGCTTGTGGGGCTGCACATTACCATCCATTCATTATTTTTGATGGTTTCTTTATTTGCATGTGGGAGTGCCAGTCCCTCTGGGCCATGTGCTCCCACTCATGTATAATTTTTGAGATACTGCAGTGTTAATCTTGTTTGCTCCCATCCCATATTGTGCAGATCCAAAGAAACACCTGACATTGCCATGAAACACAGGAAAATGTGCAACTTGTGTATCTGGACAACAGAATTGATATATTTTCACAAAACCCACAAAAGGCACATCCACGGGGTAAGTCCTTTGTACCATGAAAATATCAGAACAAAATTGCAAACTGTTTCTTCACAGTGCAGTGACAACTGACTGTGTACACCTCCCATTACAATATAATACTATGGGAAACTGAGCAAATTTTAAAGCAGCAGAACTCCAAAGAAAAGTAATATATTTTCACCAAACCAGTACCCTTTGTATCCTGAAAATTGCAGTCCAAAATATCAAACTGTTTCTTTGTTTTGAAGTGGCTATGATGCGACAAAGAAATAACTATGTAAAAAAATTATTTTTCACAAATTGCGGCAAAAGATTCTGTTTTGCGGTAAAACAAAATCCTTTACTGCAATTCATGGAAAAGTATCCTGTTTCACGGTAAAAGATTTACTTGATTTGTGGTTAAAGAATTATGTGGAAAAAATAAACACATTTCTGGACATATTTTGAAAAAACTGACCCCAGAATCTGATTCATTGGGCCCTGATTAGGTAAACACAACTTTTGGTGTTTACCAAGAGCCACTATTTTTTCAGAAATTTAAGTTTGTTTGCCTCGCTAACTGAAAACAAAATAGCAGCAGCACAAACTAGGATTATGTAATCGTGATCAAGAATCCTATTTTGAGCCTGCCATCTAACTTTTCCCATAGGAAATATTAGGAAGCATTAAAATGTAATAACTTGGAATGGATTAACATTTTTTCACCAAACCTTCAAAAGGCACCATTGTGACCCAAGACATATATACCCTGAACATTTCAGACCAAAATTCCACAGTTTTGTGCAACAAGGTGATGAAGAATTTGACAAAAATTTGCCACATCAAGAGCTCATTAATTTCTGAAGGTGCATGCCAAATTTCATGTGAATCTCTTAAACAGTTATTAAAGTGACAATTTTCAGTTTAACATACTGTAGAAGTGAAGATTTAACCCCAACTATAGGGTTGCAAATGTGCCCCTATAGTTAGGATTGAGTTCTGTGTTAAACCCCAAACTTTGCACATTGATATCTTTGACTCCATTCAATGAAATTAGTTGAAGTTTTGCATGTTTTATCTAGGAAGCAAGGTCTTGAGCTGTGGCAATGTTTTGTGATGGTAGCTGTTGTGGTTTCTGAGATCCACATATGTCATTTTTTGTAAATGTCTAACTTTCTTCCTATACTTAACATGTTTTTGTTTTGTGCTGTCCCCTACGGCCTACATGGAATAGAATTTTCCACCCAAACATGCAGGGGACATGTGTCATGTCCCATGGTACTGCCTTTGACAGGTCTGGTGAAAAAATATTAAAGGGCTCTGAGTTAAACAATTTATTGTTTTCCAACCTGCACATGCACAGTAGGGTTTTTCAGATAACGTTTGGCTGCGAAAGTAAAAATTTGATGCTGCAAATGCTGTTTTTGCTTTCATGCCACTTAATTGGAAGGGCACCAAAAATATTTTGTGCTATGCCAACTGCCAGCTTGTTGATTTTTTCCACTAAGTAATAAACATGGGAAATCGATAAAAATGCTTCAATTTCAAAAAACAAACATCAGAACCTAGCTAAACAGGACCCATTTAGCTAGATTCTGATGTTTAGGTTTTAGTATGCTGGTCATAAATACCTTTTCTGGGTACCTAAAATCCCAGGTGCCCAGCTTAGCAAGAGATGTGCTGCCTCCACATTCTCTGTATGAGAGCGATGGGACTTTCTTGACTTCTGCAGCCACAGCTGGGACTCCTGCTGTGACCTGCAGTGAGAGCCATGAGCCGCCATTTCAGTAGTGTGTAGTGGTGCCCCCCTCACACACACATCATTGCCATCCATGTCTGTACAGGTAATGTTGCCCTGGTGTCTAGTGGCAACCCCCACCTTCCAATAAACTGCCAGATTAACACTCCGTATTTGTACTGAATTTTTGGTTTTTTCTTGCTCTTTGTCCCCACGATTTGTCCTACAGTAATTTAAATTGCAAGTTCCAGAGAATGCATAAAGCAGAACTCTTAAAATTCATGTTCTGTTATCAAAACCAATCTTGGGTCATCTTCCAGCAGAGGTAGAGGTATTTTCAAAAGTTCTAAGTCGAGAAGCACATTCATTTAAATGTGAAAGCAAAAATGGTGAAACAGCAGACAACCAGTCTTATATACAACAGAGGTGCTCACTGACAGACTTTTAAAATGGCGGTCATTACAATTAGCATAATAAAAAGACCCTGCTTATTTATAGAAACGGGACACAAGCTTACAGCTAAATTTATCTTAATGTCACTTTAAAAAAAAGAAAAAAAGAGTAAAATGTCACCAGAACCATAGATGCAGTGGTCCTAATTACAGAATATCCTGCTAATCGAATCTCTGGCAAGGACCAGCCAAACTGTTACCTACAAGCCCCAGCAGTTCGAGGCACAAACACCTCTTCCTCTAAGTACTATATGTTTCTAAATCTAAACAAATCAAGCTCTCAAGAAAGAGAAGAACTGATTAGAGGAGGTGAGATTATACTATAGCACAGCTAAGCTTCAAGAACAGTGTGAGTTAATGGCAATAACAATTTACTATCTGTGGACTGATATTTGTTTGTGCGTAACTTCAGTTTTAGTACAGGAATCTAATGTTTTAAATATATATGTGCACTTTATATTACAATGCTGTATGTCGTTTTTAGCACCACTTCAGTCTGCCCCCTATTCCTCACTGTGAAGTAGTTATTTTGTCAGTATCAAGAGGCAATGTCATGTTCTAGAAACTTAGTTTCAGCAGTAACCATTTAAGTATATTACTTAGCTTCATTGTGTTAGCAACCTCATAAATCTGCTATGTTAATTGTTAATTTTCATTTAGCAACTATCGGGCAGGATTCACAAAGCAGATGCGCTGGGCACAAATGAGATGCACCTTCCCCAAACAGTGGGATTCACAGAAGGATGCACCAAAAAATGCACTGTGTGCATTCCCACTGTGAATATCACTGAAGCGCCATGGTGCAACCTGAGATGCCCCAGCACAACCATGATGTGCAGAAGCACCCTGGACCACACAACACTGAATATGGAGCAAGTGAGCAAGGGACACAAGAGCAATGGGGGAGACTGCAGTGGCACAAAGGATGCAGGTGAACAGCCAGGCAGGGACTGGTCAGAGGGCCAAAGGGCTGGAGAGTGGCCAGAGCAGATGAGGTGCACAGACAGAGCACACATAGTGACACCTGGAAACACCAAACACACACCCAACACAGGGGTCCAACAGGCACAGATGACATGCACATGGGTGACTGTTGAGGTGTGTCACAGCAACTGAAGTGCACTGTGCAGCACAGCAAAGAGTGCCACACATGTCCCAGTGCACAGGAACACAGCAGGGTAGACATGGGAGCTGCATCACAGGTGCACACAGGGGAACAGGCACAATGGCACACAGGCTGAAGGCCATGTTCTGCCCAGGTGGAGCATGCCCACAAAAAATGTGTACCGCAAGAAGAGTGGCACAACAACAGGGGACTGGTACAACAGAAGCAATCAGAACGCACCACACACAGAATAGGGGCACAGTGTAATGCCCCCCAACAAGCTAGATGCAACAAGAAGGGTGCACACTGAAGTGGGCATGAAAGGTGGACAAGGCGCATGTGTGCGCAGTACCACAGGTGCACATGTGTGAATGGTAACAAAGGTACAGTGAAAACCAGCAAGCACAATAGATCCCATGCACAAGGTACAATGAATGAACCAGACACCATTAGCAATACAAAACCATTTAGTAAAATATGGTATGTGACACAAGAATCTATGTACAACTTTAAAACAACAGTAGAAACAGGGATAGGGTGGTGTGGGACTCAGAATAGCAACCTGTGAAACAGTATACAGGAAAATGATGGATGGTGGTGGGGAAACAGGGGACAGCAGCAGTCAATGGGGATAGGCATGGAGGGCAGGAGTCAAACAACAAAAGGGTTACGTACAGGTGGCCCAGTGGCCTTGTGTGCTGGATTGGCCACAGCCCAGCAGCCACCCCTCCATCCCCTGGTACTCAGCACCCTGACAAGCAGTGTAATGGCATGCAGGAGATGCCTCTGCCATCTGTAAAGTGGCTCCATAGCTCTCCAGAGAGCCCTTCTAAGCTGCAGCCCTGCCATCTGCCCAATAATTCCTCTCCTCTGCCACCCTGGCATACCTGACTGGACTCTCTGTGGACCTACAAGGGGACACAGACAACAGGTACTAAGTGCCATGGTCCACACCTGCCCTCCCTTGCCCACCACACGAATATGCAGAAGGCAGCCACCATGGCAATTGCCGACAGCCCGCCAGGCACACCGCACACCAGCAACATGCTGGCACACAGTGCCACACTGTGACTGTGCAATGGTACTCAGACAGCACATGGCCCACATGTGTATGTAGAGGGAGACACAGAGGGGCACACAGCCATGTCTCACACAGCATGTGCAGATGCCAACAGGCTGCACAACCATGCAGGCTACATCCCCAAAAAAAGGAGCACCACAGTGTGTCCACAGTCCACAGCAGATGTGCATAAGATGGACAGACACACAGCAACCATGTGCACTGTGGCCCTAGCACACACCACCATGGCCACACCACATGCATGTGTGCAATGTGCAGCACAGGGACATGCACATGAGGCTGGCATTGGCCTGCAGTGGGCACCGCCTTCCTGATGAACAGATAGAGGATTCACAAGTAGAACACTCACCTGCACCCACACGATCTGATACCTGGCCTCCACCACTAGCCCTAGCGAGCCTGGCTTCCACCGCTGCTGCGGCCCTCTCATATCTGCTGGACCTGTGAGGGAAACAGGCAAAGAGCACCCTGAGGTGATGGTAGATATGTACCACTTCCCCTTGTCCCACAGCAACAACACTGGTGCCAGCATGCAGTGATGGACCCACCCCCCACGGTGCCCCAATGAAAGCATCCCGGTCAGCATGCAGTAACACACATCATTCCAGCCCATGCCCACCATGGTTGCGTGTGGATGGACGTGTGCCATGCTAATGTCTGAACCACAATGTGGCTGCCACAGTGTCCATGCACTTCCCAATCATGCACCGTGCTGCACACAGCTACATACGGTGGCCATATCTGTACCCTACATGCCTCAGCGGCACTGCATGCCACACATTTGTGTGTGTGTGTTGGGGGCCTTGTGCCAGTGTATACTGCCTCTCCTGGAAACAAACCCCTTCCTGCCTGTGTTGCTGTATAGTGTTGTGACGTACCTGGGCATGGCACTGCACCCTTGCATGCCCAATCACAGAGGCTCTCAAGCCTGTCTGGGTCCCGGCACTACAGATCCCAGTAGCAGTGCCTGCACTGCTCCCCTATAGGCTCCACTGAGGTCCTGCACACCAGGTGCTCCACTATCCTCACTCGCACTGCTGAGCATGGCTCAGTGAGGTCCTGGGTCACAAAACACTGGCCCACCAGAGGCATAACTAGTGCCACAAGGTTCACCAGGTCCACCTCTCCCCAGTTAGCACTGGTGGGAGACCAGGATCAGGGGTCAAGACCTGCTCATGCATGTACAATTCGTGCATGTCTGTCATATTGTGAATGGCAAACAATGCCACATCCAGTGCACTGGTGCTGTGCAAACTGCCAGTGTTGTGCCATGCACTGCAGGTGCGCATTGATGCAATGTCACACTGATGCACCATACATGCACTCAACGAGTCATGCAGCACTGCACCAATGGCACATGGAGACCTGGATGTTTTGCAATTATCAGTCCTGCTACCAGAACCACCAGACAGTTTGCACTGTGCCTGGCATGTCACTGAGTCTGCATCGTGCATGTGCGGGGATGCACCATGAGACTTGCACTGCATTCAGGAAATCCCCCCAAGTTAACCATGTATGCACAGGGAATGCACCATAGGGGGATGCGCTCAATGCATCAGTTGCACATTGTTAATTGAGATGAGCTGGGGGCAACTATGCACTTCACAGACAATGCTCCCAAATCAGCTCATTGCCACATTCAGGGTCATCTGTCCTGTTTAGTATCTCATTACAGATGCTCCAAATCTCATTTGCATGCCCTGAGCTATAAATGCTCCTGAATGTGCCTCCATACTCCTCAGGTGACCAACAGGAACTGCATCCTTGAAGGCAGGTCTGTTCACATTCTAACATTTTCAGCTTGTCAGCACAATCTGACAGTGGGGATTTGAGGGTGTACAGGGTGCTGTGTCTGTGCAGCATCCAGCCACTGTACTGGCACACATCCACATTTGCCTGTGCTGTGCTAATGCCTGCATATTGTCCCCCACAGGAACCACAACATCCAAACAGAATGGAGACATCTGAATTTTACATTGGATGAGGACAGGGCACTGCTGGAGGCCTACCTTATAAGTCAGGACATCCTGACTGGCAGGAGTGGCAGCTGCCAGCAGAGGGATAAGGGTGGGGAGGCAGTGGCCAGGCATGTGAATGCCCATGGAAAGTATAACAGAACACCACAGAAGTGCAGGAAGCACTTCAATGATAAAAAGAGGACCAAGGAGAAGATGGCCAACATCATGGCCTCCATGGGTGTGACAGGGGGTGGGCCGCAGACTGGTGTGTGCCTCACACCCAATAAGGAGTTGCTGGTGACCAGCATTAGCTGGACAGCTGTGCTGGGAGTGCCAGGTGTGGGCTTCCAGACATGTGGCAGTCCATCACAGCACTGTGAGTATACATGTCCCAAGAACTGTGCCTGTCTGTGTGTGTGTGCCATGGGTGCCCTGACTTGACCCACCATGGGAAGCTAAGTTCCCATGTGTTGGTGTGCACTGAGCATGTTGCTGTATGCCCCATCCATCTACAGTGTATTGCAGATGCATGACATGCCACCCCTGGCAGCATGGGGGCCCAACCGTGGTGGGTGGGGGTAGTCATCTAGGATGATATACCCGCAGGTGGTGGCCAGGGGAGTGGGCTGGTCACACACATGTCCATGAGAGCCTGTACAGGCCTCAGTGCATGCCTGCCTTCACTGGTGCATGGCTGCAGCAGTGGCCCCATGGCCAGCAGTCCCCTGTATGGCATGTGAGCCACACCCATGGCACACGTGCATGGCTCCCTGTACATGACTGTCTGAACACACCATTTGTACATGTCAGTAACCATGTTTCCCTTCTCTCTTACAGCTCCATCACACCTCACAGGTCATGCCATGGCTGGTGGACTCCATGATGACCTGGAGGGGGAAGAGGACAGGCCATCACACCGGGTTACAACCGGGGCTGTGGCTGATGCTGTGCCGGGTCCTTCAAATGCCACTGTAGCTCCAGACACAGCACCGGTTGTTGCAGGGCCATCAAACCCCTCCGCCAATGGTGCCATGTCTGATGGCCATGATCACTCATGGCTGGTCAGCATACTGGGTTTGGCTGATGATAGTCCAGAGGACAGGGTGGACATTGTGGATGCCCTGCTGGTGCTGGAATCTGGTATGCAGAGGGAGTACGATGATGATGATGATGATCCAGATGCCACACAGATTTGGGGGGACATGGCCAACAGTGGCCCGGCCAAGGTACAGGAGCATGCATGGGTGGCACCATGCAGCGTTGGCAGTCCTGTGGCCCCAAGCACACCCACAGGGCCCGCACATCTGCCCACAGTGGTGGTTGCTGGGGGCCCTATGTCTGGTGCTGCTGTGGGGATCGGGACTGCCAGCACTGTTCAGCATGGTGCTGTGGTGCAGCAGCAGGCTGCAGGGGATCATGATGTGGGTGACCCTGGATACGCAGTGGTTGCCCGTGCCCAGTCACCACCCATACAATGGCCTGATGTGGTGTGTCCACCTATGGTGAATGCAGCGTAGCAGGCCAGTACCCCGCCTGACAGTTGGCATTGTCTCTGTAATGCATCCCCTGCCGACAAGGTTGAGGGCTATGCACACCTCCTGCAGGACACTGTGGAGGGGCAGGCATCCCTTAGGGAAGAGCTGAGGGGCATTCTGATGCAGATGACCATGGAATGTGTCATCAACTGTGGGACGTGCCCAGATGGTGGCAGAGGCTCGCCTACTGCGGGCAGGCATGACAGCTGCTCTGGAGTGTATTGCGCTCACTGCAGAGGTGGCGCATGCAAACAGTGTGCCATGTGGCTGCCAGGCTGCCAGCTGCACCCCCAGGAGTGCCTCACATACCCTCAGGTCATGGCATCAGGTCAACCCATTGCTGTTGATGCTGTCACCACACATGGCCATCCCCAACACCCCTGGAACCAACCTGGGTCTTGAGGATGTCACATCAGTGAGCACCCATTCACGGTCTCAGTGCAGTACCCCTCCAAGTGTGGTGGACACCCTCCCTGTGGCCAGTGGCACTGACTCAGTGACCACCAGGCATGGGCGTGGCCACCCACATGTCCATGGTGGCTGTGGTGACTCCCACTGATGCCTGGGTTGACAGCCCCCATGGTCCATGGTCCCTGTTACCAGTACCTGTAGCAGCCCACACACCAGGCTGACAGTGCCTGGGGTGGTGTGGGTGGCACGCACCTGCCCCAGTGCAATGCCTGTGTGGGTCACCCGTGTATTGCACCGTGCATGACTGGGGGCATTGTTGTTGTGCTGTATGGTATGGGTGTGATGAGTGCGGCCCTGTGTCTGTTGTGCACATGTGCCAGTGGATGTACACTGATTCATACCATCCCCAGCACAGACAGTGTCCCCCCTGTCCATGTGTGTACTGCTGTGCATGTGTCTGCGCATCACTGTCACCCCCATGGGTGCACTACATGACAGCTGTGTTGATGTCGTCTGACTTGTGGTGTGGGTGTGTGGGTGTGGGGGGGGCTGCCAAGTTTGTCCCACCTGTGTTATTCACCTGCAGTCTCTGAAGTGCTCTTCCACAATGGTGTCCCTGTGCTGTTGGGACCTGGTGATCAAGCATGGGTCCCTGTGGGCCTGGGGCAGTTGTCCACCTCCACGATGGGGCCCCTGCTCCACTACATCCTCTTCCTCCCCCTCTTCCTGCCCAGAACTGTTGCCTCCTAAGCCTGGACCGCTATTCCATGGTCAATGGCCATGTTGTGCAGCGTATAACAGGCCAGGAATATGTCACTGGCCTTCTCTGGGCTATATTGTAGGGTACCACCTGACCTATCCAGGCAACTGAGGTACATCTTCAGCATGCTGAAAGCACACTTGATGATGGTGTGTGTAGTGATGTGTGCCTCGTTGTAGTACTCCTCTGCCTCTGTGCCAGGATGGTGGACAGCAGTGAGGAGCCAGAGTCAGATGGGATACGCCGCATCACCTGTGGGGGGGACAAAGCAGTCTGTTACTACTCTGTGTACATGCGCATTGTGTACCACAACCCCCCAATCCACCATGGTGCACCAGT
Source organism: Neoceratodus forsteri (assembly GCA_016271365.2). Classification (NCBI taxonomy): domain Eukaryota; kingdom Metazoa; phylum Chordata; order Ceratodontiformes; family Ceratodontidae; genus Neoceratodus; species Neoceratodus forsteri. Next base: position 1,107,840,065 of record CM057456.1, on the reverse strand, counting down.
GCAGCTACTGCCTGTCCACTCTTGTCCCTGTGGCCCACCTCCCAGTGCATCTCCTTCCCCCACGGTGGGTCAGCGTGTTCATGCACACACCAGCGACTGTTTTTCCTGGCTGCCCTCAGCTACCCTCTACCTGCCCATGTATGCTACCATGGTTGGTTGATTGAACCTGTCCAGTCTGGCGTTGCCTGCCCTCCATTGTCCAGTGGTCACCCATGCCTGGGTGCATGTGGTGCATTCCACAATGCCACATGTGCCTACTGTTCTGCATCACCTCACCTCCCATGTTGCGCTGAGGTGCTGCACTGTCCCCCATGAGGCATACACTGTCCTGTCAGCATGCCCACCTCCAGTGTCCCACCTGGGCACCTCCCCCTGCACAGACTCTGCTGAGGTCCATGCACACCTGCACTACCTCCCGACATTTGTTGTGCCACAGTGTTCCATTTGTGGACATGTATGCATGCCCCACTCACCCACTAGCTGGCCACTGGGTATGTCCCTGGTCTCAAACCAGCAGCACAGGGTGGACTGGTGCCATATGAAGGCATCATGTGTACTCCCAGGGTGTGTGGTGCAGACATTGCTGATGTACCCTGTGGCATTGCACACCACCTGGCAGCTGATGGAGCAGAATCTTTGTGGTTCATTATGGCATGGCCTCATCACCAGATGGTGTATGGATTGCCACATGGGTGCAGTCAATGGCCCCTATGATGCCTGGCATTTGTGCCACCCTGTGGAACTGCTGCATAGCTTCTGTCTGTGCTGCCTGTCTGCTTGGGAATCAGATGAACTCTGAAGCATGTGGGAGCAGTTCAGTGAGGAACTGTGTGAGGAGACGGGATGTGGACAGCTGGGATATGCCATTGGTGTCTCCAGCTGGCCTCTGGAAGGTTCCCGTGGTGAGCAGGCACATTGCTGTTGTCACCTTGGTCTTCACTGATATGGCATGACCCTGTCCCATGGGTGCTTGCATTTCATCATGGGACAGCTCACAGAGCTGCCTCAGATTTGCTCTGTTCAGGCGCTACTGATTGACTGTTTCTGTGTCTGTCAGTTGTTCAAACGTTAGTCTGGCATAATAGCGCCATGGGGCAGGCTGCCTATGGTGCCTTCTGCTGCCAGTCTCCTTATCCCCATTATCATTCCCACCATCAGCAATGGTACACCATCCTTCCTGTGGCCTTTCTTGTGCTGCTGGTGTTCTGCTTGCTGCTGCTGCTGCTATCCTGCAGTCTGCCTGCTGGGGGCTTGCACTTAAGTCTACTTCTTTTATATTTACCTCCTTATGGCACATTTGGTGGATGTGCTGTGAATGCGCTGTGTTTGTGCATTCATTTTGCTTTGTGAATGGGGATGTGCTGTGTATGCAACTACACCCCCCAGATGTGCTGCATATCATTATTTTCTGGCTCCAGTGCATCCTGTGTGGTGCAGCGCATCCCGAATGAACTGGAGCATCTTTACCTTATGTGAATGGCACCATTGTGCATTTCCAAGTTACACCGGTGCATCTCGAATGTGCCCAGTGCATCTGCTTTGTGAATCCTGCCCATCATTTGCAGTTGACAAAAACTGGAAAGGCAATATGTGATTTTGTGGAAGCAACTGGTTCAGAGTTTAACTTCACTATGCAGTTTACATGCAATTTTTGAATTGAGGTATTATGGTTGTATTGTTCTCAAGTAAAATTTAATGAGTTTTGTTATACTTTCAAGTGTCTCTCCCTGCCATCTTTAACTCTCCATTTATGAAGAGTTGTACTGGATACGTGTCCTTGAATTTATGTGCTGGCAGGGAGACATGCTTACCTTTCCCAGACTTGGCAATGATATGATTTATTTCAAACAAAGTGTTCACTAATCACATACACCTGAGGTACTTGTATAAATCTTGTTATGCTGCATAGGTAGCCACACCCTCAAGGAAGAGGTGTTTTTGCCTCAAAGTGCTGGGGCTCATAGGTAGCAGTTTGTCTGGTCCTTGTTTTTAACACATGTAAAAAAAAATTAGCACAGCTTGCACAGTCTGTATATTAAAGTTACTATTATTTTCCTGATGTAGTGGACTGCTTGTTTTTCTTGTATTCCTGTCCTGTCTAGGAAACCCCCATCTCCTGGGTCTAAATTGCATGTTATTCGGTGGACAGGATTTAGATTTGAACAGCTGGACAAGATATTAATTTAAACATACTATCCAAGGTCTAGAACCAAATTAATTTCTAATAACTACAGCCCAATGAGCTATATACTGTAGATCTTTCTGCTTCTCTTTGGCTCTGCCACTTCACACCACTGAGGTCAACATAATGTACAAGAAAGTGTATATTTTGAAAGTGATCTGCAGAACAGTGAGTTATCGTACTGCATGAAAATTGTTTCCATTTAGGCTAATTGAGCCTATGGCTGTGACCTGGAGCTTGGAGGCTAAAGAGCTGGTTCATTTCAATGTTTACGATATATGGAGTACCCCTACACACACACCACCGCCACCAGCGCTGCCATGCAAGGTCTTTGGTCATGGAGCCAGTCTTTCATTTGAATAACAAACTCAAAATCAAGCAGTAGAAAAACAGCATTCTAATTACATTACAATGATTAAATTAATCTTCCTGGTAGCTGAGGGAATACAAGGGCTGGGACTGAAGCGTGTGATGGAAAGTTCACTGCATATAGACAATAGCGGCACAAAAGGCTGATAAGGGCTCCGGCTCCTCCATGCATATCAGATATATCGTATTACCCCAGCCTGCACAGAGGTCTTTGAACAAAATTTGAAGAAGTGAAAAAAAACATCCTGTTCCTTCAAAACTGCTTTTTTGTGTTTTCATTTTGTGATATGTAGGCACATTCACCACATATCTGTGAGAAGCAACTTTGCTTTAATCTTTATATGTGAAGTAATTTAGTTATATCGTAATAGACAGCAAGTATTTTTGCAATTTTCTCTTGCAGCAGAAAGTTTAATTTAATGTTTCATGGCAAGCTGCTGGACTTAATAAACATATCAAGGGGCAGGCTGGGTTTATTAACCATTATAACACTGACCCAAAATATGTCGCCAGTTCAGCCTCACAGGTTTCTGAAACTGTCAGTTTTATTTATATTTTACATCTTGTAAATACCAATAAGTAAGCAATAAGACATGACAGGGTCTGCATGGAACAGATTTTACCACACACCCAGGGGTGTGGTGAGACACGAGGCTGCAGGCCAGATGCCTTCAGCCCCTGGATGCGCAGTAAAATGTGTTCCATGAACATCCCAGAGTGTCTCATTGCAATTATAAAATGGGCTACAATTTTTGGGCATGTTACAGTCAGAAAAATACATTTTTAATATAGAAAAAACATATCTGAACATGGGAATTTATGATAAAATAGTCCTTCCACCTACTTGATGATGAGGTCATTGTAGAAGTGCTGTAGGAACTTTGAGAGAGAGTGAAAGCATGCCAAAGAGCTAAAACCATCCAATGCAATGCCAACTGGGTTTGAGAATAAAAAAATAGTCTTTTATTTCTGCTAATTTATTAAGAGACGGGTGAACATTTGTTAATTGACAAACAGTGGGAGGAGACATGCTATGGGAGTGAACAGTGGGATCAACATAAAAATAACTTGTTTGTAAATACATTTAAAATATATACTCTTTGCTTTGGGTTGCAGGTATGTTTAAAACATGAAGAGACTAGACGAAACACTAGGTACCTAAACAGCATCATTGATGGAAGGAGGATTTAGTGAGCATTTGCAAGTGGGTAGGGTTGTCGTGGAGTACAGTTCAAATACACATAAATAGTTGGCATTGGAGACTGAGTAAGGAGATGTGGTGCTGGAGTGGCAGCTGAAAGTAGTGGAAATGTATTTTTTTTTAGGGAAAGCTCGGAAGGCTGAAATACGGATCTCATCCCATTTTAATTCTTTCTTCTCCCGGGCTTTCCATATTAGCCACTCCTTATCTTAAAAATGTAGGAATCCTGATATGAAAGCATCCAGATTAACAATAACACACTGAAGCCCTGCTCTCGATCCTTCAGGTCAGCATTACCTTCAGTGTATCATATCCCCCTTGATTCTCCATTTACCTGATTGTGGTGAGGGAGAAACTGTATCCAGGCTCTGCCATTTTCACTCTCTGACCAGGGAAATGAAACCCTAACATGCAGCAGCATAGGAAAACAGATACTAAAATTTATAAAATGGGGAGAGAAAATCAATACTGGGGGACAGCTGGAGAGCAAGGTTTCTATAGGCAGGGACCGGTATTGAGAAGAAAGAGAGTGGCTGACAGAGCAGAACTGACAAAGATGGGTTTGGTAATCTGATTTAAATGCAAGCAGGGCTGACTTTTTTAATACTTCTCTACTAAATGGAGACAATTTGAAGAGCAGTACCTATGTTCCCTGATTGGCTATTAAGTCCGGGATGTGTCACATTAGCGAAAGAAAAAAATGGTGGCATTTAAAAAACAAGTGTTCCAATGGCTGATTGGTTTATGGAACAGATTTCATGCACAGGTAATAAGCAATCAGAGAGCAGGATTTTCTCTCCTCATTTTATAATAAATGATACAAAGCTGAATCAGACAGTAGTTGTATAAAATGACTGACATAACACAACTATTTATGTTACATTTTATAGGGTTGGGAGTGCTAATAAATGTACCAATGTACCTTTAAAAAGGACATTATTAAAACCCCTAATACTTCTCCAGCACATTAACTTAAAAAACAAAGTCAGAAATAGGTTTGTGTATAAAAGCATTGATATCGACAACACCATTTCTTTGAAATGCTTATTGGATCTCCTTTAAAATACTAGCATTTGCCATTATAATATTGAGTTATTGTTGTGTAAAAATGCGGAGGAAAGTGTGTCCCTGTTACACAGTCAATTGCAAAACCTATTGCCACAGAAATATATTTCTGTCTTTGGAATATCACATTTTCATTTCTTTAAGCCATTTTGAAGGAACTGGTTTGTTTAGAAAGGTAATTGTAATTATTTTTATAAACCTCCAATGTTTAAAAAAAGTACAGATTCTCATTTAAATAAAATGACTAATATTGAAGGTTTCAGATAAATAAAAACTCCAAGAAGTCAAACTAACCTGATTAATAAGCAACACCCTCCACAATATAATGTTCATATAGCAGCAGATTTCTCAGATGCATCATACACATATAGCTGTTTTCCTTCTCATATCTTTTTACTGTATTGCTTCTTTTTATCTTTTGTTTCACATGTTTTATACATCTCTGCCTTACAGCTTCCATTGTTAAGTGTTTGCCTTTGATGTTTCACAGTATTTTATCTCTGTCTAATCAGTACCAAAAGGCTATAATTCATGCTTTACCATTTAAATTTAAAGAAATCTCTGGAAATTAATAATGATCTTAATAAATAATACATGGAATATCAAGGATCATCCTTGGAAGCTGTATGTAGGAACTCTCAAATGAAAGGTAAAAATGGAAGAACATTCAATAGTTTACCATCTGTCTGCTTATCAGTCTGGAAAGTCTGAGCACATAATTGCTAGACTAACTGAAGAGCAGCAGCAGGTGTGTGTGTGTGTGTGTGTGTGTGTGTGTGTGTGTGTGTGTGTGTGTGATATGGCAAGGGCATAATACAAATATGAAACCTCACACTCACACATCCCCAAAAATACAATTGAACTCCACAGCAATGTAGTATTCAAAGTATTTGAAAAGGAACCTGGACAGGAATGAAAGGCCTCAGGGTCATTTTTGGAGACTGTGTTTGGGTTACGCCTACAGCTTATGCACCTTCTGAAATGTAAGTAAATACTTATTTTGAATACTACTCTAGAGTTCAGCTATATTTTTGGTGTGTGTTTGTGAGTGGTGAATCTCCTGCTGTTTACTATATATTAATATATGGATTGTTGAAATAATAGGGTTGAAAAGCACACAAAAAAATTCTTGTAATACCATTGCTCCTGAAGCGATAATACTGCTGTTCCTAAGTGATAATACTATCATTCGGGTGCCGTAATAGTATCATTCGGCACCCAAATGATAGTATTATCAAGAAAGCTGAAGAGCGCATGTGCAAGTCTATCCCTGAAGTCTTAGAAAGTGTTCCTTGTGATTGGCCGTTGTTGCTCTGTGGGTGGGAATAACGAGTCTGAAAACATGGCGGCTTGCTCACTCTCTAAGCGAGTGAATGGTCTGAAGCAGCAACCATTTTTCTTTACTTTTGAAAACAATTTTGTCATTATGACCAATTTGACTGTCCACTGCTCCTCTGCTCACCTGATACCACCGCTGACAAACAGTTTAAAAAAAAGCAGAGCTAAATGAAGCCCACAGCACCCGCTCATCCACACAGCACTGGGGAACCCTTCCAGCACACACATGAACTGACTGACTCCACTGTTCAAATGAAGGTGAGTCAATTCACCTCATATCCATATATTAAACAAAATAATAAATAGATTCTGGCATAACAAGGTAGTAATTTGATCTCGAAGTTCTGGGGACACATTAAACCTCTTGAGCTTCGCTTTCGAGGTTTTCTGTGTCCCCAGAACCTCTCGATGGAATTACTACCTTGTAATACACCAGAACCTATCTATTATTCTATTTGTTTTTCATACAGCACTAAGCTGTCTCTCAAGCCTCTCTCTTTGCTGTTTTGGTACAATACATATATGCCTGATATTTTAGGAGTTGTCCAATGCTCAAAAATATCAGTATTGGTGAAGCCACAGGTGATGTCACACATGGGTCACAGATCACATTCAATTCAATTCAATTCATCTTTATTTTTAAAAGGCGCTTTTCTTAAAATCAAAGCGTCTGTACAAATACACATGACAATAAATATAATAAATCAAAACTAATATAAATCCTTAAAAGCTATATTAAAAAGGTGGGTTTTCAAGGCTCCCTTAAAACTAAGGACGGTCGGGCAATCTCGTACCTGACGAGGTAGAGAATTCCAGGGTAGGTGCCATAAAACTAAATGATCTAGCTCCAGATGTTTTCAAGCGTACCCTGGGAATCTCTAGCAATCCCTCGTCAGTGGATCGGATGGGCCGGGAGGGACTATAGGGGCAAAGAAGCTCTTTCAGGTAGGTAGGTCCCAGATCATGTAGGGCTTTATAGGTCAGCAAACCGACCTTGAAGGTAATTCGCCAAAACACTGGCAGCCAGTGCAGTCCGCGGAGCACAGGCATTATGTGACTGGATCTAGAAGCTCCAGTCAACAACCTGGCTGCCGCATTCTGCACTAGCTGCAGATGGCGAAGTTCAACCCCTGATAGCCCTAGGTATAAGGAGTTACAGTAGTCAAGCCGGGAGGTAACAAAGGCATGGATCAATGTTGGAAGGTCCTCTGGAGGAACCAAGTGCTTCACCCTGGCAATATTTCTCAGATGAAAAAAGGAAGTTTTTATGACCGCTGACACCTGAAATTTAAGTGTCAAACGGTCATCAATTATTACGCCAAGATTCCGCACCTGGTCTGAGGTCGTCAGCTGGACACCTCCAAGCCATAGGCCTGAGGGTGATCCCTCCGGCAGACCCGCCTCACAGCGGCCTTTATCCACAACCAACACCTCAGTTTTCTCCAGGTTTAACCTCAGCCAACTCCCATTCATCCAGTCTTGGATTTCTTTAAGGCAGTTATTAAATACTGACAAGGCAGCGTCCTGACCGGGCACAAAAGACATATACAGCTGGGTATCATCTGCATAGCAGTGAAAACCCAAACCGTACCATCTAATAATCGCCCCCAATGGTAGCATATACACCGAAAACAACATGGGTGCTAAAATGGAGCCATGCGGTACCCCACAGGGTAGGGAGAATGATGCTGAGGAAAAAATTTCTGACACCAATCTCTGAGTCCTACCCTCAAGGTAAGATTGAAACCATCTGAGGACCGTACCAGACAGTCCACAGACTGACCGCAGATGCTCCAACAGTACACCATGGTCAACAGTGTCAAACGCTGCAGAGAGATCAAGTAGTACCAAGATGGATCGGGTCCTACGATCTCTCGCCATTAGGAGGTCATTTAGTACCCGTACGAGCGCTGTCTCGGTACTATGCCTTTTCCTAAATCCGGACTGGAGTGAATCATAGATATTGCTGTTGGTCAGATGATCCTCTAACTGCACTGCGACCACTTTCTCAATAACTTTACCAACAAAGGGTTAGTTAGAGACTGGCCTGTAATTTGCTAGACAGTCTGGGTCTAAAGAGGGTTTCTTTAATAGAGGCTTAACTATAGCCTCTTTAAGGGGATCTGGAAAAATCCCCCTCTCCAAAGACTTCCAAACGATCAAAGCTAGGACTAGGCGATCTTATCCATGCAACCCACTAAGAGGCGCGTGGGGCCAGGGTCCAAATCACAGCAGGTCGGTCGCAGTGCTCGAATGATCATCACAACATCCTCGATTATGGGAAGGCTGAAGACAGACCATTCCAACTGGGTGTTTGACATCTCCTGATGACCACCGCCACTCCCATTAGGAGGGGAAAAGCGAATGTCCGATCTGATTTTGACAACCTTATCTGCAAATAAGAGAGCAAGCTCCTCACACCATTCTTGAGATAAGGCTCTTCTGGGCTGAAGACAGACTGGATTGCACAGTCTGTCCACAGTCCGAAAGAGCTGAGCCGGTCTATTCTGTGCAGCCGCTATCTCTCTGGACAGGAATTCTGCCTTCTTACTAGAGATTGCGGATTGATGGACCAAATAATGGTCCATCAAACTAAGCCTGTCATCATCACGACCGGACCTTCGCCAACGCCTCTCCAGCCTTCGTCCAACTCTCCTCAATTCCCTCATGGTCTCATCAAACCAAGGAGACCTGGGGTGAGAAGTAAGAGGACGAACGCGAACTGGTGCAATAGAATCCAGGTCCCCTGTTACTGCCTCATTATAAGCATGTACCAGGTCACCTGGATCCATGCAATCTATCAGTAGGCTTGATAGGTCCAACACCGCCATCAGATCTTCTGGGGATACACCCCTCAAAGGGCGGTATCGGACCATCTCCATAGGGGCAGACCTAACAGGGGTGGCCTCAAAACTGAACCTAATGGAGTGATGATCTGACCATCCAACCGGTTCCACCACCAAGTCAGATATCCCCATCCCCAGAAGGAACACCAGATCCAATGAGTGTCCACCCACATGAGTCGAGGAGGAAACCACCTGTGTGAAGCCCAGTGATATCATTAACTGGAGGAAGTCTTGGCCAAATCGAGAGAGTTCATCGTCGACCCAAGCATTGAAGTCCCCCAGAACCAACCATCTGGGGGACCCCAATGTTAGGTCGACAATGAAGTCTGCGACTTCCTGCAGGAAAACATTCTCGCCACCTGGTGGACGGTATCAGCATCCTGCACCCACACCGCCCCACAATGTACTCAAAGGATCTGGTGACTCCACTGGTACCTCCATCAGACCCAGTTCTGACTTAAAACATATGGCAACACCCCCGCCCCTACGATCCTGCCTCGGGCGGTGTATCACCGAGTACCCAGCCGGAATTGCTGCGGCTAAAACTGGCCCAGCATTTTCATCCAGCCAAGTCTCGGTGATGCACGCCAGGTCAGATGACTCAACAAGATCAGCTATAACAGCCGTCTTGTTTTTAATAAACCTGGCATTGCATAACACCGCCCGAGTAGGACAAACCTCCGATAATGACCGCCCTACCTGCTGGTCCAAGCCAGAACCCTTGGGTATGGGCACAAGACAGGAGGGCCCTCTCCTGCACTCCATTTCTGCCTCCCGGGCATCTCCTTGACCCTACAATCCCAATCCACCCACTTTTTCCATTCCCTCCAGCACTCAACCCTCCGCCTCCTTCTCACAATCCCCAAAGCCCTACATTTCCTGTAAACTTGATGACAACGGGGACAGGAGAAAGGACGGAGGTCCCTGAGCATAGAGGGGAATAATACCCGGCCGCCTTATAATCATTCCAGCACATTTTTCACACTACACTAAAATAAAACAATAAATAATCACAATATAACGCAGAATCTATCAATTCTAGTGCTGTTAAATTGTCAACATATATTATAATTCTACCCCCCCCACAGTACTCTCACCACTGCGGGGAGAGAAGCACACCACCTAAGACTACTAAAAATTGTCCTATTTCTCTAAAACTTATCCAACAATACACTCATTTAATACAAAAATGGTGAAGACTGACGGAGGAAGATTAACTAACGGAGTTCAAAGTTTTTTGTTATGAAGTCACACTTCTGTGCTTTCACCACACTGTATGTCTCCAACATATATCAGACTCCTCTCACGAGACTGATATACCCAAATGAACTCAGATTACAGTTAGACTTCACAGTAATGTTCCGCAGTCTCCCAATAACCAAGACACAGCAGATCACAAGAAAATAAATATAAGATACTTCACCAAATCCAACTCTAAATTGTTCTAAACTCTGTCCCGATCTCCAAACTTCCCAGTTGCCGAGGACGTAGAGGCATCAAATCAGCATAAAACAGATGGCAACAATGACTCCTCACCTCCACAAATGTTAACCACAGGCTCCAGCTCACCTGACCCTCCCTGTAATGAGGAAGGTGAGACCACCCTCCGATGGTCCCCCCTGCCTCACCCAGGGAGCAAAGCAAGCCCTACCACCCTCCGAGGCAGAACAAACCAGCCCCCTCGTCTGGACCAGGGAGCCAAACCTCAAGGTTATGTAGACCACAATTTCTGGATTTTCACTGCCAAATTCTTCTGCCGATTCTTCTAACATCCACTTCCTTAGCAAGAGAGTCCCACACTAACAAAATCCGATAGCCTCTTTTTCCCGGTCTGACAGGGATCCGTCCCCGGGCCTAAACTACAGTTTACCTTGCCGGATTCCTAGTCGAACACTCTCCGCAGCTCCAAAACCTGCATTCCACATATGTCCAGAAGAAAAAGCCATCACCGAACCTCCAAAACTCCGAGCCACAATCCTCCAAGCCTCCTCAAAAATGTCCGAATGAATCTGAATGAATCCAGCATCCAGTCCAACACCCAGATGCCCAGACGAACCTCCTACGATCAGGTCAGTACCGAACAGATAGTCGCAATGTCAGATGACTACTAAACAACGACTAAACGAGTGTAAAACAAATTTTTGCAAATACTAAAAATAAAATAAAATGGGCACTTTAGACGTTCTCATAGACGGCAGCCCAGCGTGGCCGCCATCTTCTGTGATACCGGGCTCTGGGTGCAAAATTGTGTTGTCTGGATGAGAAGCAGTAGGGCTACACATGTAACATATGAGGAATCATTTTATTTTGCCCATGTTATATTTTATTTTTGCAGTACATTTGTGTGTTAACACAGTTAAATGCGCAGCTGTCTTAATGAAGTTGTACAGTAATTAAAGTTCCATAAATAGAATGTTCAGAGTACAATGCAGTCAAGTCCCAGAATGAAATGTTGCCATGCTTCAATTTTATTAACCCACTGTGAGAATGTCTACTTGTCAGATGTGACCTTGAGTAAGAATATTTGTCTGTATTTGACCTAACCAGTATTTATTCTCATTGTAAGTCATGTGACCAAGAAACCAATATCGCTGATATTTTGGTCCACGTATCCACAGTTTTAGTATCCATCTAAACACCTGTCTTTTTGTCTGTCCATCCGTCCACCTGTCTGTTCGCCCATCTGCCCATCCATCTGTCTATCTGTCTGTCTTTCTTTCTATCTATCTATCTATCTATCTATCTATCCATCACCATAATAGACTCCTTTAACATAACACATGTACCTCCACTACTGAATGGCAAAACCCATAACTCTGAGTGGCAAAGCCAAATATTAGTTATGAAGGTTGTATCACCTCATGTGAGGAGATAAACTGTTATTCCACTGTAGCTCATAACCTATTTTATGTATACCATAATAATTGTTGTTTTAATTAGCATTTTCCTTTTTGTAGCATAAAGTGCATTTTATCCCAGTAAACTTTCATTCCAGTAAACTCTCTATCTGGTCCATTGTTCTATGTTCTAATTGTAGATTCTAGGTGGAAATAACACATTCTGTGTTAAAATAACATGTGTTCTAAGTGAAACTTTTTTTATCCTGTTTGAAAAAGAATCATATTTTCTCTACAAAACTGAATACAGCAACACCCACTCCTCAACAGAGAGACTGTAGAATTTTTTTGCTTGCTTAAAGTTGATTTATTGCAGCATAGTAAATTTACCAAGGTGAGAGAAGAGGAACATAGCAGTGGAAAACACCACCGCTCCTTGTGTGTCACCCCCCACACAAGGGGGTTTCATCAGAGGATGAATCAATGTGTTAGAAGCAGTTATTTTAAACAACAATCAACCAATGATGTGATTTCTAGTATACACATCATTATTTAAGTGATATCTTCCTCTACAACACTCAGTATTGTGAACCAAAACACTGCCCAAACATAATATGCACATTATTGAATAAACATTCAAAAACATATTTAGATATACTTGGTTCTAAAACAACCCACAAATTCTGTTAATCCCAAACCTGTAGAAAGAACAAAGAATTATTACTTACAAGTTATGGCAAAACAAAATTAGAAATTGTTATATCACATATAAACAGTCCATCTTAATACTCATTATTGTATTTATAATTTACCCCCACAAAAGGTGTATTACATAAAAGGTAAAAGTAATAATCAAAATGAACAGAAATGATATGGAAGAAAATGAACATTTATTTTGGAATGAGCACAGGTTTATTTGTTGTTCTAAAAGATCCTCACAAGAGAGAATCATTTTCACCTGTTATCAATTGTTACGGAAGCAGCGAGGGTAGAAGGAACTTCTGATGGAGGCAGTATTTTCTCGTCCTTATTTCCTGAGATCAGTCTGAATGGAAAGAATGCCTTACAAGTGGTCCTGTCTAATGAGGTAAATGAGGTAAATGAGGGGGAACCTGGAACAACAACTAGCAATGCACCAGATGGTATTAGAGAAATGTTCTTCACTTTAGAAAAATTATCTACAAGAGCAAGATGAGTGTTTTGGCAGCGGCCCACTATGCAAGCATATGCAAAAGTACAGCGTGTTCCTCATGGCTTACGCCTACTAAAAAGCCCAACATTCGGTAATGACAATGCCGATTTCATACACAAATTGGATAAAATACTACAGACAGCTTCATTGCAACTCATCAAGTTAATTGTGGATTTCAGTTGGAAAACTGAGTCTGAATTAAACAACAAGAGCAGAAGGTATGCACTTTTAAGCAACATGCCAACTATGAAAAATGTGAAAACAAATCCAAAAATCATCTGCAATCAATTTTATGATAAAAAAATACAAATGCAGAAGAGAAAAAGTTTATTAGAGACACAAATGACTATGCTCAGAATAGTGTGTTTAACTGGAAAAAGGGTAAACAGCAAAAACAACAGACCGCTGAGACTGTTATACCTCCTGATTTAATGACTTTGTCAACCCAAAGAGAAGGGACACAGAGTAATACATTAACACCTAAATCCATTCTACGTAGAACTGAGAATGCAGGACAGGATTATAGCACAGGAGAGAGTGTGTCAGAACCAGAAGATGATGATTCTGGCAGAGGTCCTTTTTTAGGGGTTGGTCCTCCTGGAGACAGTGTTCCCAGGAGGAGTACTCCACAAGCACAGTTCAGGTTTGAGGACAAAGAAGCAAGAAGAGGACTAGGAGGGGGGACAAGAGATTTCAGAAGAGGAGGATTAAGAAACAAAGGCAGAGGATACAGTCGAAGAGCACCTCCCAAGAATCGCTATTGACTGTGGCAAATTTGACTGACCAAGAACTTAATGAGACTCATTTAAAAGTATTATCTATGGGACTTAGTTTTGTACCCTCCTTTCAAAATTCTGAGTTTTCTTCATTTCTAGACGTACAGAAATTTGCGCATAAGTTAAGCTTGAAAATATTTTTTGCCAGTAGAGGCAAACGGTGGGAGGGTTCTGAACAAGTTACTACTAACAACCAGACAGAAAATGTGATGCAGCATGATCAGTTAGCAAATTCTCAGGAACAAGAACATAGCATGCAGTTTAAACCTCATTCTATTTTTTGTCCTCCCCTATACCCTAATGTAGAAACTTTTATTGACTGTTGCACTCAGTTCTCAGTTTGTTATATTAAAACCCCTACTACATGTGTTATAATCTAAATAAACAAGAAAGAGAGGCATTACATGACTTGAAAAATAATAAACAAATAGTCATCAAGGCTGCAGATAAGGGTGGTAGTGCTGTGGTGCAGAAAGCTGAAGATTATGTTAAGGAGGTATATAGACAGCTCGACGATGAACAATTTTATCATCTTTTAACCTTTGACCTCACTACAAGATTAAATAAGAGATAGATCCATCTTTTTGATATATATCAAGAGGGTTTGATAACAACTGACAAGCTTTTTTTCTTAACAGTTAAACACCCTAAAAAAATGTTTTTTTATACCCTGCCTAAAATTCACAAAGATCCAGTTAACCCACCCGGACGCCCGATAGTCTCGGGCATCAGATGGGTTACAGAGCCCCTATCACAATTTGTGTACTGACCTCTGGTTGCCATTTTGGATATAGCGAACTGGTCCATGTTCCTCTGTGAGCTCAGTGAGCTTGTCTGCAGCCTTATCGGTTCTAGTCAGAATTTGTTTAGTTGGCATTCACTAGACTTTTAAAAGAAAGCAGTTATGGTGACATAAGAAAATAAATGTTAGAAAAGGAAATTAAATCAGAGGAAAATGGGGATTGTACAGAGCAGAAATAAAAGTTTTTTTTTGCCAGCACCAGTTAATCCACAGTATTTCTTGAATGCCAAGGCAAATATTGCACATCCAAGGAAACCAAAAGCTGAAGAAATGTGCTATCAATGCACAAACAGGGAAGCCAGAAACCAAAGTAATGTGCTATCAATGCTAAAATGTATTTAAATATGCACAGAGCTTCCACATCCACATCCGTGTATGCTGCCCCATCCTATAGCAATACAGGATGGTATCCTAATGCGTTTCGTGTTACCTAGTGCTTAATCATAGGAATAACATATCAAAAACACTAACACCATTAAATATACTGTGATTAAAGTGACAGTGCAAATTAAAAACTAGTTCTTTAATTTTCCAAAAAAACTTGTCTAAAAATTGAAGTTATTAACACATTATATATTAATATTCATGTTACCAGTTACCATTAATTTAACATTAAATCTATTTTCAAAATTTTTACCGCTATTGATAATGTACACCAGTGTTCTCCTCTAATGAAAACATGGGGATCCACTTAGAATTTTAGCCGTAGTATCTATAAAAGAAAATTAAACAAAATTAGGTTAAATATATATCCACACTAAAAATGTGCATATTGTTGCCTATACTGTATTCATAGACATTTAGTTATAATGAGCCAGCACTAAAGAACAGGACAAAAGTAGGACTGAACCCAACAGAAACTTTTAAAAGTGAACAGTACATTTCTTATTTTTCGGTTTGATAGCTATTCTTTCATTTAAACCTGGTCTTTCTGACCCTCTGGTTGAAAAAATCCAGTACTGTTCTCTTTTTAAGAGGAAATTATCATAATCACCACCTCTCAGGCTTTTTATGGGCTTCTCTATGCCCAAAAAGGACCAGTGATGTTCATTCGGATTTTTTACTTTTTCCATATGGGTTGCTAGTGCATTCTTCTGGTCATTATGATTTATTGCCCTCAGATGCTCACCCATCCTTTCTTTCAGCCTTCTTTTGGTTTTTCCTATGTAAAAGCAACTACATGTGCAAGTGGCCATATAAATGACTCCCTCCATTGCACAGGTTATAAATCCTCTTACTTTTGTATCCCTATGTGTTTTGGGGTTCAAAAAACTCTTAGTTTGTGTCAAAGATTTACACAATTTACAGTTACCACATTTATAGCAACCATCCTGTATTTTTGGTAGCCACATTCTACCCTGTTCCTGTTTAGGCAGCACAGAATGAACCAACATGTCTTTTAAACTCCTGCCTTTCCTATGTACCATTCTGGGCTTTACATCACTAAGGTCCTTTAGGCCTGGGTCTAGACTGACCAAATGCCAATTTTTTTATTAATGTTGCTAATTTCTTCTGACTGGGCATTATAGATGCTAACAAAGTTTTTCTTTGATCCCCTTTTTCCAATTTTTCCGTTTGTTTCTGTATGACCGCTGACCTTTCTATCCCACTCACTTCTTTTCTGGCTTTTGAAATTATTCTTGCAGGATATTTTCTCTCTTTTAATCTACTTTCAAGTTCATCTGCTCTCTTTTCATATGCATCCTTAGTGCTACAGTTTCTTTTCACTCTCATAAACTGCCCCTTTGGGATGCCAGCTATGGTGTGGAATGGGTGACTGCTATATGCCTGCAGAAGTGTACTTCTGTCAGTACTTTTCCTAAATAAATCTGTCTCTATTCCCCTTAGTCCATCTTTTTTGATAATCAGTTCTAAAAAAATAATCTGTTTAAAACTGAAGCATAGGGAGAAATGCAGATTAGGATTACTTGCTTCCAAAAACTTGACAAATTCAAAGAGTTCTTTTTCCAACCTTGTCCAGATGATAAAGATGTCATCTATAAAGCATCTGTAGATGTCTATCTTTTCTCTGTAAGGGTTTGTGTCCATATTCCTGATAAAATCTTCATCCCATTTACCTAAATAAAGGTTTGCAAAATTAGGAGCAAAAGTTGCCCCCATTGCCGTCCCTTTCTTTTGTATGTACTGCTCATCAGAAAAAAAGAAGGTTTTACACATCAACACAAACATAGCAAGTTTAACCAACATTTCAGTAGGTGGATCTCTCACTTCTCTACTATCCAGAAAATACTCCATAGCAGTCAGTCCCCCTTCAGGTGGTATGTTAGAGTACAGAGACTCAACATCCAAGGTGACAAACAAACTATTTTCTTCAATAGCTATATCTTCTAGTACTTTAATGTCACCTGTATCTTTTAGGTATGATGGGACCTCTTGGGCTAAGGGTTTTATATAGTAGTTAATGTATTGTGACATGGGCTCAGTGAGGTAACCATTACCTGATACTATTGGGCGTCCCAGAGGGTCAGTGAGGCATTTATGTATTTTTGGGAGGATATATAAACAGGCAGTCATGGGGTTCTGCACTGTTAAAAATGAAAAAAATATCCTCACTTATCCACTCTTTTTCCTTTATCTCAGAAAGGTACTTATCTATTTCAATTTTGTACAGGGGGTCGGATCTGTAGGTACCCTTTCATAAAACTTTACATTCCCCAGTTGCCTGCATACTTCCAAAGAGTATTTGTCTGTGTCCATAACCACAACAGAGCCCCCTTATCCACTTTCTTAATGGTTATACTTTTATCACCACTTAATGCATTTAAGGCAGATTTTTCAGCCACACTTAGATTATTTTTTATAGATACATTCTCCTTATTATGCTGACTTCTGTCAAGATCCAGCAAATGACTTTCTCAGCTTTTAGAAAAAGTTTGTAAGGCTGGAGTTAATGGAGGACAAAAAGTGGAGGGTGGTTTAAATTTCTGAATAGTTACATCAGTATTTTCAGTCGCCACAATGCCACTTACCCCCATTTGTATAGTTCCTATATTTTCCTCCTCTCTTCTGTTGAAAAAAGAGCGTAATCCCAGGTTCCTAGTAAATTTATGCCAGTCTATTATTGTCTCCAATAAGCTGAATCTTTGTTGCGGGACATAGGACAAACCTTTATTAAGAAGCCCTATTTCCACTTCTAATAGATCTCTCTTGATGAAATATTGACCACATTGTTTACTGGTAACCTCTTCTCATCTTCCCCCTCATGTTCCAACCTCTTCTGCCTCTGTTCCAATGATTGCCACCTCCTCCTCTTCCTGCCCCCCCCTCCTGATCCATTTTTTGGGGGCTGAATAGTATTAATGGGTTGGCTCCGTCTCAGGCCTGGTGTCCTATCCTGAGCTGTTTCTTCTGAGTATTCTTCCTCTCCCAAATAAGTCTTTTCCACAATACTCAGTTCTTCATTTTCTGGGCTCCCAGCTAGGTAAGCTGCAACAAATGTTTGTCTTTTTGGGATAGTAATACATTTTATTACTAATCACTGTAACACCTGTTCCCTGGGTTGTCTTTTGCCATTTGGTCAGAAACTGCAGGGACTAAGCTTCCTCACATTCTGATGACTGCAGCAGGATCAAATTGGACAGAACCAAACCAGTAGAACAACAGTTGGTCAGATGAATGGGCTTGCGATAAGAAGGGATTTCAAACTCCACCCACCCATTCTGCCATACAATCTGAACCTTCCCCCAGGCTCTTCTGCAATATGGATGGACAAGGACACTGTCTCCCCCATCTCTTTTCAGTACTGTCCTGAGGGGAGCTTCAGAATCTGCCTAATTAGCTGAGTACAATGTGAATTGATACACGTTGTGCCCACAGTTAGTGCAAAACAAAACTGAGAGATCTCAAAAACATGGCCACTATCTGTACAGAACTGAGACTTGATGTCTCAAATGTCCTGACTTCTTATGAAGGCTGGGGTGATTTTGCACTGGAAGTGATATCACAGAACAATCCCATACAGCAAGTGTGCACACTATATATGGAGTCCAAACAAACAGCTAAAAGACATGATCAGAAAGGGTTAATGGTTGTGGCGCTCTTCACCACCTTACAGGCAGTGGAAACAAAAGTAAAAGCAGTGGAATAGGAGGTTTCAGTTCTGAAAAAGGAGCTGGGCATTCGGTCTGCTAAGATGTCTGAGCAACGGCAGCAGCTCCAAAATAAGACTCAATGTGATCTGCATTGTGTTGTGCAAGATACAGAGAGAGAATTAAGTAGGTTGAAGGACGAGTGTGGTAAGTTGAAGCAGGGTAAGAGGTAAGTGTTACAGATGAATGATTTGATGACTGGTGCAAATGATATGTTGAGGGAGGAGAATGGAGAGTTGCATGAGGAAATGAGAAGGATGGAGAGAGAGAGAGAGTTAGACAAAGAACTTAGGGAAAATTGCAATCTCAGTGTCACATACAGAGTGTTGCAGGAGCGTGTTAGTAAGGGACAGCACAGTTGCAGAGACAATCACATTGTTTGCAGAGCCAAGATGGTGAAAATGCACGAACAAAGAGGGGTGTTGGCTCGTCATATGAAGGTGATGGGCGGACCCTATCCCCTGCCCATTGACCTGGCATGATCAGGTGAGGTACTGGGTCATAATAGCATACCAGGAAGAGTGCTGAAAGCACCACGCTGTGTAATGCATGAGAAGGTTTAGAGTGACGGGGGTTAGAATAGCAGTAGGGAATTACCGCTAACTCTGTTGCTCTGCAGAGACCCTCTGGAGGAATTGAGTTGCTGTGTGCTGGGTTGCTGGTCGAGCCACTCCCATGGTGGAGTGGCTAGGGTACCAGCACATGGCAGAGCAGCAGACCTCAGACCGCATTCCAGTTCCCACCAGGTCTGTTCCTGTGGCAACATTTTGCATTGATTTTAAAAATTTAATTTCCCCCTTCCCAATTTTCTCCCCATCCCCAAAGTTCATGCCCCCCGAGTTGGTTATTTTAAGTCCAGGGGTGTGGGGGTGTGGGGGGCATAGCCCCCTCATGAAACAAAAAGTCCCATTGTTTTCAATGGGGTTCGCTGTTGTAGTCGGGTAGTTGTTGTCTCCAACCTTGTATGTGTGTGCCGCTGTTTTCCTTGTGGCATGTATTCCCGCATGGTTATTGTCTGCGGCGAGATGACCCCGTGCCATCAGGTGATGATGATGATGATGATGAGGTCATCTGAGATGGTGACTCCCATAGTGATGGAGGTGGGTGGAGACACCCACCACTGATTGTTGTTCTCAAGAAGAAGAAGAAGAAGAAGAAGAATCAGCATTTATATAGCACTTTTCATACATCCAAAGTGCTTCAAAAGCAATGCTAGACTGGTAGTGAAGTGACTGAATGTGTGGTGGTGGCCATATTGCACATCATCACCCACACACAGCTTGGATAATTGCATGAACCAGTTTATGGGAAGGGGAATATTGGCCAGGACACCGGGAATAAGGAAGAAGGAGGACAAGCAGGAGATTGATCAGAGGATCGATAATGCGATCAAGCAGGCTGGTATTGTCCTGGCTCTCTCTGAAGAGCAGTTGGAGGCACTTAGAGAGGAAATGAGGAAAATGTTTTGTGATGGGGAGAAACAACCTGTCCTTAAGAGCATAGCCACCACTATGGCTGAGGAAGTTGTGAAAGGTATATGAGGAGCTAGCAGCTCCAACCCCGTTGTAATTTCCAACCCACTGCAAGCCACCCAGGCAATCCAAACCATTGCAGAAAAGGTAGGTTGTATGACCACTAGTGATAATTTGAGTTGTCACATGGAAAAGATTAGGAGCCAGTGTGAAATGCTCAGTCTCCTTGAGGAGTACTGAGTACAGGTCCTGAGGCAAACGTTGAGCCCAAGCTCTGGATGAAACCACCCAAAGCTGCTCGAACTGATACATGGGCAAGGTTCAATGACATAGCCACTGAACTACTGGCTGCTCACAACCCCAGTCTCATTGGTGTAATGCTAGCCCAACTCATTAAGCAGTACACAAAGGAGAGCCCAGGACAGTAAAATAATCGATTGTGGCTGGCTAACAACACTGTCAAATGTCTGACACATGAAAGCAGCAGCTGTGATTTAACTGAATGCAAAATTTTGTTTCTGAAAAACATGCAGCCAGCCCTGAGAGAAAAAGTCAAATCAACAGTGTTCCCCAAAACTGATAAATTTGTCAAAATCCTGGAGAGAACAGAAAGAGTTTTCCAACTGTGCGTGTGAGACCTAACAGCAGGCTTCAGATCCAAAGTGGCCATGGTGCAGAACATCAGCGAGCCATCTATGCACTATACAGTAGAAGGGAAGAGTGAGGAGACAAAGTCTAATAAGGCCTCAGTCCACAAGATGAAACCCTCTCGGGGAGCGGTGTACCACAAGAATGAAAAGAAACAGTACTACCAGCCTTAGCAAAATCAGAAGTCCAATTCACAGCAGCAAGTGAAGACAGACCCTGGATACAAAGGCCAAAACCTAGGCCCCATGTACTGGGAGCTAGCCCAAGAAAACAACAGGCTTAGGGAACTAGTGACAAAAGTACAATCACTGGTGGATGTCATTCCCAAGGAAACAGTAGCTTCAATGGCAGCTGCCACCACTGTGCCAGTTGCAACACTGGAAGAGGCCCAATTGGAATCTGTAGAAATCCAAGATTCACTCTATACAGAGGCCTGACAGATGCTTGAGGTAGCCAAAGCTGACCCAGCTGGGGAGAGCTACAACTACCCACCTGAAGGAGAAGACCATGAAAGTTCAGACTGATGGTTATAGTCCCCAGTTCGAATAATCACCACTCTTGTGACTGATGATAATGGATGGCCTTGTATAAAGGCCATGGTTGGGGGCCACCAGCTACAGCTACTATTAGATACAGGTACAGCTGTGTCTGTTTTTTACAAAAGTGAGCCACACAATTCCCCATAGTCAACCAGGAAGGCAACCTCAGCTCAAACCTTTGAGGGAATGGTTGTAACCACTTACCGGTCCAATCCGATACCAGTGGAGATTAGTACACTGATGGTGACCCACAAGTTTGACCTGATGGTATTACGTCATCATCCCAGCATTTTGGGAATTGATTTCCTTGCACAATACGTCTGTGTTGTGGACCTAGCTAACTAACTTCTGCTAAGATCCCAAGACAATGCCATGAGTTGCTCATCTCTGATTCACACGTGGTGGCTGGAGTGGCAGCCAGTGACATGGGGTATGACATTGCCACACTGTTCTATGGGAGCAAACTATTTTCTTGACTGGAACCTATCCTGCAAAAACATTTGGAAGCTTTTGCTAAAAACAAACATGACTTTGGGATAATGAATACTCTCATAGAGGTTGCAGGCAAGGAACCAGCTTGACAGAGACAACACCCATTTCCTACAGAGGCATTACCCTCACTAAGGGCCACCATCAAATCAGTGCTAAAACAGGGGTCATCAGACCATGTGTTTCAGCAGCCAGTTCACCTACTGTATATGGCATGTGAAAAAGCCACACCACACTTGGAGACTCACCACTGATTACAGGAAATTTAACCAGGTTAACCCCAGCTGTGCACCCACTGTTGCATTGGCCTCAGATGTGCTCAAACTGCTAAAACTGAACCACAAATGGTTCAGTACTCTGGGTATCTCCAGTGACTTTTGGTCATGCCCATTAGCCCCTGAGAGCCAATATAAATTTGCCTTCACATTTGAAGGAAGCCAGTACATATGGAACTGCTCACCCCAGGGGTTCCACAATAGCCCCTCCTGGTTCCACATCCACATGAGGGATGCCATCAAGGACTTCTCAACACCAGAATGCCTCTTGCAGTATGTGGATGATCTGGGTTTCACATCAACCACCATAGAAAAACATCTAGAACTCCTAGATGAGCTTCTGACTCTCTTACAAAGAGCAAGCCTCAAGTGCAAACCTGCCAAAGTACAACTTTGCAAAAAAGAGGTCTCTTTCCTTGACCTAAGTATCACTGCAGAAGGAAGGAACCCCACCCTAAACAAGATACAGGGCCTACAAGATTTGCCACTCCCAACCAGTGTTGCAACACTTAGATATTTCCTGGGTATGATCAATTAATCCAGGGGCTTCATTTGTAATTTTGCACAAAAGGCTACTCCTGTCTATGAGCACTTAAAAAAGGATGTCCCCTGGATATGGGGGCCTCAGCATACAGCAGTAGTTGCTGTCCTGAAGAAATCACTGGCCTCTGCCCCAGTATTAGTCAACCCAAACCCATAACGTCCATTTCATTTGGAAATAGCAACCTCTGAGGACGGCATGTCAGCAGTTCTCACTCAGAAGGTTAATGATACTCTCAGACCCATTGCATATGCATCCCAAATGTTCACACCAATGGAACTGAAATATTCTCTGTGTGACAGAAGCCTTCTGGCTACATACTTGGTGATCAAACACTTCCTTTACATTATAGGATTTTCTCCAATTGTGCTCCACACCAGCCATACCACTACCAACTTCTTGCTTTCAGACAGAGTCAAGGATGGGACAGTCTCTGATACCAGACTTACCCATTGGTCACTCCTCTTGTAGGATCAGGACATCAGAGTACAGCCAGAAAAAATACCCTCTATCTTATCCCATGGCCTGCTATCCCAAGGACCACCACATGAGTGTGGCTTGCAGCCACCAAGCCTGTCAAACCCAGGCCCATTCTTGCCAGCCACAGAGTTGAACCTGAAAAATCTTACCTTGTGCCATACCTTCACAGATGGCTTTTCATCCTACCATGAGGGGGCACAACTAGCAGGATTAGGTGTGCTGATGGGGATACCATACAGGCATCCAAAGAATGTAATGTTAAATCATCTCATTGTGCAGAACCAGCAGCATTGGCCTATGCACTGGAAATTGGCAAAACTTGAAAAGCTGATACCATCATCTGTTCTGACTCCTCTTGGGTCAGTAATTCCCTCACAGAATTCATGCCCTTTTGGAAAATCCATTCTTTTGCTTCTTTTGATAGCACTCCAAGCAATTACAAAGACCTATTCATATACATTAATGGCCTTGCTCAAAAGTTTGCATACAAACTGTACAGTCATAAGGTAAAGGCCCACTCTACAGCCGAACCCTTTCACAACTGCAATGATTGAGCAGACATCCTTGCCAAGGATGGTTCTCAAGGGGGGGACATATGGACGATGTCTCACCCAATACTAGAAGCAGTAGTAGCAGCAGCAAATGCAAAGGACCAAATGGTCCCACTGGATCATAGTGCAGTACAAAAGACAGATCCACAAATCAAAGAGGTGTTTCACTACTTATCAAAAGACAAGGAAAAAGAGCTGTCAACAAACAATCCATTTAAAAGACATACAGATAATTTGCACCTCTCAGAAGATCAAAGAACTGGTATGGTACAAGTCTGCAGAAGAAGAAGAACAAAAATTGTGGGTGGTTTCTACATCACTGTGATTAAAGTTCATTCATCAGGTCCATGACACCCCTACAAGTGGACACCACGGGGTGGATAAAATCCTGCAGAGATGAAAAACTGCAGGAGGGTTGCCTGGTATGACAGTGGATGTCCAGCATTACATGAACAATGGTCTAGTCTGTGCACAGAACAACCCAATTCCTGGCAAGAAAAATGCAAAATTGCTACCCCAGAGTCAATCTGGCCCCTGACATGCAATTCTGATTGATTTCATTGGTCCTCTACCCAGAACCAGCAGAAACAACAAGTTTGCACTTGTGATAACAGACCTATTCTCAAAATGGACAGAGGCCTATCCAACTCAAGCACCCAAAGCATAATTGACAACACAAATTCTGGTAGAACAAGTATTTACCAGATGGGGCCTACCTCTCAAGGCAGACTCTGACCCAGGATCCAGCTTTACAGGTGAGGTGATGAAACAGTCTTTGGTAATGCTTGGTATTAGTCAAAAATGTCACATCCCATATCATCCTCAATCCTCAGGCCAGGTAGAAACTAATGTTTTGCAAATTCATAGATGACAACCCCAAAAACTGGGACACTTTGTTGCCCTTATTCCTACTGGCGATCAGAACAACCCAGCTTCATCAACCCGGTGTACTCCATTTGAAGTAATGACTGGGAGACACATGAAATTACCTGAGCATCTGTTGATTGACCTTACTGCACCCACTGAAGATAGAGAGGCAGTGGACACCTACTGTATGTTGCACAACTAAGAGACAGCATTACCCAGACTCACTTGTTTGCAGCTAAAAACATGGGACACACCCAACAGCAATCCAAAATGTACTTTGACAAAACTGTCAAAGAAGCCAATCGGCAAGTAGGGGATCAGGTCATGGTACTGAAATTCTCTACCCCGATCCACCCATTTGCAAACAAATTTGAAGGCCCATATGACATTGTCAACAAACTTAGCCCAGCTGTTTATCAAGTCAGAATCACAGATCAGAAAAAGCCAATAGAAAAGTGGCTTCATGCCAATCAGATAAAGTTGTACAAAGGTAATTAAAAGAACTACCATCCCACCAGAAAGGAGAAGGTCATTGATTACTAATGGTTTGCTTTTTCTCTTTTCAGATACCCAAGATGACTGTGACAATAATTCCACTGATTCTCCTGATCCAGGACACACAGGCAGGTGTGCTCCTAAAAGATGTTTTCACTGACTCCCAAAAGGAGATGAATCCTAACACCAATCCAAATTTAAAAAATCTACTCCACGCCTTACATCCTGTAGATGATAGATATTTCCTCCCAGCTTATGTGCCACCACCCAAACCAGACAATGATGTTAGTATCAATGTTCCATCCAGACTGATAACAGTACAAGAAGGTAAAGATGCATATCTGAATGCAATGGTGGTGGCACCTGTCCAAGCTTGCCTACAACTTGAATGGCAGACTGATAGCAATGGCAAACAAATTCCAGTAGCCTCCCCCCCCCCCCCCCCCGTCCAAAGGCACCTTCCAAGGCTGGTCAAACACCTGTATTTCCCCCAACTGTACCCTATCCATATGCCAAGCCTTGCCCCAACACACAGGTCTGTAGAACCTTACAACACTTATGAATCCAAATTTTTGCACTAAATTTCCAAATATGACAACTAGACAATATTGTGTAGACCATTCCATTGCTAGCATTGCCATTTTTCTTACTGTCATCCCTCCTACTCAGGAGGAACCTATCCAGTGCCCTGTTCAAGAATCAGGACCAACTACAGTAGTGGTCTTGTAGCACCATCACTCCCAGGTACCATTGTAAATAACGTATAGTCCATGCATGTCCCAGTAGTGCTTAACCTCACCAACTGGAACATGGCAGAGTTTGGTTACTGTGCTAATACAAATACTTCCATATTAAACAGTGTTATGTTATTGGACCTACTAGCAGCATATCAAGCATTCACACAAGACCTGGTAGCCAGGCCACACACCACAGAATATTTAGGTGTATTCTGATTCCCCAATCAAAAACAATGAAGTAAACAAAAAAGAGACTTAACTGGTGCAGCCAGTGCCACAGGCACTGTTACAGGTTTATTTGGTACAGTTAAGTCAGTTTGGAACAGGGCAGACCTTGTAGCCATTAAAAGTCAAACCCTAAAGCTTCAGACAGGGGTAGGCCAGTATGTTCTTACTCGTGTATTGCATGGTATAGATGGTATCACTCAAGAAGAACGCTTTACCATGTACAATATGTATGATATTACACACAGATTTAATTAATCTAAACATAAGATTAATGAAGTGGTATTTCAAAAAAAAAAAGAAGCTTCTGAGCACCACATATCCAGGGAACGTTTATGTTCAGCATATGGTTCTAATGTCATAACCACTATGACAAATGTCTTCTGGGATCTCAAATCTGGTAGAATCCCTTATTTGATTCACGATAAAGGTATGGCCAAATGGTATTGCCCACACTGTCATTCCATATCATGTACTGTAAAATGTATGCAAAGAACTGTTTCTTTTCCTTTAGCTGCAGCCAGAAATCTAATTTTTGTTACCAGACACCCTAACCAGAGGTCCTGTTACAACATACGTCAATGCTCTATTTGGGACACTATGTATGTGACTTTTACTGTGTCTCTTCCACGCTTCAATACAAAGACTGCTATTTTTGACAGACTTGCTCTTATCCATTTCATGGGACATCTCAAGGGCAGCATCTACAGAGAAAAGATTGCTTTAACGCCTCTACTGGTCTTTCATACTGAACTTGATGTGTGGGTTGCGACCCACACTAATTGTTGTGCCAAAAAGAGTTATCACTACTTATGCTGCTGTGATGTCTTTGATTTAATCAAACCTGTTTGTAGTTATGCACCTGATTCTTTTGATTGGTCATTTCCCATGGACTCTGATATTGCTGATAATGACACTATGAATGTTGGCACTGTCAAACCACTGCTTTATACAGCTCAGCCAGCCATGCTGAAACCAGCTTCGATCTACAAGGACTACAAGGAGGATGTTCAACATTTCACAAGCCGTCTAAAGAATTTGTTGCTTCCCTGCCCTATCCAACTCACCAAATGGAAGATTCTTCAGGTTCTTGCATCCTAAAATTCTGGTGGACAATATTGTGTTGTTACAAATCATAAAACTTTTGCATATGTGATTTAACATGTAGCATAACTGAACCTAACTTTTGCTTTGTTTCATATGAAAGAACAGTTATTGGCCATATGGTTATAACACCTGTTCCCATCCCAGAACTAGATTACATTGACAGTAACCTTGACTATATGGATGCTCTAGCTCAGTATTTACCCCTTTTCAATGTTCATATTGACCCTTTGATATTGAATTTATGCTCATTGCTTGAAAGAAAAGATTCACACCTGATTTATATTAGCAATAATATTACCAAGGCAGGGTATTCCCTGAATGATTTATTTAATGATGGAGATTTGGAAACTGCTTTATCTAGTACCTGATTAGAATTTACATTTAAAGGTTTTGTTATTTTGCAAGCATTTTTGATTATTTTTCTGATATTAATGCTTTTGTTTGAGACATGTGCTTCAACAACATTATGCACAACTGAAATATCTTTTGGCCTCTCGTGCAGCTGTTCTGTGAGAGTGCTAACACTATCCAACCATACTATTTGTGTTGCCTCCTTATTCAGGCAACAAGGGGGGATTATGTAGACCTGCTACCCCTCTGGTCCCCCATATAACATCACTGTAACATGTTAGAAAATGATTATAATACAGTTTCCTATGATACTAATTACTGCTTAGCTTGCATGAGAAATCCACAGTACAATCGTGGTCTAGCGTGGCATCTTGTGACTTTTGCCAATATAAGCATTTATTGCTTTATTACTGCTGTGTATAAAAGAATGTCTATTGTTTTACCGAAAGTGCTTGACCTTGCACAAATGTATATCCAAGATTAATGTACACCAGCCAGAGATGCCCACCAAACTGACCAATGAGATAGTTATTAGTAGTGTACAAATGTGCTGTTTCTACAGTAACCAGAACTGTTATCTCCCATATATTATGTTGTATAATTGCATTCTACCCCGAGTTCCATCATTCTTCTTAAATAGACAGAGATCTTTCCAGGTTCCTGGCTAGGGAAGCTGCAACAAATCTTTGTCTTTTTGGGGATAGTAATACATTTTACTACTAATCACTGTAACACCTGTTCCTGGGTTGTCATTTGCCATTTGGTCAGGAACTGCAGGGACTAAG
This sequence comes from Neoceratodus forsteri, assembly GCA_016271365.2. Taxonomy (NCBI): domain Eukaryota; kingdom Metazoa; phylum Chordata; order Ceratodontiformes; family Ceratodontidae; genus Neoceratodus; species Neoceratodus forsteri. Next base: position 1,107,811,786 of record CM057456.1, on the reverse strand, counting down.
TCTCCTGTCACTGGAAAAAAAGGTCCCTCATCTTCCCTACTGTCCCTGCTTTCCCCCCATCCCAATCCTCCCACTGAGCACCCACCACACCACTCCCTTCCCTTACCCTATACTTACTTCCAGAGGTCATATTCTGTTCTCTTCTGTGGACCAGGACATGTCTGCACTCTTTAAGGCCAGACGCAAACTGAGGAATCAAGAGAAGTGCCATATAAAGTATTTCAATGGTGTTTTGAACTTGTGTTTATAACTTTGCCATTTTTTAGGCCATTTTTCACCAAATTTTCAACATGGCCTTTCTGGAACCCACCCCATGAACACTGCCACTCTCATTTTGTTAATTGGGCCCAGAAGGTGATTTTGTGGTTGCTGCATGAAATCACCTTTCAGGACAAAATAATGAAATTTCACCACCAGTGTTCATGAGGTGGGGTCCCAAAAAGGCAATGTTGAAAATTTGGTGAACAAATTCCTAAAAATGTCTGAGTTATGCACACTCATTTAAATTTTCCTATGCATGCAGATAACTTTGGTAATTTTCAATATTTTTTGAAACCATGTCATGAACCGTACAGCTGTCATTTTTCACATCCTGTCTGTAACGTGTTTTTGCACCTGTGGCATGGAATGGCATTTTGGCATACATTTGAAAATTTTCAGCTATGGGGTTTATGAGGTGAGGTCATAAGAAGACTATGTTGAAAATGTGGGGTCAAAATATGAAAAAATGCCAACGTTATGACCATTCATTACAGTTTCACTACACCTGCTCATAACTTTGGAAATGTTAACTATTTTAACCCCAGATTTTCAATGTAGTCTTCTTATTACCCCCACCTCATGTATCTCACAGCTGTCATTTTTGAAATCCTGTCCAAAATGTGTTTTTGCACCTGTGGCATGGAATGGCATTGCAGTTGCATAGAATTACATTTTGGCAGGTATTCAAAGCTTTTCTGCTCTGGGTACAGGAGGTTGGGTAATAAGATAGCTATGCTGACAATTTGGTGTCAAAATATGTAAACATTCCAAAGTTATGACCATTCATTGCAATTTCACTATGCCTGCTCGTAACTTTGGAAATTTTCACCCCAGATTTTCAACATAGCCGTCTTATGACCCCATCACATGTACTGTATGTCACAGCTGTCATTTTTCAAATCCTAGCCAAAATGCCTGTTTGCACCTTTGGCACCGAATGGCATTGCAGGTGCGCAGAATTACATTTTGGCAGGGATTTGAAAATTTTCTGTACTGGGTACATGAGGTGGGGTAATAAGATGGCTATGCTGACAATTTGATCACTGTTGTCCTATAAATGGAAGTGCAGGGCCCAAAGGGCTGTATGCTTCCACAGCTACACACACATATATATATATATATATATATATATATATACACACACACATATATACATACACATCTATGGAGGGATGGGAGAGCAGGGCCCAGAGGTTCATGTGCTCCCACAGGTAAATAAGGATAGGATTATACTATCTCAAAAAGTAAGGAAAGAAATTGCAAAAAACTGCATTAGTGCTCTCATTAGGGATAAAGCCACAAAAGTAGGGAAATGTGGCATTAGAGTTTTCAAAGATAACACCCATCAACCCTGCACACACCAACAGGTGTCAGGGGGGTGCCTTGGGGTCAACGGCCCAAACGCTCACCCTATTCTCCTACACTGTACCCATCTCAGCTTATTTACTTCTGGAATGAGTTGAGCGTTAGGGTCGACAACCCCAAGGCACCCCTGATGCCAGTTGGTGTGTGTAGGTTGGGTGTGGGGTGTTAGTTTTGAAAACCACAACCCAAATTTCCCCACTTTTGTAGCTTTATCTCTAACTAGAGCATTAACACATTTTTTTTTTGCAATTTATATATATTATAGGGGCACAGTAGCACCCCTATAGTTAGGGTTGAGTAGTCTGTTCAATGTTAATACCCTAACTTTGCACAATAATAACTTTGGCTCTGTTTGATGAAATCAGCAGAAATTTTGTATGTATTGTCTAGGAGGCACATTCTTGATCTGTATAAATGTTTGTGATGGCAGCTGATGTGGTTTCTGAGATCCACATGTATCATTGTTTGTAAATGTCTAACTTTTTTCCTGTACTTAACATGCTTTTTTGCTCTTCCCTACAGCCTACATGGAACAGAATTTTTATTCCAAACTTGCAGGGGACACGTGTCTTGTCCTAAGGTAGTGCCTTTGACAGGTCTGGTGAAAAAATATTTAAGGGTTCCTGAGTTATAAGGCTTTAAAATGTTGTGATTTCTGACCTGCACATGCCCAGTAGGGCTTTTGAGATAACATTTTGCAGTGAAAGTAAAAATGTGATGCTGCAAATGTGCGTTTTGATTTTGCACCACTTGTTGGGCAGGGCACCAAATGTTTTTTGTGCCATGCCAACTGCCATCTTGTTAGTTTTTTCCAGGAACTAACAAACATAGAAGATACATAAAATGCTGGAATTTAAAAAAACAAACATCAGAACCTAGCTAAACAAGACCTGTTTAGTTAGATTCTGATGTTTGTTTCTTAAAATAATGGGCACAAATATATTTTCTCAGCTCCCAAAATCCTGGGTGCCCAGCTTACTGAGAGGAGCGCTTCCACTGCATTCTCTGTATGAGAACAGTGGGAATTCCTTGACTGCTGAAGCCACAGATGAACTTGTTCTACCAGCTGCAGTGTGAGCTGTGAGCTTCCCTTACCCTGGTGTTTAGTTGTGCCCCCTCACACTCCATCACTGTCTCATAAATAAATATAAACTTTCCCTGGTGTCTGGTGGCACCCCCCACCTGCCAATCACTGTCCCTATAAATGCAATAAATATTTTCCCTGGTGTCTAGTGGTATCCCCCACCCACCAATCATCATCCCCATTAACAAATACATCTTCCCTGGTGTCTAGTGGCACCCCCAGCCTCCCATTTCATTCATAAACTGAAATGAAGAAAATGGTCCCTCAGTGTTTTTTTTTCAATCCTGTACAAAAAAATGGTCCCTTGCTGATCATCCCCCCACCCTACCCCCCGCTAATCAGCCCCACCCCACCTCTCACTCATCACCCACCACCCCACACCCTAGCAGAACACCACACAGCTTCACTCACCTGTTCATGCATGCAGATCAACCTCAAGTGATGACAAATGGTGATGATCCACCTATTTGTAGGTATTTGCAGCCCATAGGAGAAAAGCAAGTAATACAAAAATCCAGCTATTTCCTTATAAACAACTATCAACGATGTGAATATGTTACATGTGTAATCAGTCTTACACCTGCTTATACAGACCATGCAACTTTGAGACTTATCTTTTCACGGATTACCTTGCTTTTGTTATGCAAAGTTTTTTTCTTATTTTTCCTACTTTTGCGACTGCTAAGACACACAGAAGTGGGTTTGCAAGTCCCAAAAGCATGTTAATGAGGGATGAAAGCAGAGCCTGTTTTCACGATACACAACAGCCTAAATTCATTAATATCTAAAAACGACTGTTTTTTTCAAAAATATAAACACTTGAAGATCCAAATATACACCCTACACTATCGACCACATACGATTTAGTCTCTACTTCCAAAACATTTTCCTGTTTTTGATGCAGAAAGGTTTCTCTTGGTTTTTTTTTCACTTTTATGACAACTAATGCTCATGAAACCATAAGTCTTACAGTGGAGTCAGCCAGGATGAAAGCAGCAAAAGGCAACTCAATAATTCCTGCATGGCAGAAGGGCTTAATTAACATTGAATTCCCTGCAGCATACTGCAGCACTCTGCAGAAATAATGCAAGGTACAGCACTGCATCCTGACTGGCTCTACTACAGTACATCTTACAAAAATGGATTGTTAGTCACAAAATTAACTCATGTCATTTTTGCAAAAATCCAGTTATGAAAAACTTCATGAAAAAGATTAACAATGCTTAAACAGAATGACATTTTATTTTTCTAATATTTAAAGTCTAACAATTTCTCAGTTAAGTCACTTAGCTAAGAATCATCCTTGGACAAAACTACAACAAGCTTGAAAGTGTCATTTTTCAACTTGCAGTCAAGGCAATATGGTCTAAATAACCATATTTGTAAGTATTTCAACCATCTTGAATATTCAAGTTGCTCACCAACCATTACCAAATTTACAAGAACTAGAGATCCCAGTACTGATTATGTACAAGCTGAATGTTGGGTTACTCTGTTCAAGGATGGTCATAGTATTGAGGATCGAATCTCAGGGATTAATTTAGTGCCTTCTGAACCCTAACTACAGTGGTCCTATCATTCCACTAAAACAAATCCTTTTAAAAAATTATGTTAAGATAACATGAGGGTCACAAACATACCTCAAAAAGTCAGGACATGCTGACTTAGGGTCTTAAAAGAGCCTAACTCTGCATGTTCTATGTAAGCAAGATAGTGGGATTTCATATGGTATCTCCCAGGTTGTGCCTGAAAATAGACATCTTTATTTTAATTTTTTTATTTAGAATATTGGTAATCGGGAGAGGCACACTGAGCCAAGGCTCATTTCCTGATGTGACCTGGGAGGATGGAGAAGTGGAGAACAAAATACATTACAATAATATAATATAGAACAATGTTGAAATATATCATCTAAATCCATTCCAGTTATCTCATTTTACATGTAGTAGTTAACTTACATTCAATAACATTTGAAAACAATGAGTAGTGTATACAGTTTATGACTAGTGTACTTACCTGGTTAATGTGAACAGATACAGTAAATAAATCTCTCTGATATCAGGATCAATGACACCTCAGTTCTATGCAGTATTTGGATCAATAACACCTCAGTTCTATGCAGAACCTAATATGCAACATTATGAAACTGTACTACCTTACTTACACAGACTATGTGTGCATTTGCATAACAACAGGATTAAGGCAGGCCAGGAATATTTAAAACACTTTTTTTAATTAAAATAGCAGTAATGCAGTCCCAAGGGTTATGTTAATGGGCAGTTATTCACCCACTGGGGTAGAAGCTCTCAGCTATGCACTGTGCAACATCGTACTCTGAGAGGGTGAATAATAGACCATTAACATACCCCTAGTCATTCCTTATTGCTTAAATGTCAAATATGTTGTAACATGTTTATAATAAAAAATGAATTTCTTCACAAAATATTTGCTTGTGGATCTTCTGCAAAACTCCCTACAAAAAATGTATCTGTCATAAGAATACTTTTTTTTTTTAATTTATTTTATTCTTTGGTAACCGAGTAAGACCCACTGTGCACAGGTACTTTTTTTTAGGGGCAATCCGGGAGCACTGGGGAGGTTCAGTGACTTGCTCAGTCATGAGTATGCATGTGGAAGCTGTGGGAATCAAACCCAGGTCTGTCTGCTGCATGTACCAAGCTCATTAACAGCTCATTACTCTACCCTCTAGGCTATACTGCCAGCTTAATTAGTATGTTGTCACTTGTGTTTATAATAAAAAGGTAATTTCTTCACTAAACATTTACTTCTATATCTTCTGAAAATTTGACTGTAAAAATGTATCTCTCACAAGGATGATGCTTAATTAACGTGATTTTATATTTTTTACCAAATGCTTACTTAGTCTGTGCAAACAAGGTAATACGGTTTCATAGTGCTGTTAGCTGGGTTCTGTTAGACCCCTGAGGAATCCCCCAGGGTGTACCAGAAATATGAAATCTACTATCTGCATGCACAGAAAGCATGGAGTTAGGTTTTGTTTTACCCTTACTAGCATTTCATGACTTCTGTGTTGTTCATGACTGTAAGCTTATCTTAATGTAGATTTGTTGAAATAATTTCCTTTCTTTTAAGAAGAAAAATCACTAGCAGATGATGAACTACATTACACTCTGAAGGAATGGTATTTCCCTAACATCAGTATAGTACAGTCAAGTCGTATTAAACTATTCCACCAGTGAGTTGGTTTAGCATTGTTTTTTACAGTTGACAATGCACTGGCAACTCATATTGCATTATTTTGCAGTGCTTAACCAGCTCAAGAGCAATGTTTGTAAAATGTTTTTGCAACTCATTTGGATTGCATCAGTAGTCCAGTCACAATGCAATGTAAAACTGAGTTTTAAAACCTAAGAAATAGCTTGTGCAGAGCTTTGTGCTGGCTCCACCAACACTTATGCAACACACTCAGAAATGCTAAAACAATTCATTGGAGGAACAGTTTAATGTGAATTGTACTGTATTTCCAAGCACAGAAAAATACTCCCACATCTATGCTTGGAGAAAAGGTGCCAAAGTTAGGGTAATGTGGACATGGCATTACGCAACTGTTCAAATCCTGATAAACATCACACCACAAATTTAACATGGCTCAGAGTATTACTTTTTTACCTGAACATCATCATCATCAATTCAAATATTGTTCAACTTTCAAATAAGTAATTACAAAAGACATACATATATAACCTCAAGTAATTAAATTATAAATAAATAAAACCTAGTCTGAATACCTACATATATAATCCAATAACACATTATCACAATCACATTACATATACAGACTGAGCATCATAATTTTAGAGGTCATAAAGTAAGAAATGAAAGTGCAAATAGTATCATGGCCACTTCATGTGACATTAATCCTCCTGTGATTTCATGTGCAATTTTCTTTCTTCAATTGTTTTTAGAAGGGAGACCACAGGGACCAGGATTCTCAAGTCCCTTGATTTTAAGAGGTGGGTCAACAAATATTGTGATTCATATTGGAACCTTCCAAGGATTTCTCCTAGTAATTGTTTTCTACATTTGTCATATAACTGACTCATGATAACAAGGTGTACAAGATTGTCTTCCCTTAAATTACACTTGCAAAGAATAGATTTTTTATCTTTTTTATCTTTACTACATTGGGATGATTTCCAATTACTGGTAATACATTCAAATCTGAACCTAGTTATCATTTTCCTTTGGGTGGGGTTCTGTAATATTTGAAGATATTGTTCTGCTTTATGAATTCTTTTATTTCTAGCCAACCATGGGCATACTTTGGATAGCTTTCATGCTTCCATATACTTTTGCGTGTATACATCTCTTACTCTAGTTCTTATTCTTTCCCTGATATGAGGGAATGGTAATCTTAGGCTATCTGCTATAACCTGCAGGAGTCCTAATGACTTGATATTCTTTTCCACAACCTGAGTACTTGGGAATTTAATATTTAATTTTAAATAATCTGTGGCTTTGTCTATACATAACCTGGGGAGTCTGTTTTCCTCCATTCTAAATGCTTTTATTCAGTAAGTTATCAATCTTTGTTGAATCTGACATTCAACTGCAGTTTACCAATTTCAGCCCTTACTACGGCTAATGGAGCACTTTTTGGGAGGCCTAGTAATCTTCTATAGAACTTATTTAAAGAGGGTTCCAGATTTAACTTTGTTTAGGCACTACATATTTCTGCCCATATAAAAGCTGGCTGCATAGTTTAGCATTAGCTACACTAATATTACCCTTGATGGATTTTCTTCCATATTTATATGAAAAAGAGGTTAGAATCGGGAGAAAGTTCTTGGCTTTATTTTCTACGTCCCTAACATGACTATGCCAAGTTCCTCTCTGATTGACTATTATGCCCAGATAACAACACTCTGTTACTATCTCCAGGTTATAATTACCTAGAAAACATCTGTATGACTTTTTATTTATGTCACATACTAAAACTTTGGTCTTACTGTAATTAAGCTGCAAGTTAGCTTTGTTGTATTCGATCTGAAATTTCTCAAGCATCCTTTTCATGCCCAGGTAACTGATGGACAGTAGTGCCACATCATCTGCATATGCTAGGTACAGTAAGGTTCTAGACCCAATTCTAGGCATGTGGAATTCCTTATTATACATTGTTTGTAATAGTGTATCAAAGTATAGGTTAAATAACAGTGGTGAAAGTGTACATCCCTGTTTTACACATGTGTTGGATTGAAACCAATTTCTCTCATCATCTCTAATACTGATTTTTTCATACCTAGATCTTCTAGTCTATCCCATAGCAAATTTCTGTTCACTTTATCAAAAGCTGCCTTCAGGTCAATAAAAGTGCAACATAGGTTTTGTTTTTTCACCACCCTATACTTGTGAATCAAATGTACAAGTGTGAAACATTGATCTATAGTGGAATGTTTATTCTTAAATCCAGCCTGGGCTTCATCTAAAACATTATATTTTTCTACCCATGTGGTCAATCTACTACTTAAGATTCTTGTAAACAGCTTCCCAATACAGTCCATCAGATTGATAGGTCTATAGCATTTGGGATAATTTCTTTCACCTTTTTTAAAAATGGGAGCAATAATTTTAATTTTTTTATTTTATTAAGCTCTCAGTTTACAAGTACCTTTGAGTAGGAGCTGCCCATTTACAAAGGTTCCACGTCAAAGTAATGGGAAACATACATACAAAGGTTGTTAATGGTAAACAGGCATAGTATAGACAAGGTTGCCAATTCTTAGTAGCTGAGGATTACTTTAGAGATAAAGGATATTAGTAGGGAGCAATGAAGGTGGGTAGATAGAAGATACAGCAGAGTAAGGGAATTAAGAGGAAAGAGGGACAAGCAGCCTGTTAGTTGCAAGAGAGATGAGGCAGGCTGAGGGGCCTTTGTCATGTAGGGGAGAAGGGAGGTGGGTGAGGATCAGAATGGGGGAAAAGCTGGGGTTAGAACAGTGGAGGAGGAGGAGGAGTGTAGTGGGAAGGGGAAGGAGGGAGGAATGATGAGGAAGGAAAAAGAAGCACAGGAATACATATGCCAGTGGGAGTAGTGTCAGGAGGGATACAGGGCACAGGTCAAAGAACTTCTGGTTAGAGAAAGGACCAGTCAGTTAGGAGAAGCAGTCACATTTGGAGGTAGAGGTGAGGTAAAGTCAGAGATTATTTTTAAAGGGTCCAATTGTAGGGGAGGAAAGTGCTTCTTTGTTGAGGGTAAATGTTTAGCCTCCAGCTTTTTGGGATATTTCCGGTTCTCCAAATGTAGTTAAATAAACTACAAAGAAATGGCAGGCAGTGCATTTTGGTTTTTAGCACCATGTCCAGTGGTACCCCGTCTGGACCTGGGGCTTTTCTACTTCAGAATGAACCTAATGCTTGTTCAATCTCTTCTGAGGTTATATTAGTGTTGGGTATGCTCACTGTTCCAGATAATTGTGTCTCTGACATCCTGTTTAGATAATCCTGGTCCTCGCTATAGAATAATTGTTTAAAGTGCTTTCCCCAGATATCTGGCTTGATGTGAATTTCTATTTTATTGCTTTTTTTCATACCTTTGTTGACAATATACCAGAATTTTTTATTATTTTTAGATTGTACAGCTCTTTCCAAACATCAAATTTCAGTATTTTTAAGGATTTGTATTGTCATCCTAACAAGTGCATGAACATAGTTTCGGTCAACAAATTTATGTACTTTTTAAAAAGGAAGTTTAATAACAAATAATGCACTAAGACCAATCCATGCACTGGGTCAATAATTACAGGTTTAGTAACTAACAATCCACTGCAGTGCAAGATAACAATGTCAAATCTTTTAAACTAGCTTGGTATGAGACCTGTAACTCCAAACCTACTTAAACATAAGGACATGTTTACGGTTTGCATATTCTGTCACCCCAACCAAATCCTGAACATTTCAGCCTGATCTGTGCAAATGGCCATTAACTATAGATCAATAACTAACAATCCATTGCAATACATGAAAACAAAATCAAGGGTGGGATTTTCAGAGTTGTGTCATGGTTTTTATGCACTTGTGCAACTTGCAACATGGCTGTTAGACCACAGAAATTGTGGTCTAACTTCATGTCTAAGTGGCAGACATACTCAAAATATGATGCATGAATCATTTATGGGCCACAAAATGAGGAAAATGTCACAATGGTGTCAACATTTTTGAAAATGGGGTCTAATGGTGTTAGAGCATTTGCCCTGATGCAGGCTGCACCTGAAATAGGGCTTACATATGTGTCATGAGCTTTGAAAAGTCAGGAAAAAAAACTTTTAAACTGCTGTCTTTGTATAAAACTTTGATTCAAAAACCACTGAATGGATCATGAAAACAACTTTGAGGAATTGTAGAGCCTGTCTTTCACACCACCTTATGAAAATAGCCTGATCCTTGTACAGTGTCAGTAAGTAATGGTTGATAACTTTGGATCAATTTTCAATTTGTAAAGACATCCATCAAATCTTTTTTTTTTTTAAAACACATTTATTTATTTTCAGAAAATCAGACAAACAGACACACGTACACTACATATACCTTTCCAGGCCAGGGACACAACCCAAAACTGGTTATGCAAACTATGTACAACCCCTATGTACAAACACACTGAGGAGCCGCCCCATATTATGGTCAAATTTCCAAAATCAATAGTGCCTTAGTATAGTGCACTGACCAGTGCTAAACCCCCTCCCTTCAGAAACTCTAACCTCCCTTATAAGTCCACTTGCAGGGGTGTTATCACCTGCGGCCCGCATAAAGCCTAAATACTCCCGGGTGGCTTCCCAGTGTGTCCCCTAGAAAGAGAGAGAGAGAGTCCCCAATCCCTTAAGCCCTTGCAGACCACAACCAATCCCCTTTAACCTTAGTAATAGACTCAGCTTGACCCCCTTGACATTACCCAAGTTATTGGGGAAAAAAAGGAAATAAACAAGGTATAAAAGGCACAAAACAATATATGCATTAAACACTCCAGCATATACTCTTTTGCTAATCCTTGCCTGACAGACAGACCTGTGTTCCAGAGCTTGTGACTTGCTGGGAGTAGATCGCATCCAATGTTGCCCATCTTTTAGCATACAGCTCCTGTCTCCCCTCCGAGAAAAGGTGTCTCTTTATCTTGACCAGTACCCCCAGCATTTCTCTCACCCATTGTTCATATGCACAAACCTGATCGTCCTTCCAATGCTTTACTAAGAACGCCTTGACTACCGACACCATTAAGGAAAGGTGAAATTTGGGTGCAGTCCCTGTAATCTGAGAAAAGTCACCCAAAACGCATACTTCTGGAGTTATAAAAGCCGTATAGTCTAGCATTGGATCCATACCCCATTTAATCTCCCTCCATAAGGGAGAGATTTTACTGCAACCCCACATTACATGTAACAGGTCACCCACCTCCTTCTCGCACCTGAAACACAGATCTGTCTGTCTCAACCCTCTAGACATCCATCAAATCTTGAAACATTTACAGTATGTTGGTATGACACCTTTAACTCACAAACTGTTGAACAGATCATGATAAAAAATTTTCTGGATTTGCAGAGTATGTGACCCACACTCAGTTTTACACTTCTAATCCTGATCTGAGCACAGAGTCAAAAACTACAAGCTGGTAACTACCGACCCATTGCAACACATGAAAAATGTCAGATCTAAATCCTGTTGCAGCAGTGCCAATTGATATGGTCAGCTATTTACAAATATTCCAGATATTTCAAAAAATATTCTCTCTGGTGGCCCTATAACTGTACAGCAGACAGATACTTTCTCTACATCATAGATGTGTAACATGTCTTTAAATTTTAAATAGCAGCTGAAAGAACAATGTTAACCATCCTTCTAAATATCAAAATCCTTTTAAGGTTCAAGTATAGTGGAGATGGTACCGAGTCTTAGCACACATATCAAAGTGATAGGGGGAATTAGAAAGGAGGGAAGATAGAAAAAAAGGGGCAATGAAAGACAGAGAAAGCCCAAATGGCTAATAGTGAGGAAGATGAACAAGTAAAAATTTTGAAGTGTAGCACTATACAATCGCACCATACAATTGCCATGCAGCTGGATTTTAAAAAGTAAAAACAAACAAAATGAAAATAACACCTCCACCTGATTACTGCAATGTCTCAGAGGGCATCATAGCCCTAAGTAGAGTATGCTTAAATACATCCAAAATGTCAGTAATTGGAGGAGACAAAAAAGAGTATGTTGGTGTGTCTCAGAATGTCTATAAAATAGGCCGATCGTAGAAAAATTTGAACACACACTGAAAATGTAGTAAAACTTATCTGCATGATTTTGGGAAGAAAAACTTTAAATTGGTGAAATAAAGTCTCCACGTGTTTGCAACTTGAAATAAACCTATATTCAAATAGCTAACAGTGGGGAAAATGAACAAGTAAAAATATTAGCAAATCGCACTATACAATCTCTCCATACAATTGCAATATAGCTATATTTTAAGTAACAAACACATACAAGATAGAAATCACATTTCCACCAGATTACTACCATGGCTCAGAGGGTATAATAACCATAAGTAAAATGCTTAAATACCTACAAAATGTCAGTAATTGGAAAGAAAGTATATTGGTGTGCCTCAGAATGTCTACAAAATTTACCAATTGCAAAAATGTTTGAATACACACTGAAAATGTAAAATTAACTCTTGTCTGCATGATTTTGGGAAGAAAATTATTAAATTCATGTGCTAAAGTCTCCATATGCTTGAAACTCAAGTTAGAAGTGTATTCAGATATAGTGTATAAATATAAATATTTGTGCTAACAAAAAATTAAATAAAAGTATATATCAGAATGTGGGGAGAGGAAATGATGAGGAAATGGAAAAGAAAAATTGGGGAAGGGGAGAGGGAAAAAGAAATAAGAAGAGTGGACAATGGGAGGACAAGACACAAAGCTTAGACTCTGGGAGAGATAATTAAAGAACATCAAAGAGAGGCAAAAGACACAGGTGATAGAGCGGGACAAGCTATATGGCAGTTGTATGGGGAGATTGTATAGTGCTACTTTTTAATATTTTTATGTGTTCATCTTCCTTGCTATTAGCCATTTGAGCTTCCTCTCTCTGTCCTTGCCCCTTTTTTCTATCTTCCCTCCTTTCTAATTCTTCCCATCACTTCGATATGTGTGCTAAGACACCATACCATTGCATTTATGTTTGAACCTTAAAAGGATTTATTTTACACTTTGTATTGATGGGATGGAATTGATTTCTCTACTGTTGTTAATATTTTTAAATATTTAGAAGGATGCTTGACATTGTTCTTTCAGCTGCTATTTAAAATTTAAAGCCATGTTACACATCTATGATGTATCAATTTTGGGGGAGTTAATCATTTTCACTGATATGGATGTATGTCCATAAGGTTTTTAACTGATGTGCTACATACAGTGATGTTGGCATTAAACATTTCATTTAAAGTTTTAACTATTGCACTATTTAATAGAGTGGGACATCACTGTATAGCCATGCTCCCTGATGAAGCCTCTCATTCATGAGGCGAAGTGCTGGGGTTTAGTGATGCGCTTTCAAGGTTATAATAAAGTTACTTTTTTTCATAGGCTGATCTAGTTGTTATTTTTCTATATGAGTGCAGCTGAAATTGTAATTGTTCTGCTGAAGTTTGCATATGGCCGGCACCCTCTCACCCCTGAGAGTGTGGCATTTTGTGTTTCTGTACTCCATTTTCATCCATGTCCTCTTCTACAGCAAATGTTGTACATGCAGATAGACTCTCCCTTCCATGATGCTCTGGACTGCACTACCACCAGCTCTCTAGCTAATGGCAGTCAAAGACCAGGCATGCAAGCCCACCCTCCTCAGTAAAGGAGAGCAGTCCTCCAGATGCTCAGTCCTCTCCCACCTGGCCAACCCCTGGCAATCTGAGTGTATTTCTGAACTAGGGCTGCTGGCATGACACAAGATGCAGCATCCAGCACCTCAACCATCAGTGCCACTGGCCAGGCTGAACTAATATAAATTTATGTGAAACTTCAAATTTTGCCCTGCAAGAAATGTAAATGTGAGAGCACATGGCAAGGAACAAAGGCAGCTTCAGAGCAAAAAAGAAAAGGCAGCTTCAGAGCTAGCTACAGTAAGTGGAGAGGGAGGCTTGCTCGACAGACACAGTTAGCAAGAAAAATGTGAAAAGTAGGTTGATCATGGGAACTGCAAATAGCACTAATTAAAATCAACAGTTTGTAAAACTGTGCTATGAGAAAGACCCTCAAATCTTCTTGAAGCAAAAACATACCAGAAAAATCTGGAACAGAGCTGCTGCTTGCCATTCTGTTTGGAGAGAAGGAGCAAAAGGACCAAGATCAGATGAGTCCAGGTGATGGCATAGCTGCAGTTTTCATCTTTGGTACTTTGTTGGCAGCATGTTTTACTATGTCATTGGGATGGTGGCAACTGCAAACTTATTCGAGCTGCTAGTCTGGGACAGTGTGTACTGGGAGACGTGTGAAAAATTGGAGACGTGGAAATAATATGTGCTGAGAAGTGTAGGTGATGCTTGCAAAATGGGTGATGATTATAAAATGTGCTTCTTTGGAGAGATGCCTTCAAAGGTGGGGTTATGGGTTGGCCTCTATCAGATTTTAACAGATGTCACATTGGCATGCTCCAAACATTCAAAAAGTAAGAAAGAAAACTAAAGGAAAGAGTAACCTGTCCTGGATGGCTCCCTAAGTTTCACATCCTGAAAATACCTGCAAGTAAAACAAGAGAAAACAGGTCACAAACATCATATTCAGGAGAACATATCTAAGAAGAGAATTATGCTCAGTTCCTGCCCCATCAAACCAGAGTACCACACCCTCTCTGCATCACAATCAGTTCTCTTACTAGTCAACCCCTTTCAAACGCCATGATTTTGACACTTATTCTGTCTCTATGGGCTGCTTCTCTCCAAGAATACCCCTGCTCCATCAAGTTGCAACATGAAAAGTAATTTTCTTTAGTTCATATATTGCACTTATGTAATGGGCCGATTTTCAAAGGCTGGTGCAGGGTTTGTGTCAAGCCCTGCATGAAAGCCATTTTTTGGCTCAGCTGTGCTAAACTTCTTTGCTGCAACTGCACCCGATATTCTATTGTCAGGAGCAGTTGCGAAAGTTTCCGCAGTTCACAGCAGCTTGTGCCAAAGATTTGACAGAAGCCCCGTAAAAAGGGTCCCCCCAAATTACACAAATTGGACCAGAGAAAAGGTCATCCAACTTGCAGCATTTGGTGCTCAGGATTGAAAATCCCAATCGCCAGCTGGGAGAATGCCACAAGCCCTGTGCACCAAAAAATCAATACACCAGCAGCTTGCAGCGTTCTCAGGGCTTTGAAAATTGAGCCCAATATTTATTTCAGCTTCTGGTCCCAGTACTTCTTCTGTGCCCCTCAGTTTGACAACCTGGTCCCTCAACTGCAAACCTCTCATTTTTTCTATTTGTAAGCCCATATTCTAAATTCTCCTTTTGGTTTGCTTCTGTCAGACTCCCAGTCAAGGTCACCATCCAGTAGTGACCCAGACTTCCACTATGCCAGTTCCCTGGTCCTCCAATAAACTGCCCTGTGCCCTGGCTGGTCCCTCAGGGCTTTTGGTGTCACTAGGGCCAAATCAATGAGAGTCTGGATTCTTTTGATACAGCTCCTCAGTGCAGGAGAGGGTTCAATTCTCCTTATAAAATGGGTAAAGAAAATTACTAAATCCAATTGACTGAAAGGACCTTTGAGCCATGTTCTTATCAGCCCATATCTATGCCTACCGACACTTTTCTTCCCTGAGTGACCTCACAACAGGGAAATATCAATAAGGTATTGGAGCTTCAAACTGTTTTCTCAGGTGGGCAGTGCTTGCCACTGTTCTGCCATTGTAGCTCCTCAGCCAGTATCCGAGGGAACCAGGAGAGTGATGGCTGAGACATATCAAATTATGTAAAGATGTCCATCATTTGTCAGCCGAAGCAAGTCATAAACACCTTGGCACCACAAGACAAAACCAAAGAAATACAAACAGGCAATACAATCTCCCACTTGCTGTAGAAGCCGTATACTGTTTTAAATCTATTTTTTTTTTTACTCACTCATTGTCCATTTTCCTCATAGTTCCACCTGTCCATCCATTCATTTCTTGTATCTCTGGACTGCATCCCAACCACAAGAATCCCTATAAACTGCACTGCACTGTCAAAGTTGAAGCAGTTTGCTTCTGTACCCTGACTGCCCATTGTGGTTTGAAAACTGTGAAGCAATATGGCTGTGTACGGCGTCTGCTGAGGGACACGCTTGCTCCCAGTGAAACCAGCCCTTTAGGAGATAAATGTGTTGGTTTTTTTTTTAAATGAAATTGCACAAAAAATATTTCTCTCTCTTTTGAGGAAAGTGGGCGTTAACATAACATTATCATGGCCCCTGCGCTGTCAATCACACAGCTCCTGCTGGCTGCCATGTCTGACTGCAAACTACTACTCCACCTCACCACAACCTTACAACCTGAAACCCTCTGATAAAATAAATGGAAGTCACTCCCTCACCAACAAACACCAATCTGTATTCAAAAGATAACTGCTTCATGGTCACATACTGGAACATGTAAGTGATTAAAGCCTTGACAGGGCTACATAAAAAGTGCAGCTCTACAGAGTGTAAGGGTGCTGTGGGCAGGGGGGAGGAAGGATATACAACTTCACTTGTCATGTTGCTGTGGATGCTGTGGGGGAGAAGAGGGAGGGGACAAAGAGGCAGACACGACTTACACTAGCAGCTTCACTGCAACTTATTGGGGTGGGGAGGACACAGATAACTGTGACCTCTAGTGACTGATCTACATCATTGCAGATTGAGGGACTACTTTTTAATTTTTGTATTAAAAAAATTCTAATTATTTTTAAACACTCTTTGTTTAGTTTTTTATTTAATTTTATTTACAAGGGGACCCATTTTATAAGCGTCATAATACACTCTGAGGTGTGGGTTATGTTTTGATAAGAGCACACCCAGGTGAATAAGGCACTTAACGCAAGTGCCTCATGCCTTATAATTAGGGTTCTCTGTTTTTGGTTATAACCTATAATCACCGATAAAACACCACCGAGGTGAAAAATCAGGAATTTGGTTATAACTGAAAACAACCAAAAGTTGCAGTGGGCACTGCACACTCTCCATGCTCCAATTCAGCATCCAGTTCCAGGTTTCAAGTTCTAACTCCATTCTTCATTCTCTGTGTTCTGGCTCTACAAGCTTGTGCCAGCGTTGTGCTGTGCTAGACCTTAAACTGAATTGAGTGCTGCACTGTGTTGTGCAGTGAAATGGGATGAGCTTGCTTGCGATGTGCTGTATTCGGGCTACAACCCCCCAGAAGGGCTCTCTGTTCAAACTCCATCTGAAAGATCCCCCCGGGTTGTATTCCTCCAGAAAAAACAGAAGCACAGAGACAAGCACAACAGACCAACATGGATAACACAAGATGGTCTGGTAAGGCTAGTGTCTAGGCAAAGATGGCATTCCTATTAAAATGAGAAAACATGCAAAACACAACCTTTTCCTGATGCTTTTCCTCAGCAAGCAAGCAGTGAATAAACATTGAGAATCAATGAAATTTGGTGTCCGCATATTTGATTCCACTGAAAAAAAAAAGATTTTTAATGAGTTCAAAAGGATTAAAAAAAGGTCCAAAACAAGCACTGCTTTTGATGAAAAATAAACACCTAAAACTTTGAACCCTACTTATAACACACCTGGGCGTGCTCTTATCAGGATGTAATCCACACCTCATCATGTGTTATTGCTTGCATATTGAGCATGGGCAGCATGCAGCCATCATCCTGCATCAGCCAGTTTTTCCCATTTGTCCCACCTTTCCACCCACCTGGTGCATAATTGTGGCAGTCCTTCAGGTCAGTGCATGATAACATACACACATTGGGCACTGCTTAACGACTGCCAGGTGTTCCCAGAGAT
Organism: Neoceratodus forsteri; assembly: GCA_016271365.2. Taxonomy (NCBI): domain Eukaryota; kingdom Metazoa; phylum Chordata; order Ceratodontiformes; family Ceratodontidae; genus Neoceratodus; species Neoceratodus forsteri. The sequence continues at coordinate 1,107,794,076 of CM057456.1, read as the reverse complement.
AGGCACCAGTCATCCACCCCACTCATTTCTTTTTTTTAACTTCATATCTTTTAAAATGTCTTGGCATGTGTTGCAAGCATAAGTGGGTATTCAGTGGACCTATGATACATACAGCTTTGTCAACCTAACAAAAGATTCTAGAATAACATCTTAGTCAGCTATCAGTCATTAAAGCTGGTTACCAAAAAGTAAACAAGAAAAAATGAATAATAAGGGCCATTGCATACTGTGCTACAGTCTTTATGGCCTTTTGGCCATCATCCATTTGAAAAAGGGCCTTTTCTAGTCCAAAGGAGTGACCCAAGAAAATAAAATAAAAAGAAAAGAAAGTACAACCTAGCTGTATTCCAAAGGTGTGCAATATCAAAACTTTAGGATTCAACAAGGTGTAGCAGAACACTGCAGGAAAAAGGGAGAAATGTTAAACAGCAAAACCAAAGTGCATATGAGCCCTCCTCCACTGAAGGAACCTTCAATTAATAGTCTTAGTGTAGAAATAATCCTTACGAAATTCTCTACCATTGGTGCCAAGGATGCCATATCTGCAGGAACCTCTCATGTTGTAGTCTAACTAAACCAGTTATCTGTTCCATTCTCTCTATCTCAGTGACCCTGGAGACCCACTGGTCCCAGGTTGGTACTGTCGGGGATAGCCATCTTAAAGTGATACATTTCAAAGCTGCCACTCTCAGAACCTAACTTGCAGGTGTCACTGGGATAATATAACAGGGCTGGGAGTCCCAGCACCAGCTCATCTAATGCCATGGGAAAGGTGAGACCTGTTAGTTATTGAATTATGGAATGCACCTCTTTCCAGAACTCTGCAAGTGTCGGTCAGTCTCAAAATACATGGTAATGCATTCCCTGTGTTCTGCAGTAATGCCAGAAAAAATCTGTATGATTGGGGTTAAAGTGTTCAGTTATTACTGGTGTTCTAAAGAAGTGAACTAGCATTTTCCAATTGAATTCACACCAAGAAGAAGAGGCGGTAACCTGCCAATCCAAACTCAGCCTACGTGCCCAGTGTTCTAGGTCAAGAGGGGTGTCTCTCTCCTGTTCCCACTTAAGGCATTGGGCCTCCAACATAGGGGCCTCTGGATGTGTCATTAAGGAGTAGAGCTCAGAGAGATAACAAAATTTCCCTTTAATAGTAATGATATGATAAAAATAAGATTCCAGCTCCGAATGCTCATATTGAATTTGAGATAAGATCACCCCACCCCTTTCTGAGACCTCTCTTCTGGCCTCTGCTCCTGATGTCCAGCACTTAGGGTGCAAACCTGGGTTATCAGCATGCCAGAGAGATTCCTCACCACTCAGCACCTTAAAACCACAACTCACTAAAGCCTTACCATAATTTCCACTAGTTCTTCTGCTGACCCAGTTTAGAAAGATAATTGTTATCCTCAATGACCAGCCCAAAAACAGCATCTTCTGTTTATTATCCCACCACACAAGCCCAAATCTCTGGCTACCACTACTGACCTCCCAGCTCAACTCTCCACTTTATCCTCCAGAACTGTAGAAGAGCAATCAAACTGAAAGCCCTCCCCCTCCACCACAGACAAACACACAGCACGTCCACATCTGGTGAGGAGAAAGTGGGTGAGTGAAGCCCAAGAATGCCAGAACTACAGTTATCCTGATTGCACAGGGAGATCTTTTCTCTCTCAGACCTCATCTAAATGTTTTTATTTCTGTCCTTGAGCATGGTTGTCAGCGGATCCAGACTGTGCTCCAACACTGTGCTTGCCCAAGGGAGTACCCAGCCATGATTGCAGCAATACTACAAAGGCTTGCAAGTACTGCAAACAATGCCACCAGGCACAGTAACCAATAATGGGTAAAAGGCAGCCTTTGAACTGAGAGCTCATTCCGAGCTCCAGAATGCCAGTAAAATATGTTTTTTTTCTCTTTAAAGTCACCAAAACAAAGAACAAAGTGTTAACACATTTGCCATAAACCATGTTATGGCATGGATCCCATCCACACTGCAATTAGCATGGTTTAAGGCAACAGGTTTTGGTTAAAACCCTGCAAAGCCTTGCTCCAAGCAGAGTTTTAGCGTGATTTTGTAACACTATTTGTAGAATGAGCTAAAATGTGGATCCAAGCCTTTTTAAGCTGTTTTAACAGAGTTAAAATGGTTTAAAAGTACCAGTGTGTACAGGGTCTAAATCTCATGGCAAAGCTAAACAGATTCATTTGTTAGTTTCCTCCAGGAGCATACCTACCTTGCCAGTCCTGATCAGTAACCTCTTGCAGGCCATGCCCACTGCTGCATCTGAGAGAATGAATCATCCTAATTGTGGAGCAGACTTGCAAGCCCACTGTAATGGGTGACTGAACAATGGCATCCACTCTCTCCAAGTTGGAGTATGCTACAGTACTAGCACTTGTCCCAGTCTTGTCTACCCAAATGCTGGCTCCTGAATCCACTCCTGACCCTGGAACATCTGAGGGGTCGCGCATACTGTAGTAGTACTGGGCTACTGGTTGGCCCCAACCTTCCAAATTTTAGAAAACAACAAGAAAGAGGATTTCCAGTGTTCATCTGAAACCCCTATGTTTATTTATTTATTTATTTGGAAAATGTTTCACCAAGAAAGACAACATGAGCTGTAAACAGCTCATTTCCAGAAGTGTCCGGGGTACAAGAGTTGGGAGAACAGTTCAGGGAGGCAGTATAGTGCAGTGGTTTAAGGCTCTGAGCTGCAAATCTGGAGACCTGGGTTTGAATCCCACAGCCCCCCTTGCATACTGTGTGATCTTGAGCAAGTCACTTAACTTCCCTGTGCTCCCAGGTTGCATCTGTAAGCAAGCTTTCAGCTTAGTGTGCTACTCCTGGTTAAACAATTTGGAAAAACAAGCAAACACATAGCAATACAAGTACAATACTAAAAACAACAGTGTAGTACAATTACAGAGCAGAATAATCCAGACCAACTGGCCAGGGTAAACAAAACTATATTCGGATAACACATGCATTGCAACAACCCAAGAGCAGGTGATCCAGTAGGGTAAAGGTTAGAGGATGGATAACACATTTGAAGTGCTAGAGGTAGTAGGCTGAGCACAAGATTCGAAGTGCTATTGTATACCTAAGGGAGGGCAGTTATAAGGCAAGTGGGGAAGTGAACAGGTGAGGGGTAGAGGGCTGGGGATGGAAGAGGGAGAGAAGTGGGACAGCCAAGTACTATACCTCCTTCAGGATTCTGAGAACCTTGCAAGGGGGACAGAACCAGGTAAAAAGGGAGGGGAAAGAAAGGGTGTGGGGAGGTAGAGAAGAGAAGGGCAGGAGAACAGGAGGGCAGGAAGGGGATAAGAAGGTAGGGAGGTGGGTGGGTGAAGGTTTAGAAAGTGGGGGGGAAATGAAGAGGGGTATGTAACCGCCATTTCATCATTTTTATACCCAGCCTGTTCTGACCTCCCTAAGTTTGTGAAATTGCTCAAGATCCATCATTTCTCCTGTCCCTCGGTACAAATCCAGAGCTCTCTGAGCTACTGCTGTAACTTCAGAATTGTCCACTGTCTCCATGCTGCCACTATTTAATAGTATTTATATCTCCCAGCATGCCCCTCAGTAACCCCAGCCCTTACCAGGTGCTATAGCCTTCTCAGGTCTAACAATGAAAAACAAAAAAATGGGTTCGGCCTACCAGTGTAGCAGTAGTGCTACTGCTTGCAGCGCTGGTGACCCAGGTTCAGGAGTTAGCCCAGGGAGCTGGAGGGTCAGCCGGGGGGAGGAGGAGGTTTGAGCCCCCTAAGGGCACTCTCCTTCTCCAGGAAGGGAGAGATGCCAGTCCTGCTGCAACACCACCACATGGGTGCACATGGGTGGTGGTGCAGTTGGAAGTGCCATGTGGGCAGGTAGGATGTTGGCAGGGGTTCAGAGCGGCATCGCATCTCAACATGCACACATCTCCATGGACTCCCATGATAGCCAAGGTCCTCAGGGGATTTGGGGAGAAAAATGGAAACTAGCCCCACGGTTCACCTGATGATAGGCAGGTTGGGTGTGGTACGGCAGAGTCAGTCGGAGGCCCGACATGTGGAGAAAGTAGGAGAGGCAGTCCCTTCCCCCTCCCCACTTCTCCACCTGGTGGGGTGATCTGAGGCAGGATGGGGACCAAGGACCAAGGACCAAGCCTGGGTTTGGGTTGACCCCTGTAGTGAGTTCGAGGGTCAGATGGACTGTGGAGACAAAGGTGGCATGAGCAAAAAAAAAAAAAATTCATAATTTTTACTTTTGCTTTGCACCCTCCATTAAACTCATTTATTTTTGTTATGAAAGTAATGACACTGTTTATGGGCCATTTACTCACAGGGCTCGAATCTCAAAGAGGGCTTAGATGGGCACAGGTTACAGCAAACAGCAGCTTGCACCAAAGCCCAGTGCACTGGGGATCCTGCACCAGACTCTGGTACAGGAGGGGTCCCATGCATAAGTCCCCACACTTGCCGCAACCTGTCCCATGTGACAAACACAAAGTACATGGGAGGGGTTTGCCACAGAGTCCATGCATCAAAGCCAAGTGATCCCCCATCCCGGATCCCATGATAAAATATTCCAAGTCCCTTCCCTGGTGGTCTAATGGACCCCTTCCCCAATCCCTGATGTTGCTTATTATATGAATAATTACGAAATAGACCTTTCCTGCTGGTTTAGTGGCCCACTTTCCTGATCCCTGATGTCACTCCTTATATAAACAATTAATAAATTGCCCATTCCTGGTGGTCTAGTGGCCCCTTCCCTGATCCCCAATGTTACCCTTTATATGAATAATTAATAAGTCACACTTTCCTGGTGGTCTAGCGGTCCCCCACCCCAGCAGGCTGTGCCCACAACCCTGCTCTCCCATCCTGAAAAAGAGCTGGTGACTGGCACAGCCCTCCTGTCACCTCCATGGTTGGCTGCTGACTGAACTGTCACTGAGCACATACTGTATAGTGTACATACAGCACTCATTGAATAACTGTCATTCAATGAGCACTGTATACTTTATAGTATGAGCTCAATGACAGTTCAGTCAGTGGCCAGCTATGGAGGTGAGACAAGGGGTGTGCCAGTCACTGGCTCTGTTTTTGGATGGGGGGAGCGGGGTGGTGGGCAAAACCTGCTGGGGTGGGAGTGTGTGTGTGAGGCTGCTAGACCACCAGAAAAGAGTGATTTACTTATTATTCATATAAGGGGCAATATCAGGGAAGGGGGTCACTAGACCACTAGGAAAGGGTGACTTATTAATTATTCATATAAGGGGCAACATCAAGGATCAGGAAGGTGGGCCTTTAGACCACCAGGAAAGGATGACATTTTAATTACTGTATTCATACAAGTGGCAACATCAGGGATCGAAGAGGAGGGCCACTAGACCACCAGGAAAGGGCAATTTATTAAATATTCATATAAGGGGCAACATCAGGGATCAGGGAGGTGGCCACTAGACCACTTGGAATGGGCAATTTATTAATTATTCATATAAGGGGAGACATAGGATATTGTGGACGGGGGCCACTAAATCACCTGGGCTATGTACCTTATGTAAGGTGGGATCAGGACTTGAAAGGGGAGACCACAGCATATTCTATTTCTATTTTTTTATTTCACATTTGGTAACTGGGAAAAGCACACTGAGCCAGACTGTCACAGGGTACCACGAGGTGCTACAGTCTCCCATAGGGATATGTCTAAGTACCCTTAGACCAGCCCTGGCTTGTCTATGGGTATTTAGAAATTCTCCTTTTGGGATAGTTTTGTGAATCCTTCGTTCAAGGATATGGCAGCCTGCATCTGCCACAAGCCCTCTAGCACCATGCTGCAGCCCATTGTATGGTGCATGGCTGGTGCAAGTGCCCTTTGGTGCACGCAGCCTGTGTTTGACACAGGCTGCTTTTGTGAATAGCTCATGGCTCGTTGTTTGACACAAGGTGCCACTTGCGCCATTTGTGTTTGATGCAGACACCTTGTGCCAGTGTATGGGCTTGGAGAATCGAGGCCACAATCTGTAAAGGCTAGATTCTAGAAGTTGCGATTCTCATTTTTCTCACATTATATAATGTGTTTTTAGTGCTTCAGGATCAGAAGCAAATGATCACAAATCATTGTCACATTTTACTTAAGAGAGGCCATGAAGTTGAAGTATCTATGAATATTTATTCAGCACTTTCCAGCTGCCAGGATCTCCCCTTGTCAGAAAGACTGGCATCACATGTGTGTCCCTCACCTCCTCATTAAGCCCCCAGCTGTTGATTTCCCCAATTCTCAGAAACTGGAAAGAAAAGCAATTAAGTTATTCAAGCATGCATACTACCTCTCTCAATGCTTATGTACTGACAGTACTCAGCCGTACAATCTCAACCCTCAATGACTAAGGGATAACCATAGTATTAATGTGCTCAGATGGTGTTGCTGTCAAATTTATGTGAGAAAGTCAGGATGGAGGTCAACACTCAGTGCTGACTTGCTCAATTGATGACATTAGCAAGCTTGTGTGTCCTGCACAAATTTGACAATTGAACCTGGGCATTCTGACCGGGGAATATTTGTGATATGTGTGTGTGTAGAGCTCTAATTGTATTCTTTTCTAATTTGTAAGACTTGTGACAATCAGTAGCTGGGGCTGCTGAATACTGATGGTACAGAGGAGGAGTTATTAACCATGGGCAGATGAAAATAAAATTGATGACCATCTTTCTGGCATGGGAAGAGCGTTGCAGCTAGAAAGTGCTGAGGTGGATCTCAGCCTTCTATGAATGCATAAAACATGCTCATACCTTTATGGATTGAGAGCAAATGGATCATAAAACAATGTCATTATTTTCAATAAAAAAATGGAAATAAATTTAATAGAGGAAGCAAAGCAATAGTAAAACAAAATATGGATTTTTTTGGTGTTTTCACTGCTTAACCTGGGAAGGTTGTGGCAGCTAGGGAAGGCTGTGGTGCCATACTGAGTAGCACAATGGGGGATATAAATATTATACTGTAGCAGCAGAGGACTGAAAAATTAGATAGTTGTGGCAGCAGCTTAAAGGGCTGGGGACTGCATATTGAGGGGAACAATAAGTACTTTTTGGTGCCCCCTGCCCCTGTAACAAGCTTACCCTACTTAAGTTATTCTGTTTAAAAGAACATTCTTTTATTGCATTCTGTTAGTAGGGGAAGGGATCATTGTTCTGTGCAGAGGAGCCTGCCAAGGGATTCCTTCCCATTCCTGATATGAGCTCTCTGATATGTCTTGTAATGTCAAAATTTGTAGTGTTAGGTACACTCCATAGGGTAAAATAGAGGCATCTTTTGAATGCCAATTTTCAATATCTGAATGGTCAGCTTGGGTCAAATTAAAGCCATTTCAGAACTAACAAGGTTCCTGTCACCTTTCACCTATTAGAAAAGTACAGTATTATTTGTATGCTTATCCTCTACATACGTAAAGTATATTGTATGGAACTACAGATCTTTTGTGAATCCTTTTGCTATTTCTATTTTGTAGGTACCCCTCCTCTAGGATCTGAATCCCCACAGAGGAACCCTCTCCTGAGCAGGTATGTACTTTCCTACTTTAAGACAAAAAACAAATCTGGTCTAGAAGAGCACAATTTCTATTGTATCAGTACCCCAGTGTTTATTTATTTGAATTTTGGTAACTGGTTGAGCCCACTGAGACAGTACAGTCCCTTTTTCAGGAGCAACCCAAGACAAACAAAACATGTACCAAAACATGTACCAAGCAAATGCATAGCAAATAAGATACAGGTACATATACAAGTGGTAACAATGGATGACTAAGAAATAACAAATAGGTGTTCACAAACATGTCAATGGTATTTACAACAGGTTTGGCCAACAGGCTCCCTGAAAAAGTAGAGTTACAGCTGTGCATAAGGTTTACAACAGACAGGTTCATTGTCTGTATGTGTGGTCATAGCTGTCCAAGCCCCAAGAGAGAGGGGTCACAGCATTGCAACAATTGACTAAGGTTATAACTTAGCTTTTGGAGATTGGTCGTAGTACTGACAGGTGCAGTTATTGGAAGCAGGTAAAAAGGGAGGAGATAGAGAGGTGGATTGAGAGGGAGGACTGGAAGTGAGAGACAGAGAGAGAGAGAGAGAGATGTGCAGGACAGGGCAGTGTTTAAGTGGATATTAAAAACAAGTGTTTAAGTGGACATTGAAAAAAGTTGCAGGGGCCGGCCTGGTGGCTCTGAGGGTTGAGGCGCTGGATGTCACACCTCGCGCTACGCTGGTGACCTGTGTTTGGGAATGGACCCAGGTCATCGGGGGTCAGATGGGGGAGGAGGATAGAGCATCCCAATGAATGCTCTCCTCCTCCAGATGGGGTGGATTACCAGGTAGTGTATGCACCCGTAGCTCTTCTGCCAGTGGAAGCACGGGTGGTGGGGCACACGACTTTATGGAGTCAAGGAGGGAGGACGCTGTTGGGCACTTAACAATGGTGTGCGTCTGCATGCCGTACATCTGGATTTATGTTCTTCGCACTGGTGCCCTGAGGGGATGGGGAGAATATGGGGGAAAAATATAAAACATCCCTGGTCAAAATGAGCACAATGAAGCCAAGGATCCCGATAATCAGGACCTGATGGAAGGAGTCGGGGGGGGTGGTATGAGGCCCCCTCCACTGGGCTGAGAGCCAGGCAAGTTAAAACCAAAAAGTTGCAGTTGCACTCAGAAAAATCATACCACGACTATCACAATAAGTTATATTTTAAATTTATTTGAAAAAATCAAAGTACAAGTAAAGGCATGATGCAGTGGAGCACAAAACTACTACACGCCAGGTGTCCGGCACTTTGCTCTGCTTAGCCTTGTGATCATTCACCACCATGACCACTCCTTACTGCCTCATATGGTGTCCAATGGTGTCTGTTGGTAGAGAAAGAGTGGAGGAGTATCACATTAGCAGGGGAGAAGGATTGACCCCAATACTCTGTGTGCGTGCGTGCGAGTGTGCATGCATGCGTGTGTGCATGCATGAGTGCGTGTGTGTGTGTATGTGTATGCTTGTGTGTGTGATGGAGGAAGGGAAATGACTGAAGTTCTCACCTTGGAGAGACAACTGGAAAATCAAGATCCCATTACTGTCATGAAGGGCTGCTACTGGAATAATGCCCGATGGGGTGGGTGTTATGTAAGTAATAATACCCGACAGGGTGGGCGTTATTGGGATATAATGGACCACCCAGGGGCATAATGAGGTCCGTTATATCCCATAACGCCCACCCTGGAGGGTATTATTACACTTAGTAAATGGGCTTTTTTAAAAAAAAATATAGAGAAATAAAAAATATATGTTTAAAAAATAAATAAGTATTATAAGTAACTACTGTAGTAAAGTAGTGCCTGTATTTGTGAAATCACCACTGGAGGGTGCTGCATTATTTTTGTTTTTAAATTTTATTTATATGAGTATGCTGTCCAGGTTAAGCGTCATTGCTGTTTTGTCTCCTGATGCCCCCCCTGACACACACACACACACGCAGAGACAGATGAGAGAATATTGAATTTATTTTGATTTGTGTAATACAGCGTCAGTGGGAACAGGGAAATATTAGCGTGCCAATCTGGAGACTGGCTGTGAAGAGAGGTAAATGTTTCTGATGGCGTTTGAAATGTGGCGCGATTTTCTAGCGGTAGCGTCATAAGATGCTGTCAGTTGATACGAACGGGAGTGCTCAGTATGTCAAAGGACAGTGGTAATAAAAAGAATGGTTTTGTGTTGCCTCCAAATTTTTTTTCTTTCGAGGAAAACAGTGTGGCTGAATGGGGGATAGCGCTACGGTAGCGTTATTGTGCAATGGGATGGATTTGGGGGACGGGGTACATTTGGTTTACTTTAAAAATGTGTTTGCTCTTTGTTTTCAGTGGGGAAGTGTAACGCATTTTATTATTTGTAGCAAGGTAAATATTGATAAACGAGTGGTGGAAACAATGGCGGTTTGTGAGTCTCGCAATTTTTGTGGCCCCAGGATTTTCTTAGTAATGGGGCATGCTAAAGTGGTACTCGTTATTTTCCGGGCGTTGTTGAGAAATAACAGCCCGGGTGCCAGGCTGTTACAACCAATCAGAATATGAGTTTATCTTTACCCATTTTCTAAGCTGGGATAACATCCTGCCTCAGGTTGTTGGGCCCGAAGACCGCAGGCTGAGGGCATCCAGCACCCAAGAAGGGATGTTATCCCAGCATAATACCCACCCTGGAGGGCATTGAGTGGGAGGAGGGGGAATTCTACATGTTTACTGAAGATTCAAGATTCAAGGACTCAAGATGGCGGCCACGCTGGACTAGCCATTAGTTTCTACTGCTGGTTTGCCGTTTTATTTTTTGTTGCTCTGAGAACTTTTTAACTCTGTTTTTGTTTTGTTTCCCCCACTGTCGCTGTTTGGTGTATTATTACCACAGTGGTATTCAGCACCGTGCTATCTGCCTCCATTTTTATTGTTAGTGCACTTGTTAGTGCACTTGTCTCCGCTCTCTGTTTTTTTGTTTCTTTCGGTTCTGTTTTGGGCAGGGACCGACTGTACTGATAAGGAGCACCACAGAGAGCAATGGAAGATTTGCTGAGATTTGTCGCTGAGGCTTATTAACAAAGCTTAGTTTTGCTGATTCTCTGAACTTTTTATTGAATCCCATGTTATACTTGGATTGTGCTTGGACCTTGTCTCGGAATCTTTATCTGTCCCTTCGCCCTTGAACTTTTGAATGGTGACTGGACTAGATGGGATTACAAAAAAATTAAGCCAAACCCAACCAGCCCAGGGTTTGGTGTGTGTTGTCCCAGTGCGCAGCTTCGAATTATCGGCTGTGTTCCCGGAGTATCTTTGGACTGCATGTATCGATAACAAGACTACTGGGAGCGGTGACTTGTAAAGTAATTTGGGAGAGTTCCTAAACCGAGGGAGATACCAAGAAGTTTCTGCTTTTTTTTTGGAGTGTTGGATGCTCCTCACATTTGCGACTGGGTAACCTTGGGTCTGCTGGGCTCCTGAGAGACCACAGCGTTAGCATACCACACAGGGGTGGGGAACGGGGTAGACTGGAGGGTCTGTCCATTATTCCCCTTCCCCTAGACTTTTGGGATTGCCAGCTGGGGGTCTGGCCTCTCCTTAAGTTGAAGTAGTGAGCCAATGACCTTTTGGGGTAACCTTTGAAGGTTGATAGGAACCTGCGGCCCACTGGTGGCCTATTGAGGTTGCAATTGGAGGTGGAACTGGAAGCCTGAAGATTGGAACTTTATCTTGCTTGCCGTTTTTGCTGACATTGGGACTGGTTTATTGATTTTTTGCACCCTGGGCTTATATTAAGCTGTGTTTGGAAGTGCTCACAGCTTGACAGGACCTCTGCTGACTGCAAGTACTTTTTCTTTGTATTCTTTTGGAAATAATGTGAGCAATGAAAGTGCTCTATAACATCTTCGATTCCATCTGTTTCCCAATATTGTGAGAGATATTATCGGGAGTGTGGTTTATAAATTATTTCCTTTATTCATTTGTTTATTATTTTAATTTTAATATTACTTTCAGGTTTATTTATCTTTTGTTGTTTAATAAGCAGTGAGAGTTTTAGTAGGCACCAAGTAGTGAGAGGACCTTGGTGCAATAAAATTGTTTTTGGTTAGTTTTATTTTGGTTGACCCCCAAGTTGTGAGAGGACCTGTGGGTCTAATCAATAAATAATATTATGTGTTAGGGAGGTTTATATGTCTGATATTTAGTTTATTTAATTTAGTTGTTATTTTATTTATTTTTATGTGAAGTTGTTTATTTATTTAAGTTGTGGGAAGTGTGAGAGAAGTTCAGGATTGGTGGTGTTTTTTTGGGGGGGGAATTTTTATTTACAGTGTTTTCAATTCGAGCAGCTTGATGTGCCTGCTTGCACCTCCTGTCCTGTGCTACTCTGCCCCTTCTCTTCTCCCCCCCTGCCTGCTCATACCTATCACTGCTGTTGGGTGTTGGGGATCACTCGTAGGGGGAGTCGGTGGGTGCGGGGTGTGGCTAATGGAGCGGTAGGAGCTCTCCCATAGGGGTAGAAGACAATCTGGGTGAAATGTATCTAGAACGAGGGTGATTCAGTTCTGGTTCCATACCCAAGGGCACCTTCAGTTTGGGGGCAAGTGGTTGGGACAACTCGCCAACCTCGTCCAACTTGGACATTGTTATGCACTGCCAGATCTGTCTGCAACAAGACTGGTCTTATCTCAGACTTTGTTGTGAAGGCAGATCTGGCTTGCATTACCGAAACCTGGTTGAATGGGAATGCGGCCCCTTTTTAAGGGGCAGCTGTTCCCACTGGCTACTCGGTTATGGCAGTTATTGACCTCTCATTGTTGGATGAGTTTTGCACTGATCCTGAGCAGTTGGTAGTGGCCTATAAAGGGGCCATAATGACAGCCCTCAATCAGATTGCACCTGTCTGTGTTCGCCCCCTTCTGCGTCGCCCTGGAGCCCCATGGTTTGATGGGGCCCAAAGGGAGTTGTGAAGGTTGGGGTGTAGGTTAGAGCATCATTGGAGGAAGACTGCCACTGATGCTGACCACCGTATTTTGCTAAAGCATTATGAACTCTACCAAACATCAATTTCCCATAAGAAGGCAGTATTCCTGTCCAGGGAAATTTCTGCTGCACGGAATCGACAGGCTCAACTCTTCAGAACTGTTGACAGACTGTGCAACCCAGTCTGTCAGCAGCTCCGTCGAGTTTTTACACAAACTGATTGTGATGAGATTGCTCGCTTCTTTGCAAATAAGGTTGAAGACATCAGGAGGGAGTGCCACCAACTTCACTCTAAGGGAGTTGCCGTTGATCGGTGCTCTGTCGCAGAACCCGGAGCTTCCTGGAGTACCTTTGGACTGCTGGATTTCATAGACACTATGAGGATTGTCCAAGAGATGCATCCCATGTGCTGTAGTTTAGACCCAGGCCCTACTTCCCTGATTTTGGGTTGTAGTGAAATCATTGGCCCAGTCTTAGCTCAGATTGTCCAGTGCTCTTTAGATACAGGAGTATTTCCTAGCTCCTTGAAAGAGGTGGTGGTGATCCCCCCTTCTGAAAAAAGCTTCTTTAGACTCGGAGAACCTAGCAAACTACAGACCTATCTCTAGCCTCCCTTTTGTGGGGAAGGTTATTGAGAACGTTGTAGCTGCTCAATTGGATAACCATTTAACCAACCATAGTTTATACAAACCTCTCCAATCTGGTTTTCGTAAGAGGCATAGTACTGAGACTGCTCTGGTTTGGGTGCTCAATGATCTCCTGATGGCGAGAGATCAGAGACACTGCTCCATCTTGATTCTCCTAGATCTATCATCAGCTTTTGATACTGTGGATGATGGGGTTCTGCTCGAATGCCTGAGGTCCATCTGCGGACTGTCTGGTACAGTCCTCAGATGGTTTTTATCTTTCCTCACAGGGAGAATGCAGAGAGTGGTCTTGGGTTTGTTTTCATCCAGGGCCTTCTCTCTGCCATGCGGGGTACCTCAGGGCTCGGTGCTGTCCCCCATGTTATTCGCAGTATCTATGCTACCCCTCTGAGACATTGTTAGACGGTATGAGCTGAGGTTTCACTGCAATGCTGATGATACCCAGCTCTACCTGTCTTTTGCACCTGACCAGGTTGATGCTATCTCAGTTCTGAACAACTGCCTTGCAGAAATCCAAGATTGGTTGAACTTCAGCGGTCTAAAGTTGAACCCAGGTAAGACTGAGGTTTTGGTTGTGGACCCAGGTCATAGGGTAGAGGGATTGAGGACTGGGCTTCCTTCCAGTTTAGTCCTGGGGGAGGACCAGATTCTCTCCTCCGAACAGGTGCATAATCTGGGAGTGGAGCTTGACGTTGGCTTGACTCTTTGACATCAGGTGTCGGCAGTCATCAAGCTGGCCTTCTTCCATCTTAGGAACATTGCCAGGATTAGGCACCTTGTTCCACCCAGTGATCTGCCTGTTTTAGTCCACGCCTTTGTGACATCACTCCTTGATTACTGTAACTCCCTTTACCTAGGGCTTCCTGGGGTCGATATCAGCTGCTTGCAGCTAGTGCAGAATGCGGCAGCATGTTTGTTGACTGGGGCATCAAGAAGATCTCACACCACCCCGGTGCTGCACGCTCTGCACTGGCTGCCAATACAGAGGCGGATCACCTTTAAGGTAGGCCTCCTGACCTACAAAGCCCTACACGGTCTGGGTACCAATTACTTGAAAGAGCTCCTGGTGCCTTACACCCCTCTGCAACAGCTCCAATCAGCTGATGAGGGGTTGCTGGAGATTCCGAGGGTAAACTTGAAGTCATCTGGTGCTCATGCTTTTGGATTTGCGGCACCTACCCTCTGGAATTCTCTGCCCCGCCAGCTCCTGGAGTGCAGGACGGTGGGGTGTTTTAAGTAGGCACTAAAGACTTTTTTATGGGCAAAGACATTTCATGTTTTATCTTGATTTTATATCTTATGTATTTGAATATATGTTTGTTTTGTATTCTTGCTGTACAGTGCTTTGAAATTCTGAAAGGCGCTTTATTAGATAAATTTTATTATTATTTATTATTTTATATAATGGCTCCAATTGAAAGAAAAAAGATAAATTCATTAAAAGATTTAAGAAAAGTGATTTGGGGTATTTTTTTTAAAGGGCAGGGATACTTAGTAAAAAACAATAGTGCTTATTTTTTGTTGTGGCCAATAGGTAAAGTTGCTCTGATTTCAGTGTGAGCCTGTGGCTCTGCTGTGAATCCCTAGCCCGTTGTACTGATGGCACAATTTATGGAAGATAAGGAAGAGTCTGCTGTACTGTATTTTGTTTTCTTTTCAAAAAGGGAAAGGGGACTTTGTTGCATTTCTCCGTGAAAGCGTAAGTATGCGCTCCCCCCCCCAAGTCAGGCTTTTTCACGTCAGACTGTGGCTGTTGTTGGCCCATTTAGGTGGGATGAGTTTTGGTGGAGACAAAAGGGGAGTAAGTGATTTTTTTAAAAATGTTATATTGTGGCAGGGCACGGGCAGCTGTCCACTCTACTCGATTGTTGAGTCAGGATGCCATGTTGTGAGCTGCCCGCCTCTCAGCGCTGCAGGTTCAGAGTGCCGTTATGGTTCTCCTGGTACACTTGTTTTCTGTTTTTGTACCGGGAGATTAAAATTAATGTAACATGAGTTTACCGTAGATGCCGAGCACCAATTCTGAGCGGGGTAGGGAGTGCACATTCAGAGCAGAGCTGGAGCATTAGAGGTAAACATCAGAATGGTTAAGGAGTGATTTTTTTTTTTTTAAACTTTCTTTATTTATGTATAATTTTCCATAACCGAAATACATACATAGCATATTCGTACATCTCATATGAATCATAACAGAGGCAATTTCATATTTAAGACCCTACTATTCCTAACCTGTTAGTACATATCATCAGAGGTAATGGACTCTAGGTTATTATCCAACTATACATTTAATGTAGATTAGTTCGACTATACATATATAAATTCAGATATTTATTAACTCATTCCCTTTTCTTCACCCTTCCCCTCTAGCTCCCAAAATAGAAGGGGATACCCGGGGCTATGGTACAAAATCAGGCCTTTCCCTTGTCATGTATAGGACCCATCGTCTCCACAGCATTTCAAATTGGGATACCTTTTTATTCAAGGAAGCTGTCATTGCCTCCATTCTGTATATGTTTATCAAAATCTCCTGCCAGTGTCTTATGGTGATGGGGAGATGTGACTTCCAACTTCTGGTTATTGCCTTCTGGGCAGCTAAGAAAGCAATTTTCAAAAGTCTAGTGGTGGATGTGTCTCTACATCCTTCCGGCATTTCTATAAACAAGAAACACGTGGGAGTTATTGTTATATCTGTTATAAGTATTGATCCCAGGGCCTGTTGCAACTCCTGCATGAAGATGGACACCACTGGACAGCTCCAAAGCATGTGTAAATAAGTTGCCCGTAGTTGCCCACACCCTTTCCAACATTCTATCCTGTCCTCAATAAGAACCCTACCCAAGTGTTTTGGTGAGCGAAAGTACCTAATGAAAATTTTCCAGGCAAAATCTTGCCAACTGATTGCTGCTAGGCCCCAGTGTACAGTAGAGTGAGCCCTATTCCAAACCTCTTCCTGGACTTGACTTCCCAGGTCCTTCTCCCATGCTCTCCTTATGTAGTCCACGGTGTCCCCCTTCCAAGCCAATAATTCCCTATATAGAACAGAAATCATGTGGGACCTGATGGGTGCTCTCTCTATAGCATTTTTTAAAGAAAATGCAATTTGGGGGAGGTCCATCCAACTATGGTTGAGCTCCAATAAAATCTTTTTTGCCAAGTTCCTAACTTGAAAAAATCTAAATCTATCCTGCCATGAAATGCCAAACTTGTGGACTAACCCTTCAAAAGGGACAATCTCCCCATCTTCCACAAAATGCCATACTAGATGTAGGCCTTTCATCTCCCATTTCTTAAATCCTCTGTCCCACTTCCCTGGTGCAAAGGAGTCCAGATATGGAATGGAGAAAAACAGAAATTTCCAATTCTTAGCTCTTTTATCTCTCAGAATATTGTGCCAAATCTCTAGTGTAAGTGCTGTAAAGGGATTTTCTTGTCCATCCAGTGGGGATCTCCCCCTTTCTCCTAGTAGTAAACTGTTTAAGTTACCAGGAGTGCCGTCCAGGAACTCCGCCTCTTTCCACCTGGACATATATGACTCGTCTAACCAAAAAAAGGTTGTTCTCAGATGTGATGCATTATAATAGAGTTTAAAATTAGGTAGCAAGAGCCCTCCCTCTTTTTTCGGAATCTGGAGTACTGACAGCCATACCCTTGGCCTAAGTGGGCCCCAAAGAAATCGGGAGACTACTCTGTTTAAGAGGGAGAAATATGTATCTGGGACCTTAATCGGGATAGTTTGCACCAAATATAGAAACTTGGGAAGAATTATCATTTTTATGGCCTCTACCCTTTGAGCCAAGGGGATGGGAACCAATAGCCATAATTCTAGTTCAGTCCTGATATCTATTAAGATAGGGGAGAAGTTGAGCAAGAACAAGTTGTCAAACTGGAACCCTAGCCGTACCCCTAAATATTTAAAATTGGTTAAATTCGATTTGAACAGAAATCTTTGCCTAATATGATCAGGTGGGACATAGTGTTTAGTTAAAACTTCTGTCTTAGATAAATTCAGTTTGTACCCAGCTAAATTACTGAATTCTGATAAGACATCCCATAGTTTCCCTAGGGACTGATCCGGGTTTTTGAGGTAAATTAATAGGTCATCAGCGTACAGGGCTAGTTTATGTGTCTTCCCTCCCAACTCCCATCCCTGAATTTCCTCCTCCTGCCTCAGCGCCTGTGCTAGCGGCTCGAGATATAATGCAAAAAGAAGAGGAGAGAGGGGGCAACCCTGTCTTGTGCCTCTTTGTAATGATATTGGTTGGGAAACATTACCATTAGTTTTTATATATGCTTTTGGTTTTGTATATATTTTGGATATGATCTCCTCAAATGCCTCTGAGAACCCAAATCTTCTCAGTGTCTGTTTCAAAAAGTCCCATGCCACCCAGTCGAAGGCCTTCTCCGCATCTAAACTCAAAACCATGCAAGGGGCCCCCTACCGAGCGGCATGGTACATTACATGTAGGGTTCTTTTAATATTGTCTTGCGTCTGTCTCCCTAGTATGAACCCTGCCTGGTCAATATTGATCAATTCAGGCAGGATTTCCTCTAATCGTTTAGCTAAAATTGAAGTATATAGTTTATAATCTATATTCAACACTGATATGGGACGGTAAGACCCACAATACATTGCGTCTTTCCCAGGTTTAGGGATACTTGAAATTACTGCGTAGTTCCAGGTATCTGGTATATCTTCTCCCGCTTGTGCCCACTTACAGGCTTTCAGTAGGGGGTCACCTATTGCTTTCTTAAAATATTTAAAAAATTCAGGGTTGTACCCATCTGGGCCAGGCGTTTTTCTTGTTTTCAGTCTTTTGATTGCTGTCTCTAATTCCAGTGGGGAAATAGGTTTGTCTAGGGCAACTTTGTGTTCTTGAGATAGTTCTGGTAATTTTAGTTTCTCTAAGTAGGAATTAATTGATTCTTTCCCTACCGATTTTTCCGAGTTGTATAAGTTCCTGTAGAAGTCTCTAAAGCCCTGGAGAATTTGCTCCCTCGACCTCACAAGTTTACCCGACCTAGGATCCCTAATTTGCATCACTGCACTCTCTGCATTCTGCCATCTGAGCCTATAGGCTAATAGGCGTGAGGCTCTGGGCCCTGATTCATAACATCTCTGCCTCAGCCGCTGTAGTGCCTGTTCTGTTTTTATATCAATAATTCCCTGTATCTGTTGTCTGGTCTTTAATATTTCTGGTTGTACTGAGGTCTCCCCAGCCACTGCCTGCTCCATCAGGTTGTGGAGCTGTGTTTGGAGTTGTTCCATTTTTTTATTTTGCTGTTTTTTAAAGTATGCAGCATATTTAATGCAGTCTCCCCTGAACACCATCTTAATAGTGTCCCATATTATGGTATCAGGAATTTCTGCAGATTCATTGTCCTTCAGAATTTGTATTAGTCTGGACTTGGCCATATCTGTAAATTCCCTCAGGTTTAACAGATAGTTATTAAATTTCCAAAGGGACCCTCCCTTCTTAACATCCCATTTCATAACCATAGACACCTGTGCATGATCTGATAACACCGATGGGATATGTCTGCAATCTATAATCTGGTCTTGGTGTTCACCTGAGACCAGGATATAGTCAATTCTGGCATATGAACCATGTGGAAATGAATAGTGGGTATAATCTCTTTTACTGGTGTTTTGGCGTCTCCAAGCGTCTATCCAAAATGCGCCTTTCAGAAATCTCCTGACTAATTTACCTGCTGATGTCAGATTAAAATTTCGCTTTTTGTAGGTGTCCCTGGAGTCCCATATCTGGTTTAAGTCTCCCCCCAACACCAATGTTTCCATCTGATAATCAGAGATTTTGTGGAGTAGGGAACTGAAGGTCTCCTTCGTGGAACTGGTCGGGGCATACAAAGAAACTAGAGTGATAGGAGTACCGTCTAAGTTACCCACTAAGATGGCCAATCTTCCCTCCCGGTCTAAATAGCTGTTAATTTTCTGAAATGGAGTTCCTTTAGCCACCAATATCGCCACCCCTCTTCTCTTCCCTCTCTCATAGGAGGACGCAGCTACTGTGTCATATCCAAATCTTACCAGCTTCAGATGTTCAGTTTTATTAAGATGTGATTCTTGTAGTAGAATAAAGGTGGGGTGCTCCCTCTTTAGGGCCGACATAACTTTGTATCGTTTTACTGGATTGTTTAGCCCATTTACATTATGTGAAATGATTTTAATCTTTTTGCTATCTGCCATCTATGTCCATCAGAATATTGTGCTTTAAATATGGGGAAGATAGACTATTCCCCCTCGCGGTTATCTTCCTCTGAATTTTCCCCCTCTCTTTCACCTCTACCTCTTCCTTCAGGTTTTTTAATGAGTGCAAAAGGCCCTGGGATTTTGTGTAATAAGTACCATCATTTTGCCTCTGTAATCGATCAGAATAGTGTAAAACAAACATCCATACAACCATAACAACATAATACATAAACTTATATACTAACTCAGAAAGTACCACTAACTGATCAACTAGTACCCTCTGTGAAACAGTATTTATAATTTGACTCCCAAGGTAGGGGAGCAGAGTGCTCTGCTCTCTGTAGCATCGAGTAGGATTCACTCGATTAGGAGGGGAGGGAGCCTTAACAATGGCCCGTTCCTCCTGGACTCCACAGGAATTGAGTCCTTGCCCGTTGTCATGGCAAAACATCATCAGTAAACATACTGGCATAAGATGTAGCGTGAGTGTTTTAACCACTCTCCATCCACTGTGTTTGATGTGGGGTTTACCCATCTACTTAGCTGTCTCCCTGCCTTTAATCCAGAATCTTTTATTACCAAGTTTGCTCTGGAGATCCCCATTATTAAAAAAGAAAAATTATTGGCTTTGACAGTATAACTCATGGGGCCCTCATCTCCCCCTCGGCTTCGTTCTCAGCCCTCTCCTTATCATGTCAGGAGAGAACTCACACCTCCCTTTATTCGTGGAAGACTAGCCAATCATCCTTCTCTAATAATGAAGCTATTTAGTGCCGGAGCATCCCTTCCCCCCACTTCCCCCCTTCTGGTATTAATAGGTAAACCATTGAACCGGGTGAGCATACATTCGATTTTACCTCTAGAGATCTTCAGTTTAATATCAACATAATGCTTGCTTTTTGATTTAGAGAGAATGAACTTGGAGAGGCCCCCTCTGTTCTTATTCATGTCTTATGCTCTGTGAGAAAAAAAACCCTGCTTCTGTCCGCTATGGCAACCCCCCATCTGCTGATTTATTTTATTTATTTATTTAGCTTTTGTTGACATGGTAAGTGCACTAGACAAATCCTGCCTATTTTCAGGCACGACCCGGGGGAGGGGGATACAGATGAATGCCAACTGACCTTGAACCGGATTAAGCTGTTGGTGGTATTTTTAGTGAATGAGGGAAATTTGGCCAGGACACCGGGGAAATTCCCCTACTCTTTTCAATAAGTGCCATGGGATCTTTAACATCCACCTGAACTACCACCAATCCAGGCAGATGGGACCTCGGTTTAATTTCTCATCCGAAAGACAGCACCTCAGAAGTGCAGCACCCCTCTCATGCTGCACTACAGTGTCAGTACTGGGATATTAACCCATGTGCCAGATGTGGGAACTGAACCCACAGCCCTCTGATCTCCTGGCCTCAGAGGTGAGTGTGCTACCTACTGAGCCACTGACACTGCAATATTTATCTCAAGGTTCCCCTTTCATAGATTACGCAATGGTATTAACCACACCGAAGATCCCAGAGCACCATCCCCCCCACCTCATCCGTCCCGAGTCTCCCAGATCCACCGTGCCCCGGCATCCCTCCCCCTTGTATCTTGTGCCAAGGACATGTTCCAATCCCTCCTCTTCCACCCCACCCCCCTCCATCTCAAGATCTCCAAAATGTCCCGTATGCTTATTAAATCTTTACCCTTCCCTCTCCAGATTACAGAATTCAGGCCTCGAGATTTCCACTTGCCATCTTAGAAAAGAGGCCTACCCATAAGACCACGAGGAGGTGACTGAGAAGGAAAAGCAGTCAACCAAAAATCATTCACAAAGTCCACCCTAATATCAATGCGATATGGCTCTCGGTACAGAAGTCTTGTTCCCTCCCTACTTCCCACCACTCATCCCCATCTCCTCAAGCACCCAGCCCACCGCCACACACTCCCCCCATAGTGAGCCTGCCTCCTCCCTCCTTTTCCCCAACCTAAAAGAAGAGCCACCCCCTTCTCCCATCTTCCTCCGGCTCACCAATCGCCCATCTACTTCCCTCCCCTTCAACCCCACCTTCTCCATTTCGGGGGACCGGTTAATACCCCTCTCTTAACTCCCTCCCCCCTTTTTTCCTACTGCTTTCTATCCGTAGGTTTCTCTATGCACATTATATATTGTGACGTTGCAGTATTCCAAGTCTCTATAAAGAACAAAATCAGTACATCAGATAGGCGGCAGTCCATCCCTGGTCCCCCGTGTCAGGAGAGGGAGAATACCATCTTGGCAGATTATAAATCCAAAAAGAAAGTTCTCACCAATTCAGCCTTTACTTTCATGTATTCATGTCAGTGTTGTGAAGTGGGGTCACAAAGTCTCTATCCTTTGTTAAACGGCCCAGCATTTTCTTAATGTCTATAAGGGTATTGTCTGCCGCCCTCTTTCTTTCCCGGTTACCAGTGTAAGAGCTGTTCCTGCGCCACGGATTCTGCGGTAACTGGTGTTGGTCTTTACGTCTGGTGGGCATTGTGATTTCCTGTCCACAATCCTTGAAGGCCTGCAGGGCCTCTTCCGCAGAGTGATATATTTCGGTACCCAAGTCCCAGCATACTCGAAGTCTAGCAGGGTAGCGGGTCTGGAACTTCACCTTGATTTCTTTTAGTTTCCTTATGAATGGAGCATAGGCCTGACGTTGTTGTTGAAATACCTGGGGGTAGTCTTGGTCAAATATGAGCCTGGCCCCATTATACTCCACCCTGCCTTGTTTCCATGCTGCTTTTAGTATTTGCTTCTTGTCTCGATAGCTCGAAAATTTCACAATTATCGAGCGAGGTCTGGCTGTGGGCTAGGTTGGCTTCGGCACCAATGCCCTGTGAGTGCGTTCGATTTTAAAATTAAGCGCTTGTGGTAAGTCCAGAATATGATGGAACAAGTCCTCCACAAACTCACACATGTCCCCGATCTCTGCTGCTTCTGGTAGGCCGTGAATCCTAATGTTTTCTCTCCGAGACCGAGCTTCCAAGTCAACGCATTTGGCTGAGATAGCTTCGGATTGATGTGTGATATATTCCAACGCTTTAGAAATCTGTCGTAGATCATCCTCCGCTGTCGATACTCTCTCCTCTGCTTCCGTTACTCTAGAATCCAATTTACTTAAATCCGAGTGTAGCTTATTAAATTCCAGCTTTGTTTCAGATCTAAATTGTTTTATTTCGGATAGCAGCATTTCAAAATGTGTTCTAGAAAGGTTGTCCATTTCGGTCTCTGTATCGACTCCCACCATACTTCGAGGGGAATCTCTCCCCGCTTGCCACTGAGCTAGTAGGGTTCAATCCTGGGCAATCCTGCTTCTCATTCTTGTTTTTGGAGCAGGATCTCCTTCTGTTTGTATTTCCACAACTTGATTTCTGCATATTGAGGGTTATTTGTTGGATCTACGTGTGTGGAAATGTATTCCTGGATTCTAGGTTGGGGAGCTCTTTGTCTAAGCTGCCATGTCCCCGATGACGTCACTGGAAGTCCGGGGAGTGATTTTTTTTTTTAATGTTTAATGTGGTCGTTAGCTGCTGGGAATAGAGCTGGGATATTATGCTTGGATAACATCTGGATTCCAGTCTCAGTCTGACCAATCAGGGAACAAGATTCTCTCTTGCCATTGTATAATACTGTTTATCTGGGCTAACCAAATAAAAAAATGTGTTTCTAATTATTCTGGTGGCTAATGTATAGCTTTTATTAGAGCAATATACATGAGTTATATGCCACCATCTTTAAGGTTTCGTGCACAAACAATTAAGGGTAGTGGCAGTGTCCCTACAGCAAGATGCATCCTGACAGGGGTCCATAATAGAATAAGAAAAGGAGCCAGGGAGTGGGGTCACACAGAACAGACAAGGGACAGGAAATTAAGGAGGGAGAGGGAAGACAAAAGTGGAGGTGCTTACAAAAATGTGAGGGGTATAGGCACATGCTGGAAGGCAGTCTGTCTAAATTTCAGAACCATGGCAAACAAAATTAGGGAACACAAAGTGCACTAGACATAAAAATGTCTTTTTTCAGGCACAACCCCGGTACAGTACATATCGAATGCAATACAACAAAAGTGGATACAGTACATCAATAGTTGGCAGTAGGCATAGGTCAGAAAATAGTACATCAGAAGTATACATCACAGTGGACACTAAATACAGGGTGATACAAGACAAGTACAAGTTACAAGTGCATTTCACATAAGAGCATTAGTTACAAGCAGTTGAAGTAGCATTACCATCTGAACATGAAGAACTATTGAACAATATAGGAATGCAATAATGTAATAGAGAAAAGCCATTTATACAAGATAATACAGCAGTTGATAAAAAGTACAGCAGCAGGAGATATTTATTTTTTTATTTATTCCCCCTTATCCTCGGATCCGCCACTGCCTCCATGCCCAGGCTTGCCCCCCTGGGTGGGGCCAACAGAGGGGCTCCCCCTCCCAATGGACACCATTGGCAAGCCCCAGCTTACTTCTGGGTTGAGGCCATGGGAGCAAGAACCCCCCTGGTGGACATTGGAGGCAGTGGACAGCGGAGCAGGTCATCATATGGGGGACCAGATTTTTTTGTGAATGCTTTGCTCCCTGGGGCAGGGAAGTGCAATGACATCCAGCATTCACCCCACCCCCCATTGTAATGGCGATGGTCATGGTGGTACCCCAGCTTCTGCCAGGGGTCTCTAGAGCACTGGACACACTTCCCCTTCCTCTCCCCCAGAGAAGGAGTGCAGTCCCTAGAATGCTCGATCCTTCTTCCCCAGCTGAACCTCTGACTCCTGGGTTCATTCCCAAACCCAGGTTACAGAAATCCAGCTGCTGTGCAGGTGGGCCAGCACACAGCAGGAATTATAATGAGACTGGCTAGATATCAGGTAGGCAAGTATTTAACATGATGGTCACTGTTGAGAAGAGAAGTAGTAGCAGTAATGCCTAGGGGTGGGGCAGGCAGAGTGAAATGGAACAGTAAGGACTAAGAGGGTAGGAGGGAATGCATTAAGCAGAGGTGAGAGGTGAGCAGAGAGGTGTGATGGGGGCTAAGTAAGTGAGGTACAGTAGCTTGAAGGGGGACTGTGAACATGTGTGAAGTAGAGGGGTTTAAGGCAGATTAAAGCATAAACAGGGGGCTGATTTAATTAGGTGATTACGAAGATGTCTTTTGAAGCAAGCATGACTAGGAGCCAGTCAGATGTCTAGGGGAAGAGAGTTCCAGTATTGTGGGGCAGCATGGGAGAAACCATGAACTCCCATGGACATTTTCCACCTAAGGATATGGAGAGGAGTTCGGACCACCCATCTAAGGGCATAGGAAGAGTTTTGTGATTGCAACATGATGGCAAGGGATAAGGGGGTTCTCGTTCTGAGGATGTCATCAATTAGTGAGCTAAAGGAGAGAAATTGGTGGGCAGTGCGGAGGGCCATTTTAGGTTGGCATAAAGCTGACAATGGTGCTGGTGTGGGGTGCAGAGGTGAAGCAGCAAATAGTATTGAATGTAGTGTCCCACTTGTGGAGAGTGCTTTTCGAAACACCGACATATGTGAACGAGCCATCTGCAAGGAGTTGGAGTAGAATACCCTGGGTAATGGCTATCCTAGCAGAAGGGGTTAAGGTATAGCTAGTTTTGCATGCAATTCTGATTTTGGTGTTAACTAATTTACAGGTGGCAGAGATATGTTGATCATAGTCAAGGGATGCATCAAGGATGATGCCAAGATATTTAAAGGAGTTAACATTGTCCAATAGGGAGCCATCCACACAAGAGACTGCGAGTCACCCCTGGCTAGCTCTAAGTCTGGCAGGAGAATCAAAGAGCATGGCCCGGGTTTTACCAACATTAAGAACAAGCTTACTGTTGCAGAGCCAAGACTGAATGTGAAGGAAGTCAGATATGAGAGAGAGAGAGAGAGAGAGAGGTAATGTCAGAGATGTTCTTTGAGCTGAAATAAAGAACCAGGTCATCCATGTACAGCAAGGATGAGCAAGTAGGGATATGCAGAGAGATATTATTAATAAAAAATGGAGAAAAAGAGAGGGCCAAGAACGGAGTCCTGAGGAACTCTGATATTTATAGTAGTGAGAGCAGAGGTGGCAGAGTTGAATTTCATGACCTGCTGTCTGTCTGACATAACTTTTGAACTGGGCCACAATGTCCGGAGAGAAATCCACAGGTAGATGTTTGGTGAGGAGAAGGGGGTGGTCTACCAGGTCAAATGCCTTAGTTAGATCTTATAAAGACTGCACCTGTCAGAAGGCCATCATTCACGGCAATTTTGGCAGCTTTAGTGAATTTTAGGAGGGCTGTGGTAGTGCTGTTGCCTTTACGGAAACCATGTTGGGAGTCGGAGAGAAGGTTATGGTCAAGGTAAAAGGAGATGGTTTGTTGGGCCACAAGTTTCTCTAGATTTTGCTAAGGACTGAGAGGAAGGTGATAGGTTGATAGTTTGAAATAGACTTGGGATCATCCTTTTTAAAGACAGGGGTGATTCTAGCAATTTTCCAGATGCTAGGGACTGTGCTATGGCAGAGAGATAGATTGAATATTTTTGCCAGAGGTGAGGCGATAAAGGAAGCAGCTAGTTTAAGGAGCATAGGTTCAAGGCCATTAGAGCCAACACTAGTACAGTCAGAGATGGTATATAATAGTTTAAGGATATCTGCCCTGGTTATGATGTGGAACCGAAAAGGAGGGTGCGTGCGCAGGGATTCAGTCACAGAGTGGGGGGTGGAGGACAGAGTGGAAGAGAAAGATGACGTTTACTTAGATGGATCGGAGAAGTGAAGGTTAAAGGAGTTTGCACTGGTGGCTGGATTATTACAATGCAGACCACCATTTAGGACCATGTCATTAGCTTGATTGGGAATGTTTGATTCCATGGAAGCCCTTAATGTGCGATCAAAATTTCCTTGAGTCACCTGCAGCATCAATCAGTAGTCCTTTGCAAGAGGAGCTCTTTGCTAAGTGAATATTTCTTTTACATGCATTTCTCTGTGTCCTATAGTCACATAAATTAGATGGGAGACCAGAGATCTTATAGTGCATCCAGCATTTGTCCCTGGCTCTAAGTTATGTTAGAAGATCTTTCTTCAGCCACCTAGTTGATGTACCATGGATTCCATGTGAGATTAAGGGGATCTGCATGTCCTGGAGCATGACAAACATAGTAAGAAAGTGGACAAGAGCTAATTGAGCATAATTGGCTGTAAGGATGTGAGACCAGTTAAGCGTAGAGAGAGATCATGCAGAAATCGAGTCTGATTTAAATTGGCAAAGTTGTGGAAGAAAACGTATTTAGGAGGAGGAGGGGTTTGTCCTAGCATGCCAAACACAATAAATTGGAGAGTGATCAGTTATAGCAGCAGAGAGAGTACCAGCAGCAGCTATTCTGTCAATACAATTTGTCAGGCCCAGTTATTTAGGGTACTAGCTCTGGAGGTGGACAAAAGACCTCAAGGCACACCATGATGCCTGTCAGTGTCTGCAGGGTGGGGGAGGAATGGCAAGAGCATTACGGCTGACATCCCAAAGGGACACCCAATGCCTGTCAGTCTCTGCAGAGTGGGGGTGGGGCATTAGGGTTGGAAACTTGGAAACCCTAATTTCATTTCATTTCATTTATTCTTTGGTAACCGGGTAAAGGCACTGGACCAAAGGTCCCTTTTCAGGCCCAACCCGGACAAAAAAAAAACATATAAAAATACACAAATACAATCAACAACAATACAAAACCAAAAAATACAAATTACACATTGCAGCT
Organism: Neoceratodus forsteri; assembly: GCA_016271365.2. Classification (NCBI taxonomy): domain Eukaryota; kingdom Metazoa; phylum Chordata; order Ceratodontiformes; family Ceratodontidae; genus Neoceratodus; species Neoceratodus forsteri. The sequence continues at coordinate 1,107,766,949 of CM057456.1, read as the reverse complement.
ACAAACAGATTTATGCAATAAATAACTTTTAACCTTTGTTTAAAAGTTAAAACAGAGGGAGCAATCCTAACATCAAGAGGGAGTGAATTCCAATACAATGGTGTTGCTAATGAAAAAGCTCTAGAACTTGGTCTAAGCTGAGACCTGGGGACATAATATAGGGGGCCGTCAGCCGACCTCAGGCTGGGAAGCAATTCTCTCATTACAATAAGATCAGAAAAAGGAAAAAGGGAACCAAAGTGAAAACATTTATTTATTTTATTTATTTATTAGAAAAGTTGGATTTACAACCTTTGAGTCATGGACTCATTTACAAAGGCACCTCAGGGCGGTAGACAGAGTTACATAGTATGGTTACAACAGTGAGAACAGTACAGGTGAAGAACATTAAACATAGAGTACACACAGGTTACATAATAGTGTTACTTATAATAGGTTTATACATCAGGCAGCCAACAAAATATTCTATTCAGCAACTAGGGGAAAACCACCCCAACCGAGAATAAAGATTACACTGATGTGTCCTATTGGGGGCTCCTAAAATAAATCTACAAATATTATTATAGACCACAGTTAGTGCTTGCATTTCTTTTGTACCTATGTTGTAATATAAACAAGAACTATAATCAAAATATGGAAGAAGGGAACCAATGGCAATTGCTAATCTAGTTTCTTGTGAGAAGAATGACTTGAATTTATATAACACTCCTATTCTTTGGTTTACTTTCTTAACCGTTGACTGAATCTGAAGTGAAAGGTCAAACTGGGATCCAATAGTGTGCCCATATATTTAAATTGAGACACTTGTTCAAGCAGACCACCCCGAAAATCAGATATCCTCAGTTCCGGGGCGTTCACCAACATAAATTGCATACCAAATAACATAACTTTTATTTTAGCTGAATTCAAAACCATAGCATTTGAAGTAAGCCAAGAACAGACAACACCAAAATCCTTTTCTATAGAACAAGAAAGTTCAGACACAGAATTTGACTGAGCACAAATTACAAGATAATCTGCATAAAGCAATGATCCACTAAGCTTACAAACTCCAGGAAGTTGATTAATAAAAATAGAGAATAACAGGGGTCCCAAAATGGACCCCTAAGGCACACCACAACTAACTGACAAAACATCAGAGACCACAGAACCTACTTGGACAAATTGATGCCTGTTACTCAGATAATCATAGAACCAAGAAACAGCGACATCAGAAAACCCCAGATCATTCAATTTTGTGCAGGCCAGACCGTGATCTATCAAATCAAAAGCCTTGGTTAGGTCCATGAACACTGCCCCAGTCATCAAACCCTTCTCAAACCCATGTAGGATGGTGTTTGTGAACCCAATCAAGGCCGTGTCCATATCAAAGTGCTTGCAGAACCCATGTTGTTGACTTGACAACGAGTCATGGGTAACCAAATAGGCATCAATTTGCTTAGCCACTAAACGCTTGAGTAATTTGTTAAGGGGATTCAGTATTGATATTGGCATATAGTCATCCAAGGAAGTAGCACAGATCTTTTTCAGAATTAGAACCACCTTAGCTTTCTTCCAGGACAAGGGAAAAACACCAGTAGCCAATGACATATTAAAAATATATCAAAGGGGATCCGTAATAAAGGGTATAGCCAATTTTAAGAAGTGGGCATCCAACCCTTCCCCACAATCAGTCCCTTTATTTGGGAGAGACTGCAGAAGATGAAAAACTTTGTTAGATGTTACTTCCTTGAACAAAAACGTAGGTCCATCTACCAAAGGAACTGAAGAAAAGGATTTAGTATTACCAGCCTGAGAAAAAGTTGATCTAAACTTAGAAAGATCTGAAAATTTAGAATTCAACAATTTAACAATTTTGGGCTAGTCACCAATTTCTTTCTTGTCAACATTTATTTTCTGAATGTCAGATTTCGATTTGGGAGAAAGTAGAGAATTTACGTTATTCCAAAACTTCTTTGGATCTGCCCAGCTATCTTCAAAGCGATCCCTAAAATACATTTTTTTAGCATTTCTGACAGTTTGAGAGACTAAATTCTGAAGTCTATGGTAGAGATCCATTGAAACTCTACTGGGTGGTAATTTTCATTTAGTTCAAGCACTATCCCACTCCTTAATTAATTTCTTAATGCTGGGACCAAACCATCCAGTAGGAGAACCTCTACACCAAATGGTCTGCAAAGGGAAAAATGATTCCTGAATGGGAGAAGATGACTGCAAAAGAAATCTAGTGCCATGTCCACATCTGGAATACATTCAAGAAATGACCAATCAATTAACCTCAAAGAAGAATATAACAGGGAATAATCTATCCTTTTAAATGATCTAGTCTGAAATGCACGAGGAGGGGGTTTAAGACAACGAAAATTTACAACACGAAAAGTGGCCATGTGGTCACTTACGGAATCTGCAAAGACATCAGAGGATCCCACCCTCCTCACTCTAGTAGTCAATACCCAATCAGACAGAGAATGATTCTGTGAGATGGGATTGAGACGGGTAGGCACATTTATACTCTGAGTCAGTCCGTAAGAGAGAAGAAGAGATTCGAGCCCCATGGTGTCATTAGCCCTCCAATTCAAATTCATATCTCCAACAACAACAGAACCACTCTGCTTTAAATAAACTTCACAAACATCCAAGACATTTTTAAGCCCTTGAAGACCACATTGAGGGGGATTATACAAACAGCCCACATTTAACTTCTTCTTTCCTCCAAGAACAAATTTCAAAACAAACCAATCAGTATTACAACCCAAATCCTCAATAGACCCCAGAAGATTAATTTCTAAATGATCCCTATAATAAATCATGACCCACCACCCTTTTTTCAACCTTTACAGTTTACTCTAAAGATTTTATAACCCTAAATATGACACACATTATCGGGCACCCCTGGTTTCAACCACGTTTCTGATAAAGCAACAATATCAGACAGATATAGAGCAGTAAGCTGTTCAATCACAGCAATCTTAGGGATTAAACTACGAACATTCAAATGAATAATTTTACATCCATGACAGGATTTCAAACAATTATTCAAAGATGAAGCTTGAGAGGAAGACATAGAATCTAAAAAGCAAGACCCTGGATTCAGTTCAACATCACCAGAAACTAACAACAGAAAGGTGGTTGAAACACAATTGCCCAATTTAGAACAAAGTAACATGCCATAGTGCAAACAAGTAAGGTAACCCCTATTCCCACATTGTCTTATGGGCATAGGGCTACAAAACAACAACTGCCATGAATCAGTTACAGTAACATCAACAACTAAGCAATTTGAAAAGCAAAAATCACTTGTCTTATATGAGACAGTGTTCCCGGTGCCAAACCTGTATAATTCAATACGATCCACATATACCAACCCCCCAAAAGTATACACACCCAAATAGGCAAACACTTTGCATCCCACATTCTTAACATAGCAATCTTACAGCACCAACAGTATTACAATTAAACATGCCCACTCCCCTACCTTCCTTAGACTCCCTTGCACTTATTGCACTTGCACCTGCCATGCAAGCGTAGTCGTTTGTAAATGAGATCTTTAAACACTCAACCCCACAGACTGGGCTGCCACCACCAATCGGGGGGAGGGGGCATGGCTAGCAACAGGTAGAAGAAGCTATTCATTATCTAGCAACAGGGCAATGAGCAGGGTGCAATTACTGAAGTGGCAGCAACTGTAATTAGTTAAACTGCTCCACTCTTGAAAGGACAACACAAACACCCTGAACAGTACACTTTAGGTCCCTTTTCAGCAGCACACAAATAATCACTTTGTAAGCAACAGTTTAGCAGGGACTCGAACCAGCAATGTTAAATAATAAAATCTCCATGGCATTAAAATGCACCCCAATACTACGGCAGGTCACACATCAGCAAGCTTAGTCAATTCCCAAAGTCAATAAGGGGTTTAGCAGCATCACACTCTAGCAACATGAGCTCACAGGAGGATATGGCCGTGACAGTACTCGGGGAGCTTATTAAGGAAAATGCTAAGTAGGAGTGGCCCCAGAATAGAGGCTTGTGAGACTCCTGAATGGACTGGATGCCTAGCTGAATGGACTTCTCCAATTTTTTACCTGTTGAGAACGGTTGCTGAGATAGCTAGAAAACCATTTAGTAATGTCTGTGGAGAGTCCAGTACCAGTTAACTGGTCAATTAGGAGGGCATGATTCACAGTATCAAAGGCCTTGGTTAAGTTAATGAATGTCGCACCAGCCAGAAGACCTTGATCCAGGCAGTTATGGAGTTTTCTGCAATTCCAGGGCCATGGCAAACCGCAGAATTCCCAGCCGCCATCGGAATTCGCGGCCACCCATGGAATTCGTGGCTGCCCATGGCACAAACATCCTTTGCCGATGGGGGTGCCTAATCCCCTGTCAGCTTCACTGCTCCCCCAAATAAACATCCATATGTCATGCTGGGAGCCCACCCCAGCATGGCAAAAGTCTCCTTACCAATGGGGGGTGCCCAATCCCCATTGGCTTCACTGCCCCCCCAAACAAATGTTCATATGCCATGCTGGGAGCCCACCCCAGCATGGCAAAAGTCTCCTTTGCTGATGGGGGTGCCCAATCCCCCCATTGGCTTCACTGCCCCCCAGACAAACATCCATATGCCACACTAGGAGCCCACCCCAGAGTGGCAAAAGTCTCCTTACCAACGGGGGTGCCCAATCCCCATTGGCTTCACTGCCCCCCCAAACAAATGTTCATATGCCATGCTGGGAGCCCACCCCAGCATGGCAAAAAGTCTCCTTTGCTGATGGGGGTGCCCAATCCCCTGTCAGCTTCACTGCCCCCCCAAACTGCCTGGTGCCATGCTGGGAGCCCACCCAGCATGGCAAAAGTCCCCTGTTGTCATTAAAAATAAAAAAAGACCTAAAAGAAAAAAAAGTCCCTCGTTGATTATCTTGCCCCTCCCCAACCCGCTCCCACCCTCTGCCTACCCCACCTCCCCATTTCACCCTATACTTACCTCCAGATCCCAGCGTGATGATCTTTAATGGACCGGGAACACATCTGCACTCTTCAAAGTGAACTGAAGAAATACTGGTAAGCTGTATAATGGCAAAAATGGATTTTTTTCAACTTGGATGCATATCTCGGCCATTTTTGGGAATTTTTTACCAAATTTTCAGCTTGGGGTTCTTGGGACCCCACCTCATTAACTCAGTCATTTTCATTTTGTTATTCGGTCCCAAAAGATGATTTCACGGTCACTGCATGGAACCACTTTTTGGGACCGATTAACAAAACAACAGTGTCACAGTTCATGAGGTAGACCCCCAAAAAACCTATGTTGATAATTTGGTGAAAAAATTCCCCCAAAATGACAGTTTTACGAATGTGCATTGCGGAGTTCCTACGCACGCTTGCAACTTTGAGCATTTTTAATATTTTCACTTCAGATTTTCAGCATTGCCATTTTACCACACCTCCTTATGAACAGTACAACTGTCATTTTTCACCTCTCACCCAAAATGTGTTTTCTCATATGTAGCACAAAATGGAACGGTCGGTATGCAAAATCAATGTTCGGGACAGATTAAGAAAATCACAGTGACATTGTTCATGAGCAGAGGTCTTAAACTGACTATGTTGAAAACTTGGTGAAAAAATTCCCCGAAATGACTGTTTTACGAGCGTGTGTTGCGCAGTTCCTATGCACGCTCATAACTTTGAGCATTTTTAATATTTTCACTCCAGATTTTCAGCATTGCCATTTTACCACACCTCCTTATGAACAGTACAACTGTCATTTTTCACATCTCACCCAAAATGTGTTTTCACACATGTAGAGCACAGAGGCGTGGTCGGTGTGCGAAATCAATGTTCAGGACAGATGAAGAAAATCACAGTGACACTGTTCATGAGCAGAGGTCTTAAACTGGCTAAGTTGAAAATTTGGTGACAAAAGTCCATAAAGTGACTGTGTTACGAGTGTGCATTTAGTCAGATATGGCGAACCCCCCCCCCAAAAAGGCAAAATTAAGGGTAAAAATGTGCCACAGAATTGCTGCAGAAACTGGTGTTAAACGCCGCAGAAGTTCTGTGGCAAATGAGAACCCTGCCATAGAACTTTGCTCCAATGTGCCACAGAAAAATCAGGGCCCTGATTGTAACTGACACTTTATCAAGTACTTGACGTGCTGGTCCACCACAATGCACTCTAGGGCTTTTGAAAGCGGGGAATGGAAATGGGGCGATAGTTCCCGTGCAGTGCCCTGTCCCCATTCTTATGCATCGGGTCACCATTGTTGATTTCCATCTTTTCAGGAATTGTGCTAGGCAAAGCAAAAAGTTGAAAATCCTGGTAATAGGTGATAGGTGATAGGATTTCTTCCAATGTAAGACTGATAAATTTGAGATCAAGTGTATCCCCACTATATCTTGTTTTTCCAAGTACCTTCTTGAAATAATGTCTGACTTCACCCTCTGAGACTGTCCTAAAGTTAAATGAAGGGTGGCCAGCAGGTAGATCAGGAGTCACAGGGACATCACATGCGGAGGTATTATTGAAATAGTCAGGGGGGAGAACATTGCTCAGATCAGAGAATGCTTTATTAAAAGTGTCAGAGATGATTTTTGATTTCAAGGAAGGGGTACCATATATATTAAGCATGTTGGGAGCAGATTTAGGGTCTTTCCTAGTGATATCCTTAATATTTTTCCAGAAGGACCTGCAACTATTCCAAGAATTAGAAAGGGCATCTTTGTAAAATTGACTCTTAGCAGAATGAATTGCTCTAGTGCATTTGTTTCTTGTTTTTTTGTAGCATTGGATGTTAGATTGCGTACCTGAGGCCAGTGCTTTATGCCAGAGATGGTCCCTTAAGATCATGAGCTCGCTAAGTTCAGGTGTAATCCATAGGTTGCACATCCCTTTCATTTTTCATTTTTATAGGGGGCATGCTTGTCACAGATTGCATTGAATTGGCTACTAAAGAGATCAAGTGCTGTGTCAATGCCATTTGCTGCTTGAAGTTTTGACCAGTCATGGTGTCGAAGGTCAGCTTTCAGTTGTTCAAGGTGTCCATTAATAAGGACCCAATTTGTAATAGTTCTGGTGGTGGGTTTATAAAATTTATTAGACCAACAGCACTTGATGGGGGCAGTGGTCACGTGTGCTGTCCAAGGGACTGAAGTATCCAAGATATGCTCTGTCTGGTTAGGTAATACCCAGTCCAGCAAGGTACTTGTCCCAGTTCAATAGTTCACCCTTGAAGGGGCCTCAACAAGCTGTGAGAAGTGGATGGCTGATAGAGCATCCTTTTGGAAAGAGGCATCCGGGGAGAGCCAGTTAACATTAAACTCACCTAGCATTATTATTTCAGAGTGCAGGCTCATGCTGCCTGTTCTTCGCAATGAAGAATCAAATCCAGATACAGTATGCTTTGGGAGGATATAAACTGAAAGCACAGTAAGTGCTTTATTATGAGCCCCAAGAAGTAGTTTGATAGCAAGTATCTGTATGAGGTCATCACTGATAGGTAAAGTGGTAATGAGACCCTGCATGGTATCCTTTATATAAATTGCACAACTACCACCTCTCTTAAATAGTCAGTCTTGTCTAAAGACATTATAGCCAGGTAACAATATTGCAGCATCAGGTATCCTCAGTGAAAGCCATGTTTCTACAACAGAGATGATGTCAGGATTATGCTGACTGACTCACAGCTGAAGGCTGTCTAGTTTAGGAAGAAGGTTGCAGATATTTATGGATGCAAGTGTAAGCCCCCGTGTATTTTTTAAAAGGGTGCTCGGGTTTTGGGGTGGCTCAGGGTTGGGATGTATATTGCCTGAAATCAGTAGTAACAGTAAATTATTCTTCTGATATAGTCCTTGAATTGTTCATTGGTGAGGATTCACTTCCTACTGCGGGCAAGGCATGGCGTGTAGACACCTAACTGGAAGGAGAATCCGGGGACAAATGCTGGGGGATTGCCAGTTTGGTTGATGAGAATGTGTCAGGTCCCAGGTTGGGGTGGGTAAGCTCCCAAGGGTATTGAGGTCTCCAGTTGTCAAATTAAGGTAGGAGGTTATGGTGCCATGAAGATTAAAGGAGTCTTTCAGGATAGATGGGGGGGCTGGCATGGCCAAATTACCAAAAATGACTCCTGAGAGGGTGAGTAGCACTAGCAGTATTGCACCCCGTGAGGGCAGAGAAGCTAAATAATTCATGATAGGAGTCTTGGGATGGGGAAGTGATTAGTACAGTTGGAAAGAGACAGCGCCTCCAATAACTTTTCCACTCACCAAGCAAAGAGCTAGTAGATGTGTATTCAGGAAAGAAAATATCTCCTAATAGTGATGCTATTAGAGGTGTGTACAGTCACTAGAGGGGGAGTGCTGGAAAGTGACAATTCACCAGTAGGAGACAGGGGGCAGAGCCTCACAATGGTGCAATTGCATTTAAAGGAGTTTGGGGCTTGGGTGGGTTGGAGGGAGAAAATTCAAGTAAAAAAGATTAGGCAGATCTGCTGAGAGCACCAAGCTCAGATACGGCAGAAAAATCAAGAAGTTCAAGGAAGCAGCAGTTGTCCGATGAGGGTGACTGGCTCTAGTACTGGAGCCAATCAAATTAACAGCTTTCAAGCCATTCTTCAAGCATACTTGGATTGTTGCTGGGGGTGGTGGGGTAGGCGGAAGAGAAAAGATGCGGCCAGCTTGGATCTCAGCTGGCACCGCAACACCAAGGAGCCCACCCTGGGCTGCATCTAGAGAGGAAGAGAGGGGGAGAAAACCAAGTTAAATAAAACAGTGGGACAAAAGCAGGCTAAATTGGGGGGTTGCTAAGAGAAGGGAGGATCCAGTAAAATTATACAAGTGCAGGTTTAAGGCAGGTAAAGTCTGAGGGAGGTTAGTGGAGAACAATGCAGGGGCAGAAGAGGTGTAAATAGTGGATGGGGAGGAGAGATTCAGTGGCAGGGGGTCTGGGAACTGGAGCCAGAGAGAAATGGCAGAGAAAGATGGAATAAAAAAAAAAGGAGGGGGATTAGAACAGGGATCAGTAGGGTGCAAGTACACAAAGCAGGCAAAGGCCCACTTGCTACAGCCGGGGGGAGGGGGAGTGAGAGGCAGGATACCATAAATGGAGAAATGGGGGTATGTAGGCAGTGAAGAGACAGAGAGCTGGAGAGAGCAGAGTAGGACTTAGGGATAGAAATTGCAATGGGTAACAAAATACAATTGCCAAATTGAAGCAGCTCAAATCTATGAAGTACACATTACAATTCTAGCAGTTAACTACAGACTAAACAGTGCTAATACCCTAGTGACTGGTTGTATTAATTATACAAAAATTCAGACAGTAAGGAAAATTCAAGGAACAAAGATTAGGCAGAGCCGCCGAGAGCACCAAGCTCAGATATAGCAGAAAAATCAAAAAGTTCAAGGAAGCATTAGTTGTGTAATGAGGGTGACTGGATCGAGCACTGAAGCCAATCAAATTAACGGCTTTCAAGCCATTCATCAAGCATACCTGGATTATTGCTTGGGGTGGGCAGGTAGGCAGAAGAGAAAAGACGCAGCCGGCTTGGATCTCAGCCAGGACTGCAGCGTCGAGGAGCCCACTCAGGGAAGCGTATGGATTGTTGCTTGGGGCAGGTGGGCAGGCAGAAGAGAAAAGATGTGGCCAGCTTGGATCTCAGCCAGGACCGCAGTACCGAGGAGCCCGCTCAGGGAAGCGTATGTATTGTTGCTTGGGGCGGGCGGGCAGGCAGAAGAGAAAAGACGCAGCCAGCTTGGATCTCAGCCAGGACTGCAGCACCAAGGAGCCCGCTCAGGGAAGCATATGGATTGTTGCTTGGGGCGGGTGGGCAGGCAGAAGAGAAAAGATGCAGCCAGCTTGAATCTCAGCCAGGATCACAGCGCCGAGGAGCCCATTCAGGGCAGCATCTGGATTGTTGCTTGGGGCGGGCAGGCAGGCAGAATAGAAAAGACATGGCCGGCTTGCATTTCAGTGGGGACTGCAGCACCAAAGAGCCCACTCTGGATTGTTGCTTGGGGTGGGAGGGCAGGCAGAAGAGAAAAGACGTGGTGGTCTTTGATGTCAGCCGGGACCGCAGTGCCGAGGAGCCCACTCAGAGAAATGTCTGGATTGTTCCTTGGGGTGGGCAGGCAGAAGAGAGAAGACACAGCAGGCTTGGATCTCAGCCTGGACTGCAGTACCTAGGAGCCAGATCAAGGAAGCATCTGGATTGCTGTTTGGGGCGGGTGAACAGGCAGAAGAGAAAAGATGTGGCCAACTTGGATCTCAGCCAGGACCACAGCGCTGAGGAGCCCGCTCTGGGAGGCATCTGGATTATTGCTTGCAACAGGCGGGTGGGAAGGCAGAAGAGAAAAGATGCAGCCAGCTTGGATCTCAGATGGGACCACAGCACCTAGGAGCCCGCTCAGAGCAGTGTCTGGATTGTTGCTTGAGGTGGGCAGGCAGGTAGAAGAGAAAAGATGTGGCTGATTTGGATGTCAGCCAGGACCGCAGCACTGAGCAGCCCACTCAGGAAAGCATCTGGATTGTTGCTTGGGGCAGGCGGGCTGGCAGGCAGAAAAGAAAAGATGTGGCTGGCTTGGATCTCAGCTGGAACTGCAGTGCTGAGGAGCCCACTCAGGGCCGCGTCTGGAGCAGCAAAGGGACCTCGGGATTTTCATAACTGATAACCTCAAAATGCCAGTGCAGTGTGACAAAGCAATGGGTAGGGCTAGTGGGATGCTGGGTTGCATAGGAAGGACTAGCTCCATCAGGAGGAGAGAAGTGGTGTTGCCATTGTATTGGTCTCTGGTGAGACCCCACCTGGAGTACTGTGTCCAGTTTTGTAAGCCGCACCTCAGAAATGACATAGACCAGGGGTGGCCAACCTGTAGCTCGCAAGCCACATGTTGCTCTCGAAGCAGTTTGATGTGGCTTTCAAGGGGTTTGTCAATTATGTGTCAAGTACAAATCACAGTCTTTTAATTTTGAGATAAGTCAAAGTACAGGAGCTAAAAAGTGTCCTGAGTGCTCAACAAGCTACTTTGACTAAGTCTGGAAGCAAATATAAAGCTCCAGAGCTGCTCTGAATAATAATTTTAAAATTACAACTTTTTTGTAATACTTTAACTTAATAAATGATTATTGACTATGGACAATGACTAGGTTATTATTTTAACTCCTAAATATGGTTAAATATGGGTATTATAAGGGTGCACATTGGGTGTGGTATGATCAGCACATTGTTGTGGCTCAAATCTTACTCAGAAATTTGAAGGTTGGACACGCCTGTCATAGACAGTGTGGAAACAATCCCGAGGACAGCAAATAAAATGGTGCAGGTGTTGTACAAGAAGACCTATGAGGAGAGGGAGGGATGTCAACATGTATACCCTGGAAGAATGGAGAACAAGAAGGAACATGATAGAGACCTACAAGTACCTCACAGGGGTGAATAGGTTGCAGGAGGGGAGTCTTTTTCAAATGTGAAAAGCACCAGGACCAGGGACATGGGATGAAGCGGGGGTGTTAAGAAGGATATGAGGAAGTACTACTACATTGAAAGGTGGTAGGCACCGAAATGGACTGCTAGTACAAGTGGTAGAGGTAGAAATAGTGGGGGGATTCAAGTATGCATAAGACAGACTTAGGGGAACATTAGTAAATAGGCAGGGAAGGGGAAGGGGTTTGCCTGCGACTAGTTAGGGTCTGTGGAGACAGATTAGGCAGAAATTATGCGGAGAACATCTGGGCAGACTGGGTGGGCCAAGTGGTCCTTTTCTATTGAAAACTTCTATGTTTCTATGTAATTTCTTGCAGGTAGCAAATGCAGGATTAGACCTTGTGGCCATCACAGAAACATGGGCCAGCAGAAAAAATGACTGAGACTTAGCAGTACTGGGATAAACCATGTATATGGGTGATAGAAATAAGGGAAAAAGAGGTGGTGTAACTCTTTATGTCAAGGAAGGCACAGAAGTGGTACAGGAAGCTCATTACCACCACATCAAGTAAGATGCTGTGCACAGGGGTGGCATACAGACCACTGGGACAGGGGGACAAGGGCAATGGGAACTTCAATGCAAAAATTTAGAAGGGGGTCACAAAGACGGAGACAGTGGTATTGGGGGATCTCAATCTACCAGAAGTAGAGTGGGACATTCCAACAACTAATAGCACCAGAAGTGACACCCTGCTAGATATGTTGCAGGACTACCTATTGGTGCAGCTGGTCAGGGAATCCACAAGGCAGGTTGCCATTGACATTGCTGATGTGGTACTCACCAGCTCAGAAATGGTAGCTTTAGTGTGGGTTGTGGAACTACTTGGATTCAGTGACCATAATATCATATGGTTCAAACAGGCCCTTGGTACCAGAACACAGTATCAAAGGCTGTGGTTCTGTATTTTAAAAGAGCAGATTTTTACCATATGAGGGAATTAGTTAAGAGTAAACTGAAGGGAGTGGGCAAAATTGTGTGTGTGTGTGTGTCTGTTGGGGAGGGGGGACCAGTGGGAAGAAAATAAATGGGCCATTCTCGAGGCAATTAAGTCATGCTTAAGAATGGTTACTAGGAGTAAAAGGCACAACAGACCAATCTGGTTTCTGAAGAAAATTAGGGAGGAAATGAAGGCAAAAAAGGGGCCTTTGTTAGATACAAGGAGAAATGAAGAAGGGGAAGTGGAATGAATACCATTTAAAAAGATGAGGGGAGCAAAAAGGCAGCCAGGGTCACGAACGCAGACACAGAATTGCATATTACAAAGGAGTCAAGAGAGGAAAGCTCTTTAGATACATTAGGGAGAAAATGAAGATGAAAGGGGGGGATTGCTAGACTGACGGAGGGGGCAGGGTAATAGAGGAGGATGAGCAGAAGGCAGCCATTTGTAATGACTAATTCTAATCAGTGTTCACATTGCAGGATAGTGGGCTTTTGCATTGAAAGTGGAATAAAGTCTGCTGCAAGGGGATCTGAGAAATGAGGCATGTGGTAATTACAGGAGAAAAGTTCAGGAAAGGGCTTGCAGCACTTAAAATACAGACGGCCCCAGGGCTGAATGGGATGCACGTGAGGGTGCTCAGGAAACTGGTATCAGAACTAGCTGAACCACAAGCAGGGCTGTTAAATAGTGCACTACAGTTAGGGGTGATTCTGATAGAGTAGCGAGTAGCAGATATAGTTCTGTTCCACATGGGAGGAGACAAGGAGCAACTAGGAAACTACAGGCCCATCAGTCTAACCTTTATTGGGAGTAAACTAATGGAGGCATTAGTCAAAGAGGACTGAGTGGACTATCTGGAAAGAAATTGGCTCTTGAATAGTAAGCAGCATGGGTTTATGGCACCGAGGTCTTGTCAGACCAACTCGATAGTGTTCTTTAACCGGATAACTAGGGCAGTGGATAATGGGCAAGCTGTGGAGTTACTCTACTTTGACATCAGCAAGATATTTAACCCAGTGCCACAGACGAGGTTACTAAAGAAGTTAGAGGATCTGGGTACAGTGAAGGACCTAGTTAGATGGGTGTGTAGCTGGCTTGGGGAGGACAGTAGAGAGTGGTAATAAACTGAGTCAAGTCAGGGTGAAGGGAGGCCACGACTCACCAGTATGGTGCCACAGGGTTCAGCCCTGGGTTCAGTCCTTTCCAATATGCTCATCAACTACATAGGAGAAGGAATCCAAGGCAAGATGTGTCTTTTTGCACATGACACTAAGCTCTGTGACAGGGTAGACAGCTAGGAAGAGGTATTAGAGAGTTGCAGAGGGTACTTGAAAAGGTTAGAAAGTTGGTCCAAGATTTGGCAGTAGAAATTCAACACCAAAATGTGCAAGGTGATGCATGTAGACAATAAGGATGGAATATTGGATGGGAAGGGTTAAGGTGGAAACTGCATCTGAGTAATGGGACCTGGGAGTCATCATAAGGGACTCCCTAAAATAATTTAGCCAATGCAACAAGACCTACAGCAAGGCAACCTGAATGTTGGTATGTATTGGGAGGGGGTTCAACAACAAGAGAAAAGATGTAATACTACCTCTTTATAGCTCACTGGTGAGTCCACATCTGGAATGCTGTGCCCAGTTCTGGAGTCCACACCAAAGGAAAGACAAAGGCGCAGCATAGGGTAGCCAAAATGATGCTGGGCCAACAGGGCAGATCCGACAATAATCAGCTGAAGGCTCAGAGCATGAACTCACTAAAGACCAGATGGGAGAGGGGTGATATGATATGATATGATATGATATGATATGATATGATATGATATGATATGATATGATATGATAGAGATCTTCAGTTTCACCAAACAGAAAATTGCACACTGGGTTGGTGGCGCTCTTGGTGATTTGCAAAAAAGAGTTTATTCACATCTCTTCATTAGTGCTAATGCTGACATAAATTTCACAACTCACCACCTGTTAAACAACAGGGATTGTGTATGTAGCTCAATGCACATGCACAGCTTTTTATGTGGGAAAAACCAAATGAGCATTTAAACTCAGGGTGGGAGAACACATTGAAATATAGAATTTGATGGCAGATAAGGACCACTTGGCCCACCTAGTCCACCCATTTTGCTACCTAATGGATAAGCTGCAGATCCTAGTTAACCAATAGCCTACTTCCTCCTACCCCCACTAGAATTGCCTTATGTCTGTCCCATGCATTCTTGAATTCCCCCACTGTTTTTGACTCCACAACCTCCTCAGGAAGGCAGTTCCATGTATCCATAACCTTCCCCATGAAAAAAATACTTCCTTACATTACCTCTAATCTGTTGCCCCCTTGTTCTTGCACACCTCTTTTTCTGAAAGATGCTACCCTCTTGGACTTTGTTGATTCCTTTGAGGTACTTGAAAGTTTCTATCATGTCCCCTCTCTCCCTCCTTTCCTTGAGGGTATACATATTAAGCTCCTTTAGTCTCTCTTCATATGTCTTCTGGTGCAGACCCTGCATCATTTTAGTTTCCCTCCTCTGAACGGCCTCCCTCCTGTCTATGTCCTTGTGGAGGTGGGGTCTCCAGAACTGCATGCAGTACTCCAGATGGGGCCTCACCAACTGTCTGTACAGAGGGATAACAACTTCCTGTTTTCTAATGGTGATGCCTCTCCCTATGCATCCCAGTATTCCCCCAGCCCTCTTTACTGCCTTCTCACATTGCTTGACCACCTTTAGGTCATCTGATATGACTACCCCCAGGTCCCTTTCCATTTTTGTTGTTGTTAGTATCTCACCCCCCCCCATTGCATACTCTTCCAATTTTTTGTTTCCCATGTGCATTACTTTGCACTTCTTTGCGTTGAGTCTAAGCTGCCATACATTTGACCATTACTCCAACCTTGCCAAGTCCCTTCTCATCCTTTCCACCCCACCTTTGTATCTATCCTGTTGCAGATCTTTGTGTTGTCTGCAAAGAGATATACTTTTCCTTTCAGTCCCTCTGCAAGGTCACTTATAAAGACATTAAAGAGGACCGGTTCTAGTGCTGAATCCTGTGGTACCTTGTTAGTAACCCCCCCTTTCTTCAGAGTGGACTCCGTTTACTATTACCCTCTGTGTCCTGTTGTCCAGTCAATTTGTTTCCCAGGCTATCACCTTGGGACCCACTCCAAGGCTGTCTAACTTGTATATTAATCTTTTGTGTGGGACTGTGTCAAATGCTTTGCTAAAGTCTAGGTGGGTTATGTCCACTGCACCTCCCTGGTCTACTACTTTGGTCACCCAGTCAAAGAAATCTATTAGATTCATCTGACACAACCTTCCCACTGTGACTCCTTGCTGCCTTGGGTCCTATGCCCCATTGACCTTTAGGTACTCAACAATTCTTTCTTTCAGACATGATTCCATCATTTTCCCTGTCACTGAGGTCAAACTAACAGGTCTGTAGTTTCCTGCCTCTGTCTTGCTCCCACTTTTATGAGGTGGAATCACATCTGCCCATCTCCAGTCCTCAGGTACCACCCCATGCTGCCATGATTTGTTAAAGAGGGTAGTCAGTGCTGTCACTAGTTCTACCCTTGGTTCTTTTGGAATTCTTGGGTGAATCCCATCAAGTCCCATTGCTTTGCCCACCTTCAGTTTTAGAAGTTCTTTCAGAATCCTTTCTTCTGTGAATGGACTGGTATCAACCCCCCTATCCAGAGTATTCCTATTGTTTGGGTTAGGTACCTCCCCCTCCTCTTCTTTTGTGAATACAGAGCAGAAGTGTTCATTCAGAATCCCTGCTTTTTCACTGTCACCCTCTGCCCCCATTCCCTACCCTTTATTAAGCCTCAGTATCTCTTCCTTGGTCTTTCTTCACTCCCTAATGTACCTATAAAGGGTTTTATCCCCCTTCTTAACAGAGTTGGCTATCTTTTCCTCAGTTGGGGCCTTCGTTATTCTGACTGCCTTCCCAACCTCCTTCTACTTTAACTGATATAGTTCTCTGTCCTGCTTCTTCTGTGTTTCCTTATATTTCCTGAATACTGTCCTTTTCTCCTTAACCTTCCCTGCCACCTCTTTTCAGAACCATAATGGATGTTTCCTTTGTTTTGTTTTGTTGATTTGCTTTACACAAAGGCTTGTTGCCTCTGTGATAGCAGTTTTGATTTTTCCCCATTGTTCTTCCACCACTCCTTCTTGCCTGTTTGCTAGTGCTTTTCTGAGGCACTCTCCCATTTTGACAAAGTCAGCCCTCCTGAAGTCCAACACCCTTGCTTTTGTATGGCTTGATGCTACTGCTGTGTTTATTGTGAACCACAATGTTTGGTGGTCGCTTGTTCCCCAATGGCTACCCACTTCTAAACCTGAGATCCTCTCTCCATCCCCGTTTGAGAGTACCAGTTCCAAGACTGCACCCTTCCAAGTGGGTTCCAACACTAGCTGTCTGAGACATGCCCCCTGTAGGGCATTTAGAATGATCCTGCTCTTGGATGTGGCTGTAGTAAAGGTGCTCCAGTTAACATCTGGCATATTCAGTTCCCCCATCAACAATATCTCTTCTTTTTCTGCCATTCTAAGAATTCCATCTATCATTTCCTTGTCCATTGCCTCCCCCTGAGACAGGGGACTGTAAACAACCCCGGTGCAGATTATAAAGCCATTTCTTGTCTCCGGGGTGACCCACGGTGCCTCCTCCCCTCCTCTTTTACCCTTTAGTTCTGTTGCTTTGATTCCTTCCTTTATGTAGAGAGCTACTTCTCCTCCTCTTTTACCCTCCCTGTCCCTCCTTGTGTACCCTGGTATGTTGACATCCTAGTCATGGTTCACTGTGTACCATGTTTCTGTGACTGCCATGATATTCAGGTGTCCCTCTTCCATCAAGGCCACTAGTTCAGGGAGCTTGTTACCCAGACTATGGACACTGGTATTCATCGCTCCCCATTTTTTGATGGCCTTACCCATTTTAGGCCCATCCCTGCCCTTATTGCCTTTGCCTTTTTCTGGATTTATCCCTGTCCTGCTCCCTATCAACTTCTTTACCTTTGTGTTTACTTCACTAACTACCCTGTTTTGTGTGTGTGTGTGGGGGGGTGGGGGCTGGGATTTCCTGCTTTTCTTCAGTGCCTCCCCACTTGGCTAGTTTATATGCTTGCCAATGAAGCATTTAAACCTTTCACCTAGGATTCTGGTTCCTTTCCTGGACAGATGCAGACCATTACACCAGTAAAGGCCTGCATCCCTCCAGGTGGACCCCAGTCCCCAATGAAGCCAAATCCCTGAGTTCTGCACCAGTTTGTCAACCAGTCATTGAATTCTATGGTGCGTAGTACCCTAGCCTCATCCATGCCATAGACAGGTAGCACTTCCGAGAAAGTTACCGTGCGTGTCACTTGTCTAAGGTTCCCCCCAACCCTACAAACTCCTGCTGCACTGCTCTGATCCCATTCCCAGGCAGGTCATTTGTCTCTAGATGGACAATGACATCCAGCTCCCTGCCCATTGCAGCTGCTCCCACAGTCCTGAGGATAGCTTCCTGTCCCTCCAAGCCATGGCGCTGGACAGGCACCTTACCTCCCTCTCCCTTCCCTCACCCAGTTCTACTCCCTCTAAGAACTGAGTCCCTGACCAGGAGTTGTTTCCTTCCCCTGTGGGGTCCCGTGCCACCCTTCTGTGGGTCTCCTTTGTGGAGGTTCCTAGCTTCCTCCTTGGTCTCCACTATGGGTGCCTCCTTAGGGGAACCACAATCCACCAGAATGGTGAATGAATTGTGAAGAGGCACAACCAGAGGGATGCGTCTCTGTTCCACCACCCTCACCCTCCCTGAGACCACCATGGTCCAACTGCTCCTCTTTCTTGGCAACCTCTGAGGCAATGATGGTGGCCTGGGTGCTCTCTGGGTGGGGGAAGAAGTTTTCTGAATCCTCAGCAGGTCAGCATGGAGATGGGGACCTCCTCCCTCAGACCAGAGAGGTGCCTGCAAATAGGGCAGCAACGCAGCCTCCAAAACGTCTCCTGAAAGACTGTTGCTCCACAGCCAGTGCATTCCACCACTCCCAACACATGTCTGTCTCCCTTCTTGCTTAAGATGTTTTTGGGGTTTTTCCTTTTTTGGTGTGTGCAAGCATGTGAGTGTGTTAACCCCCTATTCAGTGTGCTGTGCCTTTAAGGATATGAACAGGTGTATGTCCTTTGCACTTTTGGGGAAGTGATGTCCGAACCTCTGATATAAAGGAAACAATGCGCTTGGGTGTGTGGGGTGAGGGTCAGAGTGCATCAGACTAAGCCCTTGCCCTCCAGAAACAATCAACTGCAACTCTGACCCACCACCCCAGTGAGTGCCTTCCTTCCTTTCAGATATCTATTTCACAGAGTTTAAGTAACAGGTCTGGTCACGAATGACTGCAAATATTTTCCCAGTTAGAATTCCTCCCTGGCAAATAAAACTTACACTAAGATAAGTCAACCCAAAAAACAGAGAACCAAAACACACTGACTTCTACTTACTTACACAGGCCCGCAAATTAGGAATTCAATTCAGTGTACTCTATTAAATCACCTCCTTGCTATATGGAAGCTAGTGGCTGCTCTCTGTCTCAGCTACAGCACATTCAAGCAATTCAGAAGGGGTACATAACCTATGCTGCAGTGTCACAAATTATGGAGGCTCAGAATGGCAGCGAACACAAATTTGTCTTTACAGCAATTGATAAAGTGAGCCAGAATCTGGGATTTCAACAACCTTTTGCTCAAAAGGAAATTTTTGTATTTTGAAACTCAGAGCCACAGTTAAACCAGGTTTGAATGTGGGCTTTGAGATAGGCCCTTACCTGGATAAGAAATGAAATGTATTATGGATTCATTATATATAAATTTATTTATTTATTTATTTATTTAGCTTTTGTTGACTGGGTAAGTGCACTAGACAATTTCTGACTATTTTCAGGCATGACCCGGGGGAGGGGGGATACAGATGAATGCCAACTGACCTTGAACCAGATTAAGCTGTTGGTGGTATTTTTAGTGAAAAATATGTTATGCATTTGGTAGAAAGGAACCTTCCCGCTTCATAAAACCTAAAAACTCCACCATTCCTCCCACTTTCCTTTCTCCCTTCCCCCTCCCTTATCACATTTTTCAACTTGTGCCTTTCTTATATTATGGAGTCCTCTTGCTTAATTAATGTCAGTCTCATTGTGTAATGTTTATGGATACCAATTAAGTGATGACCAATGATTTTAAATCTGTGTATATGACATCATCTTTTTGTCAGTTATTTGTAGTATTAAAGAGATGATCTATGTAGTTGTATTTTAGCCTTTGATAAAGGACACAATGTCCAAAATGTGTTAGGCATGTGATTGCCTTCTGTACCCACAAGGGGATATGAATAAATGCTTTTTATTGTGGAAGTTCAACAATTGTGGTGCCCATCTATATTGATTGATTAGTGCGCAGTTTCTATGGTTTGAAAGATCTTCAGTTTCCTGAATGAAGTTTAGTTGCCAAATCAGGGTCAGAAGACCATGACCCCTTCCCTTCACTTTGTACAACTTTGATCTCAGCGATACAGATAGTGAAAGGGGGCTGAGCATTCTAAGTCCAATCAGCAACTAAGCATAAATAATTAAAATGACAGCCATAAAGGTGGCCCTTCAGTGCAGCAAAAGTACTACTGCTTCTGAAGCTAGCACACTTGGGCTGTTGGAGGATGGCTGGATGAGGGCCTGGTTCCCCTGCATGCACCACATAGCCAGATGGGTGCCCTTTGACACTGGATCCTGAGCCGAAGAGGCTCAGCCAACTTTGATGGCCCCACAGAGGGGCGGGATACAAACTGAGGAAGACAGATAGAGTGGGAAAGTTCCAGGGAAGGTGGGTGTTGGAGCTAGATGGACCAGACTGAATTGAGGGGTTCCATGTCATATGAGCGAGGTTATATGGGCAAGTACAAAATGAGCGACTGCAAAAAGCAAATGACAAAACAGCGACTGCAAACAAATGCAAATACTGAAACAGTGACTTTCTTCCCCTAGTATACATGAATATTATAGGCAGTGGGATAACCAGCTCAGCAGCACTACTTGGAGTCACTGGACACACTCTCTCTCCACCTGGCGGATCCTCTGAACTGTCCTCCTCATCAGTCACACATCAGGTAAGACACGGACACAGCATCAGTTTTTCCAGCAATGCTCTCCACCACCACCTTGCTCTACTCCTTGCCTTCTTCTGAAGATCACTTAACACACATTTGGTCCCTATATCTGCAGCATCAGTCATTCAGTTATTCCCGCATCCACAACCCATCTTTATCCACAGGTGCTCTGCCCCCCCTGCATCCCCCACGAGGGGCTGCGCCCCCTGAACCCCCCATCTTTGGGATTCTAACACCATGCCGCACATGGACACGGGGTAGGCTACATCATTGGTCACCCAAATATCTAATCGCTATTGTTGCACATTCGCTCAAATGTGTATCGCTCTTTTTAAATCACTCATTTCACTTCGCCCATATTCCATCACACTTCTGGCGTGCTACCAATTGGGGTGGGTCGGTATATAGGAGGAAACACAGAACTGAAAAAGAATGACAGATCCAGTGGGTAGTAGAAAAACAGTTTTTCTAGATAGCAGATGAGTCAGTTTGTTTATTTTTTGTGCCCTGCTTTGCGCTCAAGAGATTTTATATGCAATAGCTTGTTGCATGTATTTCTATGGAGTTATCATCACCATCTTGGTTGTTTGCATACCAAGCTGGTATTTCTGGTCCAAAATGACAGTGGCATGATGAAGGTATATTAGCATTATCTCCTTATTCCCCCAGACAGGACAACATAATTGAACCATGGTCACCCATAGTCAGTCATGGTTCAACCTCACATTGACCATGGTCAGTCATGCTTTTGATCATGCCAAGTACTCTATCTTTCTTCAGTCATATTGATATGATTGCCAAATCTGTGAATATTCACATCGGCCTTCTGTATAGATATAAGCACTGCCTGAATTCCAAAGCACTTCAGCTTGCAATACAAAATGCAATTGTTTTGATCATAGACTATGGGCTCGTTATCTATGGAGCTGCCTCTGTGTCTGCCTTATGGTGTGTTGCCATTGCTCTGAACAAGACCTGTAGATTACTGACTGGTGCTGCCCCCCACACGCACACCTGCAACCTCTATAAACAGGCTAACTGGCTTCAACTTCAGGGAAGAATCACTTACCAAACCTCCCTGGTAGTAAAAAAGGCACCCCTTGGTCTTATGCTCCCAGGGGTACAGAATCTCCTCAGACAGGCCAACAGCACTTGCCACACCAGAAGCTCTGACAGCTCCACTGTACTTGTCCCCTACTGTTGCACCTCTCAGGGACAGCGGTCATTTGCCGGCAGAGCCCCTAAGTTATTCAACTCGCTGGGCTGTGAAGTCACCAATTTAGCCACTCTTGGCCTGTTCAAACACAGTCTTCATCATACCCTCATGACTCTGGCCTCATGTGACTGCTTCACTTAATTACTCTGGGCTGACACTCCTGTTTCCCTTCATCTCCATTTTCTCTGTTTGCTATGTCTCTATCCACCTCCCATAATCCCCCCTACATCTTTTTTTTTCTTATTTTCTTTTTTTACCTCCCCTTTCCACTCAATGCTCTATCCCTTCACTTGCTCTCCAACTCCACTGCAACCCCCCCTCTTCCTACTCCCATGTTCACTAGCCCAGGTTCCTAAATGTCTTCTGACCTTCCAACCCCCTATACCCTAAACTTCCTCCCAACACTTATGCAGCCCCTCTCTCGAATGCCTATATCTGTTTGTATCTTCAACCTTGCTACTTTTGAAATTCTTCTACTCCGATGACAAGGCTTAATTTTACTGCATTATAATTCTTTGTATAATTGTGTCTGTGTACTCCACTATTTGTAAAGTTATTCCCTGTTTTTTCATTGTATCTAACCTAGCAACTATGTCTAGCCGTTCTGATACCTGTGCTAAGTAACCCGTTACTGTATAAACCAGTGTTACTGTGTACAAAGTTTTTTTTTTTTTTTTGAAGTGGAACCTTTGTAAAGGAGCTTACAGCTCAAAGGTGTTAATCTGAATTCCAAATAAATAAATAAATAAAATGCCTTTGTAATGCTTGGTTATGACTAACCATGCTTGTGACGTGGCACCACAGGCAACCACGGTCATCTATGACAGAACATACCATTTGTAAAGACTGTGGTCAACCACTGTCAACAATAGCCAAAACAAGACCATAAAAGTTTAAATTCCCATGGTCATCCATGGTCAACAATAGTCAATACAAGTCAGTGCAGGCATGGTCATCCTGCATAATAAAACAAATGTTTACACATCTCAGGTTATTTCATTTTTATTTAGTTATCAACTGTTGTTGCTGTTTTCCATATTTCAAATGGAGTCTCTTCTCATTCATAGCTAATAGAATGGTTTAATCACTACTTATACTACCTAAACTCTTTTAAGATGTGGTGAGTTCTCATAGTGATTTTATATGCTGAAATAATTGTTTTGTGTAAACCTTACTTTTTCTTTATAAACTGCAAACAAGTTTCAGATTGTGATTATTTATATGATTTTAAAGTGTCAAGTGCTGTATTCTGATATGCAAATAAATTATACAAATGTAGTTTCTATCCCATGCTCTAATGATGATGGAAAGACCATGGTCAAACACGGATGAACCATGGTTTATCATGGTTCACAATGGTGTGTGCAGAATATCCAGAAAGCTGGGAAAGACCATAATATATTATATAGATGAAATAAATCAGAAATTTATAGGTAATGTCTTTTGTTTTAAATTTAGCAAGTAATCAAAATAAATATGTTCAGCAGTCCCTATCAGATATCTGGCATCTGCAATACCGGTCTAACCTTGACTTCTCCTGCTTTTCCTCAACGTATAATTCTTTAAGTAGAAATTATTTCTGACTGACCTCTCCTTGGCCACACATATGGCAGCCTCATCTTGAATTGCCCTGATATACTTATCAGATCACACACTAGTGGAGTTGGGCATACTCTGTGGTCCCTCACCAGTCTGCCATGAGACCTTGACCAACTCTTACTCCAAGACAAGGCCTTCCTCTCCTGGATCAAAGAGGAGGCACCCTCCTACTTTTTGTTAAATGACACTGAGGACACCAGTAAAGCCATTGTCTGGGAAGAATTTAAGGCCACCATTTGGGGATGAGTTATGCCATGGCCCAGGGATGAAAGAGGGTGGCGTAGCAAAAAGTGTTAAGACACAGCTTGCAGTCAAGAAGAAAGTATACAAGGAAACATCATCTTTACAGTCCAATGTTTATTTTTATTTTATTTAGCTTTTGTTAACCGGGTAAGTGCACTAGCCATAAAATGACTATTTTCAGGCACGACCCGGGAGAGTACAGACATGCAGAAACTTAACAGGATAACAAATTATAAGTGCTTTACATACAATGAGTTAAAGTGGATACAATATATCAGAGACATACAGAGTAGACAATTCATAAGTTCATAGGTGCCTACCTATGCAATGAATAGAGAGGACCTTGGACAATAAATTATCAGGTGACATATCATATGAACAGAACAAGGTACACAAAAACAAAAACAGGTAATACAAAAGGAAGAAATAACCATTGAGAGCAGGGGTTGTCATTAAGGAAAAGGTCGGTAAGTGAGGAAGAGGGGAGCAAGCCATGAAATTAGATTATATGAGTGTACGTAAGTGTAAGGAAGATGCCTGCAGTGCAAGATTGTATATGGGCAGGGAAAGGGAGCCGGGACAGGCTGGGGCAGTAAGAGGGTTACATAGAGGTGAGAAAATACTATTGTATGGCCAGAGACATCAGTCATTAGGTAGGGTGAAAGCAGGAACAGGTATCAGCAATCAGCAGATTCGAGCGCAGTTTTCTTTTGAAGCATGTGTGGGAGCTAGAAAGTTTAATGTCGAGAGGACGGGAATTCCACAGCTGTGGAGCCACATGCTCAAATGCAACAGTTCCTTTCCTAGTGCGGCACTTCGGCAAATTCAGAAAGGATTTATCAGCTGATCATAGACCATGAAGTGTGTCCTGAGAAACAAGCACAGCTGCAAGACACCTAGGGGTCTGATTTTGAATTATCCAATCAATAAGAGAGCCAAGGTAGTATTTCCTACTAGCTATCGGAGACAGCCAACCAAGATCATTATAAAGCTGACAGTGGTGTTTAAGCCGAGGAGCAGAAGAGGCATAGCGACATATGTTGTTATACATAATATCCCATCTAAGTATGGCTCTGCTCAGGGAGATCAGAAGCCTCCATATGCAACTCAATATGCTTGACACTAGGAAAGCTGAGCTTGCAATATTTAGGCTGAAGCATAAGTACTGGGATGGGGAGACAAAGCAGTTAAATTGCTCTCTTACAGGCTTTGAAAGCAGCAAGCTTTCAGGCATATTAGTAGGTAGCAAGAGCACATAGATATGATGCAGGTCAAGTCTGACATAATTAATGGGATTATGTGATCATTCCAGCAGAACCCAGAATATGTACAATTCCAGGGGCCTTTTGGACCAGCACAAGCTTGACACATTTCTAGAGGGACTCCAACCCCTCATCCCTAATGGTTGGTCAGATAGAGAGCCTGGAAACTCCCCTATTGGCCACAAAAATGCAGCAGGCTGTTGCTAAACTCTTTCCTCACAAGTCTCCAAGCAGTGACAGCCTACCAACAGACTCCTACTAGGCCTTTCTTGATATAGTAGCTCCTATCTTACAGGATGTCTTCTTAAAGGCACACCAATGCTCTCTGCTTCTCACCACAATGACAAAGGCCATCACGTTAGTCCACATGAAGGAGGTGAATGGCCCCTCCCCCCCCGTGAGGTATAGGCTTATATCATTGATTAATGTGGATGCAAAATACTGGTCATGGCACTGGCCTCCAGACTTGAACTTTTGCTGCCATTGTTGGTACACCGATCCCAGATGGGGTTCATAAAAGTTTCTCTTTGTACTGACCACCATAGGTCTCTTCTCTCTCATGTCACTTGCCAGTAGGGCCCCCACTCCAGCCACAGCAGTAGCCATCAATTTTGAAAAAGCCTTTGATTCAGTGGAGTGGAGGATACCTGCTGGTGTTCACAGAGAAAATGGGTTTTGACCCCCTTGTCAATGGATAGATAAGAGCCTTTTACATGTGACCAACAGCTAGGATCCTGACAAAGTCAGTGGTCTCTGCCTCTCAACATAGATGCACTTGTCAAGGTTGCCCACATCCCTTGTTATTCATCCTGGCTATCAAACCCTTAGTGATAACCCTTACTGCCAGAATGCCCAAGGCCAGAGAGCATACCGCTACAGAGCCACAACCTGGCTAAATAGTCTCCCCCCCCCAAGATACTTAACATCCCCTCCATTGGCACCTTCAAACTCAACCTGCGACAACACCTCACCCAACAAAGCAGTTGTGACTGCCCCCCTAACACCTAGACACTGCCCAGTTCTAGGAAATGACTGCTCCTAGCCCTACCTAACTACCCACTTACTGTACCACCTACCTACCTACCTACTTATCTCCACCCTCCCAACCACCTACCCTTCCCTCCCAAACTTATCAAAATTGATAAGGGCTCCTCCCACCTGCTCCCCACCCCCTTGCTTCCTAAACTGTTTCCTCTTACTCCTGCTAGCGCACTTTATTGTTAAATATGTAATCTGAATGTTTTATATATCTTTGAGACCTTGACAAATGGTATAGCTTGCCTGTATTGTAACATATGAAACCTGAATGTCTATGTATCTTACTCGCCTTGGCAAATGTCCTAGCTTCATGCCTGTATTGTAACATTAATACTGCCTCTGTTGTGCTCTGTATTTTGTACCTGACACGGAACCTTTGTAAAAGAACCACTGGTTCAAAGGTCTTCAATCCTAGTGATAAATAGATAAATATATAACCGTAAGACAACATCCCTCAATCACTGGCATAAGGGCAGGGCACCAAGAGTACAGCACTATTCTATATGAGGACAGCTGCCTGGTCTTGCTTTATTATGCCCTCCATGATATCCTTTCACTCCTCCACTTTCTGCAGAGGTTTCAGGCAATCTCAGGTCTAAAAACTAGTCACAGCAAGACTGAAGTCCTTCCACTACACCACCTCTGCACCCATGCATCTGTAGCTAACTTTTTCTTCACTGGTCCCCTGCTGGTATTAAGTATCTGGGGATATGGATTCATCCTGACCTGATGGACTGGCAGTGGATAACCTATCCTCACTGCTTACAAGACTCAGAAATGAGTGTGATAGATGGAAATATCTACACCTCTCTCTTATCTGGAAAATCTCTGCAATTAAAATGGTTTCAGACCCAAAAATCTTGCACTAGCTAGCACATCTTGCAGTCGACATTCTTGTCTCATGGTTTACCTCTGGTAAGGTAGAACATCCCAACAGAGTAGGGTGAAACTCAGGGCTCACTAGGACAATGGGGGTCTGGAACTTGCCATGGTTCAGCACATGCTATGTAGCTTTCAGATGTTCACAGACTATACAGTGGCTCAGCCCCCCTTCTGAGCTCTCCCCACAATGGTTGGAGATGGAAAAAGGTCCCCCTATGGTTTAAAGAGAATTTAGAACCTCTTTCTCAGATGATTGTGCAGGATCTAGAGAGATGGGATAAGCTTCCGATTTCATTATGGGGCTGCATTAACATAATTAAGATGAATGTATTTCCTCACCTTTTTTACCCCCTGTCACATCTCAATTCATTTGTCCCCTTATCCTGGTTTCAGAAAATGCATAAACTTTTCACTAATTTTATCTGGTCTAATAAACATTCCAGGCTGGCGTATCACAAGCTAGCTGCCCTTAAAAATGAGAGGGGGGTTATGGATTCCTCATCTTGGCAATTTATTACTGGCTAGTCATCTTACAAGTACTGAAATGGGTAAGGCCGGGTCCGAAAATCTGAGACCAGCCTTGGCTTAACATTGAATTAGACTTTATCCAGGCTATGAACATGGACCCCTCAACCATGCTCTTTGTCAAAGTCTCCCTCTTACAGAATGCTAGTAAATGCCCCACTCTCATGACCTCATTAAAAGTTCACTCGCAGCTGTGTTCTTTTCTAAGATATAATCTGAGTACAGACATGTCTCAGTCTATCTGGAATTCTCTGGCTTTAACCATAAATAATCAGACAATCTCTCGTACATGGCTGCCTCAGTTAGGAGAGGGGATAGCTTCTTCGTTTTTGGAAGATTCGGGGGTTTGACTACCAGTTACCAAGATTCTCAGAAAGTACAATATTCCAGACTTTCAGTCATTCAGGGTTTGTCAATTGAAGCATTTTCTAATCACGTTTTTTGGTAAAGTCCTTCCCCGTCCAACAGTTTTTGCTTTGGTACCTGAACTTTCTTCTCTTCTCGAATCCCCAGAGGTTATCTCTAAGATATATCAGGTATTGCACCAATGGTGGTTTGGGAGTGGTAATGGTCCCACTAGTTTTTGGAACCCATTTTTCCCTCAGTCCACTTTCAACTGGTCGGCTCTCTGGATGTTCTGTCAAAAATATGTGTCCCAAGATAGATTACGCCTCATGCAATTTCAAATTTTGCATAATATGTGCTACACGCCAGTCAAACTGGCAAAATGGGGCCTTCTCGATACTGATAGGTGCACCAGATGCTCCCAGGAAGCTGGGATGCTTTTTCATATATTCTGGTCATGCCCCAAAATAGCTTCGTTATGGGATTTAATTAAAACCCACCTGAATCCCCTATTGGGATTACAGGACTGCTTTACACCGGATATTTGCCTTTTGCGAGATTTGTCTTCTACTAAGGTTAAAATTCGGAGATTTCATATATCTATGATCGCACTCTCAGTTAAAAATGTATTCTCAGGCATTGGAAAGATGGGATTTGTCCAACATATCAGGAATGGATACATGAAATTCTTGCAAATCTCCGCACAGAAAAGGCCATAGCAAGCCTTCAAAATAGGCTACAAAAGTATAAGTATATATGGGATCCCCTTCACACTTTAATTATCACTGCTAAGATTTAAAGTGCAACTGGTTTACCTGTTATCTTATCAAGTAATCGATTATTATGGATAACTAGTTACTACAACACTTCAAGGAACTGCTGTGCCGGGGAGTGGGGGGATGGGGCAGTGTTGATTGTACTACTAACTGGCTGTTCATATTTGTATTACTGCCTCCTGTATTGCAGAAATTGTGTGAATAAAGTGTGAATTGAAAAAAAAAAGAAAAAGGTCTACAGCAGGAAACTCACTCCTCTACCCTCCCCTACTCCCCTTCCCCAAAACTTCTTTGAGCTAGCCCCAACTCGTTCCCTTCTATTATGTCATAAACCAGACTTGAATTGTGGGTCCAGACCTCTCTGATATCAAAGGAGCTCACCTTCTTATGCCATAACCCACTGATACATGTTGCATAGCGTATGATATATTGGACATTTTGGGAGACACAGGGTAAACACAGATTAGCTGATCTCCTTCAACCTTCATTCACTAATCTAGACTCCTTCAACTACATAAAAACTCACTATAACCTGCCCACCATTAATTTCTGGAAATACCTTCAGATCTGTATTCCACTGGATGCCATATTGAGATGGATGCCCTCTTGGACACCTTATCTTTCCTCCACCTATAAAATTCTGGTTTGCTCTACAAAGAAGAAAGGCAGGAAAATGGAGATTCTTGATACTATCCTAGACCCCTCTAATAGGGCTAGATGCAAGTAGGAGCAGGCTTTAGGCCTACTTATTCCTGAGACTCAGTGGTCCCAGTCATGGATCCTAGCCTGTGAAGCTTGTTAGGACACCAGAGGACTTCTTATACAAAATAAGATCATGCATCATTGGTATCACAACCCATCCCAACTCAAGCGGCTCATTTTTATGAGCAATGACAACTGCTGGACAGTCCAACAGCCAGGGACAGACTTATTACATATTCTCTGGTCATGCAAAAGTTAGGTAACTTTGGCACTGAGTCCATAAGTGCTGTACCTCTATTTTGAGGGCCACCTTTCCCTTGTCATCTTCCTTGAATCTCCTTGGCTGTCACCCTCAGAACTCATCCATCTCCAGCACCCAGTTACATTTGCTCCTAGCTGTAAGAATTGAAGCCAAGAGACTGGTACTGAAGTGCTAGAGAACTGATGATGTTCTCTCCTGTTTCCAATGGCTTACTGCAGCACAGAGCCTGGCAAACACGTCCAACATGTCCCACTTTGTAAAAAAAACTGTAGCCACTTACTATACTATCTGAACTCCTTTTTTGGCTTCCCCTATTTGAGACATATACTGTAGTACTGGTGTGGAAAGTGGTTAGGTTTCTGCTAAGGGATGGGCTGTCCCCCTTCTTCACCACCCCCCACCCCCACATGGTCCTTCCAGGTCTCTGTTTCTTCCTCCAGTTAAAAAACCAGTAGACTTCAGTGTGCATAACTGTTCCTGTAATATGCATTCCTTTACCTCTGTGACAATTGCTTGTCAACTGCAGTACAGTATCTATATTAGTATGAATTGCTTTTGTGCTGTATGATACTGCTAGACTTCTTGTATTAGGATGTGTTCTTAAATTTAATAAAATGACTTAACTGCAAAAGAAATGTATTTGGTTAGTTAGACCAATGAATGCAGAATGATCCTGGTCAATCATGATCAACCATGGTTGAAAAATGACCATGGTTGACCAAACCCTGGCCATGCTAAGCTAACAATAGTTTTTAGCTGTGTCATCAGTCACAGTTAAAGCATGGACAGTGCACGATCAGCCATTGTCAACCAGGGTACCAAGGTCATATCCTTATTTCCTTACCTGAAATCAACATCAAAGATAACATCCACATGCAGTAAAGGATCAGTTCAGTACCACTCCCCAAAGCCAATTATTGTAGAAGGTCCTGTCTATTAAAGTCCTTACAGAAGCCACTGACAACAGAAAGGAATGTAATGAGGCTGTCTCAACTGCCTTGCAGTAGGGCATTGTGCAACAATGTAGGTGACCCATGCTTGGGAGACAGCCAGAGTCTCTGCTTCTCTAGTGCACTGGACGTAGATGGCCTCATATTTGAGCATGCTGGCTCAGGGAGTGAAGAGCTGCTGTATTGCTGCCACAG
Organism: Neoceratodus forsteri; assembly: GCA_016271365.2. NCBI lineage: Eukaryota > Metazoa > Chordata > Ceratodontiformes > Ceratodontidae > Neoceratodus > Neoceratodus forsteri. Next base: position 1,107,736,395 of record CM057456.1, on the reverse strand, counting down.
CAACCACTGTTTTGGGCTGAAAACTTTAGATGTGTGCATCCCTGCCTCCTTTAAAGTATGCAGTAGGCTCTAGCTGGACTGTGGTGCTAATAAGAGGAGAGGAACAGGTGATTTGTGCTTGTCAGGGTTACAAGACTTCACCAAGTTGATGATTCCTGGGCACCTCAAGAACAGAGAAGTATTTTGGGATGATGATTGGCACTGCCATCTTCATAAGCTCCTTCACCATAACTGGATACAATGCTATGGTTCATCACCACTGTGGTAAGCCATGGGCAAGGCCCCTTGTTCTCTGCAGCAGACTGATGTAAATTCTGCGGCAGGGACTCTGAACTTCTGCGGCACTGTTAGGTCAAATTCTGTGGCAAGGTTTAAAGTTCTGCAGCACATTTATATATAAATAATACAGAGCCAGCTTTACAGTTTTGAGGGGCCCCAGCAAGGATGGCCTGTAAGGCGGATCTCCAACTTCCACTACATAAATGTAAGCTACATAATTTCCCTTAAACCTTCAGTTTTATTATTTTGCTTTTCAGAAGCTGTCCTGGCTCTCCTTATTTATCTAAATCTATTTAGGGCTTAGTGCTACTATATGTCATGCAACATTAATGGCTACTGGCAGGCACCATCTCAATGTACTGGCAAAAAAACAAATAGCTGAATAGATGTTCTCCAAGGTACAGCTTGAAGTAGACTAGCCGTGGAGCACCCAAGACTCCCCTTCTCTGTAAACACCTATCAGGGGCCCCATACATAGTTGTAGTTGGGGGTGGCAAGTTTTAATGCATACAGAGCTTTTCCTGTACTGCCACCCTGAAAACTGCCATATATTAAAAATATTCAACATCAGCAGTGTCAGCATGATTATTTCTACCTTTCTCTCTGTTTGTTTCACTCTTACCTTGTTTAGTTGTCAAGTTTAAATTGAATAATCTTTAGCTTTGTTGCCATCTTTCTTACATTGGCTTCATTTTTTTATTTTCTTTCATGTGCACTTCATTTCCCTAGCCTGAAAGCCCTGGCATCTGCAAGACCCTCTGACTATGGGCTGTTCTAGAGCAGGTAATCTCAGGATCACACCTAATCATGGGTTGCCCTCACGGAACCTCGATGCACTACTATTAGCCTAGTAAGGTGGCTCAGCCTTTTGTATTTTCCCTTTTTTCGTTCTACCTCCCTCTGTAATCTCATTGTCTGTGTTTCTAAGTCAGGCAAAGTTCCCCTTCTCCCAGAGGAAAAATGGCAGCAGTGCTCCCACCTCTACTCCAGACCAGACCAAAATTCTGCAGTGTCATCTGTTATCTTCTTCCCTCTCCAAAACTTTGTAAAAGGACAGCTTTCTCTTCCCCCACCTTCCACCTACCTAAAGGCAGTAATGCTATCTCCTCCCCCAATATGCATAATGGCAGCAATAATCTGTCCTCTCCTCTCCTCTCTAACTCAGACATAATCACAGCAATGCTCTCTTTCTTCCCCTTCCCCATAATGGTCGTAATGATCTTTGCAACCATCCCCCACCCTAAACCTAATGGCAGCAAAATATTTTCTCCTGTCCCTAACATGATCCTCTCCCCAAAAGCCTTTAAAAAGGCCAGTTTTTAAAATCCAGAGTAGCCCACCTCCACCCATCTCAGCACCACTACCCACCCAGGAAGGAAAACGATGGTATTTGCAATGCTCTCCAAACAATTTTATCACAGAATGGTAACACACTGGGGGCTGGCTATCAGACTAGAGAAGTAGAAAAGATAAGGCTGCCAGTTAAACAAAGCCACACATCTGGAATGTGAAGTACGGTATGGGCTGCATGCCCGTTGGGTCATGCTGTGGACCAATGGGCGTACAGCCCTACCGACGGTGTCAGTTGGTGGGCAGCGGGGCAGCAGGTGGGTGGGGTGCTGCCGCCCGCCACTGACGGGGGGGAGCGGGGCAGTGGGATTCAGTGGGCGGATGGGGTAGGGGTCCACTGGACCACCAGGGATATTGGACAGATGTCTTATTTTTTTTACAAATGCCTGCGATCGGGCATGAGGGAGCGCCGCCAGGTGCAGCCTGAGCTCGGGTGGCCACCCGCAGGTGGCAGCTGCCGTGTTGCACACTGTAATGCAGCAGCTCACCTGTGAATGGCCATCAGTTGTTCCTTTTTTTTGGATCAACTTTGTGCTGGCGCAGGTAGGGGTTGCGCCTGCATAGCTCTGCACATCCTGGGTTGAATATCGGGCTGTGTAGGGTATGCATGGGCATGTCCCCCCACCTGCTCCTGCATACATTACTGATGCACTCTGGTGCATCGGGAATTGTGCTGCGCACTTTTCCCTTTTGAATATCGCACCGGGGCGCATCAGTGGGTTGCACATGGTGCAACACTGTTGCACCATGTGCAACCCTTTTGAATATCTCGTCCAGAATGTAGTTTTTAACATAATAATTGTTTATCAAATCTGAGAAGCCATAACCAACAATTACTGGTCCCCAAGGCTAACACCACTAAAAGAGACAACTTTTACACTGTTTGAGTGGTTAAGGCTTGAAATAGCTTACCTCAGCATGTTGTCAGTGCAACAACTTTTGACATACATGTTTAAATCCAGATTAGATTCATTTCTTGGATGGACCCAAAGAGATATTTGATATAACCATGATGTCATGGGAGATATTCTAGATGGTTGCAAGCCTACTTATGTCTTACCTATTTGAGTAAACTGAGATATTAGAGTATAATGCTTCAATATCCATGGTTACAAGAAGCCAACTCGGTTCCACCTGAAGGCACTCCAGGATGCCCAGTATCTGAGTGGTTTCTCTGATATATGAATGCAACATTGCAGCTAAACAGTTAACATGGCCATCTACAAATTTAGATAGTGGTTCTGTTGCAGACCCACTCCCAGACACCATAGAGTGACCTGGAGTATCCTTCAGGGTTTTATGTATCTTCAGAAGCACATATTGTATATAGCTGGGCTAATGGGGTGATCTACAGTGAGGAAATTAACAACATCCTTAGATATGACACCTTGGCTAAATGTTGAATTTAAGGAGTGCATATTTATTTCCTGTTTAAAATGTTTAGTTAAATTCTTCGTTAGTTCCTCATAAAAATCAGTATTCGCCAGCTGTCTGAAAATCTCCCATGTGTAGTCCATTAAGTTCATAATAACAACTGATCCCCTTTTGTCTGCAGCTTTTACTACTATATGAAAGTTATGTTGTAACTCATTCAAAGCAAGATGTTCTGCACATGTTAGATTTGCATAGGACAAGTCTGTTACATTTGTCTGATGTTGTTCTAGCTCTGTCAGTACGGTTTTTTCAAACATAATGACTTCTGGGGAATAATTAGGGATGTATTTTGAAGGTTTTTTAAACTGTAGTGTATATTTGTATCAGACTAATATGAGTCTTAAGGATGAGAGTCTGATGTACAGTACTTATAGTCGAATCGGTGGTCATATCAGTGGATATAATTGATGGTTCCTTAACCTTAGAGAAGAGCACTTTCAAGTTCAGTTTGTGGGTAAATCTCTTAATATCAATAAATAATAAAACAGTCAACTAACACAAGTGGGAACAAAATTAAGACCTTTGCTCAGTACCTGTATAAATGGAGAAGACACTGGGACTGATGACAGGTTCACTATACTTGTTTCTTTCTGTTCCGGTAGGTCTTGTTGCTGTAAGTCGCAGTTTCACTGTTCTTTCTAGTTGCAGTTTTCCTCGGTTGTTGATGTTTGCTGTATTTCTTGACTCCTATTCATCCTATGTCTGTGATCTCCACACCTTATTTTCCTTTTTCACCTGTCATTAGACTGAACTGCATGTGGGCTGTGCCGCGGTGTTGACGTGGTCATTTGACTCACCTGATCCTCCTCTAAAAAAATCTACTGATGAGTCTGTTTCACTCATTGACGTAAAGTAATCATAAGTTGTGTTAGGATTTTTAAGGATAGATTTTGGAGCTGCAGCTCCTTCCTCCAGTCCAGGTTGGTTCTCCATATCAGCTCCCTGTTGATGATTTCTATTTTTTTTTTTTTTGCCCCGGGTTTTGTTAGTGTAAAATTTACGCACAGGCTTTTTCTTCCATACGAGCACTCAGTTGTTCAAGTAATCTTGTCTGTCCCTTTCAAATTTTATTTGTTTCTGTTTCCTCAATCTCTCTTCCTGTTCAGATATTGCAGTTTTCAGTTCCTTTTCACAGTCATTAAAATCCAGGTGTTCCTTAAACTCTGAGACTCTGGATTCACAGACCTTGACCTCTTCTTCAATTTCTACTTGTTTTACACTGTAATCCCTGATAAGACAGTGTACAAACAGCACTGATCCTGCTTGCATCTGTTGTTTCCAATAAGACATCAAACCATCTCTATCCTGGCCATACCCAGGCCATTTGATGACCCGTAGCCCTCTAGGTGCTCTGTCAACTTTGGCATTGTAGGCACAATGCAGCCCTGAGTCGCAAGATTCTGCCAAAGTGTAAGAAAGATACTGCATACACCTTAATCTCAGCAGCCATAAAATATGCATTAAAAGGCTTGTTATAAAAACCTTTCTTTCTAAGCTCCCACCACCAGCAGTCTTACAAGTACTCCACCCAAGTATATGGACCCACCTTAGTAAAAGAAATCATTGAACAATCTGCATTAAACAATATACTTTAAGCTTTCCAGTTTCAATAACATTTAAAATGTTAAAAAGAACATATTCTTTAGATTCAGTCATTGTGCAAGAGCTGACAACCCAAGAAGAATCTTAAAATCAAATCTCAGCATTTATTATGTCGCTGGATCAGACTACAAGAAGCTTGCAACAGATCTAAAACCCAGTTAACTCAGGGACAAGATCCTCAAAAAGGAGACCAACTGCCACTAGCAACTGCAGCACCATAACCACAAGTGACATAACTTACTGTACATCACCTCATTTATGAACATGCACAGTGTAAGGTCTTGTGGTTATAAGTCTATTAATTGTCACCTCGTGGACAATTCAAGAGGATAATAGACAAAATTGCTGACCGGAGGTCTGGTAAAATGAAAATAATTCAGCACCTATGCTACAGACTTCCGGCCAAGTCAAGGCCTTTGCCAAAATATGGCTATATAATTTCAAAACCTTGTGTTATCTGTAAGGAAGTGCTCAGCTACAAATTAGAATGCCAAGCACCAACACGTTGTATTACTTCCTAGCCGTGTGTTAAAATGTCGAACACACACCCTGTCGTGTCTTATTGCATTTATGAAATGGCTTGTGAATTTTTGGGATTTACATAATAAATCAAAATCTATTTAATTAACAAAAAATTATAATTATTGGATGAAAAATCCTTACGCTGGAAAAAGTAGTTCCATTTTGTTACTTTTTTTTTATTTTATTGCATTTCTAAATTATTGCTTACTTTCCTTTAAGAACATACTATTAAAGTAATATTGTAAAGACCTGTATTTTTAAACAGCAAACTTTTTAACAACATGTAAAGTTTTTTATAAACAGGTAACTTTTAAGTTAAAATACTTTCACAATGGTGGTGTACATTTCATTTGAAATATTTTTTTACGTTTTATTATATAGCTGTAGTAGATGCATTTCATTGTGTACCAGGTTTATTTTCCAAAGTAAATTGGTCAGTTAAACTGAAACTGAGGACTCCTGTTAGTATTACTGTGTTTAAGTCCTTATACTCAAAATACATTACAGAAGCCTGCAACAGCTTCCAATGATCCTAGCTCTGGAATGTGCTACAGAAATCATTGACACCGAGAACTCCTGTTAGTCTCACTGTGTTTAAGACCTTATACTCAAAATACACTACAGAAGCCTGCAACTGCTTCCAATGATCCTAGCTTACTTACACCCCTTCCACATCCTACCTGATTTTCCCATCCTCCTTCCTTCTTGTATCAGTGCATAACTTGTCCCTGAGCCACCTACTTATCTACCACCCTAAATCTCACCCTCCCTCACCCACCTATTCCTTGTATACCCACAGCATCTCATTCCTTCACTCCTAGTATTATCCCAGTTCCAGACCCCCCTCCTACTGGCAGCCCACTTCTCATGACACATGTCTCCCCCTTAATACACCTGGGTCTTTTTAAACTGACTATGTATGTCTCTTCACTTGTAGCATCCACTTCAACTAATCTCTTCACTGGACTATAATGCCTTTACCTTACAGGAATACTAAGCCATGTATGTTGTCTCTGGTATAAATTTTTTACTGACTTTTTATCCTATTGTTATGTATACCCTTACCAACTGTCTTTTACCTGAACCCAAATGTATTTTTACTTATCCTGTCTATTGCAGGCCTACCTGTACTGTTGTACTCTTGCATCTACTGTCTATTTGTCTGTATATAAATGCATTGTTGCTTGACTTGTGTGATGCAGGTCCACCTTGTAAATGAGCTTGCTCAATGGCATTTGCCTGGATAAATAAAGAATCTGATTGATTGATTGATTAATTAAAGGTGAGATTGCACTGCTGCATTGTGATCCCCTCAAATTGCAGGTTTGGATTGCTCCCTCCTGTTCCTGTGGCGGCGCTCCCAGTGCTCAGCGTTTCTGTTCTGGTGACTGAACTTCCGAGCTTCTCTTGCTGCTGATGAAATTGAATCCTGGTGGGTGGGTTTTCCTGTTGAAGTATTTCTACTGTTGATTTGTTGCTGATGATTGTGTTACATAACTTCCTATTTTTTGGATCTGGTAAGCAGAGTTCATCTTTAAGAGCTATGAGGCAGAATCTGTGCTGGTTAGGATGCTGTTCTGGTGTTTCTTGTTTTGTTGTCCCTAGGATATGTGACCATTTTTTTCTGTGATCCGGAGTGGGTCTCCAGTAACTCTGGAGACTGGATTCATTGTGATGGCCTGTTATCGATATTATTTCCCATGTTTCTAAGCCAGCATTGGACAGTAGCTGGACTGCTGTTGCATGGAGGCAATGATTAGTGTAGCGCTGGCTGAGGCTCACTTCTTCACTTAATCGGGACATCATCATGGCAAGGTAATTGAGCCCTATAGGCTCAGATGAGTACCATATTGGCAGTTCATTTAGCTTTTCTTGGGGAAACCTGTGAGGGTGGAGATACAGTGCCTTTGGGTCAGTAGGCAGTCTGCTTATGTATTTTTTAAAACTGTGAACAGGGCACAGGGGATTGCCAGGTTGAGAGTAAATGTAGCCTCTGTGCCCTTGTTTGTCATTTTCTGTTGGATTGGAATAGTTCTTAGTGTGCTCATTAAAGTTGAACATTACATATCCTAGGCCATTCTCATCAGTTTTAATGGTGAAGTTTTTAGGCTTGAGTTGTAGTCCCTCCCTGCCATGCCTGGCCATGTGGATTTGAATGTCTGTCCACACTTTCCTAACTAAGCCAGGTGCAGTTAGGGGAGAAAGTACCGTTGAATGCCTCAATTTGTGTACGTCTGTAGTACTTAAAGGCTCATGGTGCTGAGAAGAGTCTTTTTGTGAACGTCGACACGCTTTCATTTTTACTGTAAACATTGAATTACTGGACTTGAATTCAGCATCTGTTATTATATTCATCGAGCGGCCTATAGCCGCAGAACCCAGGTGTCTATTTAATGCTGCATGGAGACCGCAGAAGCTGGAGATGGCATACTCCTGCCCTGCAGTCATCCGTGCTTCGGCGTAAAACTTCTGGAAAATTTGATTTAGCTCTGTTTTGCTTGCCGTTGCCCAATTTTTATTGTTGTGTTTGTTGCCACTGCCCACTCGTCTATTACCTTTAGAGCCCAGCTGGTGGTCCTTAGTGTGTTTTTTTCATTTTTCTGCAACTCAAGGTTGTCCAGCTGAATTTCACTCAGAATTTCAAACTGCTTATATACGTTTGGCTCAGTGACAGAAGGTTGGCACAGCAGCACCTCATTTTGAACTTCCACTGCTTTTGTTTCAACAGGTTCATTTTCGGGCTGGAGGAACAGCATGAGATCTTCCTCAGAAAAGCTGAGTTCAAAGTTTGGTACAGACATCGTGATCAGGTATTTTTTTTTTTAGTAGTAGCTTATCTGCTGTTTACTGTGTGGTGGCAAAATGCAAGATGGCTGACTTCTTTTTTTAAACGTTCTATGTTGGTACTTCTCTAGAATCAGTGCCCAGCTGGCATTGCCTGACCTAGCTTGTGTGTGTTAGAAACTTTAAACACACTGGTAGCATCCAATCAGATGCCTTGAAATTCATAAGCCTTTTCATAACCACAAGTGACATAACCTTCATCGCCTCATTTATGAACATGTGCAGTGTAAGGTCTTGTGGTTATAAGTCTATTAATTGTCACCTCATGGACAATTCAAGAGGATAATAGACAAAATTGCTGACCGGAGGTCTGGTAAGATGAAAATAATTCAGCATGTATGCTCCAGACTTCCAACCAAGTCAAGGCCTTTGCCAAAATATGGCTATATAATTTCAAAACCTTGTGTTATCTGTAAGGAAGTGTTCCACTATAAATTAGAATGCCAAGGACCAACACATTGTATTACCAACTAGTTTCATCTGAATTTGCATTGTTTCATCGGTGGAAGAGATTTCATAGCTACTCTACTCTACTCTACTCTACTGACTTTAACAACTATTATTCTGCTAAACTCTAAAGACTTTTGGCTTTTGCCAAAAGAAAGAAGCCTTGAAATTGCACTAACTTTGTTAATTTATTTGCAGGCCTCGAGGAGAAAATAATTCAAAGAGCCAGGAAAAGACCTTCTTCATCTAGCCTCTCCAAAGACACTTCAAATCTCCAGATGGAATGGAGATGAGATGTTACTTAAGACATTGGCTGAGTATACTTTAAAGATTTTCAAGGTGCTTACCTAACATGTGTCTTTTAAGAATCCTGGTTCCATATTAAATGCATAAAGATGAAATGCAATGAGATAGTGTTTAATGCTAGTAAAGATTATAAGTACTAAGGAATTGTATACTTGTGTTAGTTAAAGTTATTCTTGAGAGAATACTGTATTAAGGGCCTCCAAATACTGTAGGAGTTAAAGGACGCCTCGTACATATGTAGTGAAGATTGGGTAAGGAGATAAAGTGCACAAATAGACAAAAGTCTAATGAGGTTTCCTAGGAATGTTTTGTACTGTGTTTAAATGTCAAAAATGTTTAAATGTTAACAACAGTATTGAAATAAACAGCTTTTGATTGCACTGCATGTCAAAGTTTAAGCTGTCATCTCAGCATAACCATGATAAGAATAAGTGAACACAAGATACTGCATACCTTTCTCTAAATAGCTAACAGAGATAAGTTAATTACTAGTAATTGTGTTCACAGCATATGCTTCCAAAGTTGTCTGGTGCCAGAATACTCTTCATGCTTTCAGTGCAGCAGCTACCAAATGCTGAAAAGACAGTACAATGTCCACCTCTGGAATCAATTCTTCCTCCTGTTGTGGCACTGGTTCACCAACATCATCACTCATGCCTTCCACACAAAATGGGTATCCAACCCCAGTATCATTAAAAAGAGTGGTCATAAGGGCACCACCGGCACCCCCCAGTTGGATGCCAGAAAACAATCCAGGCATCCCAGTTCTCACTTTGTACAGGCAAAGAAGTAAATGAGAACAAAGGTTAGCACATAAACTGCTGGATACAGGTCCAAAAAATGGCTGCCATGGGTGGACTAAACCAAGACAACCACACAAAGCAAAAGAAAGCTACCCCATGTGCTACAAGAACAGGTGATGTAATGCCCAGTGAATCAACCACCACCCACCATTAATGAAACAAATGACTAGTAGTAATAATTCAAAAACACAGTTTTAATTCAAAATGTGCTGATCTCAAACATGTGGGTACGTATGTAACCAGGGGGACACCAGCAGGCCCCACCAACCCCTTCCGGTTTCGGCTAGGCATCTTCAGGGAGTGTCCTCACATGATGTGATACAAAACAATTTAAGAGCAGTGCTTAAAGGCATACAAACCTAATTGATTACACATAGTGATGGTCCAAAATCCCATAACACTGCATATTACCACATAGTATCTCCATACATAGGATAACAATAAAGAATGTGTAAAATACAGGACACAAACCACTATTTATATTTCCATATAATACTGGTCTAAGGAGAAAAAATGTATAAATAAAGTTACATTCCACCAATGTTACCATCTAAATATATATGTGCATATACATGGTAGCTAAGGATACTAGAACTAATTCTATAGGTGGAATGCAATATATAGACAAAATATAGACAAACCCTATTTTTGTCACTTTATCATAAACCCTAATTGATGCATTAATACAGTTTTTTCAAACAAATAAAAAATATAAATTCAATGAAATCCACTACAAAGAATACAGCTGTAGTCCAAAAACAACATACAGTTAATCAAAACAGTTATAAACACTGGCAATCAATGTCTTGAAAACATGTTGTGAAAAAGTTTAGGTTATTGCTTTAAACTGAATGTAGCTCATGGCTGGAATTCATCACCAATGCTCCTCAGCACTTTGTATCACAATGACCAGCAATGTGGGGCCTCGATGGCACATTTCAAGTATGAGCTGCCAAATCAGTAAGTTATGAACTTTTTTGAGTGTGGTGTGATCTTCTTTGCCTAGAGATTATATTAAGAGGTTAACACATCCTGCCATGTGTTTTTTGCATTCCTGCTTGCTGTGTGTTGCAGACATCATGAGGAGGATGGATAGGCCTGAGTGTGATAGGGACGAAAAAACTGTCAGGGCTAGGGCAAAAGAGCTGGGGTGGTCAAGGGGCAGAGCCAAGGGAATCAGGGTGTCCTGGGGGGTCAGCATGGACCAGGACAACCTGGTGCTGTTGTGGGCCGAGTTTTGGTGGAATGGGGCAGGGCCATGGTAGATGGGCGGCCCAGGTAATCCCAAGACAGGGAGAACTGGGATGGTCCAAGGGAAGGGCAATGGAAACTAAGAGAGACATAGCAACCTGGGGCTAGTGCAGCGGGGAGTTGGGGTTGTCCTGAGGTAGGACTGTGGGATCTTGGGGAGACAGGCTGGGCCAAGGAAGACTGAGGCAGGAGGGAGCCAGAATTGGCCAGGTGTATAGCCTTGGCACACTGGAATTGATGCAGGGGGGGGTCAGGGGCAGGGCAAGGAAACCGGGGTATTCTGGGGGACCAGCATGGACCTGGAGAGCCTAGAGCAGGAGCAGGGAGAACTGGGGTGTTCTGTGGCAGGGCCATGCATGGGCAGGGCAGCCTGGGATGGGGGAGATAGAGGCAGCTCAGGCAGGAGCAGAGGAAGCTGGTGTGCTCCTAAGGCAGAACCAGGGGAAACCATGGTGGCTCAGGGGCCATAATGGGCCAGAACAATCTGGGGATGGAGCAGGGGTGAGCTGGGATGGTCTAGAGTTAGGACCATAATGGCCAAGGAAGCCTGAGATAAGGGCAGGGGGAGCTAGGATGGTCCTGGGGCAAGGCCATGGAAGCCACTGTGGCCCAGATGACCAACTTGGTCAGCTTGGGAGTGGGTCAGGGGGAGCTGAGGTGGTCTAGGGGCCGGGCCTCAGGAGCTTGAGCAAGGGATGATTGTGGATTGGGTAGAGGGAGCTGGAAAGTTCCAGAGGCAGAACCAAAGGAGCCAAGCTTTCACAGTGGGGCTAGAATGGCCAGAGACAGCCTGTAGCTGGGGCAGGGGCGAGCATGGTGGTTCAAGGGACGAGCCAAGGGAGCTGGGTTGAATGGGGAACCATAATATACAGTACAGGAGGAGCTGTGTTGGTCAATAGGCAGTGTAATGGGTACCCGGGGAGGGCAGGGTGGTCCAAGGCAGTTGTGAGCTGCAGTACTCTGGGGATAGAACTGGGAGGAGGGGCAGCATGGACCAGGACAGGCTTGGACAGGGGAAGCTAGTGAGGCACCAAAAAATTGCAGTATTAAGCTATAAGCATACCACATGCATGCAGATTTTTTAGTGAGCTATAAGTGTACCATATGCATGCAGATTTTCTAGTGAGCTATAAGTGTACCATATGCATGCAGATTTGTAGTGCTAAACACATGTATCTGGACAATGGCCACTTGCTTGCTGCACAAATGCCACAGACATGCAGTCAGTTTCATTTAAACACAAAATACATGCTTGCAGCATGCATGTCACAAAGGTAGTTTCATGCTTGCAGCATGCAAGTATTTCATATAATTTTTTCTGTTAAGGGAACAGAAAATAAATATAGTTTGACAGTCAGGTAAAGCAGGCTGTTAGGGAAAAATATACTCAGGATTTGCTAGAAAAGAACAGCATGAGACTAACAGAGAGATGTATAAGGAGAAATTGGGGGTTATCAAAAAGATTATCAGGAAGGCTAAGGCAAAGTCAGAATTAAGGGTAGCAGAAAGAGTAAGGAAAGCAACAGATACTTTTTTAGACACACCAATGACAAAAGGAAGATGAGGGACAGCATAGGAAGGAAAAGGAAAGATTGAATTAGTACAGTTGATAAAAAGAAGACAAGAATTGTAAATGAATATTTCTGCTCAGTGTTCACACTCAAGAAAGCAGCCAACATTTGAAAATTCATGGGTGATACATGGGACAAGCTTGAAATGGGAGGAATCAAGAGTTTAGGAGTACTAAAGGGAACAGGAAACTTAAAAATCAGCAAATTGCCAGGCCCAGGTGTGATTCATGCTTCATGGTGGTGGGGCTAGCGAGCCACCAGGAAATTCTGATGCAACCAAAGATAATGTTCATAGAGTGATGACCAGCAAGTATGCAGCAGTCATAATAAGCCAAGAAGTACAGTGTCTGGCAACTTATTTTATTGCTTCATGTAGTCAGGTAACGAGCAGATACAAATGATAGAGACCAGGAGCAGGAATCCCTGGTGCATCGAGGCTAGTCACTGTTTCTTTGTCTAGGGACCATCCCAGAGTGTTAACGGAAACAAGCCAGGTGTTGGTGGAACTTCTGTCAGTCCTCCATGGGGAATCAATACTATCAATCACTAAGGTGATTTCAGCCAATAAGCAGGCAGAGCCATTTTATATCTAATTCTGTGTGCGTGTTCTTGTGCCAGTGCGTTAGGAGGAGACATCACTTCAGTGCTGGGGGAATGGCATGATAAAATAAAAGGGCTCTAAACTTATAACAAATCAATCAAGCTAAGCTCAAGTGATTTATAATAAGATAATAGGGACCCTAGTGGTATCTTTTATGGTATAAATGACTCGTCTTGTGAGGTTTAGGCAGACAGAACTGCTCCACTTTGCTTCGCAGTCCTCTCATCCAAACCTCACACTTGGAGTCTCTTGTATCAGAGGCTTTAATAACTTATAACAACAGGAGTGGTTCCTGTAGATTGGTAGGTAGGTTATATGGTTCCAGTGCACTAAGACACACAGTGATAGGGAAAATCTAGTTACATATAGCCCATTGAGCCTGTCAATAGAGGGAAAATGTTTGGAGTCACTAATCTAGGAGGTAACACTTGCATTCTTTAAGGCAAATGACTTAATGTATCGGAAGGAACCAGAATATATTCACCAGGGCTGATTGTGTCAGACCAACTTGATAGATTTCGTGTAGTGACCCAAATGGCAGATAGGGGGCCAGACAATGGAGGTGCCATACAGTGCCATCCACCAGATCAAGCACTCTGTGTGCAATTTCAGTTTACTGTGTGATAAACTAAAGTAATTACCATTGGATTACATTGAGTCCCTGCAATATCCTGCAGTGTGTCCCAACAAAAACGTTGATACTGTGCTTAATCCTTAGTGGGCAGCACAGTACCTAGATTTTTTTAATTCTTTGGTGATCAGGTAATGCCCACTAGGCACAAGTGCATGTTTTCAGGGGCGATCCAAGAGCACTACGGTGGCTGAGTGATTTGCTCGGAGTCACACAGTCTGCAAGCAGAATTAGTGGGACTCAAACCCAGGTCTACTGGATGCACCAAGCTCATACACAGCTTGTTACTCTTTCAGCAGGGCATTTGACTTGGTATCATATACAGTACATCAGAGCCAGCCAGGCTGTAATGCAGTGCCTTGCAGAAAATAACGTGTCAAAAAATACTGCATAACAAAAGGGCTTAATTACTACTCAGCTGCACTGTTCCCTGCAGCAGACTGCAGTACTCTGCAGTTATACTGCAAGGTTCTGCATTGCATTCTTGCTGTCTGCACTGTATGTGGCTAGTTAGCAAAAGTTGCTAACTAGAGCTAGGGGACAGAATACTGTTGGATGAAAAACTAGTTTACTGATAGCATCCAGAGTGTGGTCCTAAATGGTAAATTCCCTGAAGACAGAACAGTGCTGAGTGGAGTGCTGCAGTACTTCATCCTGGGGCAAATACTGTCTACTGTGTAGCTCTATGTCATGTGTGAGGGTATTCAGGGCATGTTAAGTCTCTAATAGAATCACAGAATCATAGAAGGCTGCCGGCAGATAAGGACCCCTAGGCCCATCCAGTCTGTCCATAACTCCTCCCCCCAAGAAGATTCCCTCTGTCCCTTTGCTGCCTGCATTCTGACCACTAGTCCCATGTGCATGTCCCAGGCCCTCTTGAAGCTCTCCACTGTATCCACCCACTCTGGCAGCCTGTTCCATGGCTCTGTCACCCTCTCGATGAAGAACCTCCCTCTGATGTCCCCTTTGAACCTGCCCCCCTCCAGTCTGAGGGTATGTCCCCTATTGTAATTGTTCTCACTTAGTTTGACTATGCTGTCGACCTTCACCCTGTTTATGCCCTTCAAGTATTTGAATGTCTCCACCATATCTCCCCTCTCCCTCCTCTACTCCAGCGAGTATAGGACCAGTTCCCCCAGCCTCTCCTCATATGTCCTCCCTTGCATCCCTCATACCATTTTGAAACATAGAAACATAGAATTTGATGGCAGATAAGGACCGCTTGGCCCACCTGGTCTGCCCATTTCCCTATCTAATGGATAAGCTGCAGATCCTAGTTAATCAACAGCCTACTTCCTCTTACCCCCCACTAGAATTGACTTATGTCTATCCCATGCATTCTTGAATTCCCCCACTGTTTTTGACTCTACGACCTCCTCAGGAAGGCTGTTCCATGTATCCACAACCCTCTCTGTGAAGAAATACTTCCTCAGATTACCTCTGAGCCGTCCCCCCTCTATCTTCAAATTGTGCCCCCTTGTTTTTGCACATCTCTTTTTCGGAAAGATGCTACCCTCTTGGACTTTGTTGCTTCCCTTGAGGTATCTGAAAGTTTCTATCATGTCCCCCCTCTCCCTCCTTTCCTTGAGGCTATACATCTTTAGTTCCTTTAGTCTTTCTTCATATGTCTTCTGATACAGACCCTGCATCACTTGGTTGCCCTCCTCTGAACAGCCTCCACCCAGTCTATGTCTTTGCGGAGATGGGGTCTCCAGAACTGTACACAGTACTCCAGATGTGGTCTTACCAACTGTCTGTACAGAGGGACAACAACTTCCTGTTTTCTACTGGTGATGCCTCTCCCTATGCATTCCAGTATCTCCCCAGCACTTCTTACTGCCTTCTCACATTGCTGGCCCACCTTTAAGTCATCTGATATGACTACCCCCAGGTCCCTTTCCATTTTTGTTGTTGTCAGTATCTCACCCCCCATTGTGTACTCTTCCCCAGGGTTTTTGTTTCCCAGGTGCTTTACTTTTTGGTTGCTCTTCTCTGGACCCTTTCCAGCCAGTTCTTGTCCCCTTGCTGGTATGGCCACTGGAATTGGACCCCATATTCCATGTGTGGCCTGACCATGGTTTAGTACAGCAGCAGGATCACCTCCCTCCTCCTGCTTGTGAAACCCCTCCCTATGCATGCCAGCATACTTACTGTCTTTCCTGCTGCCCTGTCGCACTAACTCCAGACTTTTAGATTGTCTGAGATGGTAATCCCCAGATCTCTTCCCTGCACTGCCTTCTCAAGCTCACCCCCCAGTCAGCATTTCACTTTCGGGTTGTTATGCCCTATGTGCATAATTCTGCACTTTTTTGTGAGGAACTGTAATTACCACCTTTCTGACCAGTTCTCCAACCTGGTCAAGCCCTCCCTCATATGCTTCACCCCACCTTCCGTCGTATCCACCCTGCTGCTGCAGATTTTCATGTCATCCGCAAACAGACACACCTTCCCACGCAGACCCTCTGTGATGTCCCCTATGTATATTTTGAAAAGTATGGGTCCCAACACAGACCTCTGTGGAACCCCACTTGTCACTCTTTCCTCCTTTCAGTGTACCCAATTAACTATGACCCTCTGAGTCTTCCCCACCAACCAATGTTCCACCCAATTAGTGAGCTTGTTTCCCACCCCCAAGCTTTCCACCTTGCCTACGAGTGTCCCATGGGGGATGGTGTTGAATGCCTTCCTGAAGTCCAGGTTGGCCACGGTCACTGCCCCTCCCTGGTCCCATATCTCCATCACCCTGTTGAAGAATTCAATCAGGTTGGTCTGGCAAGACGTGCCACCTGTGAATCCATGCTGATTATCGTTCAGTAGGCCCTTCCTTTCTAGATACTTAACCAGTCTTTCCTTAATCAGTGCCTCCGTCAGCTTGCTGATCACAAAGGTCAGGCTTATCGGTCGGTAGTTACCTGGCTCTTCCCTCTCGCCCCCTTATGTAGTGGTACTATCTCAACCTTTTTCCAGTCCCAAGGAACCCTTTGATCATGCAGTGACAGGTTGAATAGACTCATGAGTGGTGCTGCCAATTCCTATTTTAATTCTTTAAGCACCCTCGGGTGAATCCTGTCTGGCCCCATCACCTTATTGGTCTGTAGCTTGCTCAATTCCTCCATCACCCTAGCTTCTGTGAAGGGACTGGAGTCCATCTCCCTACCCATTCTCCCCCTATTTTCCAACTTTGGCACCCCTCCCTCCTCCGCTGTAAAAACTGATGCAAAGTATCTATTTAAGACATCTGCTTTTTCTATGTCTCCCTCCACCAGTGTCCCCCTTCCCCTTTGAGCCTCACTATCCCTCTTTTTCCCTTTTTCTTGTCGCCTACGTATCTAAAAAACCTCTTGTCCCCCCTTTTCACCCCCTTGCTATACATTCTTCTGTTTCAGCCCTGGCCCTCTTGATCACCTTTCTTGCTTCTCTCAGCTTATCCCTGTACATCCCCTTATCTATTTCCATTTGTATCACCTTATATACCCCAAATGCCCTCCTCTTCTCCCTGACTGCTTTCCTCACTTCAGTAGTGAACCAAAGCGGTTTCCTAGCCCTCTTTTTCTTGCTCACTGTCCTAACGCAAAGCTCTGTCATCTTCCATTGTCCTCTTTTAATTCCCCCGCCCAAGAGTTTCTCCACATCTTCCAGGACTTCCGCCCCCTCCAGCTCCTCCTGTACCATTGTTCACATCCTCCCAAAGTCTGTCTTGCTAAAGTCAAGCATCCTAGTGTTCGAGTTGTCCTTGACCTGACCCTTGTTGATCCTAAATTTCACCATCCTCTGGTCACTGTCACCCAATTTTTCCCTGGCCCCCACCCCCTTGATACTCCCCATTTGTCAAAATCAGGTCAAGAATGGCCCTCCCTCCAGTAGGTTCCATCATTAGTTGGCTGATGAATGCTTCCTGTAAGGCTTCCAGCACCCCTGTACTCCTAACTGTGGCTGCTGCCGGGGTGACCCAGTCTATGTCAGGTAGATTTAGGTCTTCCAGTACCACGATTTCCCCCCTGCTGGCCATGTCCTGTATCTCTTTACCCATCTGCTTGTTAATCTCCTCTTCTTGATTTGGTGGTCTGTAGACCACCCTTACCTTCACTGCCTTCTCCCCTGCTCTGCTTAAGAACACCCATAGGGTCTCTGCAGTTCCATCCCCCCCGCACAACAACACCCTTATACCCTCCTTTATATAAAGGGCTACCCCCCCCACCTTTTTCCTATCCTGTTTCTCCTGTACAGTACATACCCTGGCATTTCCACTTCCCGGCTGTGGTTCTCAGTCCATCAGGTCTCCGTGATTGCCACCAGGTCCAGGTCACCCTCTGCCACTATCACCTGCAGTTCTCCCATTTTATTACCCAGACTCCTGGCATTGGTTAGCAAACCCCTCCACCAGCCACTCCCTCCCCCGTCGGCGCCACTTGCTCCATCTGTGGGGGAGGGCTAGTTAGGCCTGATCCTGTCCTTCCTCCTACTGGGCTACACCTAGGTTCACCCTCCCCCACTCCTAGTTCAAATCCCTCCCTAGTATTTTATCTATATATCCCTCTAGCTTCTCCCTCAAAATTCTGGCATCCTCATCATTTATGTGCAACCTATCTCTCGCATACAGATGTTGCTCTACCCATGTGTCTCCCCAATCCCCAATACATTTGTAGCCCTCCCTCCTGTACCACTGCCTCAGCCAGTGATTAAAATCTTTGATTCTCAGTTGTCTTGCTGTACTGAGTAGGCTATGGTGTCTACTATCCCCTTGCACCCTATGGCTAGTTCCATAAATATCCTCTGTACCTCTTGGACCTCTTCTCCAGCCACATCATTTGTGCCAAGGTGTACAACCAGGGTAGGTTCCCCCAGTCAGCCTAATGCATTCCTTAATTCTTGGGAGAGCCCTGCCTGCTTCCATCCCTGGCTCACAGAAAACCGACATCCCTTTGAAAGCTACACCCTTCCTTAACAAGTAGATCCCTTAAATAATGGAGTCCCCATACACTATCACTGATTTTTCATGTGCTGCCCCCAAGGGTGCCACCACCTCACCTACCTGGCTGTTTCTCAGATTCTCCTGGTTTCTCTGTGCACACCTTCCACCTCTCCCTTCCCTGTCCGACTGTCCCCCTGCCCAGACTGGAGGCCCCTGGCCTCGTTCCCCACCCAAGATCCCTCCCACCCTTGCCTATTCCACGCCTGTCCCTCTCCCGTCCTTTCTCTCTGTGGATACTTGTCCCACTCTGGCCTCTTCTAGCAACACCCCCCCTTTGCTTCCATCCCCCTTCCTTTCTTCCCATTTTCTGCTATACCCTGTCCTCCCATAGTATCTCTCCCTGTCCCCTTACTATCCCCTTCCCCTTCCTGGCCTCCACAGCCTGATCCTCCCCTTCTTCCAACCTTCCCTGCCCTTCCTGACCTTCCAGTTTGATCCCTTCTCCCGATTTCTCTTTCCTTTCCTGGTTCCCTTGTTTGTTCTCCACTGCCTCAAACCCCTACACATCCTCCTGCTCCATTGTCCTCGTTTAGGGCCAATATCTGTTGGAGCCCATTGTGTACCTATGCTCAAAAGCACTGGTACTCCTACCCATCGTGTCCCTTTCCTCTTTCCTAGTACTCCTGCCTGTGTCCTCCAACCTGGTCTCCCTTACCGTGTCCCCCTGTGTGACCTTCCTCCACCCACCTGGTTGGTCTGCTTCCCACCCCATTATTGGCTGCCCTCCACAAAGTCAGTGACCATGCTAGTTCAGCCTCCAACCTGCCCAGCCTTTGACAAACTGGGCATGACCCAGTCTTCTCAGAGTACTCATGAACACTGCTGCACCACTGTTGTTACATCCCACGACTCTCCCACCTACCTGTGCCCTCTTCCCCTCCTTCCACTGGCCGCACCATCTGCTGTGCCCCCACTGCTCCCTAATTTGCTGTGCCCCTCTCTCCTGCTTCATCCCAATATGCTGTCCCTGTCCCCTCCCCAGGCTATCATTCCCACACCTCCCTTCTCCAACTCCCCCCCACCCACAAGGTCAATTCCCCCTCTCTCTCAGTCGCCCTCCTGGTGCCATGCCCTCAGTGAATTTCCCTCTTTTGCCAGAACCTGCCTACTTAGAAACGCAGTAGGAAAACAATGTTCAACTAATGCCAATTTATCCTCTCTCTCTAGCTAATGTAACCCCACCCTCAAGCTGTTGGCTGTGCTTTGCCTGATTTAAGCCCAGAAAACCCTAAAACTCTAAGAAGATTTTATACCAATGTACCCCCTAAGAATCAGAAACAACAACTAAGTCAATAACATTTTGCTAACATTGCACCAATACCCCCCCAAAGATGTTGTGCCTTTAGTTCCACATTCAGTCTTACCCCCTTTGCTCCACCCCCTTTTGTCCTTTCATTCAATCAGCTGCAGCTGAGCCATCTCCCTCCAGCCCTTCATACCCTGCCCCTTTTAAGTATTTAATTAAGGTCGGAGGAGGGGGAAGGTGGGGGAGACTTTTTCGTGAGCAGCTCTTTTCAGCTTCTTTGCTGTCTCCCTTTGCTGTCAACTGCTATCTCCCTGCTGCTGCTGGTACAACTCCCTCCTCTCTGCCAATGCAACTCTTGCTCTCTCTGCAGCCGATGCAACCCCCTACTCTGTGGGAGGGTTGACACTGAAGAAGGAATTAGTGACATGAGGCAGGATATGAGAAGTTTGGAGAAATTGTCAGTATTTAAGTACATTTAATGCCAGAAAGAGCATGGTTATGCATATGGAGGTAATGAATCTTGAAGCAGTTTTCTATACTGGCATACAACACATGGAGGAGGATAGAGACCTGGAAGTGATGAGAAGAAATAACATTAAACCATCTTTTCAGTACAGTAAGGCATACTGTAGGTGATGGCTAAAACATATTGGGTACATAGGAAGAGGGATTACTAGCAGGAGGTAGCATTGCTCCTGTTCAGATCACTGGTCAGGCCACAACTGGAGTACTATGTGCAGTTCAGTGGTCCATAGCTAAGGAAGGAAAAGAATGTATTAGAAGCAGTGCAGAGAAGGACAAAAAAGATGATCATGAACAACAAAGCACAACATACAAGGAAAACCTGACCAGTCCTAACATGTACTGATGAGAGGTTAGAAGTGAAAGGGGGACATGATGTAGTCTTTCAAGTCCACGAAAGGGTTCAGTAGAGTGGACACAACAAGTTTATTTAAAGAGCAACTCTCTACTATAATAAAATACTTACAACCACTGGATTTACACCAATTATGGTTTAAATTTAGTGGGGTTTTTTTTGTTTGTTTGTTTGTTTACTAAATATGCAGGTAATGAGTTTTTTTTAATTTTTTGGAGTTTTTCCAAATATTTCTGACTTTCCCCTGCTGGCCTCACAATTGCTGTTTGTGATGTCACAGTCTGCTCTCATGGGGCCCTATGCACTAATGGGCGGAGTGGCAATGTGCTGTGTATCTGCGGTGCATAGCCACTTTGCACCCATTGCACTCCCCATGCTGGATGCACTAACAAGGGGACATGCAGCCACAACACACCCAATCCCCGGATCCACAGACCGCAAGGTGCCGAGAGAGGGCTGTGTGCATGCCAGCACTATGCGCCATGCATTAGGCATGTAGTGCTGGCCATGGGGGTGCAGAGGAAGGTGCCCACTATGCCAGGTGGAACTCTACCGTAGGTACCCTATGCACCCAGTCCTGCGCAGATGGCCACCCTGGCCCCATTACCCCAGGTGAGATTGGGCCCCACACAGTGTAGACCCATCCTCTACAGGCTGAAGGCACCCCCTACCACAACACAGAGCAGCCACGTCCTGGAATGCAAGCCCACCCAGCACTTGTCAGCACTGACTTCATTGGACAGCTGGCACCCCCCAAACACACATAGTGC
This sequence comes from Neoceratodus forsteri, assembly GCA_016271365.2. Lineage (NCBI taxonomy): Eukaryota > Metazoa > Chordata > Ceratodontiformes > Ceratodontidae > Neoceratodus > Neoceratodus forsteri. Next base: position 1,107,714,889 of record CM057456.1, on the reverse strand, counting down.
ATCCCCATCCCTGACCGTCTGCAGGCACCCACCCTGCACATTGCAGTCCCTTCCCCAGCTTGGGACATAGCACCCCCTGCCGATCACAGCCAGCCACAATCCCGGCACCACTAGTCAATGCCCCCCCTTCCCCACACACATCCAGTAGTCAGGGCAACCAACGGAACCCCCTACTCCCAGTGCCCATGCAGTCCCTTCAGTGGACAGTGGCCCCCCAACCCACCCATGGCACCAACAACCCTCCCCCAACCAATGCATACTTCTCAGTCGGTGCCACAGACCTGGATGGCCAGCAGGACAGCCCTCCACACACCTTCTCAGCTGCCAGCCATCCAAATGCTGCGGGGAGTGCACTGCCCATATATAGGGGCATGCTCCCAGCAGCACTTCGATGGCCAGCATCCAAGGCAGTGTGTAGAGGGCTGTGCCACTGGCCATTCCTAGACAACACTGATGAGGAGGTATGGTGGTGGGGGGGTGGTGTAGGTGCCATGGGGGATCTAAGGACCACCAATGCTGGGGCCGGACTTTTGGGTTCAGGGGGATGGGTGTGCAGTACTGGGCTTTGCCAGGCATTAATGCCATGCCGTGGGTGGGGGGTACACCTCAGACAGGGTGTGTCAGTGGGGGGATTCCTGTGTGACACTGGGGCCAGGGCTGCCCTGAGTTGGTGTTTGGGGTGAGCACACAGAGGTCAGAGCGTCGGGACTGCCACGTGTTGGTGCAGGGGGTGGGTTAATGACAGGGGCAGGGATGGGGTGACACTGTGTCAGGGCAGTAGAAGCCCCTGGACATGTAGGGTGGGCCTGCTGTGTGTTGGGATGAGGATCACCAGTGGGGACCACAGGGGGACTATGGCAATTGTGGCCATGTGGGTCCAGTTGTCAACCAGTGCTAATCACTCACCCAGACCCACACTGTGTCATGCAGGGGATCCACTGTGGCACCTATGCTAGGCATCTGATTGGACACCCAACTGGATCCGCGACTACACCCATGGCTGCCCTGCATCGACCTACATGCCAGGGGGGCAGGCCCGCTGACAGGTTGTGGCCATTTCTGAATATGGCCAATGTGCACCTGTCCGCAGGTGCAAAGCTACATGGGTGGGATACGTGTCTCTGGCTTGTAATTCCCACCCAGTGGTGCATAGGGCCCATAGTGAGTACTATGATGTGATAAACAAAAGCACGGTGAGGATAACTGGGGAGAGGCAAATGCTTTTTATACAGAGTTTCTGGATAGTCTACCAAGATGTGTTGTAAACCTTTTAATTATTTTATTTATTTATGTAATACCTAGGAAAGTACCTGTGAGCCAAAAGCTCTTTTACAGAGGTTCGACATCATAGCAATCACATATGTGCAAATTCAAACTACAGAGGTTACATATACACAATCATCAAATATTTAGTTTACAGAGGGGCAATGTTACAAACAGTAAAATAATCACATGAGGTGTACAAATGCAGGGCAGAAAATGCTAGAACAGGTTCAGTTGGTAAAGTTATGCACTTTTGCAGATATAGACAGTTGCTTTGGGGGTGAGGGTATCACACAGTAGTATAACCAGGACAAGGTCACTTGGCCCAGTTAAGAAAATAAAGCAATTAGCTATATTGGAAGTTTTGGGAAACACAGAGTGTGCATCAGAACTAAAATTAGGTAAGCTATGAAAACACTACTCTAGATTGCTAGAACATGTTAAAGCATCAGTTCTGTTGTCTGAAGTGCTAATAAGAATAGACAGCAGGGAGGCCCACGTTACCAGGGTGAGAAGTGACAAGGCAGAGACCCTGAAGCCTATGGGGAGGGAGTGACTTACCAGGGTGGGAGGGGGAGATGAACAAAAGTAAAATGAGGGAGATGGTAAACAAAAGAAAACATGAGGAGATGGAGAGAGGGCCAGAAATGAGAAAATGGGAGGGGAGAGAGAGGCGGAGATGGTGGAGGCAAAGAGATGATCATGGGCAGAGGGGTGGGGCGGAGGATGGGAGAGCATGGGGAAGCCTAGGGCAGGGAGGGGGGGGTGGGAGGGAAGAGGGAGACAAAGGAGGGAAGCAGGGAGGAGGTTCAGGGGAGGAGAGGAGAGGGATGGGGAATAGGAGCGCCACTGGGACACAGGACAATGGAGATGGAGGGAGAAAGGGGAAAATGAGAGGGAAAAGAGGAGGAGAGCTTGGGGGGGTAGAACAGAAAGTAGGGAGGGGAGAGGAGCAAGATTAGAGGGCAAACAGGAAGGTGGAAGGCTGATAAGAGGCAGTAGATGGGAGAGGGATCAGGTCCCACAATCACAGTTGCTGTTTGAGGCTAGGGCCTTACAAAGTTTAGATTTAAAAGGTCCTAGCTTTACTTCTTTCGTAATAACTATGTGTAACCCCTAGATGGCGCTATCCCAGGGGCTACTACCCCTGCCTGATTTGCCACTAACAGGTTGAGGGGCCTGGATCCAATGGCGGGTGCCTCCACCCAGAGGTCAGGGTTTGCAATAGTTAAACTAACTTGGTCACAGCCCTCTGGGACACTGCAAGCACTTTCTTCCCACTAGTGGCCCACACAATATATAGAATACTTCACAGTATACACTTACCCCCAGGTCTGGTTCCGGCACTGGGACCTCCTGTGAAATGAGATACAGTGCAACAATCACAGTACAGTACTTTAACATAGACAAATACCTCAGGCAGTATAACTTTTGTTGAAACAAGCAGCTCTGATTTATTTAGGGGATATAACAAGGACAGGGGAAATCAGGTTAATTAGCTTATCACTCTAATAATCTACCTATGGCTCTGTGCACAGGCCTATCCCTATCAGTTACTGTCCCTGGGTACCCAAGCCCTAGTGGCTAGTCCAAACCGTGGCAGCTGGTAGGGCCCTTTCACACAGAGAAAAGGAGAATTAAACAGTCAGCAGTACAGTAATTCCATTGGATTTAATGTGGCAATTCAACAGGAGCAACCTGAATTAGTACTACGACCTCCAAATAAGATAGGGTCCTTCAATGTCAGCAGGGCTCACTTGAGGTACACAAACCTCTTCACACATCCATATAAAGAAAGTACTATACCAGGCAGGCTGCATCTGTATCCCGATCGCAATTACTGCACGACGGAGAACACACAGCAGATTCAGTTCCTGACAGACGGAGTGCAATTTTCAGCAATTCTTCCAGTCTTCTACAGGGTGAGCCTGGTTTCTACTCTTCAGAGATCCTTTGATTCTTTTCACAGGACGGATTCAGTCTAACAAGCTGTTACACAAGCTGCAGACCGAACTCTGGGCCTTACACACGTTTTTGACTAAAACTGCACACTGAAAAAGCACAGGGCTCCTTCCTTCTTCACTGCAAAGCTCAACTGAACTCCAACTGACGAAACCGGGCACTTCCTTGAGTTCCTCCCAGTTCTTGACTGGATTGGCTGTCACTCACAATAGACTGCTGCTGTTGGTCCAAAAGGCACTGAAGTCTAAACTACATCTCCCAGAGTCACTGCCCATACAATCCTCTTGTGGCTGGCTCAGATTATGAGTCCAAGTTCTGATTCGTCCAAGGCATCATTTTAGAGCTAGCTTACCCACACTGATTGGTCCAGTTCAGCAGTTCAAAACTAGAATGGGAACTAGCAGACACAGTTCTGACTGCAAAGAAAGCAGGTTAGACAAACTGTAATTTCATTATTACTCTAAATAATTTCTGGCAAACAGTTACATCTTTCAGATAGGTTCCTTTGCACTCCTAGTGACTGCAAAATGAAGTGAATTGGCAGCAGCTCTAGTGGTACTCAGAGAAGCACACAGTCCCCCATACAACTAATTATGTCTGCAAGCAGACAGCTCTTAAAGAGACAGTACCAGAGGCTCTAAAACACTCACTGATAAATGGCTTAAATGCCAAACACCATTCAGGCTTGGAGCATTCAAGCAAGCTCCTGGAAGTCTTTTGGGAACCCCCATTTGCAGGAGGTTACACCCTTCCTGGCCTGGGAAAGCTTGGCGTCCGCGTCAAGCAAGTACCCCATAAGTTTCAACTGCAACCATATACATTTGCATTAGGCTCGCACATGTAATCATCAGTCAATATATCATTTTACCAAGAACACATTTCTGAAACATTGCAATCGTCACTCTTTACACAGTATTACATACACATTGTACCATAACTCAAGTTATTACCTCTTGTACATGAAACCTGAAGAGAGGGCCCTTCCTATCAGTTACCTTGGGGCTGGATGGGGCAAGGCACCATACAGAGGGCAACACAAGTAACTTGGAGTTAGCACTGATGCTCAGTTTGGGCAATGAGCTCAGGGACATACACTCCTTTATGGACAACATTGAGAGGCAAGTCCACAGGCCTCCCAAGTGAATCATAACTGAGGTGCACCACAGGCTTTACAGCTCGACCAGTCTTTCTAGGGGAACTGTTATAGTCTCTGCACTCTGAGCCTCATTTTCAGCATTGTCCTCACTTGTCAGGGAGTCTCCATGGGGTAGAGAGGCTAGAACCTGGGGCACTTTCAGCTCCAGGAGTTACAGTTCTGAGTCCACAACATTTGGCCTGCATGGAGAGCTTCGGACACTGGCAGTGGACTGTCAGGGCACTCAAAATACTCTTCTTGTCGGGTGTATCACCAGTCTGCCCCAATTTATCATTTTCCTCCCTGAAAGCTCAAACAGTTCAACCATGCACAATGATTCCATTTCATCTGATCTGATGCTTTGCACTTCACTTTCTGGGAGCATTGGCTCCAGGGATGAAGCTGGGGCTTAGACAGTCCAGAAGGCCCAGCTTTGTCTCCAGTATTGACTAGGGATTGCCCGAAACAATTGACTCAGTTCATAAGAAGGATAGTATTCAAAGTCACTCTCACTTTCTTCCGATATGGACTGACAGTCATGCTCAACTGGGACTTGTGGAGGACACTTTAACTTTGCTTCTGTAGGTGCAGACTTTCTTGATCTTTTCTTGCAGCAGCTCTAGTCACTGGTCCAGAGGGCATCTTCTAGGGCTCAGACTCAATTAAGATTTGTCCAATGGGCAGTAAATGATTTCTATGCATTGTTTTACATCTTTGAATTATTCTCAGGCCTTACTTTGTACACTGGCAGATCATCTAGTTTGCCCACTACAATGTGAGGGAGATGGTGCCATCTGTCAAGCAATCTTGTGCTTGCCATGCAGTCCCAGATTTCTTAGCAATACCCGATCTCCCTCCTGGAGTTCCTGTGCTTTCACCTTTTATCATACCTTTCTTTGTTGGCCAGATTTCTTTTGGCAGCCATGGTTTGAGCCAGTTGGTACGCATGAGTTAGCTGGGCCTTTAACTTTTGCACATACTGTAAATAGTTGTCAGCTTGAACCCCATCAGGAGAGACCCCAAACACACATCTACTGGTAGTCGAGCTCTCTTCCAAACATCAGGCGGTGAGGAGAATCCAGTGGCATCACTTTTGGTGCAGTTATAAGCATGTACCAGGGTGCTAATTTGTTGGCTCCATCTAGGCTTGTCCTTTGGGTGCAGGGTGCCTAGCATATCTAGCAAAGTGCGGTTGAAACGCTCAGGCTGTGGGTCCCCTGGGGTGGTAAGGAGTGGTTCTGGCTTTCGCACTCCCCACAGAAAGCATCTCTTTGATCAGACGACTCTCAAAGTCTCTCCCTTGATCAGAATGGATTCTTTGTGGAGCCCATAGTGAACAAAAAGTTTTCTACAAGTACTTTGGCTACAGTGGATGCTTTCTGGTCTTTGGTGGGAAAGCTTGGGCATATCTCGTGAAATGGTCAGTGACCACCAGCACATTACTGATATTTCTTTGATCTGACTCCAAACTTAGAAAATCAATACAGACCAGCTCCATGGGTGCACTGGTGGTTATGTTAACAAGGGGCAGCCCTCTGGGGCAAAGCTTTCCTCTGTAAGCAGCGACTACAAGTTCGAATGTGTTGCTCCACATCAGCCCCATCTTAGGCCAATAGAATCTGGATCTCACCAAGTCAAGTGTTCTGTCTATACCAAGGTGCCCCATGTGGTTGTGCAAGGACCTCAATACTGAGTCTCGAAGGCAGTGGGCAGCACTAGTTGTTGTTTGTCTACTTGTCCCCTCTGTCTACTGTTTCTCTGTATAACAGTTTATTGATCAGTTTCAACTTAGGACCTTCTTTGTATAACAGTGCAGTTCTCAAATCAGTGGAGCGTAATTTGACACATCTTTTCCTGCATAGAGGGCTTCTAAAGCTGCTTTGATCATGGGATCGCGGATTGAGCCCGAATACTGTCATTGTCCAGCTGAGGCAGTGCACCAATGTCTATTGCAGAAAAGTGGCAATAAGCAGCAGGTATGCAATTCTCAGAGCTCCCAAGCAATCCACCATGCAGTCCACTGCGTCCGTGGACATTTGTTCCTCCCTGTCAAACTTCCGCAGAGTGCCCGAATGTCAGGTTCTGCCAGTCGGACCCAATCATTCTGGGGAACAGGCCTCCGAGAGAGCATCAGCATCTATGTGGTTCAGACCTGCCTGTATTGAGAGCATAGTCATATGTAGATAATGCAGAAAGCCACCTATGGCCAGTGGCATCCAACTAGCTGAGGTCTGCACATAGGTCAAAGGATTATTGTCAGTTTTACTAGTATTTTAGCCCCATACAAGTACTCATGGAATTGGTCAACAATAGCCCACTTCAAAGCTAGGAACTCTAACTTATGTACAGGATAGTTCTTTTCGGATGGGGTCAGGCTTCTACTGGCAAAGGCCACTGGTCTCAGGCCATTCTCGTGCTCTTGGTACAACACAGCCCCCAACCTTGCAAGCTAGCATCAGTGTGCAGGACGTAAGGTTTTCTTGGATCGGCATAAGGCCAGCACTGGAGCATGGGTAGTTGATATATGATCTCATGAAAAGCAGTCTCACAATCAGAGTCCAGCGGTCCCAAATACTTCACTCGGATGAAAATACACTCTTTCAGTCTTGAGGATGCTGACTTTTGGTATTTTTGTGGGTTGGGGATACCCTTGAGTAAGGTTAAGAAAGGGCGGATCACTCTTGAATAGTCCTTGATGAAGCTATTGATAATAACCACAGAATCCCAGGAATCTTTGCAGTTCTTTAGATTTTTGGCCGTAGCAGGTGGTCAAGGCCTCAACTTTACTTAGGTGGGTCTCTATTCCTCGGTGGATACTATGTGTCCCACATACTTTACTGATGTTTGAAAAAATTGACACTTATCAATGGACAGTTTAAGGCCAAAGTCCTCCAGTCGGTCCAATACCTTAAATAATCTGCCTCATGTTCCTCCAGTGAGCTGCCAAACACAATAACATCATCTAGGTATACCAGGCACTCTAGTAAGTTCATGTCCCACTGCACGCCTCCATCAATCGCTGAAAAGTGGCTGGGGCACCTGAAATCCTTGAGGCATCCTCATGAATTCATAGAAGCCAAGCGGACAGATAAAGGCTGTCTTTCACGGTCCTCTGGGGCCATCGGGATCTGATAGTACCCACTGCGGAGATCCAGCACAGAGAACCACTTGCTCCCGCTTAGGCAGTCCAAAGCATCCTGAATGCGGGCATTGTGTACTGATCAGGATAGTCCGCCGGTTTAAGGTGCGATAATCCACACACATCCTTACTGTTCCATTCTTTTCCTCACTACCACAATGGGGAAGCATAAAGGGCTTCTGGATTCTTGTATTACACCAGCAGCTAACATCTCTTGCAGATGCCGCTCACATCATCTATGTCAGCAGGTGCCAGGCGTCGAGACCTCTCACGAAATGGTCTTCGTCATGCAGCCGGATATTGTGCTCAGCTCCTTGCACGCATCCTACATCCCATTCCTTTAAAGAAAACACCTGGTCTCTGGGCAAGCTTCTCACTGATCTTCACTTTCCATTCAGCTGGCAGCGGGAGTCGCCAAATCAAACAAGTCAGGCGCTACTCTGTCATTCTTCCTGAACTCTTGCTGCTGGGTAGCACTGCAGTGTCTGCACAATGCACATTAGCCAGGATGCAACCTCTGTTTACTCGAATGTCTCTTTCAGACACATTATGAACTTGGACCATTACCTTCTGGCATAAGCATGGGCTCTAGCGGGCAAAATACTAGGCTTGACCAGCAGTCCCTCTGGCAATTTTCCATCGCCTGTGCATCCAACATTAATATTTTATTCTTAACATCCTTTCTGATACGGACCTCTCCTGTAAGGTACACTGGGCATTTGGCGCCAGGATCAGAGACTCAGGATCCTTCTTCCATACAATTCCGACCGTTCCTCTGGTTCTGTTTTTCAGCATCTCTGTGCCTCATAGGCCTTCTTAATTAAAGCCGGAACTCTTAAAGCTCTACTAGTCTTTGACCCTGTTTTCATAACACAACTGTGCCAGCCTTCCGAACATATGAGCATTTGTTCCAATCAACAAAGGGACACCATCATACAGTCCAGTGGGGGACACACTAAGGCTAGGGTCTCTACTTGTTCGCCACTCCAGCCACGGAGGTGGGGAAAGACAGCAAATTCGGATATACCCGGAATAGGGGTAGGCCTTCACTTAACCCCCATACATGCAGTCCTTCTAATGGTTGTAAGGGTATGTCTGACAAATGCTTCTGATACCAATCTTGGAACATAATTGTCACTTGGGAGCCACTGTCTAATATAGCTCTTGTAGACACTCGTTCACCTTTACAGTGGTCTCCATGGAGGGACCCACTATTCTGGACCAGTCTGGAGAGGCGGTAGTGGGGGCCTGGGCAACTGACCTTGCCACAAAAGGACGTGAATTAGCATTTTGGTGCCCTCACTGGATCATGTCGTGCACCTCTTAACCACTGATTTCTTCTCCGAAGCTCTCCTTGTAGCCTATATGCAACTTTGTCAGTGTCTTTTGGGACTGGCATTCCTTTCATGTGCCCATCTTTCCCACATTATAGCAAAACATACTTTCTGGAGTTTGAGCTGGCCGAGGCCACACTGGGAGCCAGGGCGGGGTATTACTAACTGGAAACCTTGGTGCCTCTCTGTCTGCGGCGTGATAAGCATTTGGAGACATCTCGTCAGTTTCTCCACTTCCATGGTCAAGGAATCGAGTTCGGAGCTGTTATCAGCAGGAGATACATGGTGGGTACCCCACCCCATAGCAGATGCAGTCGGATATAGGTCAGGGCCCGTACTTGCAGGCGTGCCTTCATAAAGGGACTGTTTTTGAATTCTCGGATCTCTCTCACAGTTCGCCCCATTGTGACATATCTTTTCCTTGTCAGAGCACTCATTGACTGCCAACCTCTGCCCTGAACTTCACTTGATGGGTCACCTCAGTCACTCGGGTCGTAGCGCAGCTATTGGTGCAGGTCCCTCCCGAGGTCGTCTTTTCTCAACTCCTCGAATTCTCTCATTAACTCATCATAGGAGGGTGGGATTCCAGTCGATCTGCCAGGTGTAACTGAAGCAACAGCAGTTCTGAGAAGGGGGCAGACTTAAGGATCCTGTCCAGCCTGGTTCGGTCCAGTTCAATCGCTGGCAAACTACCTTTTCTGAGGCATTCTTGCAACAATTTTTCCAGCCGAGATACATACACAGACAACAACTCCCTTGGTACTGTTGTGCATCTCTTACTCTCCACCATAGGTCCTCATCAGAATCTGGGCTCCCAACACATTCTCCAAGGCCTCAAGATAGGCCTGTGCAGTCGCTTCAGGGTTACTGGCCTGTTTAGCACGGATGGTAGCCAGGGCAGGACCTCGGAGTCCTCACTAACCCTTTCGCTTTCACCTTCCGAGCATTGCCATTCTAGCACTTGGGGGCAACATAGTCTATCCAGGTCTCCCAGTCATCCTCCCCTTGGGGTGGGAGGTGCCAGAGAAGATCCTCAACCTTCGTAAGAGTCGTGACTAATGGCAGGTGCAGAAATAGGAGTCTGCATTGGTTCAGCCACCACACGGGCACTGGAGCAGGAGAGGGTGTTGGGGGAGGAACACCCCCAGGTGGAAAGAATAGTTTCTTCAAGTCCTCCACAGTTTTCCCCTCTCCCAGCAACCATTCAGCAAATTTCTCCTCAAAAGTTTCAGATAGTGGTGGGGGCTGATTCCCCCCCGGGTCTTTACTGTCCTTAGTTATCACTCTCCAAGCAGTGAGGGCTCCCTCTGGGGTAATGGTCTGTGGCACTTTGGAGCTATCTATGGGATCCTTAAACTCTACTAGGGCCAGGAAAGTGTGGGTGAGCAGATTAGCATGCCGACCCACCACCACAGGGTTTTGTAAACCTTCCACCTTGGAAAGTACTCCCTGCACAGTGTCCGTATTGATACCCAGGGGGATGTCCAGGATAAGCATAGCATTTTGGGGGTCGATCTCCTCCCCAGTACACCACTCCACCAGCCGGTGCACAGCCACTTCTGTCGGGGTACCCATTTTTTTCTTAACAGTGGTTCGTAAATATGGCCACTAGAGGACACACAATCCCAGCGGTGAGCCTCCAAGATGTAACCCCTAGATGGCGCTATCCCAGGGGCTACTACCCCTGCCTGATTTGCCACTAACAGGTTGAGGGGCCTGGATCCAATGGCGGTGTCACCCAGAGGTCAGGGTTTGCAATAGTTAAACTAACTTGGTCACAGCCCTCTGGGACACTGCAACCCCTTTCTTCCCACTAGTGGCCCACACAATATATCAGAATTACCTTCACAGTATACACTTACCCCCAGGTCTGGTTCCGGCACTGGGACCTCCTGTGAAATGAGATGCAGTGCAACAATCACAGTACAGTGCTTTAACATAGACAAATACCTCAGGCAGTATAACTTTGCTGAAACAAGCAGCTCTGATTTATTTAGGGGGATATAACAAGGACAGGGGGAAATCAGGTTAATTAGCTTATCACTCTAATAATCTACCTATGGCTCTGTGCACAGGCCTATCCCTATCAGTTACTGTCCCTGGGTACCCAAGCCTAGTGGCTAGTCAAACCGTGGCAGCTGGTGAGGCCCTTTCACACAGAGAAAGGAGAATTAAACAGTCAGCAGTACAGTAATTCCATTTGGATTTAATGTGGCAATTCAACAGGGAGCAACCCTGAATTAGTACTCACGACCTCCAAATAAGATAGGGTCCTTCAATGTCAGAGGGCTCACTTGAGGTACACAAACCTCTTCACACATCCATATAAAAGAAAGTACTATACCAGGCAGGCTGCATCTGTATCCCGATCGCAATTACTGCACAATACCCGGAGAACACACAGCAGATTCAGTTCCTGACAGACCGAGTGCAATTTTCAGCAATTCTTCCAGTCTTCTACAGGGTGAGCCTGGTTTCTACTCTTCAGAGATCCTTTGATTCTTTTCACAGGACGGATTCAGTCCTAACAAGCTGTTACACAAGCTGCAGACCGGAACTCTGGGCTCACACACGTTTTGACTAAAACTGCACACTGAAAAGCACAGGGCTCCTTCCTTCTTCACTGCCAAAGCTCAACTGAACTCCAACTGACGAAACCGGGCACTTCCTTTGAGTTCCTCCCAGTTCTTGACTGGATTGGCTGTCACTCACAATAGACTGCTGCTGTTGGTCCAAAAAGGCACTGAAGTCTAAACTACATCTCCCAGAGTCACTGCCCATACAATCCTCTTGTGGCTGGCTCAGATTATGAGTCCAAGTTCTGATTCGTCCAAGGCATCATTTTAGAGCTAGCTTACCCCACACTGATTGGTCCAGTTCAGCAGTTCAAAACTAGAATGGGAACTAGCAGACACAGTTCTGACTGCAAAGAAAGCAGGTTAGACAAACTGTAATTTCATTATTACTCTAAATAATTTCTGGCAAACAGTTACATCTTTCAGATAGGTTCCCTTTGCACCTCTAGTGACTGCAAAATGAAGTGAATTGGCAGCAGCTCGAGTGGTACTCAGAGAAGCACACAGTCCCCCCATACAAACTAATTATGTCTGCAAGCAGACAGCTCTTAAAGAGACAGTACCAGAGGCTCTAAAAACACTCACTGATAAATGGCTTAAATGCCAAACACCATTCAGGCTTGGAGCATTCAAGCAAGCTCCTGGAAGTCTTTTGGGAACCCCCATTTGCAGGGGGGTTACATATGTCAAGTGCATTGAGCCATAGCAGCGCCCGGTACTCATAGGACCGTTGACCTTGCATGGCTCAGCTGAAGGGAATGCTTAGGGTCAAATTGTTTACCCCACTGATGCTCCTGGTGGTGTTAGGCCAATTAAGGAGGCTTTGCAGTCCCAGAGTGGTAAGTCCAAGAGTAGATTTCTTGGTGAGAGGGCAAATTTGACACTGAATGCAGCAGTCAAGGTTGAGCCACCCCATCTGAGAGTATAGCTCACAGGTGTGGGTGAGGCAGGGTGCACCTAGAACTAGACAACATGCTTTATTAAACACTGCTCTGATATGTTTTAGTGAGGACTGGGAGGCAGCTCCATAGACTGCTAGCCCATAATCGATCACTGAGAGTACTGAGCTCTATACTGCAATTTTTAGTGTTTCAGCAGTTTGACATTGATGATGTCTGTACATTAGTCCCAGTTTTACATTGGACGACTTTGCAACTGAGTCGATATGTTGGCTGAATGATAGAGTGCTGGCTAGTGTCACTCCCAGGTATTTAAAAGTTTGGACCATTTCATGGGGAGAGTTCTGACTGCTAAGAATGTGAAATTGGTGAGTATAGTGTTTATTACGTGACGATGCGAATAACATAGTCTTGATTTTTTTGTAATTAAGGAGTAATTTGGATTGCAGAAACCAATGTTCTACAGAGGATAAATTAGCCTGCCTTTGCCTTTCAAGCATAGTGGGGTCACCATTGCATGAATATAGGACCGCGTCATCTGCGTAAAGCAACATTGAAAATTAAAAAAGTATAGCAAACTGTAATAGCTGAAACAGAATACTTATAAAGAAGTACACGCTGAAGTGCAGAACTGCTCTTTAATCTGAGAAACAGTACATCCACTAGGGGTCATTTGCTTAAGCTGGAAGGGGCGGTTCAAAAAAGGCATAAGAAAGTAGTATTTTACTGATATGGTGGAGGAGAGCTGGAACAAAGTTATGGACAAAGTTGTGGAGGCAAAGACAATATCATGATTAAAATAACATTCTGATGCATTTAGAGAAGTTAAATGAAATGATGGGATAATGTAGAAAGAGAGGAGGAGAATAAGGAAAATAATTAACTTTAATAAACTCCTATGCAGGAAATCATGTGGCAGACTAGACTGACTAGTTCTCTTTTCTATGTTTCTATCATGATTTATAGTGTTGTACTGAATGTTTCATATATGTTTTATGTTGCATTACAACATCTCTTATGGTTATAAGAGTGCCTTCGCATGTTCTTTGTGTGCCAGAACTGCTCATCTCCACTTTGCAGTTCGCTCGCACAAAAAACTTGAGAAGATACTCATGACTATAAGAGATGACATGACTGTGCATATAAACAAGTATACTGGAGTCTTTAAATAGCCAATCAATGATAAAATTGTTAAACCAGTCAATGATGATATTGTTCCATGTGCTGAAAAATGTTTACAGACCATGCAACCAAAATGTGACTCATACATTTACATTACTCTGATAATCTGAAGATTTTGTCTTACCGTAGTTCAGGAACTCCGAGACGCTATCTGAAAATGTTAGAAATGAATCTACTGTCATTAGATAGATTCACAATCAAGTTTTGAGGCAGCTGTATATCACTGTTGTGCTTCATACTCAGTGTTCTTCTATTTCATACCATTAATTGAATTAATCATGAAATGTTCAAGATTTGATTTACAAGACTTCAAAAGAAAACTGATGTCCTACTCAAAGACTTGGCCTCTGTGAAGAGCAAAACTCTGTCACAGTGCCAACATTTTGCATCCAAGGTAACCAGATCCAATGAGGCATTTTCCGAATAACTGATTAATAGGGAGAATGTACTGTAGATTACTGGAGCAAATGCCTGCTTTATTACTTAAAAAATCTTTAAAAAAGCAAATTGTGCCTGTACTTGCAATACAGAAGGGTTATTTTTAACAGTTCAATGAGGGAGAGGGGAATCACTATACAAAAGGTTCTCTAGTTGTGATAAGCCATGAAAGGTTTTGATAGCTATCCAAGCCTTAACAGAACTCTTAGAGTATTTTGGGGCTGTGTAGAATTACAATACAAAAACAATTTTAACTTCATTTGACTCTCAGCTTATTATCTGGAAAGGGAATTAATTCTAAAAACAGTTCAGAGTGGTAGTAACATAGTACATAGAGGGCCGGATATTCAAAAGGGTTGCGCCATGCGCAATAGGGTTGCGCCAGCGCAAGTCCGAAACTGCGCCATACTGCGATATTCAGCAGGAGGCAGTTGCGCCTCCGAAAACATGCTGAGCAACAGCACAATGCAAATGAAGGTATGTGCAACCAAAGGGGGTGGATCCATGCATAAAGAGCGCAATGCGATATTCAAAGGCTTGCGCAATGCGCAATCGCGGAACAGCCGGAAGGTGCGCCACAGCGGAAATGAGCCAAGATAAAAAGGCTCAAGGAAGAGGCACAAGAACACTACAGGGATGCCAAGCGAGCCAGGGAGAGAGAGAGAGGCAGCAAGAGGGAGAAAGAGGGCAGGCCAGGGAGTGTTCAGGCAAACATAAGCAAGGGAAGGTGTGTGGGCCACAGGCTGCAGAGGAGAGCAGCTGTACCCGGTGCAGTGGAGGTAGCAGTCAGGACAGCAGGGGTAACAGAGCAAGATCAGTCAGGGGGGACACAAGCCAGGGAGATGGACAGTGCCATCTTCCACATGGAAGCTGTGATGAGGGGGTTGAGAAGGCATGCTGCAGGGGAACATGGCCGTGGAAGGGCCCATCGTCGGTATGCCCCCAACAGGCAGTACCGTGCCTGCATCAACTTTGAGCTGTACACGGATGTAGAGATTGTGGGCTAGTACCACCTGAACAGGGCAATACTGAGGTGGCTCTGTGAGCTGTGCAGTGATGTGATGCAGGTACCCTCACGACGGAGTCACCCTCTGTCATTGGAGACCAAGGTGACAGCCTGCATGTGCCTGCTCACCATGGGCACCTTCCAGAGGCTGACAGGGGACACCACAGGCATCACACAGTCAGCCACATCACGCATCCTCACCCAATTCCTCAGTGCACTGTTGCCACATGCTGCAGAGCACATCCATTTCCCCAGCACCATGGCAGAGCGTACAGCAAACATGCAGGAGTTCCACAGGGTAGCACATATGCCTGGCGTGCTAGGGGCGATAGACTGCACCCATATGGCTATTCTCACACCACCTGGCCCCGATGGGGCTGCCTACAGAAACAGGAAGGGCTTCTCGAGTGTCAACTGCCAGGTGGTGTGTGATGCCAGTGGGTGCATAATCAATGTCTGTGCCACACACCCTGGTGGAGCACATGATTCCTTCATATGGCATCAGTCCACACTGTGCCATCGATTCAAGAGTGGGAACATCCCCACAGGCCATCTAGTGGGTGAGTACACATGTGGAATGGCAATGTTGGGTCAAGGGTGGGAAAGCCACAGGTGCCATGATAGTGGCATACAGGGATGTGGGCAAAATGGACCTGAACATGTTACCAACCACCACCATCTCCACACAGGTGACTGCGGATACCCACTCCGACCCTGGCTGCTTACACCCTACCGGCGCCCCACGACCCCATCGCAGCAACGCTACAATGAGGCACATGCCACCACACGCAACATCATTGAGCGGGTGTTTGGGATGCTTAAGGCACGATTCTGATGCCTAGACACCTCTGGCGGTGCACTACAGTACAGCCCCTCAACAGCCTGTGCGATATTCCTGGCCTGCTGTATCCTGCACAACATGGCCAAAGACTGTGGGATAGCTGTACAGGTCGAGGAGGGGGACAGCGATGGGGACACCGGTGACGCTGATGATGATGGTGATGAGCAGCCCCCCCTTGGATGGCGGGACCCCCGACTGATCTGGCAGGCCCAGCTGCACCGGGACACCATCACGGAGGAGCATTTTGCATGACACAGGTAAGTCAAGGGGCCATGTGCAACCAACACTGTCTAGGCGCAACCCACAGGCACACAGGGTAACACACCAGGGGTGCATGACGGCAAGGGGAGTGGAAGAGTCCAGGTGCACAAACACACCATCAGGGAGGGGTGAATAGTTACATGCTATATGGACACACACACACACACACACACAGGCACAAAGCATACATGGGCAGGTGCACAGCAGAGCAGGAACAGACATGGCAAACACACAGATCCACGGACCACCCACACCACCTGTACTGTCCAAGTACGTGTGTCAGAAGCTGGGCACCCTTGCACCTTGGTGTACAGTACAATGCAGGCATCATCATGCACATGCATCTGTGGACAGCAGTCGGGTGAGTGTGCAGGTGGTCCGTGTGTCGGCGTGTTGGGCAGGGCACCCACCAGTGCACTGCCCGCCATGACACACATTGCACACAGGGCAGCACCAGACAGGGACCGCACTGGGAGACAGGTCAGTCAGGTGGCACTGTGCCACGGCCACCTCAGATGCATGGGCGGCCCCACCGTGACCCAGCAGCACTGGCAGGCTGAGCATGGGCCACATGGGGTGGCACTGACGTACCACCAGGGGTCCCACTGCGTGAGCACAACCTCGCCTGCACAGGGGTCTTCAGCATGCCGAACATACCTGCACCAGGTGTGCTTGGGATGCCCACAGCAGAACCCGGCGTTGACAGGCTGGGTGTCGCATGACGCCAGGAATGTGGAGTGGAGAGCATACTATGTGGGGTGTGCGGTACAGGGGCACCTGACTGTGTGCCCAATGTGGCCACGACACCGACCACTGCCTGGGTCAGCCTGTCAATGGCGGCGGTCACATCCATCCACATTTGGACCATCTCTGCAAGGATACTTGCAGTGTCCCTGCTGTTCCACTCCACAGCCACGCACAGTGTCTCCACGGATGTTGCAAGCCGCATCTGCTGCTGTACTGATGCCCGCAGCAGGCGGGTGTGCTCATCAAATGGGTTGTCTGCCTCATTGGCAATCTCTCCCCCAGGGTGTGGAAGGCCCTGATGCTCAACACCCCTTGAGGGTGGGCGCTGTTCACCAGGACCAGGTATGGCCATGGCAACAGGCGGTGTGCATGGGCCACCACTGAACCCTGTACCCCCAGACCTGGTGGGTGACTGCTGCTGCTGCCCCGCCAACTGCTGTGCCCCAGGGTCCAGTCATTCCACCACTGTGTCCGCAACAGTGTCAGAGGCCTGCACAACCACCGGTGCTGCCCCACTGGTGCTGACAGGCACAGCCTGGGACTGTGCTGACATGCTGGCACACACGTTAGAACCAGCTAGGTCCAGGGGCACGTGCTGTCCTGCTGTGTGTCCGTCATGTGACACACACATGTCACTGCCCATTGCAGTCCTTGCATCATCAATGGTGCAGGTATGTGCAACAGCCACAGTCACTGCGTGCTGGCATGCCTGCATGCCAGACTGCTGGGGCACAGGATGTGCACCCCCACACCTGACTCACCGACACCCGAGATGGCAGCCAGGCGTGCACACTGCTGCAGAGCAAGCCGGCTGGATGTAGAGGTGGATGGACCCTCCTCCAACTCCGGCAGGTCATCCACACTGCTAGGACCCACCAGCACTGTCCTATGCAGCTGCACAGGATCTGTAACAGAAAGTGAGAACATGTTAGTGCATGTGATCACCTTCCCACCCCCCACCACCACTACCATGTCATACTGTGCAGTGCTGGGCTTCCACCTGTCTGGAAGCCACCTCCAGGTATGCCCTCGATGGCACTACACTGCATGGATGCAGCCAGATGGTCCTCTGCTGGGGTCAGCTGCACCACATCTGGCTGGTCCCCGCTCGTGGCTGTGCGCGCCACCCTGAGAGCTGCCACTTTCTCCTTCACCCGTCTTTTGTCGGTCCCCATCTTCTTTTTGCATTCCTGCACAGAGTGCTGGTGGCTTCCGTGCAGGTTTACAGCACTTGCTACCTCCACCCATGCAGCAGCATGGGCCTGCAGGGTGCCCGCCGTCCACTGAGAAGTGGCTCCTCTTCCAGGTAGGCCTGGAAGAGTGCCTCAGTCTCAGCCTTCGTGAAGTTTGGCCTCCTCTTTCACCCACCATCATCGTCATCACTCAGTCCTTGTTCAGCCATTTTGGTCTGTGTGGGTGGAAGTGGACATCTGTCACTGTGCAGTTTACAGCATTATCCCATGAGCATAGCCCAGAACGTCACACAGCATGCAACTCACCTCTCAGCTGCAGTAATTGAATCTGGCCACCGCAGACCACTGTCGCACATTTATAGCGCAATGCATGCAAATTAGGTGTGGAGCAACTTTAATGAGATGCAAATCGCGCCACTGTGCCTTTGAATGGCTGATCAGTTGATTTGCATATGTCAGCTGAATATCGCGCTGTTGCGCTTTGTGCAATAGGGTTGATCCTGCTGAGCCAATGGCGCATGCTCGTGACTGCGTAGTACACCGCATTGTGCATGCCCAGATAGCTTACGCAGGTGTCTGCCATGCTGCTGACGTGCTGTGCACGATGAGCAGTGCAGGACATGGCCACCATTGTGCCAGTGGTGCTGCAGCGCTGGTCACCTCATAGCACTGTGGCATATATGCGCAATAGTACACTGTGGCACTGGCACGCAGGTGACCGATTGCACAGGATGTGTAGATGTCCGATGGCACTGTGCGTGGCCTTGCGCCACAGACCCCTGACCTTGTGCCTGACCTTTGCCCCCTGGCACTGTTCGTCTGGCATGTGTCCGGCTCTGTCGCGCGATGTGAACTGATGGCGCTATACGAACAGCTCGATAGGAACTAATGATGTTCTATTGCGCAACATTTCCACGTGGGGTTGCCGCGCTGTGGGGCGCCATATTGCCTACTATACAACTCCAGTAATGGCACGCAGGAGAGCTCCACAGTGGAGTCCATTGGAGGTGGCCAACCTGGTGGCTGTGGTGGAGCCTCACTTTGGGCTACTGTTTGGGGAGAACCCTCAACATGGCACGCACCTGTGTGGTAGCAAGTGGCCACTGCACTGGAGCAGGTCACAGGGCAGTGCAGGATGGCAGAACAGTGCAGGCACCGCTATAGTGACCTCCGCAGGAGGAAGCAGGCACTGCAGGAATGCATCAGGTCCCGTGCCAGGAGGGGTATTGTGCCTAGGCCAGGTGGGTGACCCATCTATGCACCTGTATTGTCCGTAGGGTGTGACTGTGTATTGGTGGCAGTGCATGGGGGAGGGCTCTACCATGGTTGGCTGTGTCAGTGTGTGCAGGTGTGTGATGCATGGGTCTGGCTGTGTGGGCAGGCACACTCACTGGGGCAGGGGGCTGTCTGATTTGGGTTCACACTGATGTGTTTCTCAACATTTGTCCCCCACAGGCGTGGAGGAGCGGAGGCAGGCCTGGGCTGAGGAGGGCTGTGGCAGGGCACAGGTGGCAGCCAGAGGTGGCATGATGGTTGGACCACAGCGGCAGCAGCAGGAGCAGCAGCAGCAGCCACAGCTGCTTGATGAGGGTGAGTGTCATTACATCATGGATGCTATTGCATGCTGGTGGGGGGGCATGACCACCAGCCATGGACAACACATCCATGCATGACACAGATGACAGTCATCATTGTCCAGTGTCACTGCATGTCTGTGTGTGCGTCACTGGTGGTCCATGCATGCACTGGACACATGGCTGTGGAACTAGGATCCCACCACATAGCCACGTCACTTGACAGCATTGGTTGTGCTGTGATGGACACAGGCAGTGTGTGTGTGCAGTGGTATACATAGCTGGTGCTGCCTGGTTGGGCGTGTCATGTGCACGGTCACTGTGGGTGGGTGCATACCATCACAGGTGCGGGGCACTTGGCTATATGCCTTGCATGATGGGTGGGGTTCAGGGATATGGACAGTCACAGCCATTGACTCTGTTTCCTTGTCCTAGGTCTCCAACTCCTGTGACACATGGAATGTTCCCTACAGTGGCTGACGCGGGTGTCGATTGCCACTCTTGACATTCTCATCGAGATGCGGCGCCATGGCGTGAGGTGCCATAGGAGGCCCCGGGACCAGCAACAGGCAGCAGGAGGGCAGCCTGCCAGGTGCTAGCTGCGCATCACGTTCCCACTTCACCCATCCCTCACACCCTGCCTTCCCTCTCCTAGTTGTTCACCCCTACCCCTTACCCACCCCTACCTTGTACCCTTACCCCCCCTTGTATTGTAAATATGTAAATAGTTCTGTTTGTTCCTTTTGGTGTTGTACATTTATTGGTTTGAATATATATATACATATTTTGTTATGAGTACTGTGGTGGTCTCTGATTTGCAGCTGGCTATGGGTGCTCAGTTGCAGTGGTGTGCATGGCATCTGGGGTGGTATTGTCCTGGGTGTGTGTGTGTGTGCATGGGGAGGTGTCTCCGGTGTGGGAGTGACTTTCAGTCAGTCTTGCCATCTGCTGCCGCCCACTACTGGGTGCTCTTGGTGGGTCTGGCTTGTATGGTTCTGTGGTACACGAGGTTGCAGTGTGCCAGGGGGGGATGCATGGGGATTCCTGCAGTGACTGTCACTGCACATGGGTGGTGTCTTGGGGTCACAGTGCAGGGTGTGCCATACACAAGGGGGGGCTGCTGTGCACTGTGGTTGTCGACCCCCTATGTGTGGCAGTCTCAGCCTGCCAGTGGGTGTGCTGGGGCGACATGGCCCTGCTGTGCTTTGTTGGCTTGTCCCCATGGGCTGGTGGATATTCTGTCCCTCACCCAGTGATGCTGTGCTTAGGGTGTGGGGGTGTATTGTTAGTTCTGCATTGTGTTCCTGTGCCCATCTGTGGCATGGGTGGTGGGCCCCAGCCTACCTCCCTGGTTGTGCAGTTCCATTGCTCTGCTGCGGGGGGCTCTCTGCTTGCGCTATGGCACCTCTGGACTGCTCAGCTGGGCTGGCCTTGTTGCACTATGGTGCATCATATCTGCTCAGCTTCCCCTTCCTGGTTGTGCTATGGCGCAGGTTGTGCGATATTCAGACGTTGACTGAATGCGCAATTGGCCTTGCTCCATGTTTGAATATCGCGTCTATTGCGCATGTGCGCAATGGACTTGTGCTTGCTCCTGCTCTTGCGCACATTGTGGGCGCAGTTTGAATATCTGGACCATAGTGTATTTTGGAACGCGGTTATCCATAAAAATCTAAGCATTTCTAAACGCTGTTATGCTGCACTGTGATCATCTGTTCTAGCTGTTATGCTGCA
Source organism: Neoceratodus forsteri (assembly GCA_016271365.2). NCBI lineage: Eukaryota > Metazoa > Chordata > Ceratodontiformes > Ceratodontidae > Neoceratodus > Neoceratodus forsteri. The sequence continues at coordinate 1,107,693,605 of CM057456.1, read as the reverse complement.
CTAGATATGTAGTTAGTGCAGCATAACAATTTAGAACAATAGTCGTATGCAGCCTGACTCTTTAAAAAATCCTGCTCTGTAAACATTGCAGCCCCTGTCCTAGCTAAAGAAATGTCAGACAACTTCTACATTTATTTTCTAAGGAAAACTGTCCAGTAACCGCGTTCCAGAATACTCTATAAAAAACAATCAATGCCATCCCATTGGTAACAATCTGGGTTACTGGGTCTCATGGTTGCATGGCAACTTAACCTCTCGAGCTTCACTCTCGAGGTTAATGAAGCCACCACAGCAACCACTTGATGTGGTAACCAGCTTGTTACCGATGGGACAGCATTGGTTATTCTCTATATTATATAGTTAATTATAAAATGGCATTAACAAATCCACAAACATGATTGCCTAAAACATGTCACATAACCATGCACTAAAATACTTTAATGTACACCCTTGTGTGTTGTTTCTTGCTTAGCATCCCCCCGTCCACACGCACATAGTTTATAATACAACTATGAACACAACCACCTAATATAGACCCTATTCACTGTATCCTTTCTCTATTACTCTCACCCTTTTGGGCTATTTTCTTTTCCCTGGATAATGACCTACTAGGGAGTATTTTAGGCTTCTAAACTATATTTCAGGCAATGTAACACAACCTTAGAATACAAAGAAAGGTTCTAATATGGCCTGTTTTAGAAAATGACACTGGCTCCAGAACACACGGTATGCTAATACCACTGCTGGGACTACTCTTACAGTTTTAAGAGTGGTCTTACGTGCATTCTTATTTATTTTAGTTTTTGTTAACCACATAGATGCACTAGGTAAGAAAATGTCTATTTTCAGGCATGGCCCGGGAGGTTACAAAAGACAGTTGAAATTACATACAGCAACAAAGACAGCAATATTACAACAGGAGCAGAAGAATAAACAATGAGACACTAAAGAGGATGAGACCTGCAAACACAAACTGAAGGTGAGTGGTTGTATAGTCAAAGGATGCAAGTGAGACCATTCTTACAATCTTAAAAGTGGTCTCAGTGGAGGTATTAATATATTATTGATCAAGACTGATCAGTAATATATAACATGTTTTAAAACCTGCACTGAACATGCCTATTTCCTGGGCAGCTACGCATGAGACACTCTTCACAGAATAAGAGCGTTTCAAGCACAGAGGAAAAGAGCACTCCAATTCATTGGGAGAAAACCATCAAACTATAATGACACAGCTAAGCTTATAGCATTTCAAGGCACTTGGGTCTAGAGTTTCAAAGGTGACCAAAGCACAGCAAGCTGGCGAATTAAGCCATAAAAACTTATAATTTTTCCACCACAATTTTGCTACCACACACTGCATTTGGGACTTTCTATTGCCACTTTACAGACATGTGCAGGACATGTGTCCAAAAAAAGGTCTAACATTGATGCAGTTGTTGCATATACAAAATAAATTTACCTTCTGAAGGTACTGCAAAAATAGCAGAAAATTTGGAATTCTTTGGTAAAATGAAACTGCATCTCAATGATTGTGCAGTATCATTTTTTTTCTATATAGATTTTTATGTAGCCCGAGCCTAGCAGGAAGCTCTGGTCCCTCTCTCAGAGGGACTTGGTGTCTGGCCACACTGTTCCCTGACCTGACACCCCCTAATTCCCCTACAAGTTTCACCCCATGGCAGGACCGGGATGAAGAGCTGTTGGCTTTACCTCCACCCCTGGAGAAAAATCCAGACTTCCAAGGGCTGGCCGGGGTGCTGATTCAGCCATCATGGAGTCTGCTGGCTCCTTTTCCTGTTTCTCCCATCCCCCCTCCCCACCAGCTTAAGGACACCGGTACGTGCCCTCCTGACCCATTCTGCCCTTCAGTCACTGCCAGAGGGCAGTCAGCAAGCGAGATGGCAAACCTCCCTCCCATGAGAGAGGAGAGCAGTCCTCCAGATGCTCGATCGTCTCTCACCCCTGATGATCCCTGGTGGTCTGGGCTCATTCCCAAGCCCTGGTCACCGGAGTGGTGAGAGGTGTAGCGACTAGCACCTCAATCTCCAGTACCACTAAGCCGGCCCTATGCAGTATCATTTTATGTCATAATTTAGTCAGTGAAAGTCTGAACCCATTTGATTAACTCACAAAACAGACACTTAAGGCTCTACTGAAATTCTTTTTTTTAACAAAAATCCCATTGAGCTTTGAAACATCACAAGAGATAGGGTTTGTAAATAGGAATGGGAGAACTATTTTGTACAAGTTCAGAGCCTTCCAGGACCTGTGCCATTTTCTGTAAATAAACCTTTGTAGTGCCTCTTTTTCAGTTTTAGATAATGTTTTAAAACATTGAAGCTAACAAACAGTGTATATTCTCCCAGTAGTATTTTATTCAATAAGGAAGTTGTAAGTGGATAAAAGACAAAGAAAGAAGACTAGTGGTAGAGAAAAGATCCACTGAGCCAGATCTGTACTAGGTGTCTATACTTAGAGTGATAACCATTGCCCCAGTGCTTTTCTGCTGAGAGTCATTGGGCTCAGTTCTCAAAGAGGGCTTAGATCAGTACAAGCTGTGGCAAACAGCAGCTTGCACTGAAGCCCAGTGCACCAGACCACCCTGCACCAGATTCTGGTATGGGGGCGTCCCAGTGCCCAAGCGCCACACTTGTGGCAACCTCTCTTGTGCAACAAACACATGGCACATGGGAAGGGATTGTTGCAGGCTCCCTGGAGTAAAGGCTAGCGGTCCTCTAATCACTGATCCCCTGGTACAATAAATAAAACCCCCTTCCTTGGTGGTCTGGTGGCCCTCCTCCCTGATCTCTGATGTCACCAGAAATGATAATTAATAATAACACCCCTCCCTGGTGGTCTAGTGGCCTCCCACCCCTCATCCCAGCAGGTAGTGGCCACCACCCCACTTCCCCATCCCAAAACAGAGTCAGTGACCAGCATTGCCCTCTTCTCACCTCCACAGCTGGCCACTGACTGAACTGTCATTGACTGTGCACTGTACAGGGTACACGTTCATTGGCTGACAGTCAATCAATGAGTGTTTATGCTATACAGTACCAGCTTAGTGACAGTTGTGTCAGCAGCTGGTTGTGGAGGTGAGAGAAGGGCTGTGTCAGTCACCGGCTCTGTTTCTGGATGGGGGAGTGGGGTGGTGGGCACTATCTGCCTGGGTGACCATCAGGGAAAGGTGTTTTAATTAATTATATATTAAGACAACATCAAGGATTGGGAAGGGGGCTACTAGACCACCAGAGAGGGGTGTTATTATTAATTATAACTACAGGTGATATCAGGGATCCGGGGGAGCACTAGACCATCAGGAATTTTTTTAATAACTTTTTTAATAACTCAGGGACATCAGGGAATGAGAGGTGCCAGATCACCAGGGCAATTTAATTTATGATAACAGGGGATCGGGGCTTGGGAGGGGGGCCCACAGCACATTGCCTCAAAGTTCTACACTATTCCAGAAGGATATGTCAGAGTACTGTACCCTTAGACCAGTCCTGGCTGATCTAATGGTACTTAGATATTCTTCTTCTGGGAGAGTTTTGTAAATCCCACTTTCAGGGACATGGCAGCCTGCATCTGTCATAAGCCCCCTAGCACCCTGCCATAGCCCATTTTGTGGCACAAGGCTGGCACAAATCCCCTTTGGTGCATGCAGCTTGTGTTTGTCACAGGCTGCTTTTGTGAATAGCTCAGGGCTCATTTTTTGATGCAAGGTGCCACTTGCACTATTTATGTTTGATGCAGGCATCTTACTTCAATCTAAGGGCTTTGAGAATCAGGCCCATTGTGTTTTAGATTGTGTTCCTATTTTGGGCTCACCATGACCCAAACACATAAAGCCATCATAAGGCTGATTCATTCTTTCCCTGGGTTGAGATACAGATGAGGCACACTGCTGAGTCCTGTGAAAGATGAAGCATGCATCTATATCTTCTATTTGCAACTGTTGTAGAGCGAGTGGACTAGAGGCAAATTTAGCAACATACACTCTGGCTTAAGCAGAACCAGTCAAAAGTCTTGCATGGTAATTTCCACCTACTTCCCATGCTGCTTTATAGTATTGGGACATGGATGATTTTGCATTTCTCTGAAACCTGGATTTGTAGCTAAAACCCTTTCTGGGTAACCCTTGTCTCAGGGCTTTCACATTGAAGTTCTTTGTCTTTTAGAGTGATTTCCAGCTGTAGGCTCACCATGACCCAAACATTGAAGACCATCATAAGGTTGGTTCATTCTTACCCTGGTTGAGATACAGATGAGGCAGCTGTTGAGTCCTGAGAGGGACAAAATGTATATCTATGTTTTCTGTTTACAATCTTTGCGGTGTGAGTGAGCGGTCATTTGGCACCATACATTCCTGCATAAAGCAAAACCAGTCTGAAGTCTTACATGGAGACTTGCATATACTTCCCATGATGCTTTGTATTACAGAGGTATGTGTGATTTATTTTTTTGAAACCTGGAATTGTTACCAATGTCCTTTCTGGGTAACCCTTACCTTAATGCTTTTTTTTGCTGAGATTCTGCTCTTTCAAGATGCTTCTAGCTAACTACAGAAAAATATTCAGAATGATTCTTTTTGTTAGCTTCTTCAGTTCCCTTCCTGGTAATAATTTATGAGTAGAAATAATGATTACAACAGTTCTGCACTTCAAATGACTCAAAAGCTAAAAGGTTCTGAATGTTCAGTTAAATATTCGACAACTACTGCACCAGAACAATTTATGCCTAAGCAGAACCTCAAAACCTTTTCTGATCCTTCAACGTCTATTTACCATATATAGAGCATGATGTAGCACAGCACCTCAGTATATAAAGGAAAACCCAATCCTAGAGATCCATACCGTTTAGCTTGAGATCAGACAGCATGGACAAGCAATAGTCCGAGAACAAATGGAAACTAAAAATACACTATATCAAAAGATTGATTATAGTAATTAAAATGATGAGAGGGTGGTAGGTTATTAGGTTGTAGGTAAGGATTGTGGTGCAGCAGAAGAATTACATCTGTATGGTAGTAAATGGGACTTCATTGGAATATTACATGAATGAAGGGTCAGACACTTTTAAGAGCAGCAGAGCAGTTAATTATCTTCTCACCATTAATGTTCTGATGTGGGTGAAAAGCAGGGAAAATTGGTACTCTGCAGTTTTGACCCTTTTGTCATAGCAGGACAGACTGAAAATGCAGCATCTGCTAAAATGAAGGTATTTCCAAAGAAGTGCAGTCTAGTGTTTAGTGCACTGACCCGTGAAACGGGAGATCACAGCTATGAATTCCATCATGGTCACTGGCTCACTGTGTGATCTTAAGCCTTCATTTCACATCCTTGTGTTAGTTCTCCTGGCTGTAACATTCAGAATGAAGAAGGACCCCTCTCAATATGAGATGTTGCAGCTAGTCAGACTATACCTGAAAACAAAGTTCTAAAATAAAATTACAGTTCAAGTAAACAGAAACAGTTTCATTTCTGAATGACAATGTCAGTAGTTTTCTATAAAAACAACAGAACTCAAAAAAAATGAAATTGATCTTTTAATTATTGTGACTATGTAGTTATGAAGCTGTAGTATATACCAGAAAAATTACTGATATGTGATAATTATTATATGTACAGTAGTAGCCAGTGACAAGATTATAGGGGTTATGCAATAGCTTGATTCAAAATGTCCAATTTATCTTCACATATCAGGTGGCAGGACCATAGCTCATGAGTGGCATGGCCATGAGTGATTTATAAAACTCCTGCCCTGTTCTAAGTAATAATGAAATGTATATTTTCAGTCAGACCAGTGCATGTTTGATTTATACAACATAAGTTTACTTGTTTAACTTTTTAAATCTTCTGTTTGTTTAAAGATTAACCTGTTTCTCTTTGATTTCTACTGCTCGTGTCAGTGCTGCACTAGGCAGTGGGATGTCATCAATATTGTAAAAGCTGCTCTCTGATTGGTTTAGTATTCAGTTGTGTTGATACTGATCTTTAACATTTCCATTGTGACAACAGTAACAGCAACATTGTTACTGGTACTGTTGTCACGAGCCAAGATATCACTTTTATTTTGTCATTTTTACCACCAACCCTATTGTATAAATCTAGTTATAACATGGGAAGACAAGTGTTTGTTATCTGATTGGCAGACACACATCACATGACTATTCACTAATCCATGTTACCAGCACAATTTCTGGTAAACAGGTCTCCCAAAATAAAATCCAGGTGCTGCCTGATCTCATTATAGCAATCTGAGAAACAAAGCAAAAGGCAGCCATTAATTGCCCCTCTAAGTGATCGCTGTTGGTGTGAATAGGGTTGTCTGTGTTGGCAGCAGTGCACTGCATTCTGTACTGTGTGCTCACCAGGTCAATAAAGTGGCCTTCATTCTAGTTCCAGTGCTTGTCATTGAAGCCTGAAGTAAACAAATCATTTTGGGCCCCCCCCGCTGCATACCGGTCCACTTAGCCAACCGCTCGCTTCAACACATGGATTCCTATAGCGATTGATTGTGTTTAGTAGCAATTCAGCATACTAGAAATAGTTCTCACCCACTTGCCCAGCGTATCTCCATGCTTCCTGGCAAACTTGGTACTCATAGCACAGTAGCACTAAGGGAGCGTGGGACATGCTGTAAAACAAGTCACCCATGCACCAGAACTCCATAATTCATGGGGAAATGTCTGCCCGTAGTACAGTATGAGTGAGGGAGCACAGGACATAGGCTCATAAATGGTGGTGACACCTCCCCCCCATCACCTCGTGTCTCAGCTGCTGTTCTCCGGTGATCATTCTCCAGTTACTGGTGCAGGCTGTAGTTGCACATGTCTCCGCCTCCAAAAGCTCCAGTTCTGCTGTCTCTGTGGTCATAGAGCAACATGTCACAAACCTTCTCTGTTGGTTGTTCAGTTGGCTCCCCTTCCTCTACTCACCATATGTCTATGTGAGACAGAGAGAGAGAGAGAGAGAGAGAGACAGTGGCACAGCGAGAGCGGGATATTGAAGTGGAAGTTACAGCAATGTCCCATCTCTGTGTTTCTGTCTCTTTACAGGGGTTGTACTGCTGAGTGAGAAACCATAGCAGGGGAGTGTGTTTCTTGCCCTAAGTTTGTTGCTCCTGTTTGCCTCAGTGTGTGTGTGGATAATTTCTGTAGACGTGCTCCTTTCTGAACGGTAAGGTGTCGCACACAGACAAATGCACAGAAGCATACATTAATTGTGTGCCGCAGAGAGAGAGAGAGAGAGAGAGAGAGAGAGAAAGAAGCACAGCACGGAGACACATGGATAGCCCAACAGAGCATAAAATGAAAGCTGCTTTTCATTTATTTAGGGTGTACACAAGTGTATCTGCTGAACCGACTGATTACGAATGTGCCATGTTACTATCTCTCTCTCTCTCTGTTTACTAATGTATCTCTCTCTCTCTCTAGTAATTGGAAAGCAGCACACCGGGATGAAAAAGTTCAGGGCGAGATAAAGTTTGGGCTGGTCCTTGATTGTGTTTTCTAGGCCTGTTTACCACAAACTTGTATTTCTAGAACTATTTTTTATGTGGCAGAACACAGAACAGTGTGGTACTACAACCATAATTAGTGGAAGAACGCTAAATAGTTCCCACATTTTGTACCTGGTTTTCCATTGGTTTTTGTCTATTTCTGTCCACATGTGGCCCATGTTATAAGTGCAATAACCCACTCCAGGGTGTGCTGTTTTGGGGGATTAATCAACACCCTGTGTACTGTGAGGACACTCGGCCTGTGGTTTCTTGCCTCACAACACACCCGGGGTGTTGATTAATCCCCAATAACTGCACACCCTGGCGTGGATTATTGCTTACATATACTGTACTGGGAAATATCATACAAATTCAGTTGAGGTAAATGGGGATTTCCTGTGATATACCATGATCAGTATACAGTTTAACCTAGTGGTTAGAACAACAAGCTGTGAATGAGATTGATGTAGCCAGAATAGATGGGTTTGAGTTCTACAACTTCCACTTTCAAAATTCATGACCCTGAACAAGTCACATAAACTTCTTGTACTCCAAGGATGCACGTGGAACAGTGTCTTTCCTCCAGCCAAAAACTGCAAACCAGTGATCCTGCCATAGGACACTGAAAGGAATAAAGAGGGGGGTCCTGCTGCTTCTGCCACCTTTCCCCCTCAATGGCAGCTGCTGCTCCTGCATCACTCCACTGGCATGGAGCTAAAAGAGACAAAGCAAGCCCTTAGCCAATCAGGAAGCTTTGAGGGCAGGACATAATCTGCCTCTTAACTGCGCAACCGCAAGTGGCCCCCCTGCTTGTGGCCCTTGTGCGAGGAACCCATGCAAAGGACATCAGGATGCTGCCTGCAAGTCATGCTGCCTCTGAACCTGGCAAGGACGTCTTCTGCAGCCTGAAGAAGCTCCGATGAAAAGGCAGGATTAACCAGAGAACTGCATTAGCGACACAAATAAACATGAAAAAAAACTACCGCATAGGAAACTCACTCCCTTGCTAAGCAGGAGCGCCGCCGCCATATTTGTCAAATCTGCTCTGGTCACCCACACAAAACCACATCCAATGAAATGCCACACTACCAAAATGAGTATGTACGGACCCTAGCAACCATGCTACTGTCCCTACCTACTAAAAATACAGACACAATACTGCGGGAGAAAACAATAAAAATGTATATAAAAAAAACATTAATAAAAATGAACAAAAACAGCATTTTATATTACATAAATGAGATATGCAATAGGTGTAATGGAAATATCATAGTTATTTCCCCTCATGCAGTTTGACCTTGTGATCTCACTCGTAGTCTGCCACTATGAGGTCATAAGGTCAAACTGCACTCGGGGAAAATATCTGTGATATTTCTATTAAACCCATTGCATATCCCTTAATTATATATATATATATATATATATAAGAGAGAGAGAGAGAGAGAGATGATCAATATGTCCCCTCATAAAAGTACCTCGGGGTTTGGCTTGATCCCTCTCTTGATTGCTTTTCCACGTCAATGCCCTTCATTCTAAACTATGCCCCAAACTTGGCCTGCTCTACTGCCACAAGGCTAGTCTTCCTCTCCTGGTTAGTTGCGACCTATTGATCAAATGGATTCTCCCAACCTTCGACTACACTTTTGTGGTCTACAGCACCGCCTCTGCAACCTGCCTATCGAGACTCGACGTCCTCTATCATACCTTCTGTCAGTTCGCCACTAACTCCCCCTGTCTAACTCACCACTGCAACCTCTACTCTTCACAATCCCTCCAATCCCTCTCTCAGCAATGTTTTTTGCATAACGTCACCCTCATATCTAAATTCCAGTTTGGTGCTCTCCCATCATACCTTGCATCTCTCCTCAAGCCTGCCACCCCCTCCCAGTATAACTCATGGCATAGCGGCACCCACTTTTTTGCACTCCCACATGTCCGCACTTCTGCCGGCAAACTGACCTTCTCTTATAGGCTCCCTTCTCTCTGGAACACCATTCCCCCCCCATATCCCCTCACCTCCTTGTTGTCTGCCCTCAGCGCCCTACTCAGACCAACCCCACCTCTTCCTGCACCTGTCCACACCCCTCCCCCTCTTCTCACCTCTGTACTCTTTCCAAACCACCACATACTTTCAATGGTTTTAGCTCAGCACAGCTGATTTACCCATAGCTGGATGCCCAGCCTTACATTTTACATATTTGTGTATATGTCTTGTATCATATTGTATTATACTGCTTGTTAGTAGCAAATATTTGTACAACTGTGCTTTACACTTTGTTCTAGTATGTTTATCCTCTGTTTGCATCGGTACCCCATTCCCCAGGTTGTACCTGGAAATGAGCTTAGCTCATGGTACCTTTCCTGGTCATCTAATTTTAAATAAAAAAAAATATATATATATATTACACAGGTGTGATCGCACCTGTATATTAGGGTTGCATAAGCATTTTTATGTTGAACCCAACTTTTTGCACCTTAAAGAGCTGTGGACACATTCAGGAGAACTTTAACAAAACATAATATTTATGCACTGTCCAACTTGTATTTCCCATTAGTGCTGTATTCCTCCTCCCCATTATTTACTACTGAGGTAATCTGCATAAAAACTGTATCTTTGTTCCTGAAGAATTACTCTATTCTTGCTGCTTTCTCCCTACCTGAAGCCATAGAGCACTGCTTGTGACTTCACAGTTACTCCCATGGCAAAAGACTGTGATGTCACAACAGAGGATTATGACTTGAAGTAGGGAATATGCTATAGAGGCATATGAACTTAAAATGAACTCTAAGGGACAGCGATCATATATTCTTACACATTTCTTTAGCAATAAATGATGGCTAGGAGAAACATATAAAATATACTAACATACTAAGATGCCAGCAGAGTAGGCCTAAAGGTCTGTCTAGTGTGCTCGAAAATCAGCACCTGATCAGGACACCTTCGCTGCCCTCCCGTCCTCCCCCATAAATCCCCCAGATCCCATTCCCCAACAGAGGTACACCTACTGATTCAGCATTTCTCAATTTTATACTCACATTATATCTGTCCCAGCCCCTCTTGAATCCCTCCACTACATCAACAGCCACTGGCTCCACAGGCAGTGCATTCCATGGGTCCAGCACCTTCTCAGCACAGTAGTATCTCCTAGTCTCCCTGCTGAGTCTCCTGCAAACCAGTCTCATAGAATGCCCTTTGGTGTCCCCCTCCTCTCTCAGCTGGGACACCCTGTTTGGGCTGACCCTGTTCACTCCCTTTAGATATTTAAAGACCTCAGTTATATCCCCTCTGTCCTTCCTCTCCTCCAGGGAGCACAAGTTTAGCTCCTCAAGTCGCTCCTCATATGATCTCTCCACCAGGCCCTGTATCATCCTGGTCGCTCTCCTCTGGACCCTCTCCAGAAGTGCAATGTCCTTTTTTAAATACGGGTGCCAAAACTGCACACAGTACTGTAGGTGTGGTCTAATCAGGCAGTTGTACAGAGAGAGAAGCACCCCCTGTGTCCTTGAGGTTATCCCCCTGGCAATGCATCCGAGCATTTTATTTGCTTTGACTACAGCCCTCCTACGCTGCTCAGAGTTATTCATTTTGACATCCATGACCACCCCAAGATCCTTTTCCCACCCTCGAAACTTGCAGTTTCTCCCCACCCAAAATGTATTCATGATCTGAGTTCCTAAGCCCCAAGTGGAGAACATTGCATTTCCTGTCATTAATCTTCAATTTCCAAGTGTCTGACCACCTCTCCAGAGTCTCCAGGTCCCCCTGTAGGACACTTCTACCCTCCTCCCCATCCACCACCTCCCCCAACTTCGAATCATCAGCCAAGAGGCTCACTTCTCTCCTGATACCATCCCTGATATCTGAGATATAAGCATTAAACAGGAGTGCGCCGAACACTGACCCTTGTGGGAACCCGCTAAAGACCCTCCTTGGGGATGATACCTCTTCCCCCGACCATCACCCTCTGAAACTACCCAGTTAGCCAATTCCCTATTCACCTTACCATCCTTTCTCCCACCCTCATTCCCCCCAGCTTGTCCAGCAACCCTGGGTGTGGCACTGAGTGAAACGCCTTGCTGAAGTCTAGAAAGAGGACATCTTCTGGCCTTCCCTGGTCCAGTGCCTTTGTCACCCAATCATAGAACTCCACAAGGTTTGTCTGACATGACATGCCCTGAATAAAACCATGTTTGTGATCATCCAGATGGACCCGTGTCTCTAGGCACACTTCCAGCCTCTCTTTCAAGATGGCCTCCATCATCTTGCCCACCACTGACATCAGACTGACAGGTCTACAGTTACCCGGCTCCTTCCATGAGTTGCTTTTGTGGATAGGCACAACACGAGCCATCCTCCAATCCCGAGGCACCCAACACATCTGTAGGAGGGAGTTAAAAAGGTCTGCCAGAGGTGCAGCAAGGACATCCGCCATCTCCTTCAGCACCCTGGGATGAAGGTCAACCGGACCCGGTGCCTTATTCATTCTTAGGGACTTAAGGGCCTCCCTCACCCTCCCAACAGGAATTTCAATGTCAGAGAGCCCCCACTTCCTCATTCCTAGCCCTCCTCCCCTGTATGGTGTTGTCCCTCCATTGTCTCTTGTGAAGACCGAGACAAAGTATTCGTTGAGTACCTCCACCTGCTCCCTGGCCTCCTTGGCCCATCCACTGTCTGACCTCAAGCTGCTAATCCACCCCTTCACCCTTCTCCTTTCCCTGATGTACCTAAAGAACTCTTTTTACCCATTTCAGATCCCCTATGCTAGCCCCTGCTCCACCCTTGCCTTAGCCAATCTCACCACCCTGGTTACATTTTTGGCTAATCTATCATACTCCCTCTTGTCCACTTCCTCTCATGAGTGCTTGTATTTTCTATAAGCAGCTCTTTTTTCCCTCACCACCTACTGGACCTCCCTGGACCACCAGCTTGTTTTTTTGGCCCTACCAAACTTGTGTCAGACCTTCGTGCAGGTTTTGGTAGCTTCCAGGAGCCCTCTCTTAATAATTTCCCACTTACTCTCTGTATCCATATCAGGCCTAATCCCCTGCAAATGCCCCCTGAGGATCTCCTCCATACCCTTGAAGCCCTCTCCCCTAAAGAAAACCACCACCATTTTAGTGTGATTTTCCCTTCCCCCCAGATCCAGGGAAAGCCAAACCATGGCATGATCGCTCTCTGCCAGTGGGTTCCCTACAACCAGATTCCTAACCAGACTGCAATCCGACAGGACCACATCCAGGATGCTCCTATCCCTCATCATGTCAGTCACCAGTTGGGATAAGAATGCATCCTGGAAGACATCCAGCAAGCATTGCTCCCTAGCTGATGAAGATGCCATAGTGCCCCAATCAACCCTTGGCATGTTAAGGTCACCCAGCACCACAGCTATTCCTCCCCCTGACGCCAGTGATCCCTTAAACAGAATACAAATGGAATTGTACCTAATTATTATGTTTTTTAAAGTTTTCTTTTTGGTATCAGTAATGCTTTAATAACTTTGCCCCCATTCCACCGATTCACATGAAATTTGGAAAGCACGGCTTCTGTGGCAGGGTCTCTAAACCTTGTAAATTTAATGTAGTTTGTTTTAAGGGAGGCAAATTTACAATGTAACAAAAAAATGCAAAAGTCTTCATTTTTAAAAATGTTAAGACTTTTTTTTTCACCTGATAACTAAAAAAATAGGAGGCTTTGACACCTGAGACTTTCAGGTTTGATAGAGGTTAGTCGAAGGTGTGTGCTTTTGTGGTTTGTAGGTCCCACTGTTAATTAGTTTTTAAATGATTTAATAAAAATGTTCCATTTCTGAGCATGTGTAGTACATAAAAAATCAATGTTCTATTCATAACTGAATTTTTGCGAAAGCAACAGTTTTCACTATACGACACAGGTTTTCTTTAATAAACAACAACTGTGTCATTTACTGCAACCCCTGCTGCTATTGCCACTAGTAGGTCAGGGGTGGGACTACTGTCATTGTAGCCCTGCCAGCCTGACTGTGCCTTCAACTGTATCTGCACACAGGGGCCTCAATCCCCAGTGGCAGTTTATTTATTTATTTATACAGTCTAACACCATGATGCCCACCCCCAGCATCAAACTCCCACAGCCCATTGTTTCATATAATTTACCCCCCCCCCACAGAGCTGAATGGGACACTGGGGAACCCAAACCTAGTGTCCTGAGATAGATTAATTTTATATGTATACCTGCAAAAAGGAAAAACGTCCTCCAACGTCTTTTTTGTATTTAAACCTGAAAAAAAGAAAACAGTCCCTCATCATCACCGCCCTTACCCTCCTCCATCCCCACCTTCCCACTGAGTGCCCACCACCCCACACCCCCCCTTATCCTATACTTACCTGCTGGGGTCATATGCTGTCATCTTCTATGGACCGGAACTGGTCTGCACTCATCAAAGCCGAACTGCAAATTGAGGAATAAAACTTAGTGCCGTATAATGCATTTGGCAGATAGAAGCCGGTTGCACTATAAGATACAGCTGTCATTTACTAAAGGACAGCTGTGTTGTATAGTGCAAACTATATGACACAGCTGTCCTTTACTAATTGATAGCTGTGTTGTATAGTGCAACTGGTTCCTATCCACCAAATACATTATACGGCACTAAGTTAAGGTGCCGTACCCCTCCAGCCTGTTCTTTAAAGAGAAACTGTCATCATAGTTGTACCTGCTTCTTGTTCTCCTTATGTGTCACTAGCAGCATCCCTATATGTTTTGCTAGGTTCATGTTTTTATTTGTTTAATCCATTGTTTAAAATCTGCATTTTTTTGTTTAGATCATGACCATACACCCCATACATATGTGGAGACTTCTTTTGCACATGCATGTGCACTGTGATAGAAGGATGGGAAACATCCACACAGCACTTTTGCAATCTGCACAGTACATCTACGGCTGTCTGTAAGAACAGTACCTTAGGGAAAAGCTGTGAATTTTAAATGTCCGGCAGATAGATTTAATGTAACTGCTACATTAATAGAAGGATATTTTGGGACATTATGTGACATACGTTGCAATAAATAGTACAATACTCAGTTTTGTGGTATTTGTCGGGCAGGATCAACCATGAAGCTCCTTATATTCAGGGAAGGGGAAGATGTCTGTATACTGTTGAAGAAAGAGATGATGTCCTTCAATTACTGGCCATCACTGAGTGCGTCTTGTAATGAATGTAACAACAGTACTGTCCATCACATGAATGAGAAGTGTCTTGATAGTGGTCTGTCAGCAGATGTCCCTGTAATGATAGTAAAATTGGGGGGGGGGGGTAGAGTGGGAAATTGTTTATTACTATTATGCTAGCCACTGTTTATTAAGTTTGGTTTTACTGTTCAGCAAGTAAGCTATTACAATATACTAAAACCTACACACATACTGTACAATACATAGTATATCATACAAAAACACAACTTAAAAGATTTAAATATTACAATTACACACATTATATATGCATATATTCTACTACCCACAGGCAAAGACCAGATTATGAATTGCTTTATCTATACCTGTTAAATTAAAAAGAGTACAAAAACACTGTAAAACTTTAAAAGTACACAGTACTATGTATACATGCAAAGTTTCAGTCAATCACCTGAAGCAATGCTATATAAATCAAGCACCATTAGTGGAGCAACACCTCTTTAGTATGTTAATTGCCAATCTATTTTAATTACTCAAGATCTAATATATTGTAACTAATTGGTCTAGTTATATTACATAATTTGTATGCCAATAATTGGACAATCCTATCCAACAGATGGAATAGCTTAAGAAAGGTATCTAAAACCTGAAGGGATCTCCATAGAATGCACCATCCAGTACCACAAAATACTTGTATCATTTTGGATGTTTCCTAAGGGGTAAACTCCATCACCTGGTCTCTTAATGACTTAATAGGCTCCACTAAGATTTCTTCCCACCAAATGCCTCTGCATAATTGCACTTCAGGTTTATACATTTGAAGACCCCCCCCCCAAAAAAAAACCTCACATGCTAGAAGAAAATCAGTCCTGTCTCATCCTATATAATTGTGACCGATAATGTTTTTTTTATCCTCATATGCACCCTACTAGAAAAGTGTACTGGAACAAACAGTATACTCCATGGATATTTCCCCCACACTTCAGACAAAATTTTCCTGATCCCCACTACAAGGCATGTAACCCTGTTAGGCATTTGCATAACCAATTAATCATTGGCACCTAATCAATTATTAATTAGCTCGGGAGACTTTAAAATTTATAAGTAGAGCTTCCAAATTAACAAGTTCTTACATAATTCATGAATAAAATTTTATTTATTTATTTATTTAAGAGATTTACCAGGAAGACATGCTGAGCAGAGTACTGCTCGATCCCAGATGCGCCCTGGAGTTTTGGGGTTACAGTGGGAACATGATACAATCTGAACAAAACAATACAGTGGAACATGGTATAGTCAGAAAACAACATACATAAGGAGTAATAGAACAGCAGTGGGTAACATACATAATGTAAAATGGAACAAATTGAGGGTAGGCAGATTATTGTACAGTATACAGTGATTTACTATGAGCAGGTCAGAAACAGTGGAGAGACCAGACTTGATTCATTACGCTGGGCAGGTACAGGAGTGAGGAGGGGGTTAGGGGGGGTTGCAGGAGCAGGTGGTAGAGAAGTGCGAATTGAGATGGGCATTTAGTTGGGGAGTACTTGTGGAGTGTCTAATATCAGCTGCCAGGGAATTCCATAGTTTGGGTAACCTAAAGCTGAAAGCTGCCTGTCCGGACCGGGTGGATCTATGTGGGATATGCAGGAGCCTAGTGTCACTGTTACGGAGTGCGTAGGATGGTGGGGGTAGGGGCAGTTAGGGAGGCTGACAGGTAGGATGGGAGTGATTGTGACCAGAACTTTGCCGAGGTTCTAGCGCAGTGACGTGATCTTCTGTTGTGTAAAGAGGTGAGGTTCAAGAATTGGTAGAGGACACAGTGGTGGGTGCTGGGAGGGTGGTCCAGCGAAAAGCGGCAGAAGGAGTTAAATAGGGGATCAAGCCTTGCTAGGGAGGTTTGAGGGGCTGCACAGTAAACTGTGTCACCATAGTCAAATATAGGGAGGATCATTTTTTTGACTATTTCTTGCCTGGTTGGCAGGGGTATGCAATTTTTATTTCGGTAGAGGGCTCCCAACATAGGGTTAAATTTTTTGTGTAAAGCATCAATGTGTGCAGAGAAGTTAAGGTGTTGGTCTAGCCAGATGCCTAGATAATGAAAGGAGGTGCAGGCCTCCAGTGGGGAGCTGTCCAGAGTGTAGAACTTTGGTGGCGCAGTAAGCCGTGTGAGTTTGGGCCGGGAGCCAAAGGTGAGGGAGATAGTTTTTTTTGAGTTTAGAACTAGCTGGTTTGAGATAAGCCAACGTTGGACGGAGTCAAAATCCTTCTGAAGGCAGGCTGTCACAGCACTAGAGGATGGGCCAGAGGCGAACAACACCGTATCGTCAGCGTACATGTGGATGGCCGTATTCGGACAGGCTGCTGGCAGGTCGTTGAGAAATATAGAGAACAGTAGTGGGCCGAGAACCGACCCTTGGGGGACTCCGCTGGTGACTGGGAGTAGGGTGGATGTAGCCGAGCCTATGCGAACAGATTGGGACCTGTTAGACAGGTATGAGTGGAACCAGTTATTTGCAGCAGCCGACAGTCCGGCTAGAGCCAGTTTAGCCAGCAACAAGGGGTGGGAGATGGTGTCAAATGCTTTTACCAGATCAATAAATATGGCAGCTGTTAATTCCCCTTTGTCCATACCTGTGAGGATAGCATTTGTGAGCCGGAGGAGAGAGGTGGTGGTGGAGTGATTTTTCCTGAATCCGGCCTGGTAAGGAGTTAAGAAGTTTATCGACTCAAGATAGTGGTGGAGTTGGGAAAGGACCAGACGTTCTTGAAGTTTGGCCAGAATGGGGAGCAGGGATATAGGTCGGTAGTTGGAAGGTGAGGAGAGGTCCCCTCCTTTGGGAAGGGGAATGACTGTGGCTTGTTTCCACTTTTTGGGGACTGTACCAAGTTTAAAAGACAGGTTGAACAGCAGGGTTAGCGGGTGGGCTATGGCAGGTGCAGAGAGCAGGAGCATTTTGGAGTCGAGGCCAGAGGGACATTTACCTTTGTCAGGGTTGAGAGACATCAGTAGTTTTAGCACCTGAGCTGATGATACAGGGCATAGGGAGAAAGAAGCTGAGAAGGGTACAGTAGGGGGAGTAGTGGGTGGGGAAAGGGGAAGGGTAATGGAGGAAAGAAGGGATGATGCAGCAGTGGAGAAGTAAGAATTGAATTCGGAGGCTACCATGCTGGGATCCGAGATGTTTTTCCCTGCAATGTTAAGTGAGGGGTTGGGGGGTTGGGCCGGCGGGGAGAGAAGGGATTTTATGGACTTCCAGAATTGAGTTGGGTGACAGAAACTGTTATTCAAAGCATTTTTGAAATAATTAGATTTGGCTTGCCTTATGAGCCTGGTGCAGGCATTTCATAGTGACCGGTACTGGCGCTGTGCCATATGACTACCTGAAGCCTTGAAATTTTTCCAGGCACAGTCTCTGGCTCGTAGTTGCTGCATCAGGCTTGTTGTAATCCAGGGAAAGTGGGTTCCTCTAACTCAGGATCGCCTGAGTGGAGCATGGTTGTCCCAGATGGAGAGGAAATTTGAGGAGAAAAAGTCCAAAGCATCATCAATGGAGGGGGCCTTTGTGATGAAAGACCAGTCAATACTGGTGAGGTCGTTTAGGAGCGCAGGCAGGTCAAGGGACTTATAAACTCTAGTGAGAAGTGACCGGGGTGGGGGAGCAGAGGGTCTGAAGATTTTACGCACCATATAGATCATATGGTGGTCACTAAGGGAGTCTGGTAGTAGGCCAGCTTGAATGATCCGATGAGGGTGGGTGGTAAGCGCCCAATCCAGGAGGGTATGTTTGTTGGACTTATGGTTTAGGCGAGTTGGTTCAGCTATTTGCTGGGTCAAATTTAGGGCATTTATGTGTTGCAGAGATTTGGAGGCTCCCTTGTCTAGCCAATTAAGATTGAACTCCCCAAGTAGGTGAAGTTCGCCGCCCTCAGTAAGGGACCTTAGGGTGCCGAGATGGTCGAGGATGTTACCCAGTGGAGTTTCAGGTGGGCAGTAGGATCCGGCTATATAAATTGGGATGGAATGAGTTAGTGAGATTTTGACTAGGAGGGAATCAATAGGTTGCATGGGGACCGGCAGTGTGATACAGGAAAATTGAAGAGCTAGGAGATGTACATGGCAATGTCGCCACCCTTCTTTCTGCCCTGTCTATCCTGGTGGATTAGGGAGAACCCAGGTATAGAGAATTCGGCATCCCAGTTGTGAGGTTTTAACCAGGATTCGGTGATAATTAAAATGTCAGGGCAGTGAGTGAGGACAGTGGTTTGTAAGGCAGCAATTTTGTTTAGGATGCTGCATATGTTTAGTTGGACAATCTTAAGTCCTTTAGGGAGGGGCGTGGCTGTTGTGGGTTGTTGAGCAGCACTGGGTACAGTTGGTCCTGGATTGCATTCAATGTCCCCGGCTATGAGGAGGAGGAGGAGGGCCAGGGAGTGACTTAGTAGGCATAAAGGCTTTGGAGATCTCCAGCGTCGAGAGGGGTGATTTGCAGTACATAAGGTAGAGATGCGGTACTTGTGGAGGGGGACATAAAGAGCGGGCAAACCTGCATGGAAAGAGGGTGGGAGGATAGAGGCCCCCAGGGACCAGTTGGGCCACGGTGACATGTTAAGCTCCACTGTTGCTGTGGAGGAGAGGGGGGGTGATACGGACACTTTAGGGAGGTATGGCAAGGACACAGGCAGAGTGGGATGGGATAATGGTGGAAAGGAGGATAGGGAGAGGCAGAGCATAAAGATCGTGAGAGCTAAAAACTGCATATTTAATACTTTATATTCTTGCTTATTGGATTGGTTTTTGAAATGCCTTACTTAGTAGAGAATAGAACTGTGCTGCGGTGGCCTCTAGTGGCTGAAGAGTATAGGGAACTAATGGGAAAGTGGGCTGATTGGTGAAAACAGCTCACGGGGTTAGCACTATATAAGGAGGAGCCCACCAAGGGTGATGGTGGGGGCGGCGGGGCTAGAGCTCCTGGAGAGTAGCTGAGAACAGGGATCGCTACCTGCTGGCTCCTGCAGCTGCGTCATCCGCGGGGGAGGTTCGGTGGCTGTGGGGAGGGCTACTAGAGTAGCTAGCCCTCGTGACCGCACTGCTGGCTCCTGCAGCTCCGTCGTCCTCGGGGGAGGTTCAGTGGCTGTGGGGAGGGCTACTAGAGTAGCTAGCCCTCGCGACCGCACTGCTGGCTCCTGCAGCTCCGTCGTCTGCGGGGGAGGTTCGGTGGCTGTGGGGAGGGCTAC
This sequence comes from Neoceratodus forsteri, assembly GCA_016271365.2. Classification (NCBI taxonomy): domain Eukaryota; kingdom Metazoa; phylum Chordata; order Ceratodontiformes; family Ceratodontidae; genus Neoceratodus; species Neoceratodus forsteri. The sequence continues at coordinate 1,107,673,692 of CM057456.1, read as the reverse complement.
TAGAGTAGCTAGCCTTCGCGACCACACTGCTGCTGGATCCTGCAGCTCCATCGTCTGCGGGAGAGGTTCAGTGGCTGTGGAGAGGGCTACTAGAGTAGCTAGCCCTTGCGACCGCACTGCTGGCTCCTGCAGCTCCGTCGTCCTCGGGGGGAGGTTCGGTGGCTGTGGGGAGGGCTACTAGAGTAGCTAGCCCTCACGACCACACTGCTGCTGGCTCCTGCAGCTCTGTCATCCACGGGGGAGGTTCGGTGGCTGTGGGGAGGGCTACTAGAGTAGCTAGCCCTCGCGACCGCTCTGCTGGATGAATAAATAAAATGGATTTTGAATAAAGTAAGTACTACGATACTTTAGCACTATAAAATTACCAAACTGCTCAATGGACTTTATATTGATTCAAGCCCTATTTGGCTTTAGAAACATGCCATTGTACTTAACAGTTCAAAATTCAAAATAATAAAGATATCTTTGAGATGTTCCCCAAATCCTAAAATTGGCATCCTGCAAGTCCACATGGTTAGGAACCTTAGCAGATAAGAAATATTGAAATAATTTACAATCACATAGAGGTTTTACATGGCTCTGTTTGTAGAAGTCCCATATTTTGTAAGCAGGGATGATAGCCTGAATGACTCCTATATTCTCAGGAGTCCACATATTTATTAAAAAAAATTATATGCCAGGAGCCACAGTCTTAAATCAAGTTGTACTGACACTCTAATAGGTTTCATTGGACTTTTAAATAGTGTTCAGTTTGCAGTATTTTTCTTTAACTTCCTTAGGATCCTCATTTGCCCAAACAAAAGGAGAGTTTCCAAGGTCCCCTAGCCTCAGCACTTGGCTTCTGAAACACCACATTCCCAAAAGGCAGTCAATACCTTGGCTCCTTAAACAGGAGTCCCTCAAGTCAGGTAACTGACTCAAGCCTACAACATTTTTCAACCAGGAGTCCTAGAGCCCAGGCAACCGAAGGTCATAATAATTATCGTGTTTAGCTATCAGTAAAATACAAATACACAGAAGTTACAGTTCCCAGTTGTAGGCATGTGCACAATAAAGAACATTAGAGCAGTGTCAGGGGCATACTACAAAACATCCAAACATACTTCTGAAAAGCATGCCAACAAATTGGAAATATTTATCACTGAGTCAGCATTCTTTATATTCTGGCGGAGGCAGTATAGCACAGTGGTTTAAGGCTCTGAGCTGTAAATCTAGTGATATCCAGCAGACCAGACCTGGGTTTGAATCCCACAGCTTCCACTTGCATAGTGTGTGACCCTGAGCAAATCACTTAACTTCCCTGTGCTCCCAGGTCGCACCTGTAAAAAAGCTTTCAGCTTAGTGTGCTACTCCTGGTTAAAAAAAAAACGAGGTTACCTTAAACTTGTACAAATACATAGGCTCCTACTTTTCATTCAGGAGTTCTCCAGCTAATAAATCATAACTCCATACTCCAGTTCCAAGTGCTCAGTACTCATACTGGCATTCATATTGATTCATGATTTCGTCCAATTTAAGCCACGTGTCTCCTCCGCCTATTTCTCTTGAAGCCAGACAACTTTGGGCTGCGAGCACCTAGAAAAAAGGGAAAATGAAAAGAGAATGCTCCACTAAGTATAATAAATTTTATATAGCAAATATAAAGGCAGGATCCCAAGCCCTAGGCAATGGTAGCCTGCCTCTCTGTGGTAAATTCAGGCATTTCAGCACAACCTGTGCTACTACAGCATTCCACGTTTCCACAAGCCATCGCAGCTGTAAATCTTTTTCTTGAAAACCTCCACAGACATCAACTCAGCACTTCAAAATGCCAACAGGATGCCAATTATTGACTACAGACTCTGTATTGGAGTTCCGAAACATAAAAATCAGTGCCATATCTAAATAATAGGGCTAAAATCAACCCTCGTTTGATCCACCATTTTAAGATAAAATAAAGACAATGCTAGTTTCAGCTGTGACTAAACTAAGCTAAAAACACTGCTCAAGGATGGTGCTGCAGGGAGTGGAGCAGTGTTGGGCCAATCTTGCTGCTCAACTCCCTCCCCTGGAGCACACCTGCTAGCCACTATAATTTACATGCTAGCCATTACAGTGGCATACTGAAGTCGGAAGTGACAGTAGCATTGAGCTACTCCATGTAGCTGAAATATTGATCACACCATGGGATGAGTATATTGAAAGTTATATTAGAACTGTTGTGCTGCCTAATAACATTGAAATGTTAGTGAACACTTGGATGGTCAGGTGTATACAATTGTCCCAGTGCCACAACACAAAGAAGTTTATATTTTTTTAATTATTATTACAGGGTTAAAACAGAGTTAGTGATTGCCTAACAAAACATACAGAAAGTTTTACTTAGGGCTGTGAAAATAAAGGACTACAGGAAATAAACAGTAGCTGCACAACTACAGTGAGGCAAACTATGACAGAAATGGGGACCAAACAAGTGAAATTATTACAAAAACATATCACTCCTAGAAAGGTGTTTTCAGTAGCACTCTATGGCAGTCCTCAGATCTTCAAAAAGACTGACTGCAGGCTGCTAAATACAGACAGAATATGCCCCTCGAAAGAACACTTGTATCAATAGTAATAACAGCTGACAAAACACAAGAAACAACTTATTAAGTTTTTTTCAGTCACTCAGCACAAAAGTGTTAGAGAACATCAAATAAATGATAGAGAACAGTTTAATATGATTCTTTTAGAAATCAACATCTTTTTTTGACAGTGTTAGGAATGATTCCTAACAGATCATGTTAGCAGCACTCCAAGATAAGAATTAGAATCACAGAATTACAGAAATAAGAAGACAAGACATGTTAAAAAAATAGCTATTGTTGCCAGAATGGTGAAAATTACTCTCATGATGCAGCTGTATACAGATGATTACATGCACTGACAGAAATCCACCACAAACTGTCAAATAAGCCCATCAAATGCATTACTCCTAGTCTGCAGTCTCCTGCTCTAGCATACCCAACTTGACGTCACAATGCTCGCAGAGTGGGATCGGCAGTGAGAGGAGCTCTGTGTAGCATTGGGAATGTGCATCTGTGAAATGGGGATAAAAGATCAAGAAATTAAACAAAATACATCGATGCCACTTAGGAAATTGTTTATTTCATTAAGGAACAGAAAGTGACCAATCATCAGTTGGCGATATCGGGGGGCCCCAATCCCTGTGTTGGTATTTATTAGATGTCAGTCCCCCCCTGCAGTGTGGGACACCTAGAGAGCCCACCCCCAGTGTCCCAAAATAGTTTATTAAAAAAATTCATATAATCCAACACCAGGATGCCCACCACCAGTGCTGGACCCCCCTCCCCCCCACAGCACCTTGCTTAATATCACCTTACTGACTTATAGTCAGATGCCCCAATCCCCATGTCAGAATTAAGTATATTATGCCCCATCAGTATGGGACACTGGGGAGCCCACTCCCAGTGTCCTGAAATGGATCTGTTAATGTAGTACCTGTAAAAAAAGTAAACAGTCCCCCAACATCTTTTTAATTTTTTTAACCTGCAAAAAATAGAAAACCATCCCTTGTCATCCCTGCCATCCTTCTTTCGACCCTCCTACTGAACACCCACCACCTCACACCCACCTTACCCTATACTTACCTCTGGAGGTTGGCCGATACAATCTTCTGTGGACCAGGACATGTCTGCACTCTTCAAAGCCAAACTGCAAACTGAGGAGTAAAGGAATATGCTGTATTTCAATGGGGTTTTCAACTTGTGTTGATATCTTCACCATTTTTAGGTAGTTGTTCAGCAAATTTTCAACATGGTCATTTTGGGACCCCACCTCATGAACACTGTCACTGTCATTTCATTAATCAGTCCTGGGAGGTGATTTCACTGTCAATGCACAAAATCATCTTTTGGGATTAATGAAATGAAAGTGCCAGTGTTCATGAGATGGGGTCCCAAAAAGCCCATGTTGAAAATTTGGTGAATGTATTCCTAAAATTGGCCAAGTTGCAAGCATGCATTAAATTTGTTCTATGCAGGTGTATAACTTCGGTAATTTACAATATTTTGACTCCAGATTTTTAACATACCCATTTTTTCACACCACCTCATGACAGTACAACTGTCATTTTTCACATTCTGTATGAAACGTGTTATTGTACCTGTGGTGTTTCAGCACAGATTAGAAAAGTTTCACCTATGGGGTTTATGAGGCGGGGTCATAAGAAGACTATGCTAAAAGTTAGGGGTCAAAATATTAAAAAATAAAGAATGTATTAAGTAACATTGTTTGCAGAGATGTCCATTGCACCCCTGGGAAACACAATGCCTTACCGTACCAGTGAGCTGAGTTCAGGTGTGAACTCGGTGAGCCGTTTTACTTGGATAAGGCTGGGGGAAGGTGCTGCAGCATGCAGCATCAGCCCCAGCCTGGGTAGGGATGGAGCAGAGTTTTGGCACAGATGCCATACCCTGTGGCGGGTCAGGGAACTTCACCCACAAAGTATCGACATGCATGCCGGGGTCTGCTGGGCCCATGCACTGCATCACAGCTGTCTCCAATATTGTATTTATCTAATTTTGTGCAGGTCCCAAATGAGGATACAATTCCAGGACTGTCTTTGATATTGTATTTATCTCATTTTGTGCAGGTCCTGAAGAGACCTGTGCAAATGGGGGTACAGTTACATTATCACAAAAAGAAGGGAAATTCTTTACAAAAACTATATTATTGCAGACATTAGGGTTGTAAAGCGTAAAATGCACAAAGATGGGAAGAGAAAAAACATTAGGGATTTGGGTATCCAGAGTATTGGCAAATCTGTGGTGGGGTCTTACTTAGGATTGTCAACCTTAATGCCCACCTCTACCCTGGATCAGATGAGGTCAAATGTGATGTCTTCATGCAGGGCCCATAGGGCCCTGGGTGAAGAGAGCTCTGACAGATTATGTTGGCCGTTCTGTATCACTATGAGGCACTAGGTTGGAGTTTATCTTGTGCTTTAGACAGGAAGCTATGGGCTGGGGGGCATTAAGTTTGACAACCCCAAGTAAGACCCCACTACTGATTCACCAATACTCCAGATACCCAAATCCCTAATGTTTTTTCATTTCCCTTCTTTGTGCACTTTGCATTTTACAACCCTAATGTGTGTATTAACGTAGTTTTTGCAAAGAATATGTGTATATATATATATATATATATATATATATATATAGAGCAAAACTCTGTTTAATGCATCAGTTAGGGTTGTTCCACAGTGACAAAAGTGAGGAAATTCAGTGTTAGGGTTGAAAATCCCCCTTGGACCCCCGCCCACCCCCAACCGGCATTGGGGTGTGCATTAGGGTCGTCTGCCTAACCTCACCAAATCACATGTGTAAGCAGCAGAAGTATAGGAGACTGGGGTGAGAGTTAGGACCGAACACCCCAATGCTGGTTGGGGTGGTGGGGTTCCAAGGGTTTTCAACCCTAACACTAAATTTCCTCACTTTTATCATTGTGGAACAACCCTAACTGATGCATTAAACTGAGTTTTTTGCATCAAATTTCCCTTCTTTTTGAGAACGATACACCACGTGATGTCTTGTGAAATAGTAACAGGAACAGCAACGCAAACAGAAGTGCTAACAGTGGCGCACATGGTAATGCAAGTGAGAATGAGAACAGAAAGGGTAACGGACACGGTGGCATAGACAGGAACTGTCCGCCACGTGATGTCTTGTCACATAGTAACATGGTACCCGCAAATGGAAATGTCAATAGGCATGGTGATGCAAAGTGAAACAGAAAGAGAAACAGTACTGTAGACACAAAAGGCAAAAAATAACAGAAAAGCAAGCGCAAATGAAAACGCAAAGGATAACGCACATAGTGACTTAGACGTGAACGGTAAGTGAAACAGGTACGGAACCGCAAGCGGAAAGGGCAACGGTAATGGTAATGTAAGCACACAGGCTGGTTTTCCCCAAAAGCTGCATAGAGAAAGACAGTGTGTACAAAGAATGTATGCATAATAATGGGTCTTGGAGCAGAAAATGAGGATTTGGAATACTAAATAGCTTATATCTCAGGAACCATATGATGTAGAAAAAAATGTAAAAGTCATATGATTTATGACTTTCCTGGCTAGTTTTATGCTTAGCCCCCATAACCATTTTTTCAACGAAAAGTCCGCATCTTGCACCGTTTCCAAGACACGGGCCCTGAAAGGCGTGGCGAACGCCGTAATGTTATCCTATGGGAAAAAAAGAGAAGTTCAGAGTGCCATAACTTTGGCTCCGTGTAATATTTTTTCACCAAACCACTAAAAGGCACATCTGTGAGATGTTGACTGTCTTCTCTCCAAATTTCAGCCCGAGAGACCAAGCCGTTATATTGTAGCAGGGTGCCAAAGGATTGCTGCAATGCGTCGGATGCCGTAATGTCATCCTATGGGAAAAAGTGTCAAATTTGGAGTGCCGTAACTTTGCCGACATGTAATATTTTTTCAATTCAACACTGAAAGGCACATCTGTGAGATGTCAGCTGCGTTCTGTCCAAATTTCAGGCCAAAGCACCAAACCATTCTTTTGCAGCAGGGTGCCAAAGAATTGCTGTCATTTTTCTACAGCCTAGAAAAGTACTGTCGCAATTTGCGAAAGCTTTCGTTAAAATTTGCGACACTTTCGTGAGTGCAACACTACTTTTCGAAAGTACTTTTTCCAGAAATTTGAAAAACATATTTCTGGGGTGTTTTACCCCAAAATAAAGGCATGGCTAGCATCCTCAGGGCCCAACTAGGTGAATACAAAAATAATTAGGTTGCTAGAGGGTCCCAATTTTAGATGCCAAGCATTTTTCTGATCACTAACTGAAAACAAAATGGCAGATTTGTAACAGTAAAAGGGCAATTTGCGACAGTAAAAAGTGCATTTGCAACACTGTCAAACTTTTTGTCAACTTTTCCCATTGACTTATAATGGGGAATTGTTTTTTGAATAACTTTTGAACCGTTTAATATTTTTTCACGAAATCTTCAAAAGACACATCGGGGACCCTGGCCACATGTTTCCTGAAGATTTCAGACCAGTCGCACAAACTGTGAGACCTGTAGACGCAACTGTAGAATTCCAGAAAAAGCGTAAAACGCACATGCAGATCACGCTTAATAACTCCGCAGTCATGTATCCGACCAGTAAGAAGCTTGGCAGATCCCAAGGTGTATGGGTCATGATCATGTATTCCAAATTTCAGGCAAATCTGTAAAACATTTGCAAAGTTATTAAGGTGCAAAATTTTGGGTTTAACATGTAAATGGCTCCTCTACCATAATATATATATACACAGTATATGGGGCACCTATAGTTAGGGTTGAGTAGGCACTTCAATGTTAAACTCATAATTTGCACTTTAGTAACTTTGCAACTGTTGAACAGAGTTGCACAAACATTGGTATGCACCATCCTGTGGTGTAGATCTCTTGATCTGGCATGTTTCATTCCAGTCAGATGTGCAGTCTCCAAGTTATGGAGCAGTGGAAAAAACATGTTTATACCCATTGACTTTGCTGGGATTTTTCCTTTGAACTTGCCTACAGCCCAGAGGGTTTGTTTGGTATGAAATGTTCAGGTCAGAAAGAGACTACCACACGGATGTGCCTTTTGCTAGTCTGGTAAAAAATAATAAGACATTTTTAAGTTATTACAATTTAAACATTTGAAAAAATTGTTTCTGAGCATGCTCAGTAGGCACTTCAATATAGCTGTATGATACAAAAGAGGAATCCTGCATTGTATGAGAAAATTCCTCTTTCATATGGCCGCCATCTTGTTTCCAGTTCACCTGAAATTCAAATTTGGAAACCTCCCAAAATTATATTCTGGACTTTTCTGTTTGGAAAATGCCCTTAAAATGTGTGTTATTTAACATTCAAATTCTTTGTTCGTGTTGGCGTCATACGATGTAGTATCTTAGTTCATATGATGAGATACAAACTAGCATCCTACTTCGTGAGTCATATGACATAGGATCTTAGTTTGTATCTCGTCATACAAACTAAGATCCAACTTCGTATGACTCTGATACAAACAAAGAATTTTAATGTAGATGTCTCAGCCATTTTTTGGTATTTTCTCACCCGATTTTCAACATAGGCATTTTGGGACCCCACCTCATGAACACTGTCACTGTCATTTTGTTACTCAGTCCCAAAAGGTGATTTTGTGGTCATTGCATGGAATCACCTCTCAGGATCAGTTAATGAAATGACAGTCCCAGAGCTCATGAGGGGAGATCCCAAAAAGCCTATGTTGAAAGTTTGGTGCATAAAATCCAAAAAACAGCCATGTTACAAGCATGCATTGTGCTGTTTCTATGCACACTCATAACTTCACCAATTTTCAATATTTTCATTCCAGATTTTCAGCATTGCCTGCCTGAAATGTGTTTTCACACCTCTGATGCAGCAAGGTGTGGTCAATGTGTGAAATCAACTTTTGGGATGGATTAACAAAATCACAGTGCCAGTGTTCATGAAGTGATTTCCTAAAAAGCCCATGTTAAAAAGTTGGTTAAAAAAATCCCCAAAATGGCCATGTTACAAGTATGTGTTGTAGTTTCTACACGCCCTCGTAACTTCACCAATTTTTCATATTTTCCTCTCTAGATTTTCAACATTACCCTTTTCCACACCTCCTCATGAACAGTATAGAGCTGTCATTTTCACATCCTGCCCAAAACATGATTTCACACCTGTGGAGCAGAATGGCACATTCGCTATGCGAACTCAATGTTCTGGACAGATTAACAAAATGACAGTCATATTGTTCATGAGGTGGGGTCCTCAAAATGCTATGTTGAAAACTCGGTGAAAACAATCCTGAAAATGCCAGAGTTACGTGGGTCTATTGAAGTGTGGCACCCGCTGCATCTTTTGGTGCCTGTATGTCGAAAATGATTTGAGATACGGATTTTTTTGCTCTCCGCAGCATAGTCGACTCCACCCATGGAAGTGTTGAAGTCATGCTTACAACTGCAGTGGATTTTTTTCCATAATTGCTATGGTTACTGAGATATTGCCAAATTAGTGTTACAAGGCTTACTTTTCATGACTATAGGGCTGCAGTATGTCTGTACTTATATGAAAGTGGGAGTGCAAATATTATTATGCAACAATGGGTAGCATGAGTGGGCCTGCGCTCCCACAGCCACATAACAGTTACATTACACTTTCTCAAAAAGAAGGAAAATTAATTGAAAAAAACTACATTAATGCATGAGTTAGGGTTTTTATTAAAGTGTGAAAAGCTAGGAAATTTGACATTAGGGTTACCAACCCTAACACCCCTCATCCCTCACCCTCCACATGCCAACAGGTATCAGGGTGTGCCTTGGAGTCATTGGGCTTAACTCTCATCCCATTCTCCTATACTGTACCATCTCATCTTTTTTTACACATGAAATGGGGTGACAGTTAGGGCTGATGACTCCAAGGCACACCCCAATGTCTGTTGGTGTGTGGAGGGTGGGGGGTATTAGGGTTGGTAACCCTAATGTTGAATTTCCCAGTTTTTTACACTTTAATAAAAACCCTAACTGATGCATTAACATAGTTTTTTTGCAATTTATATATTATATATATATATATATATATATATATATCTATAATACATATAGATATATGTATATATACATATTATGGTAGCATGGTAGTGCTACCATAGTTAGGGTTGAGTAGCACTTTTAAGGTTAAAGGGTCAAACTTTGCACCTTAATAACTTTGCCACCATTCAACTGATTTGCCTGAAATTTGGAATGCATGATCAAGCAGCATATATCTTGGGATCTAACAGCTTCTATTCCAGTCGGATATACAGCTGTGGCGCTATTAAGTATGATCTGCATGCGGGTTTGCAGTTTCTGGTGAATTCTTTGCTCGTGCCTACAGGTCGCACAGTTTGTGTGACCCATCCAACAACTTCAGGGAATGTGCGGCCCAGGTCCCCGATGTGCCTTTCGAAGATTTCATGAAAAAATATTAAACGGTTCAAAAGTTATTCAAAAAACAAGTTCCCATTATAAGTCAATGGGAAAAGTTAACAAAAAGTTTGACAGTGTCGCAAATGCACTTTTTAGTGTCGCAAATGGCCTTAGTAGTTTCGCAAATCCACCAGTTTGTTTTCAGTTGGTGATCAGAAAAATGCTTGGCATTTAAAATTGGGATCAGCTAGGGACACAGTTCTTTTTGTGTTTACCTAGTCGAGCCCTGAAGATGCTAGGCATGTCTTTATTTTTGGGTTAAACACCCTAGAAATATGTTTTTAAAATTTCTTGAAAAATTAGTGTCGCACTCAAGATACTTTCGCAAATGTTTGCAAAAGCTGTCACAAATTACCACACTACTTTTTCAGACTATGGCCAAAATGACAGCGGTTCTTTGCCACCCTGCTGCAAAAGAATGGTTTGGTCTTTTGAGCTGAAGTTGCAGGGAAGCAGCCAACATCTCACAGATGTGTCTTTTGGTGGTTTGGTGAAAACATATTGCATAGCTGCAAAGTTATGGTACTCTGAAGTTGCCATTTTGGCCCCCAGACTAACATGGTGGTGTATGCCGCGCCTTTCAGAGCTCGTATGTTGAAAACGATGCGAGATACAGATTTTTTGTTGCAAGGTACACAGCCCTTTGGGCTGTGTAATAACAAAAACCTGGCCAGGAAAATCATGATTTCTGTGAAATTTAAATTTTTTTTCTACGTCGTGCGGTTGCTGAGATATTAGCAATTAAGTACTTCCAATGCTCATTTTAAGCTTTGATGCCCATTACAATGCATACATTCTTTGTACACACTGGCCCATATATTCAGAAGAGTTGCACATGGCGCAACAGTGTTGTGCCATGCGCAACCCACCAATGCACCCCGGCATGATATTCAAATGGGGATTGTGCCGGAGCGCATCAGTAATGTATGTGGTGCAGGTGGGGGAGTGTGCCCATGCATACTCCGCACATCCCAATATTCAGCCCGGGATGTGTTGAGTCCATGCATGCGCAACCCCTACTTGTGCTGCACACAGGTGAGAAAAAAAAAAAGGAACAACAGATGGCCACCCACAGGTGAGCTGCCGTACTACAAGGTGCAACATGATGGCTGCCAACTGTGGGTGGCCACCTGAGCTCTGGCTGCACCTTTGTGATGGCACCACCCCATGCCCAATCACAGGCATCTGTTGAATGAAAAGCAGTCCAATATCCCTGGTGGTCCAGTGGACTGCTTGCAGCCCAATCGTGAGCATATGTAATAATAAGGAGAGCTCCAATATCCCTGGTGATCCAGCAGTACCCCCCCTCTCCACCCACCCACTGAGCCCCACCGCCCCACTACCCGGTCAGCGGAAGCACCCCACCTGTCGCCCCGCTGCCTGCCGACTGACACTGTATGGTAGGGCTGTACACCCATTGGTCCACAACGTGAGCCAATGGGTGTGCAGCCCATACCATACTACACAGTCGAGATATGTGAATGGATCCATTAACATATCTGGACTGTGTAGTATGGTACAGGCTGCATGCCCTTTGGTTCACACTGTGGACCAATGGGCGTACAGCCCTACCATACACTGTCAGTCGGCCGGGGGCAGGGTGACAGGCAGGTGAGGTGCTGCCACCCGCCACTGACTGGGGGGAGCGGGGCGGTGGGGCTCAGTGGGCAGATGGGGAGGGGGGACCACTGGAGCACCAGGGATATTGGAGCTCTCCTTATTATTACATATGCCCACGATCGGGCTGCAAGAGGTCCACTGGACCACCAGGGATATTGGATGATTAATTAACTCTACATATGCCCGCGTTGGGCAGAGGGATGCATTGCTGAGCTGTGCAGTGGGCGTTGGTCCCCAACAGCTGCTGCCTGGCAGGGCACCAGGCACAAGTTGCCAGGGATTGGCGCACCTGCATGAAAATGGGGTCATAATGACATGCAAATTGTCCCATTTGTGCCTTGCATACATTATGGCCTCATAGGAGGCAGTATAGCACAGTGGTCTAAGGCTCTGAGCTGCAAATCTGGTGACATCCAGCAGACCAGACCTGGGTTTGAATCCCACAGCTTCCACTTGCATACTGTGTGACCCTGAGCAAGTCATTTAACCTCCTTGTGCTCCCAGGTCACTCCTGTAAAAAAGCTTTCAGCTTAGTGTGCTATACCTGGTTAAAAAACAACTAAATAAAAAAAAAATTTGCATGTGCACTTTTGAATATCATGGTTGTTGCACATAGCGCAACGGAACTTGCACTAGCGCTTCCCCCTACTCCACTCTGGTCACTTGCACTGGTGCAGTGCCACTGCGCCATGCACACTGCGGGTGGCCATGGTGTGATATTCAATGATGCTGTGCCATGGCGCAGCTCTGTTGAATATCGCCCAGTCAACGCCCCTGCGCCGCTAAGTTGCACTGCGCCCAGGCTTGTGCCACAGCCTGCTGCAGTCTGAATATCCAGGCCACTGTGTTTCTCTATGTAGCTGTTCGGCAAAAACAGGGTATTTGCTTCTGTTACTGTTACAGTTACTGTTTCCACTTGCGCTTATGTTCCAATTTGCATTGCCTTTCCCGTGTATGCCACCATGTGTGTTACCCTTTGCGTTGTCATTTGCGTTCACATTTTTGTTACTGTTACCATTTGCGTTTCCACTACTGTTTCTATTTGTGCTTTTGTTTGCATCACCATGCGCATTGCCATTTGCGTTTCCGGCAGACCTTTCATTTGCGTTTCTGTTTCTCTTTCGCTTTGCGTCTTCCTTGCTGTTACTGTTACCATTTGTGTTTGCAATTGCATTACTGTGCCCATGCGCATTATGGTTTGCATTTCCATGTGCGCTTGCATTTCCTTTTGCGTTTCTGTTTCCTTTGCTGTTATTGTTGCTGTTACCATTACCATTTGTGTTTACAATTGCTGTACTGTGCCATGCACTTTCTAGGTTTGTGTTTCCGTATGCGCTTCTGTTACCATTTCCATTTCTGTTTCCTTTGGTGTTATTCTTCATGTTAACCTTACCATTTGCATTTACAATTGCGTACCATGCCCAGCGCCATGCTTTATGCCACGGTGGGCTTGCGTTTATGTTTCCGTTTCGTTTCCTTTCCCTTTCCTTTTGCTGTGACACTTAACATTTCCATTTAAAATACCGCTGCCATCACTATTCATGTTACCAGTTGCATTTTCGTATGTGCTTGAATGTCCGTTTGCATCACAGTTCACTTCGGCATCACTTTGCGCTTGCGTTTCTAGGAACGTTTCCTTTACCATTTACATTTGTGTTACCATGTGCACCACTGTTGGCACTTCTGTTTGTGTTGCTGTTCTTGTTACTATGTCACAAGACATCACATGGTGGCCCCGTGCTCCCACCGCCACATTACATTCACTATTGCATGTCATCATTCTCAAAAAGAAGGGAAATTAGAGGCAAAAAACTCTGTTTAATGCATCAGTTTGGGTTGTTCCACAGTGACAAAAGTGAGGAAATTTAGTGTTAGGGTTGAAAGCCCTCTTTGGACCCTTCCAGCCCAGCCCCCCAACCGGCATTGGGGTGTGCATTGGGGTCGTCAAGTCCTAACTCTCACCCCATTCTCCTATTCCTCAGCTTCTTTACACATGTGATGGGGTGAGAGTTAGGGCCGATGACCCCAACACGCACCCCGATGCCAGTTGGGGGGGTGGGCTAGAGGGCTCCAAGGAGGGCTTTCAAGCCTAACACCAAATTTCCTCGCTTTTGTCACTGTGGAACAACCCTAACTGATGCATTAAATGGAGTTTTTTGTCCATATATATATATATATATATATATATATATATATATATATATATATATATTTATACACATATATTAGGTATTCTGCATTATGCTATTTGCTACCAATGTAACACAGCAATTTAAAGGAAAATGCCAAAACTTTAAAAAGCATGTGCTGTGCAATGGTTTTTTGGTTTTTCTGATTGTTTCTGGCATTTTGTTTCCTGTGCCAGTGGCAATGTTTTTTTTTTCCTGCCAGTTTTATGTCCACTAGAGGTAGTCGTGCGGGCTTCTTTTATTGCCTTTGATCTGTTGGGATTTTCCCAGGAAAGTAGTTAAGGTGTTACCAGTTGTTTAGAAAGAAGTGGCTGACTTTATGGAGGGGGACATCAGCCCAGTTCTGGGACTAAACATGCAGCACATCTCAACAGAGGTCTTCACTGGGGGGGCGGGACACACCACTAGAGCAAGAGAGTTTCAGAGGCATCCAGGACTGCATCCAGGGTACTGCATTCCAGGCACAAAGCAAGGCAGCTGGTGCAGACAAGACAAGAGAGTAAAAGTCAGAAATACTGTAGCCACAGAACCAAAAATGACCACTTTAAAAAAAGGGAAAACAAGTACTGAATTAGTGTATGAGAAGTGATTTTATTAAAGAGCTGGCAACAAACAACAAACAAAGACCTCTGTGCTTCGAATCCATGCAGATTCTTTCTCAGGGAGAGGGCTCATATCAGCAATATAGACTGCTTAAATTGCATAGTCCTAGAGTCATATCCATACATACTGTAAGTGCTACTGCTAATGAGTTAGATCCATCATAGAACTATGAGTAAACCCCCTTTAACAATCACTTAATAGTGCAGAAAATGTGCCAATATCTAAATTATACAACTATATGGAAATTAATAAAAGCCCTAGAAAAGGGGAATAAAAACTCTGTTATGAGATAAATGCAAAGGATATATATATATATATATATATATATATATATTATAGAGGCGCAATCACGCCCTTATTGTTAGGGTTGAGTAGGCACTTTAATGTTAAACCTCAATTTTTGCACATTAATAACTTTACAACCACTTAATGAATTTGCACGAAATTTGGAATGTGTAGTCTGGTATGGTTGGTCTTATGATTAACCAAGTTGCATTTTGGTCGGACTTACAGTTTGTGCACAGCGAAGCACTAAAAAATGTTTTTTTTTGCCACTTTTGCCACATTTTTTCCCTATGGCACTGCGACCACACTGTTTGATATTTTGGTCTGAAATATGGAACATAGAAAGAGAGTGGGTCAAAGAACAATCCAGTATCAGTTTGGTTAAAAAATATTTATCCGTTCCATATTTAATTTTTAATGTTTGGTTTCTGAACATGCTCAGTTCACTCGAAAATTTATATGTATATTTTTCAAACTAGGATTGGGCTCACGGTCAAGGATTTTGTCAGCTCATGGATGAGGATTTAAAAAAATTCTAGTCCATCAGAAAAAGTTCTTGTCTGAAATCCGCCATCTTGTTTTCATTTTTCCCCCCATACAAAATGTCATAGCTTTCTCCACGGGTGGCTTTTTGGTGTAATGAGGCCTGGGTTTTGTTCAGGGTAATGCCCTCTACAAGCCTATACATTTGGTTTGCTTAATTGTGTCCAAAAAAATAGCCTTTTAAAATTTAAAAATTCTTTGACCGCGACTCGCTAACGATCCTCCTTCGCGAGGTGACAAAATCCTAGTCCACCAGCTGATCCTCTTTTGCGAGGCTGCAAAATCCTTGTCTGTCACTTTGTGATCAGATGGCTCTTCTCGTGGATGAGGATTAAGCTGACAGTCAAGCATTTTGCTACCTCGTGAAAGAGGATCGGCTCATGGACTAGGATTCTGTCAGCTCACGAAAGAGGATTGGGTTTTTGAATCCTCTGTCGTGAGGTGACATAATCACGGTCCGCGAGCAGTCAAAATCCTAGCCCACAAGCTGATCCTCTTTCACGAGGTAGCAAAATCCTTGACCGTCACTTTGTGACCAGATGGCCCTTCACGCAGTCAAGGATTGACTCACGGTCAAGGATTTTGCTACCTCGTGAAAGAGGATCAGGTGACAGACTAGGATTTTGTCAGCTTGAGAAAGGGGATTAATTTTTTGTATCCTCTTTCATGAGGTGACAAAATTGCAGTCCACAAGCTATCAAAATCGTAGTCCACCATCTGATCCTCTTTCGTGAGGTAGCATAATCCTTGACCATCATTTAGGGACCAGATGGCCAAAATGTGACGGTTGAGGATTTCTCATGGATGGTGATTTAGACAGCTTTCGGATAGAGATGGATCTGATGGTCAGGGATTTTGCTACCTCACAAACTAGGAATTTTTAAACTTTGAAAAACTTTCCCACTGCATTGTAACATAATGGTTTGGTCTTTTGACTTGCAATTTTCAGGGTATTAAGAGGATGCCCTAGAGATGTGAATTATGCTATTGAGGTACTGGAAAGTTAAGTGGGTCCATAGATATGCCATCACAAAGTTGAGATGTTTTCCATAGGATAACACTGCGGCACCTGTCACGCCTTTCCATGCCCATGTCTCAAAAATGATTTGAGATACAGATTTTTCTTCATAAAAATTCTTAGACCCCTATAGTCCTAACTCTCACCCCATTCTTCCTTACTGTACCATGTCAACCTGTTTACACACAGAATGTGGTGGGAGTTGGGACTCATGACCCCATGGCACACCCCAGCTTCTGTCAGTCTGTGGAGGATGGGGATGGTGGGGGAGTGGGGGGTTAGGGGCTCAAACCTAACGTCTCATTTCCCCACTTTTGTCACTTTAACCCTAACTGATGCAATAAATGAAGTTTTTTTAATGAATATTTATATATATAAATATTCTTTGCGAAAAACTTCGATAATGAATCAGTTAGGGTCGATACCACAGCGACAAAAGCAGGGAAATGAGGCATTAGGGTTTCCAACCCTAATGTCCCACCCCCTGGGTTCCCACCGCTACCACCCCACCCTATCCCCCACCCTCCACACACCTACAGGCATAGGGATGTTCCATGGGGTCATAAGGCCCAATGCTTGCTCCATTCCATGTGTAAACATGCTTGCATGCTACAGTATAGGACAATGGGGTGAGAGTTAGGCCTTATGACCCCATGGCACACCCCAATGCCTGTAAGTGTGTGGAGGTTGGGGGGATGGGGTGGTAGGGTTGGGAACCCAGGGGTGAGGCATTAGGGTTGGAAACCCTAACACCACATTTCCCTGCTATTGTCACTGTGGTATCCACCCTAACTGATGCATTAACAAACTTTTTGGTAAAGAATTTCCCTTCTTTTTCAGATAGTATAACTGTATCCTCAGTGTACTGTGGGAGTGCAGGGTACTTTGGACCCTGTGCTCCCATCTCTCCATTGATATAGTACAACACTGTCCATAAGTCATAGAGGGAGGACAGGGTCCTTCGGTTCTTGTGCTCCCATACCACAATTCTGAGAGTACAACAGTGCCCATATGTCATGGGGGAGTGCAGGGTCCACATCCAACAATCCAGAGAGTACAACAGTGTACTTACGTCATGGTGGGAGCGCAGCATCCTATAGAAACCCTGTGCTCCCATCCCTCCATTGAGGTAGCACAACAGTATCCATATGTCATGGTGGGAGCAGTGTCCAAGGATCACAGGGTCCAGATAGTACAATACTGTCTATATATCACAGTGTGAAAGCAGGGTCCTTTGGACCCTGCACTCCCATCCCTCCATTGAGATAGTACAACAGTATCCATATATTACAGTGGGAGGCAAGGTCCTTTGGATCCTGTGCTCCCATCCCTCCATCTAGATAGCACAACAGTGTGAAAATGGGAAACAATGGCAAAGTTGCAAGTGTGCATAGAAACTGCATAATGAACGCTAGTAATGCGCTCATTTTGTGGAGCTGTTTCACAAAATTTTCAACATCAGCATTATGGGACCTCCCCTCATGAACAGTACCACTGTAATTTTGCTAATCCATCCCAAAAGTTGATTTTGCAGCTACCACACCATTCTGCACCACAGGTGTGAAATAACATTCCAGACAGGATGTGCAAAATGACAGCTGTTCTGTTCATAAGGTGGTGTGAAGAAATGGCAATGCTGAAAATCTTAAGTCAAAATTTGAAAAACTGGTAAAGTTATGAGAGTGCATAGAAAGTGAGCAACGCATGCTCGTAATGTACTCATTTTTGGGAATTTTTTCACCACATTTTTAACATGGGTTTTATGGGTCCTCCCCTCATGAACAGTGGCACTGTCATTTTGTTAATCTGTTCCAAAAGTTGATTTCGCACAGCGACCACGCCATTCTGCACCACAGGTGCAAAAACACATTTTGGGCAGTATGTGAAAAATGACAGCTGTACTGTTCATTAGGAGGTGTTATTTAAAAGAGGATGTTCTGGCTGTTGGAGCAAGTTTTGCGCTACAATGCCCTGCTAAAGTTAAAATTATATATCAAGGTCAGACTTAAATATTTTTTTACCCAGATCAATTGACGTACTTTTTGAGATCACAAAATAAAGAACAAGAAGCGATGGACTCAATGAATTCAGACTCAGACCTAGTTGCTTACTGCTACTCAAATTGAAACCAGATTTGAAAATGTAGAAAATGTAACAAGTACTTAAATAATTGAGATTAGGAAAAGTTTTTTCTGTTTTTCTTTTTTGAAAGGTTTCAGTTAATGGAGATAAATTAATATTAGTATAAATATAAATGATAATGAATGGACTGTTAAGGTTGAATTAAGCTATATTTTGTTTTCCAATTTTTTTGTCAGCAGCCACCAAGTGTGAAAATGATAATAACATTTCTAAATCTCAGATTGAATCCCAGAGATGGGGACTGTAACATAATATACGTACTATGAACTGGTGTGTATATATTTAAAAAAATCTATAGAAAAAAATAAGGAGGTGTTAAAAAATGCAAATGATGAACATCTGGGCCCAGATATTCAAAAGGGTTGCGCATGGCGCAACAGTGTTGCACCATGCACAACCCACTGATGTGCCCCGATGTGATATTTAAAAGGAAAAAGTGCACCTGCACAAATCCCGATGCACCGGGGCGCATTAGTAATGTATGCAGGCACAGGTGGGGGGGGCGTACCCATGCATAAACTGCACAGCCCGATATTCAGCCCGGGCCATGCAGAGTTATTCAGGTGCAACCCCTACCTGTGCCTGCACAAAGTTACGATAAAAAAAAAAGGAACAAGTCGAGGGCCACCCACAGGTGAGCTGCCGCATTGCAGGGTGCAACACAGCAGCTGCCACCTGTGGGTGGCCCTGGATGTGTTCCCGCCGCACCTGGCAGCGCCCCCATGCCCCGCTCATGGGCTGAAGTGTCACCCCCTGAGTAGCCCGATCGTGGGCATAACAAAAGCTCCCCACTCCCTGGTAGCCCGATCACAGGCATAATGGTATTCCCCCCTATTAGCCCGATCATGGGCATAACCAAATGTCCCCCCACCCCGAGTAGCCCATCATGAGCATCAGACCTCACCCCCAAAGTCCAATATCCCTGGTGGTCCAGTGGACCATGAGTAGCCTGATCGCAGGCGGCATCCTCACCCCCCCACGTCCAAAATCCCTGGTGATCTAGTGGCCCCACACCCCACCTGCCCATGGATCCCCACCACTCCGCTCCCCCCATCAGCCAGCAGGTGGCAGCACCCCAACTGCCTGCCCCCCGCCGACTGACAGCTCGGTAGGGCTGCATGCCCATTGGTTCAGAGCATGAGCCAATGGGCGTGTAGCCCATACATAGCTGGAGTGACTTGTAGAGGAGCTGCATGCCCATTGGCTCATGCTCTGAACCACTGGGCATGCAGCCCTACTGAGCTTTCAGTCAGTGGACAGTGGGCGGCAGGCGGTGGGGTGCTGCCACCTGCTGGCTGATGGGGGAGCGGGTGGTAGGGCTCTGTGAGTGGATGGGGGGGCCACTAGATCACCAGGGATTTCAGATGGGGGGTGAGGATGCTGCCCATGATCGGGCTACTCACAGTCCACTGGACCACCAGGGATATTGGACTTTGGGGAGGTCTGATGCCCACGATCGTGCTACTTGGGGGTGGGGGACATTTTGGTTATGCCCGGATCGGGCTAATGGGGGAAAATATCATTATACCCATGATCGGGCTACTTGGGGGTGGGGATGTTTCAGTTATGCCCACAATCGGGCTGCTCGGGGGGGAGAATACTGTTCTGCCTGTGATCGGGCTGCTCGGGGGGGGACACTACTGTTCTGCCTATGATCGGGCTGCAGGGGGCGTCTGTCCCAGATGGCTGCTGCCTGGCAGGGTGCCAGGCGCAAGTCGTTGGGGATCGGCACACCTGCATGCTAATGGCATGCAAATGGGGCCATAATCAGATGCAAATGGCCCCCCGTGTGTCTTGCATAAATTATGGCCCAATTTGCATGTCACCCTTTGAATATCGCAGGTGCTGTGCATGGCGCAATGGAACTTGCACCACCGCATCTCAATGCTCCACTCTGACCACTTGCGCTGGCGCAGTTCCACTGTGCCATGCACAGTGGGTGTGGCCAGGGGGTGATATTCAAAGAAGTTGTGCCATAGCACAACTCCATTGAATATCGCCCCAGCCACACCCCTGTGCAACTATTTTGAGTGGTGCAGGGGCTTGCACTACAAAATTGGGCAGTTTGAATATCTGGGCGCTGGAGTGAAAATATAAAACATTGGTGAAGTTACAAATGTACATAGAAACTGTGCAACACATGCTCATAATGCAGTCATTTTTGGGAATTTTTTCACCAAATTTGCAATATGGGCTTTTTGGGATCCCATCTCTTGCACAGTTGTACTGTCATTTTGCAAATTGGTCATGAAAGGTGATTCCATGCAGTGACCATGAAATCACCTTTTGGTACCGAGAAACAAAGCGACATTTCATGAGGAGAGGTCCCAAAAACCCCATGTTTAAAATTTGGGGCAAAAATTAAATTGGCTGAGATATCAACCTAAGTTGAACCCCCATTGACTCCCATTATATGGCTTACCTTGATTTCTTCAGTTTGCAGTTGGACTTTGAAAAGGGCAGATGTGTTCCCAGTCCATGGAAAATCACCAATCCTGGCCTCCTGATGGTAAGTATGGGTGAGGGGGGTGCAGGGAGATGGGTGCACAGAGGGAGGGTGGAAATGGTGTGGGGGTCTTGGGAGACTACATGGGATGGTTTCCTTTATTACAGTTATTTTTACAGGTTTTATTATAGGTATTGGGCACACTGGGGTGGGCTCCCAGTGTGCCACATAAGTTTAGGGGATAATCATGCTGACAAGGGGTTTGGGCACCCCAGTTGGTAATAAAAGTGGGCTGAGGGGGTATCATCTGACACCAAGAGTGGGCATCCCAGTGTCAGAAAGGTTGAACTTATAAAAAAATTAATATATTGGCAGACTGGGGTGGGCTCCTAATGTACGTAACACTGAGGGGAGTACAGATCAACACAGGGATTGGGCACCCCATGTAGGAAAATGGGGTGGGCAGACTAGATCAGTGCAGGATCCTGCATCTAAATGTGTGCTAATTTCAATGCAGGATTGAAGTACTCTAGTGTACCGCACAATGCTTTTCTAAAGGAAAGCACTGTGCAGCTCATTACAGTACTTTGATGCAGGATCCTGCATTGAAATTTGCGCACATTTCAATGAAGGATTTTCCATCAAAGAAAATACCTCGGGGGATGGTTTTCTTCTTTCCACAGGTTTTCATACATAACTAATACATTTGGGCACACTGGAGTGGGCCTGCATGCCCAGTAGATACCATGGCTAAAGTATTAAAGTACACAGTGTGGGTCTTACATGACTCTGCAGCTGGCAACATAAGTCCCAGCTGTGGTGCAGAAGTCAAGAAAATACCGCTCTTCTCATTTAGAGAACGGACTCCAAAAAAACTTCTTTGGGTCCAGCTTAAAACTCAAAACAATCATTAGAAAACATCTAAAAAGGTTCTCTTTAGCTGTTTTCTGATTCTTTTTTGTGTTTAAAATGTTCGGAACTTTGACATCCTTGCTAAACGGCAAAACAAAATGATGGCTGCAACACAGCTCAATCAATTGGAGGACTGTGAACTGTGCAAAAAATACCAGCATTCTTTGCAAAAAGAAGCTGGTATGTTTTGCACTGTAGTCCTATATGAAAATAAGCTGCTATTTTTTGCACAATACTCCTATTGTGCAAAAAATACATCTGTCATGCCTGACGTAAATTTTCCCATAGGAAATAATGAGAAAATTGAAAATGTCATAATTTTTGAATGGATTAATATTTTTTCACTAAACCTTCAAAAGGCACAGCTGTGACCCAATGGTTTTCTACCCTAAACATTTAAGACCAGTTCCTAAGGCCGTTTCTGAGATCCAGGGTGACAAAGAAATGTTTGCAAAAATTTATTTTTCTGTTTATTCAACACTTTATATTTCAAAAACCACTGGATGGATTCCCATGAACTTTGGGTGGTCAATAGTCCTATCCCTAGCAATTATGCTTGCCAAATTACATGAAAACCCATTGAACAGCTCCAAAGTTATTAAAGTTCAAAGTTTGGACTTTAACACAGAAATGCCATTTCACCCTAAGTATACTGGCGTGATCATATTAGTATAATATATATATATATATATATATATATATTGTATATTTATAAAATCAGTAGGAAAAAGAAGCCCATCGAGTGGCCAAAGATCATCAGGTGACCGTGTATATCAGGAGCGACCGCACACCTGCACTTTTACCCCCTAAAAACTATTTTACTATTTTATAAGATAGATAACTCCATTTAGGATGTAGTGGGTCGGTTTGATATATGCACGCCTTTGGGTGGTTGACGCATGAGGTTGTACCCAAGGCGTGTATAATTGGGAGCATGACCACACACCTAAGAGCGGGTTATCTATTACATGTATAGATGTACAGATAGATAGATAGATAGATAGATAGATAGATAGATAGATAGATAGATAGATATCTAGATATACTCCAATCTTAGAGTCAGTTAATTACAATGTGAAGATACATCTGAAGTGCAATTGCTAAGTTGATTCAAAATGAGACAGGTAATCCAAAAATGAACAATAAATTGGCCTAGAAAAAAAAAACAATGTTTGACTACTTTATAAAATGTCTAAAAATAAGAAATAAAAAAGAGAGGAAAACAAGAAATATCAATGTT
Organism: Neoceratodus forsteri; assembly: GCA_016271365.2. Lineage (NCBI taxonomy): Eukaryota > Metazoa > Chordata > Ceratodontiformes > Ceratodontidae > Neoceratodus > Neoceratodus forsteri. The sequence continues at coordinate 1,107,650,689 of CM057456.1, read as the reverse complement.
TAAATATGTTTAAAGATAAGGTATACCCTCTGGGTATAAATCACCCATTGTATAAATGACCTGTCTCCTCTCTTAGCTGAGGGTGGAACCCAGTCTAACCCCATAAATCTGAATGTGATCACAACAGAGTTGTGAGCAATGGTCCAATGAGAGCCAGCTGAGGTATGACATTTGGCATGCAGGATGGACCGTACATGTTCTTGGATACATTCCTTCATAGGACGTGTAGTGCGTCCTACATACAGTTTGGCACAGGGGCACCACAAAGCATAAACAACATAAGGAGCTCTGCAGGTGATGCGATGTTTAACCTCAACAAAATTATTAGTGGTGGGACTTGCAAACGTCTTATCTTCCTGAGCATTTGATACTGTTGACCACAATAGTCTACTGGGTAAGCTTTCTAGTGTCGTACTTGATCCAAACGCAGCAAAATGGTTTAGATGCTACCTCACAGAAAGGCATCAGCAATTGAAGGTGAAGGCCTTACCTCCACTTGTGTATGAATTAGCAAAGGCATGCCACAATACTCCATACTGGGCCCATTACTGTTGACAATATCTATCAATTACCTGGGCCAAAACATTACCAACACCTGCCTCCATTTCTACGTGGATGACATGGTACTCTATACTGCAAGCCCAGACCCAGATACAGCCATGCAATCCCTACAAGATAAGGTTAACCTATTACAAATTAACCTTCATGCATCCAAGTTACTTTTAATGCAGTCAAAACCAAATATATGGTGTTCTCGCAGAAACCAAGCACTACCTCCTCAGTATCTGGCATCAGCACATTCACCAACAAAATAATTGAACCTTCATGCATCTTTAAATACCCAGGCATGTGGTTGGACAATAAACTCACATTTAATGCTCCCATAGATGCCCTTTGCAAGAAGCTACTGCAGAAACTGGGTTTTTACTTTGTAACAAATCCTGCCTAAACTGAGATGATAAGAAAGCTTTGGTACAGACTACATTCCTTTCTTTGCTGGACTATGGCAACATAATTTATAGAAGTGCTGCAGCCACATCACTGGGCAGCTTAGATGTCTTCTACCACAGAGCTCTCTGCTTCATCAGCGAGATCCCTGCCCTCACGCACCACTGCCTCCTATATAAGGAAGTACAGTAGGTTGGCCATTGCTTGGAACTAGAAGACTAAGACACCTAAATCTCTGGATCTTTAAAGCCCTACCTAATTCCCTATATAGATATATCTCTTCACTCCTCCACAGGCTCAAGGTCAATATGCACTTAGGCTGCATAATGCTATCATGCTTGATATCCTGAGGCACTTCACAAAATATGGGAAAATGGCTTTTAGCTGGACAGCCACTTCAGCATGGAATGACCTTCAGAAACTAAATTACCCATCCTGGTCTGTACCTCTCACTTCCAAACTCTTCTACACCAGCACAGCACTGATAAATGTGTGCGCCTTTAATATGGCACTCGATTATGACATTATGAGTAGCAGTCTCTGTGACCACCTCTCTCTTCATGTATTAAGCTACTTCACTGTCTGCTAACCCTAAGTTGTTTTATTTTCAAACATCCTGTAACAAATAGATGACTCTAAGACTTAAATCTGTTATCCTTCTCCCAACACTTAACTGTTATTCCTTGCTTTTGTATTCAGTTCTTATGTTGTATGTATTTTGCACCATCTGATGATTATTGTATCTCTATACTGTAATTTCAGACTGTATGTATTGTTTCTGCTGTCCTGCCCAGGACCTCTTTGCAAATGAGCTTTTGCTCAATGGAGCATTTCCTGGTAAAACAAAACAAAATATATATACATTGACAGATATTGCAGGAGTGGCATTTACTGAATCCAGAAAACAAGATTCCAGAAGCATTTCCAGTTTGTTAGGTGGCTTTTGGCCACAAAGTAAGATATTCTCTTACCCCTGAGGGTGAGCACCTGAAATGTCCTTAAGGTCAGGATCTGTATGGAGAATAGGTCAAAGCCTCCTCAAAACCCTAGTTGCCTCAGGAGATATTGTGTTACATTCAGTAACAAAGTTGATATGATTGGGCTGCGAACCTTGTCTGGTTTTGGGTACAAGTAGTTCTTTTCTGTTCTGCACTGCATCCCAGGGACTAGATGGACTGGTGTTTACTATGTACTATATACATAGGGTTCCACTATGTGCACTTGCCTTAATCTACAGCCTGCACAGTGGTGTAATATATGTGGTGTACCTCCCCCTTCTTATCCTTCTTAAACAGTGCTGTGACTGCAGACAAACATACTGCTTCTCTACATATCCCAAGTATGCCCCTTTCTATCATTTGCACATCTTCAGTGCCGATCTCCGCAGGTCACTCTTCTGCATGGTGCAGTTCATGGCTTTGCTTATAATTCTGGCTCATATGTGCATATTACTGGTATAGCACACTCAATGTGTTATCTACATGGCACTCATAGTATCATCTACATGACACTTATACACCACAAGCTGTGGATCAGGCCCTTCATGTCTACTGTTTCTGCTGGTAGGTTATTTTACAGGCTCACTACCCTCTTGGAGAAGAAGCACCTCCTAACATTATCCCTGCATGTAGCAGCTCTGAGCTTGAAGGCATTTCCCCATTTCTTGCTGGAGGACACAAGGACACAAGATCAAATATCTCTGTTCAAGCTTCTCAATGCTCTTGAGTATGCAGACATTTTGATTGGGCTTGGATAACAACTAAATTTCTTAACAATAGTGTTATATCCTATATATAATTGTTCATTAGTGAATACTGTACTGTAATTCAATATCTATGTGATGGTGCTGTGATCTCCTTTCGGTCTAGAACATCACTATAAGTTAACATTTTGGTCAAATGTTTAATCCTGAAAATAAGCAGCTTTGACATCTGTTAGCACTGTACAGTGTCAGCCAGAGATATGTCCCAATACTGAATATCCCTGATTAGAAGCCACCCTCTTTTAGAAACCACCCTCTGTTAGAAACCACAGACAAGATTTGCAATTTGTAATAGAAGCCACCCTCTAATAGAAGCTGTGGCTACTAATCATGATAGTGTGTGGTCTTTTTTGTTTCATCATCTCTGCCTTTTCAGCACTTACTGTTTGTTGCTGTTGAGTCATGACTCAGAGGCAGGCATAATCTTGCAGTGCAGTAAATGTATTAATCATTTTATGAAAATAATTTAAAAATAAATTATAGTGGCATGGTAGTACCACTATAGTTAGGGTTGAATAGGGTGTTTAATGTTAAACCCCTAACTTTGCACATTAACAGATTCACCCCTGTTCAATAGAATTGCATGAAATTTTGTGTGCATGGTCTGGAGAGCAAGGCCTATTGATCTGGCAACCTTTGTTCCAGTCAAATGTGGGGATTCTGAGATCCAGATAGTGCAAATTTAGGAAACACAGAAACATAGAATTTGTTGGCAGATAAAGACTGCTTGGCCCACCCAGTCTGCCCATTTCCCTACCCACTATAATATCGTAGACCCCACTTGATCTTTGACTTAGTCCTCCTTTCCCTAATGACAAAGGTTCACTTATGCCTATCTCATGCGTTCTTGAATCATGAATGAGGAAAAATTGTTTATTTTCACTGTTTGGTTTGCTCTCATCTATAGCCCTGATGGTTTGGAATTTGTATTCGAGAATTTTATGGTACAAAGGGCTTGTTCTATTATGGTGCCTTTCATTGGTTTGGTGAAAAAATATTAATCCATTCCCAAGTTCTAAGCATTTGAAGCTTCAGTTCTGAGCATGCTCAGTCGGGTCTTTCTAATAGATGTTTGCTACAGTATGAAAGGAGAATTTGGCCATATGAAAAAGGATTTGTATTCATGAGGCCAAATTCCTGTTTCATGAGAAAAAATGATTCTTTCATATGGTGGGAATCTTGTTTCAGTTAAAAAAAACATCTTTCAAAACCCATAAAAATGATGCTCTCAATGCACACAAACACATGTATCTAGCTAAATGGGACCTGTTTAGCTCTATTCTGGATTATTTATTTGAAAAATGACCCCCAAATGTATTTTTGAGACATCCCAATCCCAAAAATCCTTAGTGAGTCTACTTTTGTGAGCTTATTTTCTTCTTTTATGAGGCCCACAAAAGAGAAACAGGGCCATATGAAAGAATTTAACCTCACAAAAGAGGATTTTAGACTTATTTTTTTCCACATTCTTCCATCATGAGAAGGCATCCTCTTTCATGAGCTCAAGAAAATCTCACAAAATAGGATCTTCTCATGAAGAAAACATTTGGACTTATTTTTTTTCACATTCTTCTCTAGTGACAAGACATCCTGTTTCACAAGGTCACAAAAATCTCATGAAACAAAAAGGAGGGCTCACAAAACATGATTTTGGACTTAGTTTTTTTGTACACAGATGGACTTCTGCACATCTACAGTACATCTCTACAAACACAGTACTGCAAGGCTTACAAGGTTTGCAAGGCCCTGTGCTTCTACACCAACATGGATTCTTCAGTTGCTGCATGGCTTGGAGGCCCTGCATGCCTGCATCCATATCCACACAGAGCTACAGGGCCCAGAGAGTCCTGTGTGTCTGCAGCCTGATGGACTCAACATTGGTGAAGGGCATCTATACACACTTGGAAGCTTCAGAACCTACATGAATGAGGATACGGTTGTACTGTCTCAAACAGAAAGGAAATTTGTTGCAAAAGAACTGTGTTAATGCACCAGTTAGGGTTCAGCTTATAGCAACAAGAACAGGGAAATGTAGTGTTCCAACCCTAAATTGGCTTCCCCTACCTCTTAATCTACCTCACTCAGAATTAAGTCCCTAAATCTGTCACAACTCCTCACTGAACTCACTCAGCTCAACCCACATTCTTTAAACCACGCCTTGCTGGATCGGATTCTCTCTTCCTACCCACACTACATCATGGCTTCAGGTATACTACCTGATGCTTTTGGTGATCATTATATGACAAACTGCATCAGAAAAGTCCAGCATCCTCCATCCACCAAAGAATATGTGGTCTTGATCCTTATGGTCACTATCCACAGATGCTTTACTAAGCAACCTGTATGCAGCAAATTGGTTATCCTTGCTCAGTGTCCCAGACACAGACACTTCCCTTTCCCTCTTCTATTCAATCTTAACCTCTGTCTGGGACAAACATGTCCCTGTCTGGAAGGTCAGGTTTAAGTCTTCCCAACATTCTTGGATTACCACTGACCTCATCAATTTGTGCCGGACCTGGGATCAAGCTTGGGCTCAGTTCAAATTCTCCTGCTCTCTGTCGTACCTTCACACCTACAGAGCTCTTAGAAACTCATGTACTAAGACCATTTGAACTGCTTAACTCTACTTCAAAGCCAATCTCCAGAGCAATCTCAACTGTCCCATCAAGTTTTGGAAGGTGATCCATTCTTTGTTTGATTCCCTAACCCAATATGCGCCTCCTTTCCTTACAGTAAATGGTACACCAGCCTCTGACACTTCCTCTGTTGCTACTCACCTCAATGCGCTTTTTACCAACTGTGCTCTCCCCTTTTCACCCCCTCTCAATTCATCTCTCACCCTTTTGTCTCCACACTCTACTCTCTCTTCCCCCGCTGTGTGGTTTCATTTCTCTCCTGTATCTGTGCAGAAAACCCTACTTGCCCTCCTTTCACTCAAACCATCCAAATCTAGTCCTGATGGTCTAGACTCCAAAGTCCTCCATTTCTCAGCTCCTGCCATTGTCTCCCCCTCACTCATCTCTTTAACCACTTTTTCACCTTAAGTGCCGTCCTACAGGCTTGGGAGCTGGCCAAAGTTCTCCCTCTTCATAAAGGTGGTGATCCCTCCTCTCATGGAAACTACTGTCCCATCTCCCTCCTCCTCTCTTTTGCAAAGCTGCAAGGGAAGTTGGTCAACACATGTCTGTCTGACTCCTCCAAGGTCTTCTCTCAGCTCCAGTCTGGTTTTTAGAAACATTTCACCATCTCCTCCCTCCTACATGTCACTGACTCTGTCCTCTTGGGATAAATCAGGGGCACACTTCAGCAGCTATTTTTATTGATCTAGCCAAAGCATTTGATTTGGTGGCCCACCCGCTTCTCCTTGACAAGCTGAGTTCTGCTGGCTGATCAGACTGTGCTATTAGGTGATGTCTCTCTTACTGCTTGGGCCATCAGCAGTCAGTGTAGGTTGGTGATACGCTGTCCCCTCCACTTGCCATACAGGCTGGGGTCCCACAGGGCTCCATCCTGGGTCTCATCTCTTCTCCATTTTTCTCAACAACCTCCCCTCAGCCTGTGTCAATTCACATATACATATGTATGCAGATGACACTGTTCTCTACACTTCAGGCCCAGCAAAAAAGGCAGTTGAAGTCACACTCCAGCCAGATTTCACAATGCCTCTTATTGGTTACAAAACAACCAACTTTGAGTCAACACTAAGAAAACAGTGTCCATGACCTTCAGCTCCAACCAGAAACTGTTTAGGCTTGTGTCCCTCCCCTCTTTCACCACCCTGGATGGTTCTTCCCTTGATGTGGTCCATTACTTTAATTACCTTGAGGTATGGCTTGATAGCAGAGTCAACTTCTCTGCTCATATTGTTGCCATTCATGCTAAACTCTGCCCCAGACTTGGAGCCCTGTACTATAATAAAGATTGTCTGTCCCTACATGTCTGTCAGGAACTGGTTACCACAGTAGTGCTTCCAGTATTTGGTTATGCTAATATGGTATACTGTACTTCTCCCTCATCTTCCCTTGCCAGGCTAGACACCCTCTTTAATATCTTCTGTCATTGCCACAAACTCACCGTCGCACCCATCAGTGTACATTCTACTTTCCCCTATACATCCCCTTCCCTCCCATCACCTGTATCACTGTGCTTCTTTCATCATTAAATACTAGTTTGAGGAACTGCCCTTGTACTCTCATTTCTCCCAACCCATCTACCTAATACCCCCTTCACTCCAAGGATCCCTGTACTTTCTCCCTACACCACCTTCGCCCCTCTGCTGGGCAGTCAGCTTTCTCCTATAGTCTCCCTTCCCTCTGGAACCTACTCCCTTTTATACTCCATCGTTCACCCTCTCCAGCATCCTTTAAGCAACAGCTTAAACTCCTTCCAACCTCTTCTGCACCCATCAGTTCGCTTCCTGACCTGCCTTTCTGTCCTCCCTCAGCAATTCATCCCCCTCCATTGGGACAGTTGTATGCCTCCCATTTCTATGCACTGTGGCTCCTACCAGGTGCTTAATTGTTCAGGATGTCAAATACATTCTCACAAATTATATCCACATCCTGAAAAAATGTGCACCTTTTCCAATTTGCAGTAGTCTTATATGCACCTTATTTTGTTTGTAACACGTATGCTACTGTATTTGCTTGTTGCCTCCTCTTTCACCTCCCCAGGTTGCACCTGGAAACAAGCCTTGGCTCAGTGTGCCTTTCCTGATTACCAATTTTGATATATATAAATAAATAAATAAAAATAAATAAACTCCTCACTCCCACCACCAAGCAGCATAAGGAAAACAAAAAACATTATGGGTTTGGCTCTCCCAAGTTTTGCCAAATCAGTGCAGGGTTCTTCCTTGGAGTTCTCAACCCATATGATGTGATATGAGATATGATATGATATGATATGATATGATATGATATGATATGATATGATATGATATGATAAGATAACAACTTTTATTTTTTCAGCAGAAAATAACTTTTAGGACTGTGAGGCTATGTTTTCCAAAGTTGTCCTGTAATAAGATTACGGTTTCACAAGAAGTGTATATAGCTCATTACACAATTTTGCAAAGACATTATAGCATATAATACACAAGTTACACATTTAAAACATATAGTAATATTTTAAGAAACATGTAAACAGTGGAGATACATATAAAAAATGGACTCCCTGTTCAATTTACCCCCAAAACAGACCCAGAATGTATTCACAAGATAAATATACACACCATTAATCATTTAGCATTGGGAAAATGCTCACCCCTGCTCCCAGCCTCCTGTCTGAAGCACAAGGTACAGCTGAAAGCCATTACCTCATACTGATACACTCTTCAAAAGTGTAGAAGTATGTCTTGCCATATGTTGCAACACCCATGGGCCCTGCATAAAGAAAACACATCACATCCAACCTTCTTTGCCCAGGGAAGGGGATGAGCATTAGGGTTGAGTTAGGGTTTTGTTGCTTTAAGCTGAACCCTAACTGGTACATTAATGCATTTTTTTCTTCAATAAATATATAATATGTGCAATCAGACAAATGCAGGCAATGCCAAATGCTGTGCATGAGTTAGTCGAGTGAGCGTGGTTGTTGCAATATAAGCTAATTGCTAGGAAATAAGATGAGCTGAGTGACAGAGTGAGAGAGTGATTGAGCTATTGGGGGAGAGAGAGAGAGAAAATGACTGAGAGTGTTACAGCAGCTCCTCACTACTGTCCATCTGTTCATTGGAGTAACTTTCAGGCTCTTCGGCTTCAGTAAGTACATGGTCCTCTTGCTGCAAGGGGGGGAGGCAGACCAATCATTTTTTCAGTCAGTAGTTGTCTTGCTCCACACATCAACCCTTCCTCCTTCAGATGGGTAATCACATCAGGGTCGCAGCTGGTCATACCACACCTGTTGGGGGAACAAAAAGTTAAAATCATACTATAAAAATATTTGTGAAAAGCAAAGAAACTACCTGAAACAATTTTATTATCATGTTTCTAGTGACAGCCTGCCAGGCCGTTTAACACGTCAGCTTTTCTCCATTGAAGGTGGCCTCGGTTTACCACCCTTTGTAAGCTCACATTTTCATTAGCCAGCAACATATCATGAAGTGGTACCTGAGGACTGGAGGAGGGCAGATGTGATTCCCCTTCACAAATGTGGGAGCAAGACAGAGGCAGAAAAGTACAGACCTGTCAGTTTGACCTTAGTGGTGGGGAAAATGATGGAATCACTTCTGAAGGAAAGAATTGTTGAGTACCTAGAGGCCAGTGGGGCACAGGACCCAAGGCAGCAAGGATTCACAGCAGGAAGGTCATGTCAGATGAATCTAATCAATTTCTTTAACTGAGTGACCAACGTAGTAGACTAGGGAGGGGCTGTGGACATGGCCTACCTAGGCTTTAGCAAGGCATTTGACACAGTCCCACACAAATGATTAATAAACAAATTAGCCAGCCTGGGAGTGGGTCCCAGGGTGGTAACCTGGGTAAAACATTGGCTGGACAACAGTACACTGAAGGTAATAGTAAATGGAGTCCACAGTGAAAAAAGGGGGGTTACTAGTGGGGTACTGCAGGGTTCAGTACTGGGTCTGGTCCTTTTTAATGTCTTTATAAGTGACATTGCAGAGGGACTGGAAGGAAAAGTATGTCTCTTTGCAGGTGATACAAAGATCTGCAACAGGGTTGATACAAAAGGTGGGGTGGAAAGGATGAGAAGGGACTTGGCAAGGTTGGAGGAATGGTCCAATGTATGGTAGCTTAGATTCAATGCAAAGAAGTGCAGTTGCACCTGGGAAACAAAAAGCCAGAGGAAGAGTACACAGTGGGGGGTGAGATACTGACAACAACAAAAATGGAAAGGGACCTGGGGGGTAGTTATATCAGATGACCTAAAGGTAGACAAGCAATGTGAGAAGGCAGTGAGGAGGGCTGGGGTGGTAGTGGGATGCATAGGGAGAGGCATCAGCAGTAGAAAACAGGAAGTTGCTATCCCTTTGTACAGACAGTTGGTGAGACTCCATCTGAAGAACTGCATGCAGTTCTGGATACCCCATCTCTGTAAAGACATAGACAGGGTGCAGGCTGTCCAGAGGAGGGCAACCAAAATGGTGCAGGGTCTGCACCAGAAGACATATGAAGAAAGACTAAAGGAGCTTAATATGTATAACCTCAAGGAAAGGAGGGAGAGTGGGGACATGATAGAAACTTTCAAGTACCTTAAGGGAATCAACAAACTCCAAGAGGGTAGTATCTTTCAGAAAAAGAGATGTGCAAGAACAAGGAGGCACAATTTGAAGATAGAGGGGGAAAGGCTCAGAGGTAATGTGAGGAAGTATTTTTTCATGGAGAGGGTTGTGGATGCATGGAACAGCCTTCTTGAGTGGGCCGTGAAGTCAAAAACAGTGGGGGGATTCAAGAATGCATGGGATAGACATAAGGCAACTCTAGTGGGGGGGTAGGAGGAAGTAGGCTGCTGGTTTACTAGAATCTGCAGCTTATCCATTAGGTAGGGAAATGGGCAGACTAGGTGGGCCAAGCGGTCTTTATTTGCCATTAAATTCTATGTGTCTATGTTTCTATAGCATTCTCTATATGCAACCTTAAAGGGGGCATTCTAGGACAAATTTTCAGGTGGCAATAACTTTGTGTAATCACCAGGAATTGCAACAATGATGTTCTTTTTGTCTTTTGCCAATTTCCTAACTTTTGATGAAATGTGACATCTAAAGGTATACCTTACCAGTAGTCTCTGCTCAAAAGCAATACTGCCCCAAACTTTTTTGAGCCACTTGAGCAAAAGTTGCTCATCCATCCAGCTGTTATCTGAAATACCAACTACTCCAGATATTGCTGTGAGTTACTTGGGATTCTTTTTTAATTAAGAACTACAAATGGTGGTTATTTGTGGCCATCTGGTAGGGCTGCCAGCCAGAAAGTTACCATCTGCTTTTCATGGCCTGTTGTGAGTAGGGGTACTGACTTAGTGCCCTTGAAGCTAAGTGTGCAGTTACTGGGCATATTGGCCCAAATGGCCGCCTCTGCTTGGTTTTTCATGACTCTGTCTGTCAGGTGCAACAACTGATAAAATCAACCACTTTAGGTTTATAGCCCTTCAGATGGTTTTGTTGAGTAGTTCGCTGTCTCATAGTAAAACTCCACCTCCACAGAAATTTGTCAGCCGAACCCCTGCCAACCTCGGAAGTGAGATCCTGAACCAGAGTAACTGCTTTTTTGGGCTACAATCTTTTGCATTACATGCAGTTGTTGCTCTCTCTGCAGGGGTATTGAGGCTGACAACTCAGTATTGGATCTGAGGTATTGGCATTTCTGGCCTTAACTTTAAAGCCAGTGTCTTTTTTTTCTGCAGCTAGAGATCCAGAGACATCAATTTGTTCCTCCAGGAGAGTTCGCTTCTTGCACCATTCTCTAACCTGCGTTTCATCTATTCTTAGTAAAAGTACAACAGGCTGGTTACCCATCAAATCAGCTTACAGTATTTTGCTACCATTAAATTAAAATCCAAATCATATGCTTTATGTTGGGATATGCTGACAGAGCTAAACTTATAGAAACTGACAGAAACTGATACTCTGACAGCCGTCAGTGCTGACATAGGTTCAGCAGACAGCTATCAGTTGTCAGTTTAAATAGAGGCCGCCCTACAACAGAAACCACCCTGTAACAAAAGTCATGGTTCAGAACAGCTTATCATAAATAGATGCTGCAACTTCTGTTCATGGAAATATGGTACATTTGAGTATGTCAGGAGATTTTACAATGAATCCGCATTCATTTCAGTGGAACTTCCTATGATATATAGTATGCATATTTATTCAACATGACTGAGTGGGGTTAAAATGACAAGATAAAAGTGATGTCTTAGTTGATGACAACAGTAACAGCAAGATATCAATAATATGTTGTTGTTGCTGTTACTTTTTCCGCAATATCTTGAATATTAGTATCATCACAGCAGAATACTGAACCAATCGGAGTACAGCTTTTACAGTACTGATGACATCACAATTGCTAGTGCAGCACTGAAGCCAGCAGTTGAAATCAAATAAAGTCAGTTACATTTTCAAATAAAAAGCAGGTTTAAAAGTTAAACTAGTAAAATGATGTTGTAAAAATGAACATGAAATAGTCTGATTCAAAATATGTAGTTTATCGTCACTTGTGAGGGTTCAGGACTTTCATAACTCAACCATGGCTTCACCACTTGTGAATTATGGTCCTGCATGGTCCTACTTGAAGATAAGCTACATATTTTAAGTAAGACCATCCCATAGCTCCAATATAGCTAAATAGTCTTGGGACATATCTCTGGCTACCACTGTATATTTATGTAATAATATTCAGTGAGTTGGAATATACGAAGCAATAATCGGCTTCTGTGGATAATTAAATGGTGAGGCAAAGCCGAGGCACATTATCACCACAGAAGCCAGTTATTGTGAGTATATTCCAATTCACTGAATGTTATTACTATTATAGGAGTTACAGTATTTTTGATTTTTTTATGGAAAATGTATTACATTGGTTCTGACCTCCTGGCTCACTGCCTGCTGCTCCAGCTCTTGCATCAGAGAATATGCCTCCGAAGCACTGGTAAACTCTTACATTAGGGAGTTATGTTGTTTTCAAGCACTGTGAGTTAAACATTTTTCAAACACTTTGAGTTAAACAGTAAGGGCCAGATATTCAAAGGGGTTGCGCCAGCACAATCCCGCGTTGCGCCCTGGTGGAATATTGAAAGGGCTGCCAGGCACAGCACAAATCCCGATGCAGCAGGGCACAATGTAATTGTAGGCTGTGCAGATGAAGGGGGCATGCTCATGCATATGTGGCACATCCCGATATTCAGCCCGGGATGTGCGGCGCATATGGTGGTGCAACCCTGCAGTGCGCTGCATAGGAGGGCTCAAAGTTGAGCCCATGGGGAGTAGGAACAAATCCTGGCCACCCACAGGTGGTCTGCTGTATTGCAGGGTGCAACACAGCAGCTGCCAGCCATTGGTGGACACCTGCCCACCCAGAACACCGTCCTCACATCACCCTGGTGGTCTAGTGGTCCCCTGTCCCTCCTGATTCCCCGATTCCCCATTGTATGTAAAAGAAGACCTTCCCTGGTGGTCAAGTGGTCCCCACTCCCACCCAGTTCCCCAATAATTGTAAAGGATGACCGTCCCTGGTGGTCTAGAGGTCCTCTCTGCCCATCTCTGTGATCACGGTACATCTCCGTCAAAAATATCCCTGGTGATCCAGTGGCACCCCCACCCCTCCCACACCCACAGCACCCCTTGCCCACCTTACTACCCCTATCATTGGCAGGCGGCAGCATCCAGCCCGCTTACTGCCTATCTGCCTGCCAAATGACAGGTACAGTATAGGCTGTAAGCCCATTGGTCCCCAGTGTGGACCAATGTGCTTGGGGCATACTGTACTAGGCAGTCCCAAATATGTGAAAGGGGTTCTGTGTGGATGGGAGGAGTGGGGGGTGCCACTGGATCACCAGTGATATTTTTGATGGAGATGTACTTCGATCGGGGTGACAGGCTGGGGGGGGCACTAGACCACCAGGGTCTGTCTTCCTTTACAATTATCAGGGAATCAGGTGGGAGTGGGGAACACTTGACCACCAGGGTTGGTCTTCTTTTACATACATTGGGGAATCGGGGAATTGGGAGGGAGGGGGGACCACTTGACCACCAGGGATGGTCTTCTTTTACATACATCGTGGAATCAGGGATTCAGAAGGGAGGGGGGACCACTGGACCATCAGGGGCAGTTATGTTGTGACTCTGCCCCGATCGCAGCTACGGGGTGGGGATGCTCTGGGATCCCCACTGCACACATCATGCTGTGCAGGGTACCAGGTGCAAGTCGCCGGGCTGCCCTGTGCAAGACATGCAAATGGGGCCATAATGACATGCAAATGGCCCAATTTGCACCTTGCATATATTATGGCCTTATTTGCATGCCCCCCACTGAATATTGCCAATGATGCGACTAGAGCGACTGCACTTGCACTGGCACATCCCCATGCTCCGTATCTGTGGCTTGCACCGGTGCAGTGCCACTGCGCTGTGCGCAGTGCATGTGCTGACCTTGCCATATTCAACAGTGCTGCACCATGGCACATCACCATTGAATATCACCTGGCCCTGGTACCAGCGCATCCCAGTTGCACTGCACCCTGGCTTGCGCCACTGCCTGGCGCAGTCTGATTATCCTGGCCTGAATGTGATTCTCTGTGTATCACTGAACTCAGCAAAGTAACAGTCATGCAAAAACTAGCAGTATGTCAGCAGTTTGAAAAGTAAATCTGTGTCTCTGGGCATGTGCATCTGAGTCACAGATTTACTTTTGAAACTGCCGAGTTACTAGGATATACCACTTGTTTCTGCATGAAATTTACTTTGCTGGGTTCAGTGAAACACAGAGAATCACATTTTGTGTTTAACTCATAGTGCTTAAAAAAAAGTAACTTGCTGAAGTAGTTTACCAGTGCTTCAGTGGCATATTCACTGATGGACAAGCTGGAGCAGTGGGCAGTGATCCAGGAGGTTGGGACCAATGCAAAAAAAAACCATAAATCAATAACTATTATGCATTTCATGTGAATTTGGGACCATATAGGGTATCAGAAGGCCTGATGTGGGACACGGCAACAGGTTACAAATAGGGTAAAAAAGACAAATAAAAGCTAACAGTGCCTCAAAGTTTAATTAACCAACAGTGGGCAGGATTTATTTTAATAACCGACTCATATTGGGCTGGTGATCAGCTGGGGAGAGAAGCACTACTAGTGTAAAAACACTCAGCAAAATACAAATTTTGAACTCCACTGGCAGAGTTGGCAAACTCCGCATGGTGTGGAGTCTTTCTGGGGGGAGTGAAGCTGGGCTTTGCACACCCAATCCACTCTGCAAAGTGGGGAAAATCCATGAACATTTTTGCAGAGTGAATTTTCCCCACTTCGCACATCTCTACAGGGGGCTAGAAGAGACACAGACTGATATGCCCTCACACGCTCTGTCTGAAGTTATAGGCACCACTAGGTAAAAATGAAGAAACATGGGAGACAAAAAATTAAAAGCAAGGGCCCCTAAAGCCCCCAAAGTTACTCGCATGCCAGTAAGAAATACATATGTGGTCTTACATAGCTCTATGTGTTGAGGAGATAATGAGAATGAGTGGGAACTCTGAGGCCTCATTTCTCTCTTTTTCTAAGTAGGATGCTTCCTTGTATCAGGAAGATTCTCTGTTAGAGGTGTCTGCGTCCAAGAGTGGGCGAACTACTGTAGGTCTACAATGTGGGTCTTTTATCTTCTTTTCCTTCTCATGATTCATCCAACTTTTTCCCTGAAATGTGTTACACAGAATGTTAATAGCATTAAATCTTATTAAAAAAGATTAGCTACTTTTCTGTCATTACAATTTTCGAACAGTGACATTCATTTCCTCCAGGTCACATGGTTGAAATTATTGGGAGAGGTATCACAGGCAAAACACAATGGTCCGCTGGTACTGATACTTGTGATGAAGTAGCTCTTTTATTTCAGGCCTATAACTTTAAAGTCATTCCCCTTGTGGCGGTCATACTTGGAGGGTATTATTTAAGTGATAACATCCAGCGAGATGGAGTATACTGGCAATGACCAGCTTCTGTGAAGATTAAACGCCGAGGTGAAGCCTCGGCGTTTAATCTTCACAGAAGCTGGTTATTGCGAGTATACTCCATCTCGCTGGATGTTATAACTATTATATGAGTTGAAGTTTCCCGCATAGGTTTTAAACTGCCCGGAAGTTGTTTACTTTGTTGTGCCCCCACTCGCGTGCACTCACCAAGAACACAGGATGCAGTGGATGGGTTTGAAGTGTTAGTCACACTTGCAATAGCAAGGTGAGGGGTCAGCTACCTTTTTTTTTGTCTGGCATGCCTGGAATTTAGGGGTATTTTGCAGTGACTTCGTTTATGTGTTTTTTTTTACATTTGTAGTCCGGTAATGTGGCTGGGAGGACCACATGGGAGGAGCTTTTTTTTTTTTTTTTTTTTGTCTTGAGTCGCATGGCTAGGAATTAATAGTAGAAACAAAGTCTACCTTATGGTGCTGCTGCAGTACAGTTGCTGACCAGTTAATTTTAACAATTTACTTTATATTTTCTTTCTCCTTTATGAGTGTCTTGAGTGTCTATCTCTGGGAAAAAGTGCCTGACAATATTGGTGCAGCAGGTAAAGGTTTCATTAACCTACTGTGAGAGTGGCTGTAGGTTGATTAAACAACTGTAGGTGTGGCTATGGGTTGATTAAATGGCTGTGGATGGGGTTTGCTTGAATAACCGACCCTGAGAGTTCTCCAGTGCAGTTTGTGGGATAATAACTGAGAGCAATTCTGTGTTCTGATTGGCTGAGAGGAGATGCCTCTCTTATAATATTAGATATATTATTTCGGAATATTCCCTTCTGTTTGATATGAGTATATGCCCCACAGACTAATGCAGCAAGGGCTGAAGTGTTTCGAACTATTCAGTCCTACCTCCATACTTAAAAGGTTGCTTTACTAGACGATTTCAACTGTGGTTTGAGTGTCTCTGATACAGGATTTAAGACTAATAAATTGTTTTATGACTCCTTAAGACTAATAAACTGTTTTGTAACTCCATTTCTTTGGGAAGTATTGTTAACACTCCTGACTTAATAAATGTTTCCTGCTCTGCACCTAGAAGGAGGACAGACTTTTCTTCATGGTAACAAAGCTTTAGGATAGATTACCTCTTTTTTTGCCCATACAATTAGTATTGTTGCTGCTGCAACTGTGCTTATTGAATTTTAGGGTCATTTGTGTCTTACATGTGCCCTTACACTTTCGGATATTCTCCGTCAAGGCCCTGGTTGATGGAAATTGAATGAAAGTATGCTGACTGATATGACCCTCTAGAAGAAATGGGATGCTTTATTTACAGCTAGGAGTTCTATTTTGCCAGCGTATGATTGCATATTGCCTTGGTGGAAGGATACAAAGGAGAATTTTAGATCCCAATACATAGAATATTTGGATTTATGCGTTCAGCTCTATTGGTTAATGTTGGCTTCTTTACTGCATAGATCTTCCTATTCTGACCAAGTTAATAATATACAGGTGTGTGTGTGAGGAACTAGCAGTGTGACAGAGCTTTCTCCCTGTGGAAGGAAATGCAGTTCAGCACACAGGGTACGAAACACACTTATGATCAATTTAAAGGATGTTGGAATAGGAGGGATTGTAGATTGATGGTTATATTATTTGATAAACAGCAGGACATTTTATATACTCAGGGACTTCTTTAGAAGTGGACAGATACATGGAGGCTTCCTTTGGTACTACAGCATATAGCAGCCAGAATACAGAAGTTTTTTAGAGTCATCCCCACCCCCCCATTACCGACTCACTTCAGTGTACCATTTGTCTTCCCTGGCTCCCACATTAGCTGCCGGAAACATAGTGGTATTTTTATAGGGGTGGTACCTAAGCCCTGCCCACCAGCACTTGCCAACATCCAGCTTGTGGATTCTCCTATTAAAATATTAGGCTTTATGTTTGGGACAGGAGACCTTCATTTGTTTAATTGTGATATCATTTTGAAGCAAGCCATTGGAAAGTATCTTCGTGGAAATTCTGGACTTGATCAAAAAATACAAGGATTCTGCTGATAAAGACATTGTTGATTCCTATATTTGTTTATGTTTCTGTAATCCCCCACTTGTGAAGGCAGATGCACACGTGTTTAGTTTATTATTTCAGATGGTTTGGGGAACTGTCTCTGTTCTATAAAAGGGATGTGACTTGTAAGGTGGTAAATAAGGATGGGTTATAGATGGTTCACCCCCTAATTTTTTTATAGTATTTTTATTGCTTGAAATTTTGGTCTTTGTCTTGCAACAGAAACCTAAGATTTGGGTTCCTCTGGTTAAAGACTGGCTTGATAGGATATCTCCTTCATGGCTGACAGGTGTGATTTGCCTTCCTAAATCTCCTCAGTTGTTTTTTGCTGATTATATTATCAATATCTTCAAACAATTGAGGGGATGGTGTGTTTCCTATGTCCAAGTACAACAGCTCTCAGAAGAAATTGTATACTACCATTCTGGATCCTATAGTAGTGGAACCAGAAGTAGATTTCTATAGCCACCACCCAACACCCCCACCAGAGGGGTGCAGTACTGGCCTTTTTACAAGACAAGAGATTACCTGTCAACACATGGCATGTGTTTTGGCTGTCATACCATGGTAAATTATGTATAAGGAATTGTCATAAACATGACAGTATATATGAGAGATTGCTCTAGTCCTGACTATGGGAGAATACATACCCAAGAGCATTTATTATTTTGAATGCCCATATGTTAAGCATTTGTGGGATGCCTTAGCTATAGGCTGGCAGGAACCACTGTTTAATTCCTTGAGTTATTAAGAATTGGTTTTAGGAATACTTTTTAAGGGTGGACAAAGTATCATAAAAGCACCATTTGTCTACTTTTTGCATTGATAACATTTTATTTGTGGCAAGCTCGATGTGTCTTTATCATGCAGCAGGAAATGCTGGATTACAGGGATAATGTGCATTATGTTCAGATAGGTTTAATACAAGTCTTTAAAATGTATCATCCAGGGAGTGCATCTCAGAGCAAACATTCTAGGGAAGGCAGTACAATGGTTTGAGCTTTGACTTATGTTTGAGCACTTCACTGCTAATGTTCTTACTTCATTTCTGACCTTGTATATTTTTTTCTTTGACATATAATGGTGTTTGATTTTCCTTTTTATTTATACATACTATATGTTAGTCTTTGTTTTTCAGCTATGATTATGCAATGCTTTCTTGAGATTCTGTATCAGTTTTTATTTTAATTAAAATTCACAACTCTTTTCAAAAAATTCCATGAGATCTTCAATTTCCACAAAAATGACCACCAGAACAGACAGACAGACAGTCAGTTTAACATGTCATCCAAAAGATGGCACCTCAGAAGTGTAGCATCGTCTCATGCTGTGCTACTATGTCAGTATTGGGATTCATCCTAAGTTCCCAATGTAGGGCTAGAACTCACAACCTTCTTATCTTCAAGCCTTGGAGGAGAGAGTGCAACCCTGTTGAGCCACTGACACTGATACATGATACAACTTACAGCACCATATGACCAATAGGCCAAGTCAAATAAGGTATTCAACAAACTAACAGAGAGATATACCCTTAAACCACAGATACACTGTAATCAGCCCAAATAAATATATTATTTTTATAGGAGGTTGGTTGAGTGTAGGGCTGGGCAAAAATTTTACTTCTGCCAGTGGAATTCTGGCAATGTTAGAATTTTGCGAAATTTTGCCAGAATTGTAATTTCAGTTATTTCCATCTAATTTGAAAAGTATTCTTTCAGATTTCACCAAATTTAGCAGAATAAATGTAATAACCTCCACAGAGGACTGTACTAGGTTTCAGATCTCTATCTTTAATTTTGTTACAAGTATGTGAACTGCAGAATTTTAAGCTCCTATAACTTGAAAACTTGAAAACAGAATATCACTAATTTTGTTAGCTTCATTGACCCTACAAATGAGGTTGCATATGTGTGTGTGTGTGTGTGTATGTGAGCTGTCTAAGCTCTTCTTCAATGGCTGTCCAAGTTATATGAAGCCAAAGACTGCAAAATAACATCAGTAATTAAAACTGAATTTCATGAGCTTGTGTGAAAATTGTGATTTTTTTGATACTTTTGTCAAAGCCTTATCCATACATTTTGCCCAGTTATACATTTGCCAATGTGGAAGAAGAAAAAGGCTGGGTAAAGTGGTGCCAAGCATCAGGTCAGTATCTTGAGTAAAGAACCATGAATATTAGTCATGAACATCACTGTGCAATAGCCTCTCATCTTGCAGTATGCCAGCTAACCACTAGACAGTGTCACCTGCTGACTCTTTAGCAATGCTGCAGGTAACAATGTATATTTTTAGCATTTGAAAACAGTGGCAGCCAGTGGCACCAAGCATTACAACTATTTGTGACTGAGGCCACTGTGACACAAGTACAGTATCTGGATATCTCCAGTCATGATGGATCATGGTTGTAGGAATACATCCCAACCACTGCATTCAGTCAGTTGATCAACTATTTGTGCAGAGTACAGCAGTTGGGAGCCAGTCAGACAACAACAATGGATTTAATAGCTCAGGACTTAATTTGCCACATTGCTACTGTAACCTCCTGATAGCAGGTTTTCTGGTTCCTGTCTCATTCCCTAACAGCTCTGGATTTGTGTAAGGATGGGCAGCCACCTGAACACTCCTGGGTCCACTGTGTGTTGTGTCTGTACCTCCGCTTGCCTCTTCAAACAAGCACTGCCCCACCACCTGTGTAGTCCTTTGAAAGGGGGAACTTGTGGCTGCCTCTGCCCTGACTGTGGTTCACTGGGCTACGTGTGCTCCACTCCTGCACAGAAAGGGCTAGTTTTTTAGCCATCTAGGCTACCACATCACTTTCATATTGAAGCCCTGCCCCATCCTTTTCACCCTTACCCTCACCATCCATTAACTGTTCCAGATCCCCTGAATAAGCAAACATCCTGACGGGCACACTTGGTGTCTTGGTCCCTTTTTGTAGCACCATTTATTGTCCCACTGCCCCTTCTGCAAGGTCAAGCTTTGCATGCTGCCATCTTCTATCCACCTGGTGTTAGCGCTTTTCCCTGTGCTGCCTGCTTTGCCCTTACTATTACTTGTATTATCCTGAGTCGTCAATTTAAGGATTCACGTGGATGGTTATCTCTGCCTACAAGATTGACCATCCCACTCCAGACTGAGATTGGAGACCTGCACCATGGTCCTTGTGCTACTGCTGGTAGTGTCCTCATGGCAACATCCAGCAACAAACTGTAGACCTGGTTTGAGGTCAGACATGGCCTGCATCCATTTGGGACCCTCTAAGCTTTTTCAGGTGCTGCACTGCACCTAGAAAAGTTTGGTTCTGTCCCCTGATTCTCATTGCCAGAGAGGTTGGAGGAGCCCAGCCACACTGTACATGATGAACCGCATTGGGAGCCATGAGCTATGGATTATTTACTGTGATCTTCCTGTAAACAGTGCTGAACCAGACAATAACGTACCTACTAGGAAAATTAAAAAGGAAGGGTTTAGTATTTACCTCAACCGCTAATACCAAAAAGTTTCCCCCTTTTATTTTAAGAAGGGTTACCCCTTGGCCTACTCTGTTTATATGCTCCCCTGGTGCCCCTTAACACAGTCCTTCTATTAGATATCATATCCCTATGGCACCCTAATTTGTGGTTGATCTGTCTGGTATAGAATTAAGTGCTGGAGGTGACTACTTTCCTCTTCTTTATTTGTTTATTCTCCCTTTTTTAATATCTAAGGTGAGCTGAAACTTTTTTTCAAGTTTCATTTTTATTAAAAGAGATATAGTTTACATTGTGAATGTTTGTTCATATCATATGAAATATAACAGGTTGTTAAAGATGGTACATTATTAGATGGATAATATTACATCTGATTTCATCACACACCAGACAATCTAAAAATCATCAACAGATCTATTGGGTTTCTCTAGGATTATTCTGAAGCAGGCGGCCAGACCTTCATGTATATTATTAAGAATTCAGAGCAGCCGACCCGCTGCTCCCACCTGGCGCCTCCCCGCCCAGGGCCTAGGGGAAGAATGGGGCCCTGGCCTCATCCCTGAAAAAAACAGGTGAGCCAGATCTCCCCTCCCACTCAAGGAACAAACTCAGGGTCAACCGAGGACAAATAAAGTGCCCATTTCTGCCATTTCATCCTAAAGGGCTCCTGTCTGTTGTGTAATTTAGCTGTGAGGTGTTCCAGCCTATAGATATCCAGAACTATTTGACACCATTCTGAGACTGTAGGTATCAGAGTGGACATCCACTTATGAGTTATGGCTTTTTTAGCTGCTAATATGTAAAGTGGAAGTAGAGTATGGCCCCATAATGGTCTGTGGGGTGGGTAGATGGATAAGATGACCTCTTCAGCTGTCAGTTCAATACCTTCTCCCAGGCACTCCTGCAGTTCTTCCTGTAAAGTACACCAAAATGGCATCAATTTGGGACAGAACCAGAAAATGTGTCCCAAGTTAGCTAATGTGCAGTTACAGCTCCTTCAGCAGTGCCCATACGAGATTGGGAGATATTTTGCCAGGATCACTGGAGAGCAGAAGTAGCTGGAATGGGACTTCCATGCAAATTCTCTCCATATGTTAGAGGATGAAATGTTGATTGTTTTTAAGGTTGCATCTCTCCAGAGTGGAAAGGGGGTGTCTAGCTCTAAATCTTTATTCCAGGCCTCTAATATCAAATGGGAGGTGTCTCCCAAGTAACCTTGTATTATTCTATATAGATGGCCTATTAGGTTCCCTCAGGGACCTCCTCCCAGTGTGTCTCTGAGCAGGACCCATAGGGTGGGTAGGGGGGAGGGATGACAGGCAGTAATTCCCCTCTGCCTTGAAATGAAATTTCTCACCTGGGCATATCAAATTGTATCCTGGTCAGGAAGGCCATATTTGTTTTGTAGCTCCTTAAAAGGTATAATACCTGAGTTAGTGATAATTTGATGATAGTAGCTGAGACCTAATCATCACCAGGAGGCGAATAAGGTATCTGTCTTGGCAGGATGAAAGTCTTCATCTTTTGATAGTAATATAAAGAAGAAGAGTATTTGTTTCAAGGCCTTTTTTTGTTTCAAGTTGTACCAGACCTTCAGAATTTGGGGCGTGAAATTGGTAAAGTCACAGAGGGGGAGGGACCCACCCCGGAGAGGCAAAGGCAATTTTCTCGATGTCATGTAAGTCATTTATTAGAAATTCTATTTCCTTCCAAGGGGGAAGGGTGGTTGGGAAGAGCCAGAGAAGAAAAAAATTACTCACCATAGTAATGTTGTTTCTTCTAATGGAGTCTTGCTGTATTCAGACATAATGCAGTTAGCCCCAGCACTTGAACTGCCCTGGAAAGGAAAGAGTTAACTCTATGCAGAAGCATAGAACATTGAGCTCGAGCTCGGTTTTCAAACCTCTGTCTGTGGTACTTCCCAGTGTAACCGTCAGATTCTTACGAGCTAACTAACTAGTAACTAAAGTATGGAAATTGTTCAAAATATAGCCAAAGGGCAAATATATCTTCTTGGGCCCCAAAAGACTCAAGTCGAGAACCCAAGAAGGAAAGGTAGTGACAATATTTAGTAAAACATCAGAAAAAATAATAATAATAACATTTACCCCACCCAAGAGGGAGGGTACAAGGTACACCCCTGAGGTGCAGCACTGTACCTGCCAGCCCACTTCCCAAAACCAGGTTCTGAGAGGGGAGGTGGGGGGTAGGTCTGAATACAGCAAGACTCCATTAGAAGAAACAACATTACTATAGTGAGTAATTTTTTCTTCAAACAACATGAAGTCTTGCTGTATTCAGACATAATGTAGACTACCAAGCAGTTCTCTATGGAGGAGGGAATGCAGAACCTACTTTGGGAAGAGGCTCTGTAGTATTGCTGTACCAAGCCTAGCATCACTCCTAGCCTGGATGTCCAGGGAGCAATGCTTGGTGAAAGTATGTACTGTTTTCCAGGTGGCTGCTTTATAGATCTCTAACAAAGATATATCTTTGGCTGCAGTTAGAGAAACAGCTGTACACCTGGTCGAGTGAGCCCTCAGGCCTGAAGGGGGGGCCCTACCCAACTTGTCATAACAAAATTGTATACAAGAAACAATCCACCTGGCAATAGTTCTCTTAGTGGCAGGCTTACCCTTTCCCACTTCACCATAAGTGAGAAACAATTGAAAACAGTCATTTCTATGTGCCTTAGTATGCTCACTGTAGTAGTTAAGGGCCCTCTTAATGTCCAGACTGTGTAACCTTCTTTCACATGAAGAAGAATGGTCAATGAAAAACACAGGGAGAGATATAGACTGGTTCAGATGAAAATCTGAAACCACTTTGGGCAAGAACCTCCTATTGGTTCTGAGGACTACTTTGTCCCTATGGAAGGAGATGAAGTCAGATTCCACTGACAGAGCCTGTAACTCACTAATCCACCTGGCAGAAGTAATAGCTGCCAGGAACACAGTTTTGCAGGTCAAGTACTTCAATTCGGCCGAAGCCAGAGGTTCAAAGGGTGGCTGCATTAGCTGAGCTATGCAGACATTAAGATCCGAAGGCAGAGTGGGATCCCTAAAGGGAGGGTTAATGTGAAGCAGACCTTTGAAAAACTTTATGAAAACAGGATGAGATGCCAGGGAAGAGCCCTTCCCTGCTGAGAGGAATGCAGAGACAGCTACTAGATGAACCTTCAAAGTGGCAGGCCTAAGGCCTAAACCATTGAGATGCACTAGGTAGTCTAAGGTTGTGGAAATGTCTGCAGAATCAGGCAGGATGCCTTTCTGAGTGCACCAAATACTGAACCTTTTCCATTTGGAGTTGTAAGTTTTTCTAGTGGAAGGGTTCCTAGAGACCTTCAGAATATCCAGAACTCCCTGAGAAAGATGTAGAGCTGCATATTCTAACTATTCAAGAGCAAAGCCTTGAGATGGAGAGACTGGAGATTGGGGTACCAGATCTGCCCCTGGGAGGAAGACAGGAGATTGTATGTCCTGGGCAGAGACAGGGGACATGACACTGACAAGGACAGCAGTAGAGGATATCAAGGCTGTCTGGCCCAGTCTGGAGCCACCAGTATCACTGTGCAGGGTTGAGTCCTGATCTTGATCAGAACTCTGAACAGCAGAGGGAAGGGAGGGAAGGTATAGAGAAACCTGCCCTTCCAGTCCAAAAAGAGAGCATCCTGTGGAACCGTCCCCAGGACTGGAGGTCTGCAACAAAATAGAGGAAGTTGATGATTGTCCGGTGCTGCAAAGAGATCTATCTCTGGAGTGCCCCACCTGGAGAAGATGACCTTCAGTATGTGAGGATCCAGGGACCATTTGTGGTGTCCCTGTGAAATTCTGCTCAAAGCATCTGCTAGTATGTTGCCCTTCCCTGGAAGGTGAACTGCTACCAGAGAAGTCTGAAGAGAATAGGCCAGAGACCACAGCTTCATGGCTTCTGTGCACAAGGCTGAGGACCGAGTGCCTCCCTACTTGTTGATGTACCACACTGTGGTGGTGTTGTCCATTCTGACTTGGACCACCTTGCCCTTGACTGAATCCAAGAAACTCTGCAGGGCTAGAAAAACTGCCCTGAGTTCCAAGAGATTGATATGAAGGAGAGACTCCTGTGGAGATCAGAGCCCTTGAGCTGTCAGGGCTCCCAGGTGGGCTCCCAACCCTAAGAGAGAATCATCCGTAGTTAAAACTACTGATGGGACTTGAGGGAGAAATGGAACCCCTTATCTGAGGTTGTCCTGGTTCAGCCACCACTGGAGAGCTTGGACCAGTGTCTGAGTCACTGGAATCAGTTTGGTAAGTGAATCCTTCTTTTGAGACCAAAAAGACCTCTTCATCTGGAACCTTGCTCCCTGCACCACTGCCATGGAAGCTGCCATGTGGCCCAGGAGCTGAAGGAACTGTCTTGCTGGGCAGGAGACCTGAGGTTGAAAGGAGGAAGCAAGATCCACTAGAGTCTTTACCCTCACCAGGAGAAGGAAGGCTTTTGCTTGTACAGTGTCCAACTCTATGCCTATAAAGGTGAGAAGCTGAACTGGTTCGAGTACAGACTTTGGAAGATTGAGATGAAAAACCAAGGAACTGAGTAGGTCCTGGGTAGCTTGAAGAGCTGACTTGACCTGTAAATGATACTGACCCACTAACAGCCAGTCATCCAGATATGGAAAGATGGTGATACCCTGTCTTCTGAGGTAAGCCACCACTACTGCAAGGCACTTTGTGAACACCCTTGGAGTTGATGTTAGACCAAATGGCATGGCTCTGAATTGGTAATGGCCAAAGGCAACTCGAACCTGAGGTATTTTCTGTGAGAACACCTGATGGGAATTTGGAAGTAGGCATCCTTCAGGTCCAGAAATGCTAGCCAATCCCCTGGCCTTAGAGAGGGAAGGATTATTCCCAGAGTTACCATTTTGAATTTGGGCTTTGAAATGTGTTTGTTCAGATACCTTAGGTCTAGGATGGGTCGCCACGCCTCTGTTTTCTTTGGGGTAAGGAAGTACCTGGAATACAGTCCTTTTCCCTTGTGCTGAGTAGGAACCTTTTCTATAGCTCTGAGAGCTAGAAGAGAGGAAACCTCTGCCTTTAGGGCAAGGGTTTCTGAGACTGATGCAGGTGGAAAAGACTTGGCTCTTCTTTTTGGAAATGTTTTAAAGTTGAGGGCCAGTCCCTGGCTTACTACTTCCAGGACCCACTTGTCTGAGGTCACAGACTTCCAGGCCTGGAAGTAGTAAGCCAGTCTGCCTCCTACTGGAAATGGGGAGTCGACCTAGGCTGACACATCAGGTGTTTGCTTGGCAGGAGCCTCAGACTGAGAGGAGGAGAGAGCAGCCCTGCTCATCCCCTTGCTACCCTCCCTCTGAAGAACCCCCTCTGTGGGAAGGGAGAGGAGGCTTGGGCTTGTTAAAAAGGCCTTTGAAAGGGCCTGCCCCTGCCCCTAGACTGCTGCTTGTGTGGAGTGGCCTGCCTTTCCTTAGCCTGTGCACTCCTGTACGTGGTCCTATATTCATTTATTTTCTTCATGTAAGCCTCTGTCTGCTCCCCAAACAGACAGTTACCTACTACAGGAAAATCCATGGCCTTAGTCTGGGTATCCTGTGAAAGGCTAGTACATCTGAGCCAAGCATGTCTTCTGAGAGACACAGATGTAGCCATGACTCTAGAAGCCACATCATTGGAGTCCACAGCAGCATGAAATTGCATTTTGGATGCCTCAATTCCATCAGCAGCCACCACCTCCAGCTCCTTGGCTAGCTGGGGAAAGGCCTGTTTAGCCAGTTCCAGAACCGTGTCCCATCTGGTTTCTGGTACCTTGCTGTATGAGCCATATAAAGTATGCTCTGAGTCCCAAAGAGGGTGCCAAATACTGTTTTTGGCCATAGACCACTTTCCTGAGTCCTTATCTGGGGGGTGTGAAGCCAAAGGAATGTTAGCCCTGTCACAGGCTGCAATCTGCACTACCCCAACATGGCTGCAATGACTATAATGGAACTCAGCAGCTGAGCCTGATAACGAATACCTCCTGTCCAATCTCTTATCCACAGGAGGTATTGAATTAGGGGTTTGTAAAATATTGTGTGTCTGCTTCCCCAAAGATTTATGAAGAAGGATAGACAGCTTTTTGGACTCTGGGATGTCCATCATTTCCACAAAATCAGGCTCTTCATCCTCCTCTGCTGCTTCAACCAAGGGAAACTGCAGGGTTTGTGCCACCTTTTTGTAGAACAAAAAGTGTGAAGGGGACTCAGAGAGCCTGGGAGAAGAGACATCTGAGGGCCTGTCTGGGGAGATGTCTGGTTCAATGGGCACATCCAGACCTCCTTCACCGTCATCATCATTGTCATCACCGGGATAGTCTCCATCTCCCTCCCACTCCTCATAATAAGCATCTGGGTCATAATCCGGAGGAGACGGATCCAACCAAACTGAGCGCCGAACCGGCGGTATTGGTTCAGATGGAACCGGTCTAAGCGATTGGACAATACTAATTGATTTGGCTATTTCGTCTGTGGTTGGAGAGTGGGATACAGGATCCGAACCAGCAGACTTGCGCTTTTTCTTTGACGGAACCTCAGCTCTCCTTTTGCCTGAGGAGGTATCGCCTAGGTCAGTAGGCACCTCCTCAGGTTCGGCCGCAATAGAACCGGGTTGGCCATCCAGATCTACGGACTTCTTGGCCTCCCTTTCCTTCAGCCTACTCAGTCTTTTATCTAGAGTGGTTTTAGGAAAGTTCTTACAGATTTGGCAGTCTGACTTGAGGTGGTCAAACCCCAGACAATAAACACAGATGAGGTGGGGCTCAGCCTTAGCAAAGGCCTCCCCACACTCAGTACAGTGTTGAAACCCAGTGGGACCGGTTTTCTTCTTGGGTTTCTCAGACATGGCCAACCTAACAAATTACCCTATAGAAGCTTTCAAGCCAGGTAATAAAGCAACCAATCAGTTACAAACTGTGTCACGGGCTTTTTAAAAGAACCAGCAAAAGTCCGGTTCTTTTGAAACCGATCAGTACCGGAACACCACACTAATCCCAGAAAGAGAGAAAAATTTTACAAAGTTGGTTCCAAACCAGACCGACCGGAAAGAAACTGAAGAAAGACAATTTCCACCATTTTTAGCAAAATAAAACACAGTCACTACCTATCTACATACTACCTGTACCATAGCCAGAGGCTGGAAATCAGAAAATAACAAAAATATGCGGTTAAACTGAACGCTTAATTTTTCTTTTACTGAACTGATCAGAGGAAATCTCCGGAGCGACTTCACTGTTAGGCAACGTAATGAATCTGACGGTTACACTGGGAAGTACCACAGACAGAGGTTTGAAAACCGAGCTCAACATTCTATGCTTCTGCATAGAGTTAACTCTTTCCTCTCCGGGGCAGTTCAAGTGCTGGGGCTAACTGCATTATGTCTGAATACAGCAAGACTTTATGTTGTTTGCAAGAAGAGTTTTAAAAAAGCAGCCATTGCATAGAATCTCAAATCAGGAAGGTTGAAACCCCCCCGGTCCAAAGGGAGGCAGAGTAAGGAAAAGCAGACTCTCGGTCTCTGGCCATCCCAAATGAAAGAGGAAATTGATTTGTTCCAGGATTTGAAGTAGAAATTTGCTGGGGAGGTCGGGACATTTTGAAATATGTATAAAAGTCTAGGGAAGATATTCATGAATATAGTTTCTATATGTTGAAAGAAGGTGAGTTCCAAACATCCCCATTTGGTTAAATCCTCTTGGATAAGGAGAGATATAGGTTCATAGTTAACCAGTTCAAGATGTTCCAAATTCATAGGAATATGGTTTCTGATATATTTAATTTTAGTGCATCACCATCTTAAGGGAAGAGATTCCCTCATTGGTGGGTTGGTTGGCAAAATAACATTAGTACCTCTGTCTTGGTTATGTTAAGTTTAAAGTTTGATACCCTTTCAAATTTCTGAAGGACATCCCATGTTGCGGGTATTGAGAGTTCCAGAGAGAAAAGGGTTAAAAGGACATTGTCTGCAAATAGGGAGACCTTATATATTTTATGTCCCAAGGGGACCCCCTCTTTTCAAGGATTTAATCTCAAGGCCACCACCAAGGGTTCCATATAGAGGGCGAATAGAAGAGGGGACAGAGGGCAACCTTGCCGGGTTCCCTGTTGTAGTAGTATGGGGGAGGTCAGAGCTCCATTTGTGCAAATTTAGGCCCTGGGATGAGAATATAGAGTTTGGAGCCACAAAAGAAAGGAGCCAGGGAACAAAAAGGCTTGGAGGGTGTCCCGGAGGAAATTCCATGAAACCCTATCAAAAGACTTTTTGGCATTTAGGCTAAGTAGGGCCAATGGTATCTGTCTGGAATGTATATGTTCTAGAAGTAACGTGGTTCATCTAATATTGTCTGTGGTGCTATGGTGTTTAATAAAACCTGATTGGTCAGGGTGGATAAGGGTAGGGAGAAGTGGTTCCAGTCTGTAGACCCATATTGCCATATAGATTTTATAGTCAACATTTAGTATATAAATTGGGTGGTATAAGGCCATATCTGTCAAGTCTTTATTCAGTTTAGGAAGGGGTGCTAATACTGCATAGCTCCAGGAAAGAGGAGGAATTCTCCTTTCTGCTATGGCCCTATAGGCAGATAGCAGGATGGGGACGAGAAGCCCAGCAAATTTCTTATACCACTCTACCGTATAGCTGTCAGGGTCTGGGCATTTGGAGGGTTTAAGGGCCTGTATGTGATTAAGAACTTCCTCCAGACTGATAGGGATTTCCAGGGACAAATGTTGGGAGCCTGATAGTTTTGGGAGGGGAAGTTGTATTAAAAATTCTGTCCGCCCATTAGGTTCGGAGTACCCAGGGGGTGTATATAAAGACTGATAAAAAGAGAGAGAAAGGATGAACGAATATGTTCTTCTGCATGAGGAATTATCTTTGTACTGTAACTGCGTGTCTGATTTTTAAGATGGTCACTGCACGTCTCCTAGTTCTAAGTTTGCGGGCCAATAGACGAGTGCCTTTAGTCCTTCCTTCGTAGTTGGCTTGTTTTAGGTATGCTAAGGTTTGAAGTACCCTTAAATCCGTTATTTTCTGTATTTCTTTTTTAATTTCTCTAATTTTCCTCTGCAGTACCTTATCTCCTTCCCTATATAAAAGTTGATAGGATTGTAATTGTTCCATTAGGAAATTATATGAAGCCTCAATTTTCCATTTTTTTATGGGATGAAAAGGCTATTGTTTCACCCCAATAACTGCTCTTTGGGTATCCCACTTAATAGGGTCTGAGGTTTCCCCATTATCATTATCTTTTAAGACTTGTGGGATCCTAGCAGTCATATTTTCTACATATTCAGGATCTCTTAATAGTGAGGGGTTAAACCGCCATAGTTTTAGTTTTGGAGATTTACCCAAGTTTATTTTTAGGGTTAAAGGGTGATGGTCAGATAGGATTCGGGGTCCCAATGTTAAATCTTGGATTAAGGAAAAATGCTCGCAAGTAATAAGGAAATAGTATAGGTGGGAGTAAGTCTAAAAGTGAGCCAAGTAAAAGGAAAAGCTAGGATCCAAAGGGAAGAACCTCCTCCAGACATCCTCTATGCCCAGGTGAGAAAGCGTTCCCTTCAAATATTTAAAAGCACTTGAGGATCTGTGAGCCCATGGGGCAGAGGTATCCTGCTGGGGTGGTAGGGCTACATTGAGGTCACCTCCTATTATCAGGGCACCTTGCAGGGAAGCTAGGATCTTATGCAGGAAAGAATGGATCACTGAGAGAGACGATTGGGGTGGCAGGTAAACATTCACTAAGGTCACCTCCTGAGAACAAAGCATGCCTGTTAAGATTACATATCTCCCCTGGGTATCTATAATCTTATCTCAAACCTTCAGAGGGGTAGAAGTGGGCACGAAGATGGCTGCCCCCTCCTACGGGCACTGGAGTGAGAAGATGCATATACCTCGTATTGATGCTCCCATTTTAATTTCTGATGTTCTACCTCAGACGGGTGAGTTTGCTGTAGGAAATAGAGATCGGCCACCTGCTTTTTCAGATATTGCATAAGATGGTTCTCTTTATAGGGCTATGAAGATTATTCACATTCAGAGAAAAAATCTTAACAGGATTCACTGTCATCATGTTCAAAAAGAGGAGAAGGGAGAAAGGTCACCTGAAGGAGCCCCCGGGATGTCCAGATGCCCCCTTGAGGTCCAAACATTCCCCAGGTCAGTCCTTCCAGTATGAAAGACTGAAGAAGGAGGAAGGAGGGTCCAGGAGGAAAGAACAGAAGAGAGTCCTTGAGAGTCCCAACACCTTCCCGGGGATCCCTGTGGTCCATGAGATAATAAAAAATGTTTTGATATCTTGATATGTGTGTCTCTTTTTTTTCTTTTTGTAACCCTATTGTGAAAGTTAAGCAAAGGTTGGGAGCAACTGTGGCCAACTTGAAAGGATAAACAATTAACCAAATAACAACATAAACATTAACCCCCCCCCAAACCCCTAATAGCTCCTCTCCAACTTGAGGAGCTAAGTTAACACCATTTACCCTCAAACCTAAAATCTTGTATGATTTCCATTTTGGAAGAGGAATCACTTGGCCCCTTCTGGGTGCTCCTCAGGGGTCCAGAGAATATGGATCCCGAGGTGCTGGGGATTGAACTCCCATAAAATATGGGAGGGAAGTCCCCAAGGGGGCCAGAGCACCCTAACAGCAAGGTCACCACTCCTAAGCGTGATATACCAGCCAGTGGTGGTGGAGGCATGGAGTTCACCCCAATGGTGGTTGGAGGTCCCCCTTGGTATTATAATCCTTCATACCTCCTCTAGGTTTCTATATACTTGAGATTTCCTATATGCTTGCAAAAATCATTTTACCCCTACATTAGGAACTATCCCGATTCCCCTCCATGGTGAGTCCACCGTCTGCCCCTCCCCCCCACGACACTGCCCCCTTTAGTCACTAGGTGCCCCCTTCAATCCAGGGGATGATGGAAGAGCCATATTAGTGAGATATTTTGGAGAAAGTGCCCCCGGGATGGGCAGCCATCCCCCCACCCATCAAATCAGGGGGATGGGGAATGGGATGGGGAATGCCTGCACCCCAAAGAAGAACAAGGAGTGGGAAGATGATGAAGGAAGATGGAGAAGGACCCATGGCTCCCCCACTCCCCCAAAAGGGGGGGAGGAGGAGCCCACTCCCCTGAACCCCACACAATGGACAGAAGGCAGATCATCCCCAGTTCCCCCATTTCCCCTAACATCCTCTGCCAAAATATACAACCCGTCTGTTAAAATGGTCATCCCCCAGAGGGGAAGACACCCCCCTCGGGGCCTGAACCACCCTGTTCTCTAGTCCATTACCCTGGTTGAAAAGTCAAGGTCCTTAAAGATGTCGTCCAGGTCCCCAAAGGTCAGGCCAGGGTTAAAATCCAAAGTCCAACTGGGTTGGGAAGTGGGGTGCAGACAGGCCTCATGGGGGGAAAATCGTAGTCCATCAGACCTCCGGAGCCACCCCCCCAATGCAGTTCAGGTGATGCTAATTCCTCACAATGTCCCCAATAAGTCCTATAAATGCACTTCGAGCAGCAGTCCAGAATTAATAAGAAGTCTTGCTGCAGCTAAGTATCTCTTCTGCAGCTCACAATCGGGCACAGCTGGTTGAGGCCAGGGCCACGAGGTAGGCAATAGGGACCGTCGAAGCCCAAACCTCGGATCCTCAGTCACTAATTTAGAACAAGGTTCTTGGCCTGACATAGTAAGTCCACCACTGAGAAGCCTGAAGATCAAATTTCAGGGAGACAAAATGTGCTTTTTTTAAATATATTGTGCACTGGTTTACTTGTATTCTCTCAGCATGTTAATTTACCGTGATCAGGAGATCCGAATTTGGTCATTGGGCACCCCGAGCCTGTTGCCCCTACTCCTCCCCGCTTGACCCCTCGAACCAATAAACACATGCACCCACCTGTACACCGCCACTGGGAAGAGTCATTTTAGGGTGCACCAGTATTCTTGTTCCATGGATCAGTCAAAGGTGGTGGTGTTACAAAATTGTTGAATGTTCTTTAATATCTCCTTGAGGGATTGAGACCGGGGGAAGCTTGGTGCCTTGTCCAAGGGTATTGTAACTTTAAGAGCCTTCTCAGAAGAGCGGTCACCCTAGCCATCCCTTGGACCTTGTGTTCTTCCAGAAGCCACTGGTAGAGTAAATCACTTTTCGCTTCTTCTGCAGATGAGTATGACTGAGGACCAGAAGGGAAAAACACAACCATCCTGGTGGGGTAAGGGGTCTTAAATTTCATCTTTTTGGGTTTGAGGCAGGGAAACAGGGGGATGTATTCACTCCTTAGGTGTTGAATGGTAGACGCATAGTCTTTATCCACAAAAATCCACTTATTTTCATAGTGGATTGATTTCTGGGCCCAGGCTTTTTGCAACGGGGATTCCTTTACTGAACAGTTAATAAAGTGTGCTATGATGGGTCTCGGGTAAGCCCCTTGAAGTGGTTTAGGGCCTAAAGCTCGATGGGACCTCTCAATATCAATAGGGAAGTCTGGGCCCAGATCCAGCATGGTTCAGAGGAAATGGTTGAGAAAGGCCTGAATGTCTGAGCCTTCATCTCCCTCCGGAATGCCATAGAAGTGCAAGTTTTTCCTTCAGCCCCAGTTCTCGGCATCCTCCTGCCTGCAGGTTGTGGAAATTTGCATTTGGGCCAGCTCCCTGATGGAGGCCTCCAGTATGTCAAGGCACTTCGTGTTTGAGGTAATCTGAATCTTGACCTTGTCCAGGTGGCTCTGAAGGGTCCCAAAATCTGTACAGAGGTCTTGCAAGGTCTCCTTTGCCTCAGACTGAAACTTCTGGATCACCTGAAGGATCGATTCAGAGGGGGTCTTGCCAGATATGTTTTTATTTTGATGGGTACGCTTTGGTTTGTTGGAGTTAACCATCCCTCCTTCATCCTCCAGTAGTCCGCTGTCACCCTGGTTGGTTATGGTAGACAAAATCCAGTATCGGTTGCTTCCTCACAGGTACATATGCAGGAGAATGTTACAAGAGGGGTATTAAGCAGCTGTTTACCCCTAGGAGGATGGAGTTGATCTAGTTGAAAAGATTCATTATTTAGGTAACAGAGGGAGCATTCCTGACCCGCGCTGCTCAGTTCTCCATGGTGCCACTGGAAGTCCTTTTTTTTTTTTTGGGGAGAGGTTTAGTTTAGTTTTTTTAAACACATTGCAGCCCAAAACACCAAAGGGGTGGCTGAAGTTGCATGCAATTTAATACAGCAGTGAAAACACAGAACAACAATAAAGCCTTCTTACATACAATGAATACTGAGTATACAACACCAATATCCCAACAGGGTGGCTGAAGTTGCATACAATTTAATACAGCAGTGGCAATATAGAACAACAATAAAGCCAACTTACATACAGTGAATACTGAGTATACAACATTTCACTAGTCACAAAAATACATACTAAAATTTGCAAATATTTAGTACAAAAATGTATTTTCATTCACATTTTACAGTTTGTCTTGCCCCTCAACCCATTCCTCAGCTGGATGGCCTGGTGCACTAAGTTGCTCAAGGTCACACATAAATATTTTCTAATGAGTTTTGTGTATACTCTCCTTTTTCCAAACATGTGTTAAAAACAAACTGCCTTCTAACTGGTGCCAATTGAGTCTGAAAAGGACTGTTCCCCTGCTGAATATGAGAAATGCATTTCCTAAGCAGCTCTGTAGAACTGTATTTCCTTAGCAGTTCTGTGCAAATGCAGATAATACCAACAATAAACAAAACTAAAATGCAAATCTCTCAACAGTCCATTATCATTAACAGGTGATAGATATCCCCAAATCAAAACCAGCAACATGGCCTTATAGGTAAACAATATCATTACTTTCCCTATATTTCTTTGCTTTTCTTTGTCTTTCATACAGCGCCAGCATATGTTGCACTACTGCTGTAATATCTCACATCACATAACTTGCATTTAATACATAATAAAAATTATTACAGCTTTGAAACAAGCAGAGCAGGACTCAAACACACAACTCCAAATGGCAAGAAGAAACAGCAGCCATAGCTCCAGACAAAAGACAAGGGCAACCAGAAGTCAAATGCTCAATCCTTGAGATCATGAAAAGTGAAAAACATCGCTGGCAAAAGCGGCTACAACATAATGAAACTGACATTTCACCTAGCGTGCTGCTAGGCTTCTTCAGAGTAATATTAAAGTTTGAAAAGGTGCTCAATTTATATTAGTTCAATTCACATCACATAATCAGTGCAACCAATCACCTTACAATTAGTGCACATACAAACCACAAGTGAATCAATGTTTAAAAATGTAGAAACTACACTATTCGAATTAAAGTTAATTTCTTGGAACTGTGTCAACTATCTATACACAGAAAAAATCTTCTTGTATTTAAAACTGTTTTAGTTATATATTAACAACAGCAAACACTGTGGGCTGGATATTCAAACTGCGCCATTCTGTGGCGCAAGCCCTTGCACTGCACAAAATAGTTGCGCGGGCGTGTGGCCGGGGCGATATTCAATGGAGTTGCGCTATTGAGCAACTCCTTTGAATATCACCCCCAGCCACAGCCACTGTGCATGGCACAGTGGAACTTGCGCCACCGCAAGTGGTCAGAGTGGAGCACTCAAGATGCGGTGGCGCAAGTTCCATTGCGCCATGCGCAAATTTCCGATATTCAAAAGGTGACATGCAAATGGGGCCATAATTCATGCAAGGTGCGGGGGGGGGCATTTGCATCTATTTATGGCCCCATTTGCATGCCATTAGCATGCAGGTATGCTGATCCCCGAGGACTTGTGCCTGGCATCCTGCCAGGCAGCAGCCATTGGGGACCGATGCCCCCTGCAGCCCGATTGCGGGCATAATAGAAGAAACCCCCTTCCCCCCGACTGGCCTGATCGCGGGCATGATAGGTAACCCTCTCCCGACTGGCCCGATCGTGGGCATGATAGAAGTAACCACCCCTCCCCGACTGGCCCAATCGCTGGGCATGATAGTAACCCTCCCCCACATATCTGGACTGCTCTTTGATTGTATGGCTGCACGCCCATTGGCTCTTGCTCTGAACCATCGGGCGGCAGCCCAACTGAGCAGTCAGTCGGGCGGCAGCGGGGCGGCAGGCGGTGGATGCTGCCGCCCCGGCTGACGGGGAGCGGGTGGTGGGCTCCATGGGTGGGTGGGTGGGGGACCTGATCACCAGGCTACTGGGACCTTGGGGACTCTAGTGCCTCGATCAGGCTTTGAGGTCCACTGGACCACCAGGGATATGTTCTTGAGGGGGTTGAACTCTGTTCTGCCCGTGATCGGGCCAGTCGGGGGAGGGGGTTTCTTCTATTATGCCTTCGATCAGGCCAGTCGGGGAGGCCGTTACTATATGCCTGCAATTGGGCTGCAGGAAGGGCACAGAAAGTACGTCGAGGGCCAGCCACAGGTGGCAGCTGCTGTGTTGTGCCCTGCAATGCGGCAGCTCACCTGTGGGTGGCCCCCGACTTACTCCTTTTTTTTTTTTGCTCAAAGTTGTGCAGGTGCAGGTTGGGGGTTGCGCCTGCACAACTCTGCACAGCCCGATGAATATCGGGCTGTGCAGTTTACACATGGTTCCTCCCCCTCTGGTTGAGCATGCCTTCATTAGCATTACGCTGTTGCTCAGCTTGACTTGGGGGGGCGCAACTGCCGCCTGCTGAATATGGCAGAATGACGCAATTTCGGACTTACGCAGGCACAACCCTATTGCGCATGGCGCAACCCTTTTGAATATCCAGCCCTATGGCTCTTCTAGCAGGTTTCATATTAACAACGAACCTATCTACCTATATATACAGATTTTGCTGTGTATATATTTGTTAAAGTTCCAGGCACCAAACTTCGTCTTCCTGTTAGAGGAAAGTATACCAGTCTATTGAAAGGATCAAATTATGTGTTTACCTAAAAGATGGAGGCAGGGCAATTATATTACCCTCTATATCATAATTTCTTCATCCGGACTGCCTTCAACATCTATACTTTTTAAGAAAGCAGACAAATCAATGTTCTTATTTAAACCCCCATTGTGGTGTGCCCCCAGCTCGAATATCCAAAAACATTCTTTTTTGGCCTATGATTTTCTTCAAATCTCCCCCCCCCCCCACACTGACCAAATCAATGCCAGTAAAACTGAAATCATGTTGTATGGTTTTATGTTTGTTTTCAAATATGTGTTTCACAATTGCGTATGACAAGTCACCCTTGTCCACTGCGTCACATATTTCCCATCCTGGTTCTGAATTTGTGTATGGTCCTGCCCACACACTGCAGTAAGTCCCACAGCTGCATTTTAACAAATACATGACTCCACTACTGTTACATGTAATGAAGCCCTTTATGTCAATGCTCTTGCCTGTTTGGGAATGTTTAAATGTCCTGCAAGTGCAGGCTGCAGAGGAAAAAAGCCAGGAGAGCAAAGGAAAAAAAAAAGAAAGAAAGTTTCTTAAGTAGAAACATGCAATATTTATTATTATAATTTTTTTTGGGGGGGGGGACGCCAGCCTGTGAGTGCTGGAAAGGCTGACGGAGTGACACAGAAGGCCACATTAGGCTGGAAGAGGGGAGGCAGGCATGCTGCTGTAAAAACAGGGGGAACCAGCAGAGATCCCAGAGGCTGGGAAGCAGAAAGACAGGAAGTGGGAATAAAAGATGAAAATCCTGGTGCAGGAGGAGAACCAAGGGGGAAGGACGTTAAGTGCTACATGGACCTAAGTGGCAAGAGCTGAAGAGCCTGAAGGGCATGTGCCCAGGAATGGACTGAAGAAAAACAGGGGCGAGAATGGAGCAGGCAAAAGGAGAAAAAGGAAAGGAGAGCAAAAAACTGAGGAGAGGAGTGCAGGAGGTTACAAAGAGAAAAAAGGTGGAGAAAAGTGTGAAAATCCTGTGCAGAGGGAGGCCTACTGGGAGGGGGAGGCCTGGCAGCCTGCAGAAACAGAAAAAGGAAAAAAGGAAGGGGGGGGGAGCTGACCTGGCCTAGCAGGAAAACTGCTGATGGGCTTAAAGCAAAATCCTGCTGGAAAAAAATCTCACTGGTGTGTTGGTTCATAGAAGACAAAAACCTCTCTGAACCAGCTTTTTGTAGGGGCTCAGGCCCATCCCTTTAGGTATGCTCCATGCTGGCCCATCCAGGCATTTCAGTGATTGTTTGGGCCAGCCTGGACTGCCTTCTGGCCTAAAGACCATCAGTCCAATTGGTTAGGGGACTGTTTGCAAGCTATACCTCTGTGAGCAGCTGTGGATCACTTATGGTGTGGTGTAAGTCATGTGGCCATATGACACAGCACCCCGGGGATGGGCAGAACTCACCACAACCACATCTTACATAGAAACATAGAAACATAGAATGTGACGGCAGATAAGGACCGCTTGGCCCACCCAGTCTGCCCATTTCCCTTCCTACTGGATAAGCTGCAGATCCAAGTTAACCAGCAGTCTACTTCTTCCTACCCCCACCCCCCAGAATTGCCTTATGACTATCCCATGCATGCTTGAATTCCACCACTGATTTTGACTCCACAACCTCCTCCGGAAGGCCATTCCATGCATCCACAACCCTCTCTGTGAAAAAATGCTTCCTTAAATTACCTCTGAGCCGCCCCCCTCTATCTTCAAATTGTGCCCTCTTGTTCTTGCACACCTCTTTTTTTGAAAGATGCTACCCTCTTGGACTTTGTTGATTCCCTTGAGGTACTTGAAAGTTTCTATCATGTCCCCCCTCTCCCTCCTTTCCTCGAGGCTATACATATTAAGCTCCTTAAGTCTCTCTTCA
This sequence comes from Neoceratodus forsteri, assembly GCA_016271365.2. NCBI lineage: Eukaryota > Metazoa > Chordata > Ceratodontiformes > Ceratodontidae > Neoceratodus > Neoceratodus forsteri. The sequence goes on along the minus strand of CM057456.1, from coordinate 1,107,612,003 downwards.
TATGTCTTCCGGTGCAGACCCTGCACCATTTTAGTTGCCCTCCTCTGGACAGCTTCCATCCTGTCTATGACTTTGCGGAGATTGGGTCTCCAGAACTGCACACAGTACTCCAGATGGGGTCTCACCAGCTGTCTGTACAGAGGGATAATAACTTCCTGTTTTCTACTGGTGATGCCTCTCCCTATGCATCCCAGTATCCCCCAGCCCTCCTTGCTGCCTTCTCACATTGCTTGCCCACCTTTAGGTCATCTGATATGACTACCCCCAGGTCCCTTTCCATTTTTGTTGTTGTTAGTATCTCACCTCCCATTGTGTACTCTTCCCCTGGGTTTTTGTTTCCCAGGTGCATTACCTTGCACTTCTTAGCATTGAATCTAAGCTGCCATACATTTGACCATTCCTCTAACCTTGCCAAGTCCCTTCTCATCCTTTCCACCCACCTGTGCATCAACTCTGTTGCAGATCTTAGTGTCATCTGCAAAGAGACATACTTTTCCTTCAGTCCTTCTGCAATGTCGCTTATAAAGACATTGAAGAGGACTGATCTAACTGAACCCTCGCGATACCCGCTAGTAACCCTCCTTTCTTCTGAGTGGACTCCATTTACTATTACTCTCTGTGTCCTATTCTCCAGCCAATTCTTTACCCAGGCTGTCATCTTGGGACCCACTCCCAGGCTGGCTAACTTATATATTAATCTTTTGCGTGGGACTGTGTCAAATGCATTATTTTTAAATCTATACTTATCAAAGTCCTCATTCAATCCTTTGTCTTTTGTTTAGTAATCTATGTATGGTCCATTAGACCTCCATTTTTAATAAATGCTTCTCTCAATTCCCCTGCTGGTGGGGCATTCAACTTTTTTGTGTCCACGTTCAGCAAAATGTTGGGCTAATGGAAAAAAAAAATGTCATCTCTTGAATAGCATTTTTATGGTCACCTATTATAATTCTGAGAGTGAAAATAACAGAGGAGTACTCACATGAAACTCCAGTGCATCCAGTAAGTACACTGATGGGAAAGAAACAAATTAGAAAAATGCAGACAGAAGACCAAAGAATAAACAGCATGCTCCTGATAAACAGTGCTGCAGTACTTTTATTAGAAGCAGTGCCAGCAAACAGATGTTCGTATGCTCATGTGAGCACCTGTTCTTTGGTACAGCATCTAATAAAGCATTGCAGCACTGTTTATCAGGAGCGTACTGTTTATTCTTCAGTCTTCTGTGTGCACTCCTTTTTTTTTTCTGATTCTGACAGCTCTGCTTATTTTTCCATTATAGATCAAGGGTGCACTCTTGACCAATTAGAACATTCCTTTCCTCTGTGCATGAGACACTGTTATTCTGTGAAGAGTGTCTCAGGTGCAGCTGCCCTGGAAATGGACATGTTCGGGTAAGATTTTTAAAAAAATTAATGTATTACTAATTGCGTTCAATCAATAATATATTAATACCATCACCGAGACCGCTCTTACAGTTGAAAGAATAGTCTTACCTATAGTACATTCTTAGGGTATCAGAACCACTCACCTTCTGTTTGCAGTTTGTATACCCTAAGAATGCACATGAGAGCACTATTACTACACCTGAAGAGTTGTCTTGGTGGTGGTATTAATATTCAAGATATTGCAGATACAATCACAGTGACATTCCAACATGTACTGCAGATTTTATGTATTGTCTGGCAGTCAGTGTACTGTTCGCTAGAGTATGTTTTACCAGTAAATTTATCCCTAAATTTGTTTATGTTGGGTGTGTTCTCCAATCAAAAAGGTATTGTATGAGTAGTTTCTGGATTATGGTGGTCCTTAAGGTAAAACGTCAGTTTTTCTCTCATGGAATGGTGTGCTGTGAATGAACTAAAATATTCCATTACTGTATAATGTTCCAGATAGTGTTCACTTTTCGAGGTTACAGTAGGGTTGTATTTAAAATTAGTACCCATATTTGGTCAGATTGGATAGTGTGTCAGTTCTGCTGCAGTATAGATTCCATAGCCCATGCTTCCTATATGTTAAGAACATTTTGTGGAGAATACTATTATCATCATTCCAGTTGATTATTCTTTCTTTGGTTTAAGTAATTTCTCATTCTTTCTCTTCTTCTTTCTACTGAATTCACTAAACTGATGGGTATACTGTATGTAACCTCTTTCTTTAAATCTTTTTGTTCAAAGTGTTGTCTGTCTTGCATAGTCTTGCAGTCTGCTGCAATTCCTTTTAACTCTCAAATACTGTGATATGGAATTGATTTGATATGATGTGGATCATAGAAATGTGTATTCTGGTCAGTTTCTATGTGGACCAAGTCTAACACCAGTATAGTATGTTTCCTTTTTTTGGTAAATTCTGATGTCCAAAAATTTGTGATTTGCAGAATTTTAAAATTCTGACAGAATGGAATTTTGCAGAATTTTCTAAATTCTGCCCAAATTCCACCATCCATCAGAAGCAGAACAGTAGAATTCCATGACAGAATAATGCAAAATGGGATTTCTGCTACATTTCCATGGAATTAAACTCTGTGGATCTCAATATTTTTCACAGAGATGGTTGCAGAATTATGTTCCATGGAAAAGTTTGTTCTATGAAATATAATTCAGTGGATCACAGCAGGTGGGATTCTACAGAAGGACCAGTGAAATTCTAGTAGAAACTCCACAGGTAAAATGGTTATTCTACACTAATTCGGCCAGTGGAATTTCACATCCCACACAGCACTACCAAAAATAGAACATCTATGGTGCTATATTGTGGAGTAAATTTAAGATAACTAGTCAGTACATTTAGGTGTAGGTGAAAGGTAATAATGTTCTCCTCATCCCTTGTCCATAATAACAGAACATTATCAATGTACCATTTGCAAAGGTGTGTATAGCTGAAGTAAGGATTGCATAGTGGAAATAAAATTAAGTAGTTTTCATACTGGGTCATAAACAGATTAACATATGTGGGAGCCATTGTGGACTCCATGGTTGTCCCTCTGATTTTTTGTTAAAACTGCCATTCAAATTTGAAACAGTTTCTACGGGGTACAACATTAGTCAATTGCATTAAATTCTAGTCTAGTGTTGACTCCTATTTTGAGGATTTCCATTTTAGTTTGCAAGGCTTTGAGTCTTTTGTCAAGTGGCATTGAAGTATAAAGGTCTTGAATGTTCATTGTAGTAAGTATCAGATTGTCTTAGTTAAGTGTAAATTGATTTGTTTGTTTAAAATGTTAAGAATGTGTGTGTGTGGCGTGTTTCACATGTGTTCCTGTGTGGTGCTATATCTTTTGTGTGATGATCAGCACATGTGGAGAGTGTCTCTAGCACCGAGTCTATGCCAGACACGATCAGTCTACCATGGGGATTGTCAAGTGATGTGTATTTTGGCCAAAGAATGGCAGAATGGTGTCTTGGGAATTTTTTTTTCAGCAAATGGTATTTCACAGTCCATTATTCATGCCATCATATGCCTTACTCAAAGTTTCTATCAATCTGTCTTCTTTCATCCTGCACTGGATCTCTGTCAGTTTTTAGTTAGTTTTTTCATCATCCAATAATTTTATACACATGGATCTCTAATCTGGATAGTCTATAACAACTGCAACCTCTATCTTATGTGTGGGTTCAAATACTATGTTACAATCTGCTTCCAGACTATCCATTGTTTGACATAGGTGAGGTTGGCCATCTTCGCTCATGAAGAACTTCATGGAGGGTGAACAGCTCTGTGAAGTTTTCAGAGAAGTTCCTACTTTGCCTCCCAGTATGGGTTAGGCACAATTGTGAAGTTGAGGTGAAGCTGGCAACTTCACAGCAGGCAAGCTTACCATGCTGAACTCAACATTACAGCAAGGGTCATAGTTCAGATTGCAGTCTTTTTGTACCATGTGACTGTTTGCATCATGGCAATCCTTATTTGAGTGTGTTGGAGGAAGGATTAGCTTCTGAGAGAAAACTTGTTTTCAAGTGTTATCTCAGTGTTTTTCTTGATTTAAAAAAACACAGTGAACACTGATTGTTGCCTAACATCTGTACAATCTAGTGTAGATTTCTTTTTGTCTTGAATAGTCATTTTTGGAGGCTTTTTTCCACTGTTATATTTAGCACTGCAATACAGCTTTGTGTGTGTGCTTCTGTGCTTTCTGTTTATAGAGCTTTCAGCCAGTGGGGGAGGGGTGGTTGCTGTTGCTTAGAATCGGAAATGGCAGTATTTTTGCCTTCTCAAAGTAGTTTGATCTGTGTCCTTTTTGCCTATTACTCCTTGCCTTATGGCAGTCCTTGCTAGAGTGAGTTGGAGGAAGGATTAGTGCCTGAGAGAAAGCTTGTTTTCAAGCATTACCTCAGTGTTTTTCTGGATTTAAAAAATGCTCAACAAATATTGATTGCTGCCTAACATCTGTACAATGCAGTGTACTGTAAATTTCTTTTTGTTCTGAAGTAATTTTTTGAGACTTTTTTACTATTATATTTGGCAGTGTAGTGCAGCACTGTGTCTGTGTGCTGCTGTGCCTTCTGTTTGCAGAGCTTTCAGCCAGTTGCGTAGGGGTGGTTGCTGTTGCTCATAAGAAAAAAAAAACACAGTATTTTTGCCTTCTCAAAGTAGTTTTGATCTGTGCCCTATATGCCTCCTCTTTTTTCCACATTTAATGTTCCATACCTGGAAAAAAAGTGTACTGGAAAAAAAAAAAGAGTAGCAGGGTTGGTGCTGGGGATGCTAAGTGTTTAAAACCCCATGGTGATGGTTCTGGAAGAGGCCAAGGGTGGGCTGGAAAAAGGGTGGTAACTGCCCCATTGGTCCATAAGGATGGGGCAGCAGTGAGAGTGGAGGAAGTACTGGTGGGGAGGTATGAGCTGCTGGTGCATCAGCACTGAAGTACATGGAATGAAGTTGTAGCAGCTCTTTTGTTGATAGTAAGAAGACATCCTAGTACACTGCTAGCAATTTAGCAGCAATCATTCTTGAAGGTAATGGTATTGATGCTAATGATTTTGCCATGTGTGGCAATGTCACAGGCAAAGAACAGATAAATCCTAATGTGTCTCCCCAAAATGTTTCTGAAATCCCTCCAGCAATGGAATCCACAGATTCCACAGTTCTGTAAACAAGTGGTATTCAGGAAAAAGAGTAGAGGAGGGTCAGGTTCAAGAAACCAGTTGTGAGACAGAAGCCCCTAAAAGTGATGAGAAAGTGGATGATGAGGAATGGGAAGAGGTAGTGTTCATCTGAGCGATGATGACAGTGCCACTGGTCCAACATGGCAGCCAGAGGAACAAGACATTAAAAAAGGACAAAATCAGATACTGAGCATGTTAGTAGTGAAATAAATATCCCAATTGCAGGGATATTTCTGCATAGTGTGAAACAGAAATGTAGCAGGCAACAGTCTGGTGTGATGCCAGTTGTTAGCAATGGAGTTGTTAGAGATAGTAGCAGCACTCTCATCAGCTATGTGACAAGTGTGACATCGTTGTCCAGTTTACCACCACCCATATCAGTGCCATCCAGTAGCAAGCCATTAACTTCACAATCAGGACAATCCCCAAAATATATAGTGATGAAACCTACAAAATCCTGGGTGTGATGCTGCTGCTCCACCTCTTCATGCTCCAGGACTAGGGTAACACTTCCATCCTCCTGCTGATGAGGATAAGGTGGTAGGCCTGCCACTGTTGCTGCTTCGCTTGGAGGAGTAGATATGGTTTGATGGGTGTTCACCAAATACCTATGCCTGATAGAGGTAGATGGTCCAATATCCACTGTGAATCCAGACACCAGGATGGCCAGGTCCACAGACTCTACACTCCATTTAAAATGAAAATTGGGGAACTTAACTCCCCCTCAAAAAAAGAGAGAGACAGACAGTTCAATGGGCCTATGCAAATAGAGTAGTGTTATGCTTGTGCAACTGTGATGACTGTTTGACCATTCGCAGTCTCTATTCCATGAGGAATTACCACCCTGTAGGGGTACCAAAGGCAAGGAATCCTCAAAGAGGGTCCCACCCCTAGAGGTGCCATGGGAAAGATTCCCTTGGCTAAAGGTAACTTAGGAAGGAGCCCCAAAAAGACATAGAGCAGTAAACATTGACTATACGGTAGAGAAGCAGATAGACAGTAACAAGACAGCTCGATGAAACACAAATGAGATGCATGGGTTGTCAGTATTGCACTGATAAAAGGGATTGCATTAATGACATCAGGGAGCTTCCTATGGAGTGAGGGAATGGTGAGTAGAGCCACCATCCTTCTCCATCCATCAGCGGAAACCTACCAATGGAAACTAGGGAATATACTAAAAACAACTAACTATATATTATGATCTTTGGCATGGAGGAGAGGAAAAAACCCTTTTAAAAGGAATAAATCTCTGGGGAGCAAAGGCCAGGTCACCTTCCCTCCAGGCTAGGGGTATTTTATTTAGTGATGGGTCTCCTGCTGCAGTTTTGAAACCCAATCCAAGAGGAGGAAAAAAATCCTATTTGGTGGAAAGCTCTCACAAGCCCTCTAATAGGAATGCTGTGAAGGGGTGTAAGAGTCCTCTGCAACAATGGATACTCTGAAGTGACAGCGGGACCCCCAAGGTGGGAGGAGGAGGAGGAGAGCAATGACCACTGAGGTGCTCAGCCAGCCTACTGACTAAAAACAGACCAGGTGAAGTCTTGGGGAGAATTGCATAGAAGGCACCACCAAACCCAATTTGGATAGCTAAAGGAGCACTCTTGGGCATGATGACCCCATCCTTCATAGCTGAAGTCTTAAATTCTACATCAAGAGATCCCATTGATCAACTGCATGGCTAAAGCTATTCTCAGAGTGAGGACATTCCCACTATGGGCCAGATGAGAAGGACCCCACCCAGAGCTTTGCATGCTCGAGATTCAGACTTCAGTGCAGAGCGAGACCGTCAGGTGCAGGGCAGGCCCTGAGCCATAGAAAATAATGGTCATGGTTGGCATGCTACTGATTTATAAATGAGAGCATACAGTCAATTATGAAGTGCTAAATATGAGGAGGCCAGGCAAAGCCAGTGGCCATCAGGTATTGGTGTGCCAAGCGATAAAATTGACTGGGATGATTGACTGATACGATTGACTGATGAGATTTACAGATGAGGGTGACTGATAGGAATTCTTAATATGATTGACTGATATGAGCAAAGCCAGTGAAAGCAAGTTACCCAATTCCATTAAGGAAGCTAAATTAATGGTGACATAGAAGGTAGGTGATTAAGTAGTGAGAGGCTGTGATGCCAGTAATGGAATTGATGAGGTTTAGCATAACTGGATCAATGAGGTTTAGCAGTGTTTGCTAGAGTATCAGCATAAATAGTGAACTGATATGAGTAGCATGAATAGCTTAAAAGCCATCAAGGCAGTGTTAAGTTATTCCAGTAAGGAACATTTGCAACGCAGTAATGGAATGCAATGAGTAACTTGAAAGTTATGAAGGCTGCGAGGATAATGTAATTATGCATGGATAAATGAAAAGCCATGTAGGCAGGGGAGCAAGGAGCAGCATGGACCACGGTGAGTCATATAATTTATGGAAAGCATGCTCCTGCTACCCGAAGCCATGATGTCCCACTGTGACACCAGAGACCCCCACCATAAGAATAATAGGGAGCCACAAGCAGAGCACCATGATACCAGGCAGCTAATGTATTAGCTGAAAGTTTTGGGTACAGCAATGTAGCAATTGACTGAGTGGTGCTAGCACTGACTGAAGTAAGAGCATAGCTGTTGCACACACATAGCACAACAGGGAGTGCCTGGATTAGGTGCAAACAGTTAAGATGGAAGCACAGGAGATGGCAGAAAAACAGTAATGTGAGCTGAAGCATACAATAACTATTGAAAGAAAACTAAGGATTACTAGGCAGAGAAGCAGGAGCTTGAGCTGAAGCATACATATATCAACACAGTGAACTGAGGGTTTGCAATATCTGGTGAGGACATGTGAGCCTGACAGCACATGCACAGGATTAGCACAATCAAATAAAGGGCAACAAGATGCTAGGAAAACTAGAAAGCCCCCAAGAAGAAAACACAAAATGAAAAATACAAACCAGGATAACAGAAAAAACAAGCAACACAGAGAAGCATGCAACAGCTGGAGGCAGTAAATACTAACCAAAGCAGGAGAAACACAATGATCAGAGGCCAACACAAACCAGACAGAGCCCAAAGCACAAGCAATACTGTTGGGGGGGTGGCAAACCCCACCAGGCCCCAAGGGAGAAGACAGACCGACAGAGCCTCTGGCAGGCAAAGAAAAAGAGCTTCAGAAGGAGGCTGGGAGAAACTGCTTATATAGCTCAGGAAGGGTGCATGGCTGGTTGCTCACTGCATAGAACTACAGGCATAGCCTTTCAAAAAAAAAAGAGATCCAAAAATTATTCAAAACAAAGATTAAGTAGTTAAGGAATGTTCAGAACAGCACACAAAACAGAAAAAATATTGAAAATGAACAGTTTTTAACACTTCAAATTGTGTTGCTTTTCTCCCTGTAATAAACATGCTCACACTCTGACTCAGTACAACACAGAAGCTGAAACTAAGTCACACACTTCCTGCCCTGGAAATATACCATGTGATCTGCAGAAGCTTTCCCTTGTGACAAACAAATTTTTTCCCTAAACTTCACCTTTCCAATGCAAAGATGAAGCTGTAATGCAAATTCTCCAGCGAAATTTGCATTCCAGGCTTGAATTTCATGCTTAGGTGAAGTGTGAAGTTTAGTAAGGTTTTAAGGAGAAATTCATGGAAAATAACTGGAGGCTAAGTTGTAAGCTTATCTTTGTTTTAGCTCATCCTTTTTTAATTCTTACAGAATGCATCTGTTTATTTACAGTTGAGGTATATGCTTCTATATTGTGTGGTCTTCTAGTGGGAAAGCGTAACTTGATTTATTGTGAAGTGCTTTTTTTCAATTGACCCTCTCTCATATTTCTTTCAACTTACATTTCCTCCTGTCTACAAACAAAAGTCAGAGTCTTCTGTAAAACTTCTGTAAGTCAATCTTCAGTTCACAGGAGTCGAGAAATTTTGTCACTGCAAAAGAATCACCTTTATTTAAGACTGAGACTTTCCTGAGGTCAATACCCTTATTGAGTTTTTTTTTACTTAGCAATTTTTCTCCCCACTGTTATTGTCCCACCCAATACCCCCCCCCAGTCCCATCACCTTGGCTCCCCCCCAGGACTTACCAAACCATACTCCTGTGGCTTACTCTTCATGGTGGGGTGGCATGGAGCACACTCAGCTGCCAGGTCAAGGATCCAATGGGCAATGCCTGAGTTGCCAGGTGTGGGGACAGTAAGGGATGGGGATCATCCTGCCATCTATAATGTTTCCTGGTTTTCTTGCTCCCCTCCTTGTGGCACAGATGAGCAGCATGCAATGGTATCAACAGCAGCACCACACACATTTTGTGCATGGCAAGCTAGTCATCTGTCACTCCTCCTCCTATGCCTGGTGTATTGTCCCCCAGCCTCCACTAGGTGACAGTCAAACATCACGCATCACACCACTCCCTCCCTGGAGAAGGAGAGTCGCCCCTTGGATGCTTGATCCTCTTCCCAATGTCTGACCTTACGTTGACTTAAGCTTGTTCCTAAACTTGGTTCATCAGCACTGTAAGTGATAGTGCTACTGGTGCACCAGCAGTCTTGTTCCCTGATTGAGGTATTGGTAACCCTCTCCTGTTCCCTCTGTCCCTCTGTCCCTCTGCTTGTACCTGCCTCTTCCTGTTGCTACTCTACCTTACACCCCTTGGTCTCTTACTTTTTTCTAACCTTTAGGATTCTGTCTAAAAATATACTGAGAGATACCACTCGATGAGGTTGCATGGTCATCCTGTATTTCTGCATTCCCCATCTATAAATGAAGTTACCTGTCTTATAGATCATTGTTTAGCTGTTGTCACTATCACTCTTTTCCTCCTCATAAGAGTAGTCATATGTTCTTCTTCTATACTATTATCAGGGTTGACAGTACACATTTTTTCGTCTCCTTTCATGCACAGAATGGTCTTGTAAACATGTTTTTTTCCCTAATGACTTGTAACTTATCCTGTATAAAAATAACATTTTATCTATCTCTCTATCTCTTTTTTGTAATCCTCTGTGTCCCTACTAAATGTTCAAATTTTCTCAAGTTTTAATCTTCTCTTCTCTTTAAAATGTTCCATGTTTTCTTCAATAAAATTCTGATACTCTTATATATCTGTTTTGCTTTGCATTTCCTCCTTGTGCTTGTTTTCAGCGTTGATCTCTTCCCTTTCTACAGAAATAGCTTTTGTGTTAGCCACCATTAAATTTATGCTGCACTTATTATGGCTGCAGTAGGCATTGCCCTGCAATCATTTTGCTATTACGTGGAAAAAGGGAGCTCATCTGATTCCTTACAGACTAGACAAAATTAGAGGCTTTGTTGTATTATTCTGCTTTCATTGAGCTAAGCAATGTTTCAAAGCACTAATTTGTTCTTAAGTTCAACCTGGTTAGAAAGGAAGATAAACACACAACCTGGGACTATAGTGTCAAATGTCACACAGTGGAATGTTTACAGTGGTGTCCCCTGGGATGAAACGCAATTCTGCAGCATTTTGCAGCACTCTGCAGAATATTGCAGCAGACCTACTGAATAAAGCAATGTAATTTCAATCACAATTAGTCCATGTTGTTATTCAGGAAAATGTGACACTGCTAGGATGAAGTAAATGCCACAGTTTCCTGCATAACAAAAGTTACTAATTGCCATTGAAATGACATTGCTTTATTCAGTAGGTCTGCTGCAGCATACTGCAGAGTGCTTTAAAAGGGTGTTTCATTTTGGGGGATGCCACTATATGTAATAAATCTAATGTTCCAACTCTCACTGAAGATAAGTTAAAGGACCCCTCAACATAGTTCAAGTCACAGTTTTTTACAGTGGAGGCTTGAAATTGACTGTTTATCTACACTTTTTCATCTTTAAACTTACCATGCTGTTGAAATTCTGTTGCTTAAGTACTAAAAAATGAGTTTGTTACAGTTATTTTTACAGTAAAGGTTTGAAATGGACTGTTCATATGTACTTTTTCATCTTAAAACTTGCCATGCTGTTGAAATTCTGTTGCTAAAGTACTGAAAAAGGACTCTGCTAGTCTGTGCTAGTTACTACATGTGCCTTCTTTCTGAAAACCTAGGTCAGCTAAGCTAGCTGTTTTACAGGGAGAGCATTTATTTACCTTCAGATTTCAATAATCTTTACTGTGCCTGTGCCCACTATTCATCATGCTTGAGGTAGAGGAATATAAAGTTATTTAAATTTTGATATTGGTATCCAACCTTACCAATTTGAGCCCATGGTATGCAGTGTTAATCAGTGTGAGGGGGGCATAAGCTGCATCCGATTCTGACAAAGACACTGACAATTCTGATTCAGATGACACAAATCAGAGACTTACCTTGGATTGGTTAGTATTTTTAATTATGAATATGTAATCATCGCTTTAGCTGTAATCTACGGGTCATTATCTGTTTTATTTAGCAACACAGGAGTATTCCAGTCCTTCATATCATCCGTGATAGGCTCCCATTATATTGTATAGGAACTCACTGACCTATGCTGCATCTGAAATTGTGGTATGTCTCCTGTACGGTGATACTATTACAGGGAAAACGTTGATGCCGGCAACATTGACATTTTCACTGTAATAGTCTTCCCGAGACCCTGGCACTCTCTGTCCCGGTCCTGCACCCCCTCCCCGATCCAACTCTGACTTTCATAGAAACATAGAATTTGATGGCAGATAAGGACCACTTGGCCCACTTAGTCTGCCCATTTCCCTACCTGATGGATAAGCTGCAGAGCCTAGTCAACCAATAGCCTACTTCCTCCTACCCCCCCACTAGAATTGCCTTATGTCTGTCCCATGCATTCTTGAATTCCCCGACTGTTCTTGACTCCACAACCTCCTCAGGAAGGCTGTTCCATGCATCCACAACCCTCTCTGTGAAAAAAATACTTCCTCACATTACCTCTGAGCCATCCCCCCTCTATCTTTAAATTGTGCCACCTTGTTCTTGCATATCTCTTTTACTGAAAGATGTCACCCTCTTGGACTTTGCTGATTCCCTTGAGGTACTTAAAAGTTTCTATCATGTCCCCCCTCTCCCTCCTTTTCTTGAGGGTATACATATTAAGCTCCTTTAGTCTCTCTTCGTATGTCTTCTGGTGCAGACCCTGCACCATTATGTTTTCTCTCCTCAGGACAGCCTCCACACTGTCTATGTCTTTACAGAGATGGTGTCTCCAGAACTGCTCGCAGTACTCCAGATGTGGTCTCACCAACTGTCTGTACAGAGGGATAACAACTTCCTGTTTTCTACTGTTGATGCCTCTCCCTGTGCATCCCAGTATCCCCCAGCCCTCCTTACTGCTTTCTCACATTGCTTGCCCACCTATAGGTCATCTGATATAATTATCCCAGGTCCCTTTCCATTTTTGTTGTTGTTAGTATCTCACCCCCTATTGTGCACTCTTCCCCTGAGTTTTTGTTTCCCAGGTGCATTATCTTGCACTTCTTTGCATTGAATCTGAGCTGCCATACATTTGACCATTCCTCCAATCTTGCCAAGTCCCTTCTCATCCTTTCCACCCCACCTTGTGTATCAGCCTTGTTACAGATCTTTGTGTCAACTGTATAGAGACATACTTTTCCTTCCAGTTGCTCTGCAATATCACTTATAAAGACATTAAAGTGGACCAGTCCCAGTACTGAACCCTGTGGTACCCTGCTAATAACCCTCCTTTCTTCACTGTGGACTCTGTTTACTATTACCCTTTGCGTCCTGTTGTTCAGTCAATTTTTTATCCAGGCTGCCATCCCGGGACCTACTCCAAGGCTGGCTAACTTGTATATTAATCATTTGTGTGAGACTGTGTCAAATGCCTACCTAAAGTCTAGGTAAGCCATGTCCACAGCCCCTCCCTGGTCTACTACTTTGGTCACCCAGTCAAAGAAATCTATTAGATTCATCTGACATGACCTTCCCACTGTGAATCCATGCTGCCTAGGGTCCTGTGCCACACTGGCCTGTAGGTACTCAATTCTTTCCTTCAGAAGTGATTCCATCATTTTCCCTACCACTGAGGTGAAACTGACAGGTCTATAGTTTCCTGCTTCTGCCCTGCTTCCACTTTTGTGAAGAGGAATCACATCTGCCCTCATCCAGTCCTCAGGTACCATTCCATCCTCCCATGATTTGTTAAAGAGGGTAGTCAGTGGTGTCACTAGTTCTACCCTTAGTTCTTTTAGAATTCTGGGATGAATCCCATCAGGCCCCATTGCTTTGTCCACCTTCAGTTTTAAGAGTTCTTTCAGAATCCTTTCTTCTATGAATGGACATGTATCAACCCCCCATCTCCAGAGTGTTTATCTTGTTTGGTTTGGGTATCACCCCTTCCTGTTCCTTTGTGAATACTGAGCAGAAATATTCATTCAGTATCCCTGCTTTTACACTGTCACCCTCTGCCCACATTCCCTCCCCTTAATTAAGCCTCAATATCCCTCCCTTAGTCTTTCTTCACTCCCTAATGTACCTATAAAAGGTTTTTTCCCCATTCTTAACAGAGTTAGCTATCTTTTCCTTGGTTTGGGCCTTCACTATTCTGACTGCCTTCCCTGCCTCCTTCTGCTTAAACTGATAACGTTCTCTGTCCTGCTCCTTCTTTGTTTCCTTATATTTCCTGAATGCTATCCTTTTCTCCTTAAGCTTTCCTGTCACCTCTTTTGAGAACCATCATGTTTTTCCTTCGTTTTGTTGATTTGCTTCACACAAAGGCTTGTTGCCTCTGTGATGGCTGTTTTGATTATTCCCCATTGTTCCTCCACCTTTCATTTTTGCCCATTTGCTGGTGCTTTTCTGAGGCACTCTTTCATTTTCCCAAAGTCAGCCCTCCTAAAGTCCAATACTCTTGTTTTTGTAAGGCTTGCCTCTATGGCTGTGTTTATCGTGAACCACACTGTTTGGTGGTCACTTGTTCCCAGATGACTACCCACTTCTAAATTAGAGATCCTTTCTCCATCCCCATTTGAGAGTACCAGGTCTAAGATTGCTCCCTCCCAATGTGGGTTACAATATTAGCTGTCTGAGGCATGCCCCTTGTAGGGCATCAAGAATGACCCTGTTCTTGGATGTGCCTGAAGCAAAGGTGCTCCAGTTAACATCTGGCATATTCAGGTCCCCCATCAACAATATCTCCCCTTTTTCTGCCATTCTAAGGATGCCTTCTTTCATTTCCTTACCCATTCCCTTCTTCTGAGATGGGGGTCTGTATACAACCCCCTTGTGGATTGTAGCGCCATTACCTGTCTCCAGGGTGACCCACATTGCCTCATCTACTCCCTATTTACTCTTTAGTTCTGTTGCTTTGATCTCTTCCCTTACATAGAGAGCTACTCCTCCTTCTCTTTTACCCTCACTGTCCCTCCTGTAGATTGTGTATCCTGGTATGTTAACATCCCACTCATGGTTCTCTGTGTACCATGTTTCTGTGTCTGCCACAATATCCAGGAATCCCTCTTCCATCAAGTCCACTAGATCAGGGAACTTGTTACACAGACTATGGGCATTGGTACTCATCACCCTCCATTTTTTGATGGCCTTATCTCTTTTAGCCCCATCCTTGTCCTTACTGCCTTTGCCTTTTTTTGCATTTACCCTGTCCTGCTCCCTAATGACTTCTCTACCTTGGTGTGTACCTCATTAATTACTGTATTTTGTAGGGGGAGGCTGGGATTTCCCAGTTCCTTTTCAGTGCCTCCTCCCTTGGCTAATTTAAAGGCTTGCCAATGAAGCATTTAAACCTATCACCTAGTATCCTGGTTCTCCCCCTGGACAGATGCAGATCATCACACCAGTATAGGCCTGCATCCCTCCAGGTGGCTCTCCAGTCCCCAGTGAAGCCAAAACCCTGAGCTCCATGCCAGCATTTAAACCATTCATTGAATCCCATGGTGCGAAGTACCCTAGCATCACCCTTGCCATAGACAGGCAGCACCTCTGAGAAAGTTACCATACGTGCAACTTGTCTAAGGCCCTTCCCCAACTCTACAAACTCCTCTTGCACTGCTCTGATCACATTCCCAGGCAGGTCATTTGTCCCTAGGTGGGCACTGACATTCAGGTCCCCCCTCGTGCAGATGCTCCTGCGATCCTGAGGATTCACTTCCTGTCCCTTCAAGCCATGGTGCCAGGCAGACACCTTACCTCCCTCCCTCCCCCACTTCTACCTCCCTAGTGATGGAGTCCCCCACCATGATTTGTTTCTTCTTCTCCCCATGGGGTCCCATGCCACCCTCCTGTGGGTCTCCTTTGTGGAGGTTCCCAGCTTCCTCCTTGGTCTCCACTGCAGGTTCCTCCAAAAAGGAACCACTCCCCACCAGAACAATATATGAATTGTGGAGAGGTACAACTGGAGGGATGCACCTCTGTTCCACCACCCTCTCCCTCCCTGAGCCCACCTTGGTCCAACTGCTCCTCTTTCTTGGCAACTGCTGAGGTTGCGGTGGTGGCACTGGAGGTACCTGGGTGGGGAAGGAGGTTTCATGAATCCTAGCAAGGTCAGCCTGGAGACAGGCAACCTCCTCCCTCAGACCGGAGAGGTGCCTGCAAATAGGGCAGCATTGCAACCTCCAGAATGTCTTCCAGAACTCTGTTACCTCACAGCCATTGCACTGCACCACTTCCATCATGTCTTATTTTGTGTCCTCTCTCCTGTTCCTTTGTATGCTTACTCTCTCCTTCCTCTATTTATTTTTCCACCTACTTTCCTACTGCCTGTGTGCCCTTACAACTCTCACCGTTCCTGTTCTGGGACAGGAACTTCCTGTATTCTTCAGTAGTCTCCTTCTTCCTTGCTCAGAGTCAGACCTCCAGTAACTGGGGGGGGAGAAAGAGCTGTGTTTTTCCTTAAAGACTGATGAAACTAATGTGTCTAAACATGAAGTTCCCATTGTCAGTCAAATCCAGTGGCTATAAAAGTAGAACTAGTTTAGGGTGGGAGGATGGAGGAGTGGGAGGGAGGACAATTAGTAAGAAAAGTTGTAGCTTTTTAGTCAGCTGCTTCTTGCTCAGAAAGTAAGATTCCTTCTGCCAAAAGCTAGCAGCTAGCAGCAGGAAGCTCTAATTGGAGACACCTGCTTTTCTACTGTCTAAGCCACACCCACAATTAACTTCTCTTCACCTCTCCTCTCCTCTCCTCCTGATTTAGCAAACTAACTTGAAAAAGTCCCCTTCCCCAACAAAGAAACAAACACTGACTTTCTTTTTATACCCTAAATGAGACCCCATTACTTCTAATAAGGTATCTGTTTGCTTAATTCCAACAGGCACTGACTCCTGCTGAGATAGAAGTGTTCAATTAGTAAGAAAAGTTGTAGCTTTTTAGTCAGCTGCTTCTTGCTCAGAAAGCAAGATTCCTTCTGCCAAAAGCTAGCAGCTTGGAGTCCTTCTGACAAAAGCTAGAAGCTTGGAGATCGGTGGTGCAGAGGGGGCAGAGCCGCAACATGGGGGGTTCTGGGGAGAAGCCCCCCTATGAAAAAACAGTCAGGGTCTCCAGTTGGATTTATGTCAACCGCAAGTTGCAGTCGACAAAAATCCATTGCTGTGATGGTAGCTGACAACTTAGTTGCAGCATCATAGAGCCACAAACTGCATATCTATATTTTTTAATATGTCTTTGTACTCATCAGTTCTGAACTGTATTGCCATACTGTTTATTGCATGTATGTGAGGAAGAGCTCTGAAGAGGTGCCCATGTGCACCCATTCTTATCATTATTTGATGGTGCTTCATATTAGTTTATTAGGGGCTCTGTGTTTGGATATGGTTTCATCTTTTGTTGCAGTACAAGTATGTTTGTACATTTTTTTCCTCATTGTATATGTTACCTATTCTGGTGTGTGTGTGTGTGTGTGTGTGCACTGTGAGGGTGGTCCTGACTGTCTGTTCCTGTACTGTTACCTATGTGACCACATGACCACATGTGGAGTTCATGGACAGGGGTCGAAACTGGCACCGGCCCCACTAGCCGAATGATATTAGATATTATTTTGGGATAGACAAAAATCTTCATAAGAATAAAAAAAGAGCATTGCAAGTCTTACTTTTACCGCTTAGAAAAACAAGACTGCAATCCTGAGCATGTGCGTGACATTGCTGTGGACACGGTCCTGTTTTCTGTGTGGTAAAAGTAAGACTTGCGATGCTCTTCATTATTCTAACAAAGATCCCCATGCTCAGAAGAGCATATACATTTAGTTCCAACTATCACTTACACTTGTTCAGGAAATTTGCACATGCTCAATGAGTGTTTACATTTAGAAGAGGCATCTGGCAGTGGAGGATCGGCCAAACAATAAGATAATGTGCCTGGTCCAAGTTAGAGTATATATTTTTAAAATTTAAGTAATAGATCCTGCTGTTACACATACTGGGGCACAT
Source organism: Neoceratodus forsteri (assembly GCA_016271365.2). Classification (NCBI taxonomy): domain Eukaryota; kingdom Metazoa; phylum Chordata; order Ceratodontiformes; family Ceratodontidae; genus Neoceratodus; species Neoceratodus forsteri. Next base: position 1,107,594,522 of record CM057456.1, on the reverse strand, counting down.
GAATAGATTATTTTGCCATAGATTGTATTACAGGCAGAGTGGTCACACAAGTTCAGTATAGCTGCTGAAAGCTGACAGTGTCCCTTTAATGTGTGCACTGCTCATGCACTGCATTGTTAATAGTTTCCAGAGAGCTGAAACTGAATAGCAGCTAAAAGCAAACCAATAGGAACATTTTATTAATTCACTGCAGTGAGCAGTGCACACATTAAGCAACTCACTGAAACATGCTAAACCAGTGAGGTGGAGAGACAGTTTAATGTGACTTTTACTGTATGTTATGCTGAAATATATATGCATATATGTGTATATGTATTAGTCAGTGTGTGTGTTCAACAACAATTAGAAGGTGCAGTTAGGCTGGCCTGGTGGCACTGAGGGCTGAGGCGCTGGACGCCTTACCTCAAGCTGGGGGGGGACAGGATTGAGTGGAGCCAGCAGACTGCTCTCATCTCCTGGGGGTGGGTTGTCACCCTCCCGTAGGTCTGCTCCCATCAAGTGGAGGTCCAGTGGGATAGCGTAGGTGGGGGAGGGGCAGCAAGGACGGGAGGGTGGAAGGGGCTGAGCTGGCACCACAGTGTGCATTCATTCCTCCACACACATGCATGGCCATGTGCTGGGGCCTCAGGTGGGGCAGCTACCTATAAGAAAAACTCATAGAAACACACATATATATATGTGTGTATGTATATATATATACATATATATATATATATATATAAAAGAAAGTGCAATTAGGTGACTCAGTGGTGGATCTATGATGCTGGTTCAACAAGAATTTTGTCAACTGATGTTACAGGGACAGATTTATTTCAACTCAAGTTGCAGTCAGCATTAATCTGTCATGTAAACTCTGTTTTTTGGGGGATTCGGTCCCCAAACCCCCCATGCAGGGGGCTCTACCCCACATCCCCTGTATTTTAGGATTATCAATGCTGATTCAGAATTGATTTGTGGAGGGGTGCAATACCCAGAAAAAGCAGTGCTGGAGTCTGAGGGTATATTACAATGGCACTGTGGAATTGCTGCTGTACTGTCGTTTGCTGTTAAATTGTCGCTGTTCGATCAGCGTACCGTCAGGGGTTAGTGCAAAAATTGCTAGTCCACATTCCCACACTATCTAGAGCAGTTTCAGCCTTATGCATGTCACTGCTAATCTAAAGGAGGTGTCTAGTGGCAACCCCCCCACCCTCCAATTTCCCTTGGAGCCTGAAAAGAAGACAGCAGTCCCTGTATGTCTTTTTTTTTAATCTGTAAAAATGTGTGTAGACAGTGCACTGCTATGTTATACTGGAATATATGTGTATATATGTATTAGTCAGTGTGTGTATATCACAACAATTAGAAAGTGCAGTTAGGTGGCTCAGTGGTTAGTTCAAAAATTTCCAGTCTACATTCCCCACTATCTAGATCAGTTTCAGCCTTATGCATGTCATTGTTGATTTACATGAGGTGTCTACTGGCAACTCCCCACCCTTTGATGTCCCTCAGAGCCTGAAAAGAAAAAAATGGTGCCCCAGAGTCTTTTTTTTTAATCTGTAAAAATATGTTTATGTTCTTTCTCAGTTGGGGCCTCCAGAACTGGATGCAGTATTCGAGGTAAGGTCTTGTGTGTCTTATACAGGGGCAAGATGACCTCCCTCTTTCTACTTGTGATACCCTTCCCTATGCATCCAAGCATCTGGCTAGCCTTTCCAACCATCTTAGCACACTGCCTATTTTCTTTTAGGTCCTCCAAGATGATAATTCCCAGTTCCTTTTCCTGCTTTGTGACTGTCAGCACCTCCCCACCTAGTTCATACTTTGCCCCAAATTCTTGTGCCCTACAGTATGTGCATGATCCTGCACTTCTTTGCATTGAATTCCAGCTGCTAGTTTTCAGACCATGTCTCCCATTTTATAAGGTCTTACCTTATTCTTTCAACACCCCCTGGAGTGTCCACCCTATTGCATACATTTGTGTCATCTGTGAAGAAGCATACTTTCCCCTCCAGTCCCTCTGCAAAGTCTCCAATAAAAACATTGAAGAGGACTGGCCCAAACACAAACCTCTTAGGCACCCTGCTCATCACCTCTACCTCTCTGGAGTACTCCCTGTTTACTACAACCCTCTGACTTCTGCCATTCCGTCAGCTCTCCACCCACAGAACTATTTTAGGATACTCCCCTTGGCTGTGCAGTTTGTTAATCAGCCTTCTATGGGGCAGTATCTAAGACCTTTCTGAAGTCCAGATAGGCCACATCCACCACACCTCCCAGGTCCACTAACTTAGTTACCCAGTCATGCCATAGATTAGTACAATGAGTTAGTGCAAAACGCAGTGCGTATCCTAAATATAGTAAAAGTTAGGGTTATATGTAATGTAAACAAATGCCATATAAGGCAGTGCATGTGTGTTAGTGTGTGTGTGTGGCAATGCTCTATGTGTAGACAGTGCACTGGTATGTTATATTGTACCATATATGCAGATACTGTATGTGTATATGTATTAGTCAGTATGTGTGTACCACAACAATTAGAAAGTGCCATTAGTTGGCTCAGTGATTAGTGCAAAACTTGCTAGTCTACATTCCCCCGCTATCTAGATCAGTTTCAGCCTTATGCATGTAATTGCTGATTTAAATGAGTTTTTTAGTGGCAACCCCCACCCTCTGATGTCCCTCAGAGCCTGAAAAGAAGAAAACAGTCTCTCGATGTCTTTTTCTTTTAATCTGTGAAAATGTATGTAGACAGTGTACTGCTATGTTACACTGGAATAAATATATATATATATATATATATATACATATTTACACACACACACATACATATATATATATATATATATATATATGTATATGTTTTAGTCAGTGTGTTTGTATCACAACAATTAGAAAGTGCAGTTAATGTAGGTAGCTCAGTGGTTAGTGCAAAAATTGCTAGTTTACACATTTCTCACTGCCCACAATACCATAATTTTGCAGCCATATTGGCTCTTGCTAGAGTTTTTTTTTATTGCCTCACATTTGTTATGGAAGGATAGTAAAGTACAGTAATACCCTAATTGGGATTAACTGGAACATGCAGACCAATAGGCACATATCTTGTCTTGACATATTCAATCACGATGATGCTGTAACATTCCAGTTGACAGTTTTTTGAACCAGGTGTTCAATTTTGCTCTTACTTTGATGCATGAAGTCATTTGCTAATTCTTTTTTTGGGGAGAGAGTAGTGATTTTATCTTCATCCACACTAGTAAACAGCAATGCTCAGTTCTGTAATCCCATCCACTAGTGAGTGTCCCTTGTATTTACTTCTCAACTACATGAACGTTGAAGTTCTGTTAGGTATATGGAGGATCAACTATTTCATTGGCTTCCAGAATATCTCTGATGGCTCATCTAGACACTCCACCTGGGTAGGAGTATTGCTACACCCCTTGGGAATTCCTATGTAAAGAGGAGGATATTCCAGGAAGGCACAGTTTCCCTGTGTGGAAAAAAAATCTAAGGCAGGTGCATGTTTTCAAAGTCTTCAGTCAGAGAAGATTAGGGAGATAAAAAACCGCAAAACTCACCCAGAAAGTATAAAAATATATTTTTTACTATCATCTATTTCTTGCCACCCTTGACTGTGCACACCATATAACAGCCCTGCTGATATATCGTGGGCTGTCCCCACTTTATCAAGTTTGGTGGCACTTACTTTATTTTATTTGTATTTATTTATTGTTAGGAAATATATTTGTGTACAAGTGCCCTTTTTCAAAGGTTCCACATCAATCATATGATGACAAGTACAATACAGCAAGGATTGCACCAAGGAAGACAAACAGAAATAAATACAGGAACACACAAATAGCAAAGCACAGTTACAGTATCAATGGTTACAATGAGATTGTTCAAGGAGAACAAAAGCATATGGGGGGGGGGGATTCTGCAAGGGGCCAGAATAATGTGCCAGAGGCACATATCCCGTCTGCGTAACCCCACATTCATGGAATGATGCGTGGTGGCTGTATTAATTGCCACCAGCCACTGACTGGCCCCTTTTCATGGCCCTATCCCTGGCATGTATGTGCATGTGGGCTTTTCTGCGGACATGGGCAGGCATCCAATGAAATGCCAGGATGCCATCTGCCACTGGATCCCTTGCACCTGCGGGGAGCCACGGTAGTCAGGCAGATGAGGACTGGCCGTGGCATCGCATGCAGGTGGGAAGGTGCTTGTTCAACTGCTTCTGGCCCTCTATGTGGTACCTGAGGGCTGGGGCAACATGTAGGCGGGTTCTCTGTGCCCCTATATCTCTGCCGCAGCCAGCAGTGGCATTCCAGGGGGTGTGTATCAGTTACATCTGGGCCATACTGGCATAGCCTGCCCCCTCACCTGGCACTTCACACCTTCAAGAATAGCACACAGTGTGGGAACACCCCCTGCACCACCTCCCAGACCACCCCTGCACAGAGATCACAGGTGGGCTGGGGGTGCCACCATTTATCAGCCTTGTGCCTTTTTAGAGAATTGGGTGCAGGAGGCACAGCAGGTGCAGAGTGTCTATGCTCCCCAGATATGTGGCGTGTAGCCACTCTGCATCTTAGAGAATAGCCCCCATGGTGTATAGTGCCATGTTGCAGTCATACCTGAATAATTTTAATAACAATTTTAGGATCAACCTGTGAGGAAAAAGGATTTCAGTGCATCTTCACCATTTGAGAAATAATCCATAACAGTATATAGAAGCATACCAAATGCAGACAAGGAGGCTAGGGTGAGTCCCATGGTCACCTATACTCCCTCAGTTATCCCCCACCTCCTTTCAGTTCTCCAATATCTTAAAATAATGGCCTTCTGCCATCCACCCCTCTACCAGACACCATCTTTTTAAATACCTTCCCATACTCAGCAGCCCTTATTTCATAAAATAGAGTACAAGAGCAAAGTCTACTTTAAATGTCTTCAATCCCCCTTGACCTTTTTTCCATGATTGGGAGGGGTATCATTTTGCCAAATACCCAGCAGGCATGCTATGAATGAATAAGTTCATCTGATTGACCATAAAAGATAAAATCATTATAGTCATACAAAGTACTAATTTCAACATTTTACAATAAATATGCAGGAATTAAAATGCTATAGTATACCTGGCATCCTGTCTGCCCCCCCCCCACCTTGCTGTACAGTATACATAAGTAAGTTCCTCTCCATAAACAGATTGCACTCAGCCCTGTATCTTATAGGCCAAACGCCCAGTAGCAGGGATTTTCAACCCAACCACAATCCATGATGAAGGTGGTGTAATACCTCAAATAAGGACATCTCAGTCAGATTCCCTCTCCACGTAATGCTGACTTTGATAGCTTTTGAGGTGCATTGAAGAGGGAAGAGGTCTGCCTTGCACCTCTGAAATATGTTAGGAAGATGGTAACAGAGGCTAGTATTGGGAGTTTATCAATCTCCCATGTGTCTGCTCTGCAGGAAAGGGGATCTCACTGAGCTTCTGAGATTCAGGCTACTGCTCCCCATCATGAATCAAGGGATGGAAGGAAAACTGCTGCCACCAACTCTTTGGTGTTGGATGGGGTTGGGAATGGCAGAACACAAGATATAACCCAGCATGCCCACTGTGCTTTGGATCACCTTCTGCCCCCATCATGAATCAAGGGCTGGGGAGTTGAAGACATTTGGACCGTTGTATATGTATTATATTGGATAGGAAGGGGGGATTTGAAAAATGGTGTTGGGTAGGGGAAGGAGATAGCAGGAGGTCTAAAGTTTTTTTCCATGTATGGGATGACCACCAAGATGGGAGTATGGCTGTGGTGGCCATAGGACTAAGCCTGGACATCTGAACATTGCAAACAGTTGCTTGCAGCAGATTTCCTTCAAATCAGGTTGCCTGAATAACAAATATGTTTATAATGAATTTGTTGTGGTCCTATGGTATATATGAATATTTGATGACTATTCAGCTGAAGGTACTTACACATCCCTGCTCATGAGTCTTGGCCTAAAAAGGTTAATACTGACCAACAAATTTTACTGTTTAGCTATAAACTTTTTAGGGCAGATAGGGATACCCGGGGGGGGGGGGCTGTCTATTCTAAAACAAAGTACACTATTAGTGACATCTGCTGTAAATCCAAACCCAAGGAATATGAAATCATATCCTTGAAGCTTCACCTTCTTTCCACAGAATGTATCACTTTTATTGGTGGTTACAGGTCCCTTGCTGGTGGCACTGGCATCCTCAATACCCTTTAAATCCCTAATCACCACTGCCAACAACAAAACCATGACCCTCAGGGATCTCAAATTTGACTGGCTCACCATTAAATCACACAGCCTGAAATCTCTCTGCAACGAGTTTGGCCTCTCTCAGATAGTCAATGGACCCACTAGGATCAATACTTTAAACAATGCCAATAGTTCCCTCCTCGATGTTATATTAATCACTCATCCTCATAAAATTCTGCACTCTGCTGTTTTCCACAATGACATGAGTGACCACGGGGTTGTAGCATGTATAAGACTGCAACCTAAGGGTCATTACCAACCCAAGCTTCTATCAAAATGGTCTTACCATAAGTTCAATGCAGCGTATTATTTGTCGGACCTAATGAACATTAGTTGGCAAGATATCTGTCTTGCTAAAATAGTAGATGAGGCCGTCTCTATCCTCAATAACAACATTACTGCTCTGGCTAATAAGCATGCCCCCTTTATTAAATCTCTTGTGCATAAAATCTCTCACCCCTAGTTTACATCAGACCTCAATGCCGCACTCATAAACTGTGATAAACTCTGGGCCCAGGCCAGGTGTTCCAAGTACCCTTCTGACTGGCAGGCTTTTCAAGCAGTGAGGAATGCCTGCAGTAAATGCGTTTGTTCTGCCAAAGCAAATTTCTATGTCACCACCTTAGAACAGGCACCTGGGAATTCCCATAAAATCTGAAGGACCCTTGACTCTATTGAAGGTCAGCAGGCTGCTCCCTCCATTCCAGCGAAGATTCACACTAATGGCATGGTAGTCAAAAGTAATAGTCAAATCCTTGAAGTGCTTAACTCCCATTTCGCTACTGTTGGTCTAGTTTTCGACTCCTCACCTTATGCAGGCCTTGCAAATTGTCCAGCCAGTACTACCCCTAAACCCCCAAACTCGCCTCACCCCTTCCATCCATTTCTGATCAACTACAAAGAAGTTGAAGACTCGCTTCTCAATTTAGATACCAAGAAAAGTGCTGGGAACAATGGCCTTGAGCCATTCTTCTTAAAATTAGGATACTTCCATCTCACAGCCCCATTCTTCATATATTCAATATTTCTAGCATTACTGCCACGGTTCCGTCCCACTGGAAATCCACCCATATCCTCCCTTTATTCAAATCAGGTGACCCATGCGATTTAAATAGCTATAGGCCAATTTCCATCCTGCCCATTCTCTCGAAAGTCTTTGAAAAAATAATCTACTCCCAACTAAAATTTATCAAAACCTTCTCACTTCTTAACCCAGCTCAATCTGGCTTCCGGTCTAATCATAGCACCATTACAGCCCTGGCAAAAGTTACTAATGACTGGGTTTCAGCTCTGGACTCTAAGAAGATTACCAGTGCAGTCTTCCTAGACCTTAGTAAGGCATTTGATACCGTTGACCACAACTTAGTAGTCAGTAGCCTTACTAACCTAGGTGCCACCTCCTCTACTGCACAGTGGTTTACCAGTTACCTAACAGGAAGAACACAGAAAGTCAAGGCAGATGGCCTTTTTTTTTCAGCCTCCCTCCTGACCACTAGGGAAGTCCCACAAGGCTTTATTCTAGGCCCTATTCTTTTTTCTGTTTACGTTAATAATCTCAACTTCAACATAACCAATTCCAGTTTGCATTTCTTTGAAGATGACACAATACTGTACACCTAGAGTTCAGCCCTGACTGAAGTAAGAGACGTATTACAAGCTGACTGCTCAGCTTGAGCTTAATCTTATTAATGCAAAGCTCCTCCTCAATGCCAAGAAAACCAAGGCTATGATCTTCACTCTCAATCTGTCCTCTACCACCCCCTTGACCTGCCTAAGGACTTTTTTGTCACCTCCCCAGGTGAGCCTCTTGATGTCGTCTCCAAATCCAAATATCTTGGCCTATGGTTAGACAATAAGCTCAACTTTAATGACCACCTTGATAACCGGACCTGTAGGTTAAAAGCCAGGCTAGGTTTTTTCTTTAGAAACAAGTCACTGTTTCCTCTTGAGTTTAGAACCAGGCTTATTCAGGCCACATTTCTCCACTTACTAGACTACGGAGACGTAATCTGCAATTCTACTGCAGCCTCAAACTTATGTAAATTGGATGTCCTCTACCATGGTGCACTGCTGATCCAGATCCACCATTGTGATCTGTATGCAGCTGTCGGATGGATGTCGTTCACTACTAGACGTTTTCTCCATGCTGACCCATGGACTCTTAAAATTCTCTTGAACAAACTACCGACCTACTTAACATCTCTAATCAGCATCTCCCGCAGTTCATATTCCCTTAGAAAGTTGGACTTTATCCTGCTTGACATGCCTAGGACTCGTACCTCTTTTGGCAAATGTGCCATTTCCCATGCCCTGCCATATATTTGGAACCAGCTTCAGTCTACATTGAAACTCTCTAGCTTAGTCCCTATCAATTTCTTCACAACCTTTGCCCGACCAAACTAAAAGATAATTGTAGCTGTTCCTAGCTCTTTCTGATTCCTGACCTTTCCATCAACATTGTACCCCTCCTTCCTCCCCATGTCCTTATCTCCACTTATCTCTCCCATACCTTCCTTATCCCTCACTTCTCTTGTCCTCCTTTCCCTCCTTTCTCACTTTCTTAAAGCCTCCCCATCATTTCTTCTCTCCTCCCCCTCAGAGGATCCTCTCCCTCTCCTCTCCCCCTTGCAGCACTCTTATACACTCCCTCCTCCTAACACATCCACTCTCTCCTGTTGTCTGTCCTTTTGCTACTTACAATTTTTCTCCAGGTTATGCTTATAATTATTATCTTGTTATGTTTTACTTGAGCATATATATTACATGTACCACATACATTACTGTATATGCAATGATATTATGTATGTAATTTTCTTTGTCTGTATAAATGTTCTAGGACCTCCTTGTGAATGAGCTTGCTCAATAGAGTTTTTCTACAATAAACTTGAAACTTGAACTTGAATTTCATGAATATTGGGCCCAGAGGTGAGTGTGGTATTAATTGGGACTTTGGATGGCTTGTTTGAAAACCTTTTGTGATCTCTTTGGCATGGATCTTTCCTGATCTTCAACACTTTAGTTATAAAAAAGTGAAATTCACAAAAAGATCAAAGCGCTTGTACATTGATTATATGATCTGAATTAAAATATCAATAAATATTAAAACACACGTCTACATCATCTAATGATTAATCAGTACTCAGGAAAGGCAAGATAAAAAACGGTGCATCTTCAATGCAGATATAAAACTCTCCATGGTCAGGCACTCTCTTATCCAATGAGGTAAAGATTTCCACAGGTTAGGGGACAAAAACATAAATGCCTGGGCACCTGAGGTCTTCAAATGAACCCTGGGAACCTCTAACGATCCCTCATCAGTGGAGTGGAGTGGCGGAGCGGCAGCAGTAGGAGCAAAGAAGATCTTGCAGATAACACAGTCCCTGTCCGTGTAATAAAGATCATACTGCTCCTAGGAAACTGCTTTAAAGATACCTATATAAAATATTCTCTTACTTATAGTAGTACAATAACGCCACTATAGTTAGAGTTGAGTAGGGTGTTTAATGTTAAAACCCTAAATTTGCACATTAATATCTTTGTCACTGTTTGACAAAATCAGCTGAAATTTTGCATGTGTTGTCTAGGAGGTAAGAGTGTTGATCTGTGGAAAGTTTTGTGATGGTAGATTATGTGATACCTGAGACTGGCATATGTCATCTTTCTGTAGACGTGCACTTTTTTCCTATCCTTAAAATGGGTTCTTTGTTGCTGTCACCTACAGCCTACATGGAATGGATTGTTTTCCTCAAACCTGCAGGGCACAGGTGACATGTCCTAAGGTTGTGCCTTTGAAAGGTCTGGCAAAAAAATATTAAATGGTTACAGAGTTATAAGGCTTTAAAGGTTTGTGGTTTTCTATTCTGAGCATGTGCAGTAGGGTTTTTGAGTTAATGTCCTGGTGTAGAATGAAAAATTGAGTGTCGCAGGACCCTTTTTGGTTTCTCACTGCTTGCTTGGCACAGTACCAAACATTTTATTTTTTGTGCCATGAGAACAGCCATCTTGTTGCTTTTCTTCAAAAACTAACAAGCATGAAAAATACAGAAAAATTTTGGCATTTCAAAAAACAAACACCTGGACCTAGCTAAAAGGGCCTCCTTTAGCTAGATTCTGATGTTTGTTTTTTACAATAAGGGATAGAAATACCTTTTCTGGGCACTAAAAATACCAGGTGTCTAGCTTAGTGAAAGGAGCCATTCACCTGTGTTCTCTGTAGGAGAACAGCTGGACTTTGTTGACTTCTGCAACTGCAGCTAGAACTCGTGCTGTGGGATACAGTGAGACCAGTGAGCAGTTGTCTTTCCCTGGAGTCTAGTGGCACCCCCCCACCCACCGATCACTGTCCCCCTTATTTTGTTGTTTTTCCCTGGATCTAGTGGCACCTTCCACCCTCTGATCGATGTCCTCATTGTTTTGTTGTCTTTACCTAGTGTCTAGTGGTACCCCCACCCTCTGATTCCCATTCCCATTGTTTTGATGTCTTTTCCTGGTGTCTAGTGGCACCCCTCCACCCTCTAATCACCATCCTCATTGTTTTGTTTTCTTTCCCTGGTGTCTTGTGGCACCCCCCCACCATCCAATCACTATCCTCATTGTTTTGTCTTTCCTGGTGACTAGTGGCACCTCCACCCTCCAATCACCATCCCTACTGTTTTGTTGTCTTTACCTAATGTCTAGTGGAGTCCCCACTAGACCCCCAATCTGATTACCATCCCCATTGTTTTGTTGTCTTTCCTCGGGGTCTAGTGGCACCCCCACCCTCTGGTCACTATCCCTGTTGTTTTGTTGTCTTTCAATGGTGTCTAGTGCACCCTCCACCCTCTGATTGCTGTCCCTATACTGAAATAAAGAAAATGGTCCCTCAATGTTTCTTCTTTTTTTAACTGCAAAAAAGAAAACAGTCCTTTGCCAACCTGACCCTCTACCCCCACCTCTCACTCAGCACCCACCACCCCACACCCCCCAGTACACCCCCACACACCCTCACTCACCTGGACAGGTCACATGGTGAAGATCCACTCTCCATTGGAAGAACTGTCTTGCTACAGGAACAGCCGACTGCAATACGAAAAACAAAGGTATGTGTGGTTACATAGAAACATAAAATTTGATGGCAGATAAGGACTGCTTGGCCCACCCAGTCTGCCCATTTCCCTATCTAATGGATAAGCTGCAGATCCTAGTTAAACAGCAGCCTACTTCTTCCTACCCCACCCCCTAGAATTGCCTTATGACTGACCCAAGCATGCTTGAATTCCACCACTGTTTTTGACTCCACAACCTCCTCCAGAAGGCCGTTCCATGCATCCACAACCCTCTCTGTATAAATGTATTTCAATGGGATTTTTGACTTTGATGCATAACTTTGGCATTTTTGCATATAGTACGCTCAAGTTTTCAACATTTCCTTTTTGGAACTCCACCTCATGACCAATGGCAGTAGAATTATGAAAATCCAACCTGAAAGGTGATTTTGCAGTCACATGGTGAAATCACCTTTTAGGCAGGATTTGAACATTTTCATCATCATCAGGAGAAGGCTATGTTGAAAATTTGGGGTGAAGATATGTAAAAATTAAAAAGTTATATGCAAAAAACTTTGCTAATGAACCAGTTAGGGTAACTCAATGCCACAAATGTAGGGAAATGTGGCATTAGGGTTTCCAACCCTAACAACCCCCCCCCACCCCCCAGCAGCAAAAGGAAAAAAAATTAGGGTTTTAGGTTTCCAGAGTCTTGGCGAATTAGTGAAGTCTTCCTTGGGGGTTGTCAGCCCTACTGCCCTCCCATTCCATAAGCAAACATCACACATGATCTCCTTTCTTCACGCAGGACACACAGGGCCCTGCATGAAGAAAGGTACAACAAGCTGTGTTGGCAACCTGTGGTGAGACATACTTCTCTACCTTTGAAGAGTGTATCATTCTGAGGCAGTGGCTTGGAGCTGTACCTTGTGTTTTATGTTGGAGGCTATGGGCTGGGGTAGGAGGGAGCATTAGGGTTGACAACTCCCAAGGAACACCCCGCCACTGATTTGCCAAGACTGTGGGGACCCAAAACCTTAATGTTTTTTCCTTCTGCTGCTTGGGGGTGGAGGTGGGTTGTTAGGGTTGAAGTCCTGACACCATAGTTACCTACTTTTGTGGCACTGAGTTACCCTAACTGGTTCATTAACAATGTTTTTTTGTGAATAATTTCTTTTCTTTTTGAGATAGTTTCTTTTTTTTAATTTGTATGTTTTTTTGTTGTTGAACCAGTGTTTTTAAATGATTGTTTCCTCCGGTGTGTTATGTTTAGTTTAGTAGGTATGGATGCTAGCGTGGTAGCTAGGGTTCCAACATGCTGCTCTAGTCAACATGGCATTTCATTAGCTGCAGTTATGTGTGGGCAGGCTGAGCATTTTTATTAAATATGGCGGCGGCAGCTCCCACTTAGTGAGGGGTCCAGATTGCGGTGCCATAGTTTTTTTGTTTTTTTTCCCGCTATTTAGCAGTAAGGTGATTTATGTGGTTACTCTTGCTTTTGGAGATCAGATCATAGCTCTAAAAATGGCTGATCGTGGAACCTTCCATTGGACATTTGAAAGTATCCTTCCAAATGTCCAACAGAGCTTGAAACCCTCCACCCCGATTGGCCACTATGGAATAAAAGCCTCACTCTTTTGGCTGTTACTTCCACATTCCAGTGCATGAACTGCACATGCGCAACTCATGAGCATGTGCAGTTCTGCTGGTGCCACCATGTTGTGAATGGAAAAATGCCATTTGCTACAACTGCGCATGTGCGAGTGCCATGCCTGCTCAGTTGCATTGTCACCACCAGCACTGGAAAACAAAGTAAAAAAAAAAAATCCCGCAGCCTCCCACTGTTGCTGTCCTCCCTGCTCCCTCAGTTCTTGCCTCCGCACTGACATCTGGGTCCCCAATCCCCATGTTGGCAATATGTGGCACCCCTCCCAAATCATGTGGCACACTGGGAGCACACCCCAGTGTGCCCAAATATTTATCATTATCCCCCCATTGACATCGAGGTGCCCAATCCCTGTGTTGGCATTATGTGCACCCCCCAACTCATGCAGCACACTGGAAACCCACCCCAGTGTGCACTTTTATTTCCCTTTCCCCCTACCCCCTGCTGACATCGGGGTGCCCAATCCCTGTGTCACCATGATGTACCCACCCACCCCACACTCATATGGCACACTGGGAGCCCACCCTAGTGTGCCCAAATGTGTCTTCTTTCTTTTTTTCCTGTCAATAAAGAAAACCATCTCCTGCCATGTTCTTTTTTCTGTAAAAAAGAAAATGGTCCCTTAATGTCGCGCCAGTCCACCTCCCCCATCCCCATACTCCCACTGAGCACCCACCTTCCTGCTTCCTCTTACCCCATACTTACCTCCAGAGGTCGGCACCATCTTCTTCTCTTGACTGGGATACATCTGCACTCTTCAAAGCCGAACCGCAAACTGAAGAATCAAACGTAAGCGTGCCATAATGGCAGTCAATGGGTTTTCAACTTATGTCAATAACTCAGCCATTTTGTGGACTTTTGGCTCCAAATTTTCAACAAGGGGTTCTTGGGACCCCACCTCATGAAAACTGTCACTGTCATTTTGTTACTCAGTCCCAAAAGGTGATTTCGTGGTCGCTGCACGGAATCACCTTTTGGGACCGACTCACGAAATGACAGTACCACTGTTCATGGGGCGGGGTCCCAAAAAACCCATGCTGCAAATTTGTTGACAATTCTGATGCATGGGTGAAGTCAGAGCAGCAGCTGTGTGCTGCAATTCATGGGAGAAGTTCCATGCCAGAGAAGTCAGAGCTAGGAATTAGTTCAGATAGTGCATCTCATGGACCTACAGTGAGAATATCACCTACAGTGAGGATAAATGTGACATTCTCACAGTAGGTCACATAACAGTGAAAATATCACTGATATTTGCCAGTTTTATGTGATAAGAGCTCCTCCATTAGGGTGAGTCCCCAATGGGCAACTACAGAAGGGAAAATGCTCCAAGGGTGATGGGAAAATTGGGCGGATGGGCAGAAGAGTGACTGCAACATGGTGAATTGTACTGGGTGACATGGAAACAGTGGGACATGGTGCACACACACCCCAAGATTGAGGGTAATAAGAGCAACTCAAAACACAGTGGGCGCCTATGTTGTAAGCAACACCGCTCAACTGCTGGGCATACTGACATGGGGATGGGGACAGGGAGCTGTCCAAAGTGCAACTGCTGCACACAGTGCTACATGGGCATACTGCCCTGCCACAGGCTCCCCCCAGATGTCCCTGCGTTGGTCACATGCACTCTCGCAGCTGCTGGACATCTCCAGTGTGGTTCATGCCTGTCTCACCCACAGCAAGCACCTTGTGTGATCTGGCCCCCTGCTGTGCTGCTACTGTGGCCATTGATATGGCCTGCCTCTGGAGCCAAGGACTATCCTGCCCATCCTGCAATGCCTGGTATCTGTGGACTGGTGGAACACTCTCCCATGAGACCCCATGCATTCCATGGACTGCTGCAGGAATGTGACTCTGCAGATGTGCTGCTGTGGTTCATCTGTGTTACCCAGATGTGTCTCCTGATCCGGGGGGGGTTATTCCTCATTGCCCTGTCCTGTACACACTCCCCCTGTCTGTTACAGCTGTCTGACCATGTTGCAGTGGTCCCATTCATCTCCCACACCACTGCTGGTCCTGTTCTTCTATGGGGCTGTGGGCACCTTGTTGCTGCATGCCATCCATGGCCCTGTGCCGGTCTGGGCCGCAGCCTCCCAGCACTCACCTGCATGTGTTTAGACATTCTTGCCTTTGCCTTTTGTGGGTCTGCAGCTGTGTTCACTCTTTCACTGTTGGGTGGTCTTTGTGGGTGTTCGCCTTTTTGGCATCCACTCTTTAGCACTTGCCCACCTGACCACACTGTTGTTTAGATGCTCTTCATGTTGACAACCATATTTGACCCTGATATCCTCAGAGGCACAATATATGTGTGTGTGTGTATATATATATATATATATATATATATATATATATATACACACACACAGTAGAGCGAGAGAGAGAGGAGGCACAGTAATGCCACTATAGTTAGGGCTGAGCAGCAGTGTCTATGTTAAACGTCACATTTTCCAGTTTAATAACTTTGCAACTGTTTGAAGGAGTTAAATGACATTTGATATGTTTGGTCTCTTGGGGTAGATGTCTCTTTTTTTGCAACTGAATATACTTAATTGATTTTATACAAGGATACAAACAAAGCATACAACCACAATTGGAAAATAACATCAATCACATGAACAAAATTAACAAAAAACACTATTAAAATTACCCACTCCCTCCTACCACCCTCCAACACCCCTTCCCCCAGTTCCACCCCTGCATCTCAGTAAAATGCTCTGCTAATCCAAACACTGCACTCTTGGGGTAGATCTCTTGACATGCCAAGTTGTGTGTTGGTTGGATCATTGGATTTTGTACAGCACAGAGTGAAAAAAACATGAAAATTCACCAATTTTGACTGTTTTTTCCTCATCTTGCTGCTGCCAAACTGTATGGAATTTTGATCTGAACATTTTTAGGAAGACAGAGCATGCCCAAAGGAACAATTCAGCATTGGTTTGGTGAAAAAATATTAATCCATTCCAAAATTATTAAATTTTGAAATTGTGGGTTCTGAGCATGCTCAGTTCAGTCTTTTGGATAGCTGAACGGTGCGAAAGAGGATTTGGGTCTCACAAAAGAGGATTTTGACCACTCACAAAAGAGGATACCTTCAATCCTCATTCGTCAGAAACAATTCCACTTTCGTGAGTCACCATCTTGTATTTTATTTTTTTGTATAAACTGTTATAACTGTGCCTAGGGATGTCCTCTGCAGTAAAAGAAGTATGTGCTCTGTTCATGGGGATGTCCTCTATTATTGTGTGCCTTTAGTTTATTTTTGGTGGCCTCAGAATGCTTATTTTTTACTTTAAAAAAATCCTGTTTCATGACTCATTTCTGATCCTGTTTCTTGATCATGAAACTGGATTTTGACAGCTCATGTAACAGAAATTCATCTAGTGAAACAGGATTGGGGTAGGGCCATCTGTTCAGAGAACCCTAATCCTGTTTTATGATGATGACACAGGATTTTGACAGCTTGCAAAATAGGAATTGTTTCCGGAAAGAAGATTCTGACAACTCGTGAAAGAGGATTACTTTTTTAAATCCTCTTTCACGAGCTATCAAAATCCTCTTTCGTGAGTAGATTCCTGTTTTGTAAGTTGTCAAAATCATGTGTCATCATGGCAAAACAGGATAGGGTTAGATCATCTGGTCGGCAACCCTAAATGTGTTTCGTGAGCAGTCAAAATACTGTTTCGGGAGCCAATTCCTGTTTTGTGAGCTGTCAAAATCCTGTGTCATCATTGGGAAACTGGATTAGGGTCCCCTACCAGATGGCCTTAATCCTGTTTTGCCATGATGACACAGGATTTTGACAACTCAGAAAATAAGAATCAGCTCGTGAAAGAGGATTTTGACATCTCTCGAAAAAAGATTTTTTTAAATAATGTGCATTCTCAGGCCTACAGACATTTTACCACAGGGACTGTTGGGGCACTAAGCTGGTTCCTGAGATATGGACCCTGCGGTCCCACCCTTAAAGTTGTGATAGTGTGGGGTTTGTGAGCCACTGTGCTGGTGCCTGACATACAGTACTGTGGGAGCGCAGGGTCCAGAGGACCCTGCATTCCCACCCCTAAAGATGTTGTAGCACAGGGTCTGTGGGATACTGTGCTTTTCCCTGAGATACTATGAGAGTACAGGGTCTTAAGTACCCTGCACTCCAAGCCTTAAAGATGTTGTGATGCAGGGTCTGTGGGGCACTGTGCTGGTGCCTGAGATACTTTGTGAGCACAGGGTCTGAAGTACACTGCACTGCCACTCCTAAAGATGTTGTGGTGCAGAATTTGTGTGCCACTGTTCTGCTACCTGAGATATTGTGGGAGCGCAGGGTCCAAAGGACCCTACCTTCCCACCCCTAAAGACAATTGTACTGCAGGGGTTGTGGGGCACTGCACTGCTGCCTGACTGCAGTGTCCTTCAGACCCTGCACTCTCACTCCAAAAGATGTTATAGCACAGAGTTTGTGAACCACTGTGCTGGTGCCTTATATACTGTGGGAGTGCGGGGTCCCACCATAAAATAAGGATACTGTACAGCTGGTCTGCTGGTGCAGTGGCAAGGTGTTCACTTGTGATGACAACATCCAGGGTTGGGAAATGGACCCAGGAGTTGGAGAGCCAGCTGGGAGGAGAAGGATTGAGTGCCTGAGGGCTGGCTCTCCTTCTCTGGTGGGGGGGTGAGTGCCCTGTACATCGGCGGTCCCTGGCAGAGGCCAAGGGATCCATGGAGACTGGCACCACATGAGACAGGAGGCAGGACAGACGTCGGGCATGCCTGTTGATGTCATTGCACTTCCTGCCTCCAGGGGAAAGCAGCACTCAAGAATCCAGCTCCACAGATGATGCCCCTGCTGCTACTCCCACTGAAAACTCATTTCCACTGGAGGGGGGGTCCTGCTTCTGTGGCTTCATCCTGGGGGGGAAGCCAGGGGTAATGACCATGTTCCTTGGGGAGGGGCACCTGCCTAGTGGCCCTACCCAAGGGGGTAAGCCTAGGTACAGGGGTGGCGTGAAGGGTGGGAGGCCAAAGCCCCTGCCTGGTATGGGCAGGTGGCGGGGTTCCAGGCAAAAAAAATAAAATAAGGATACTGTTATACTATGTCAATGGAGGGATGGGAGTGCAGGGTCCTTTCTACCCTGCACATCTACTATAAAATAAGGATACTATTACACTATTACGCTATCTCCAAAAGTAAGGAAATACATTGCAAACAACTTTGTTACTGCATCAGTTAGGGTTAAAGCAACAAAAGTAGGGAAATGTCGAGTTAGGTTTTTCAACCCTAACACCGCACCTCCATCCTGCACAGATGAAGATGGATCAGGGGGTGGTATTGGGGTTGTCAGCCCTAAAGCTCGCTCCATTCTCCTACACTGTGCCACCCAGCTTGTCTTCTAATGGAATGGGATGAGTGTTGGGGCTGATGACCTAAGTGCCCCCCAATCCCTCTTATTCTGTGCAGGGTGGGGATGTGGTGTTAGGATTGGAAACCCTAATGCCACATTTCCCTACTTTTGTTGCTTTAAGCCTAACTGATGCATTGATGAAGTTTTATGCAATTTATTTTATATCTATATATAGGATTGAGTAAGCACTTCAATATTAAACTCTAAATTTTGCACTTTAATCACTTTAATAACTTTGCAACTGTTCAACAGATTTGCACAAAATTTGATATGCACTGTCCTGTGGAGTAGGTCTTCAGATGTGACAAGTTATGTTCTGGCTGGATGTGCAGTCTTCGAGTTACAGAGAGGTGAAAAAAACATGTTTTCGCTCATTGACTTTGCTGGGATTTTTTTTTAACTTGCCTATAGCCCAGACGGTTTGATTTTTGTGGTCTGAAATTTTCAGGGCAGAAAGGGACTATCCCACAAATGAGCCTTTTGCTAGTCTGGTGAAAAAAATATAAGCAGTTTTTAAGTTATTGCAATTTAAAAATTTGAAAAAAATTGTTTCTGAGTATGCTCAGTAAGCACTTCAATATAGCTGTATGAAATGAAGAAGGAATCCTGCTTCATATGGGAACATTCCTACTTCATATGGCCACCATCTTGTTCTCAGTTTTGCCTGAAAAATTCAAATTTGGAAACCTCCCAAAGTGATATTCTGGGGAGGAACCAACACATGTATCTTGTTTATTGGGACCTCTTAGGTACATTCTGCACTTTACTGGTTGAAAAATGCCCTTAAAATGTGTTTTACTTAAAAATGTAATTCTTTATTCATATCGATGTCATACGAAGTAAAATCCTGATTCGTATTATGAGATACGAAGTAGGATCCTACTTCGTGAGCTGAAAATCCAGGAATATTTATTTTTTAAAGAAAAAATGTTTCTGCCGACATTGAGGTGTCCATTCCCCATGCTGGCACTAGACGCCAGTGTCCTCAACTGAATGAAGCAGTGTCCCACATTGCCAACAACAGGGTGCCCAATCCTCGTGTCAGCACTAGATACCAGTGTCTCCAACTACATTGCGGACAACAGGGTGCCCAGTCCCCATGTTGGCAGTAGCCCCACCCATGGTGGGACACTGAGAAGCCCGCTCCCAGTGTCCCCAATTATATCATACCCCCACAACCACCACCAGTACTGTGGGACACGGAAAGCCTCCCCCAGTATCCCAAAATGTTTACTTGTATACCTGAAAAAAAGAAAACAGTTCCCCGACATCTGTATTTTTTCATTCTGTAAAAAAGAAAATGGACCCTCTTCATCTCCCCATCCCTCCTCCTACATCCCAACTCTCCCATTGAGCAACTCCCCCTTGCCATATAATTACCACTGGAGATCTTCTTCTGTCATCTTCTGTGGACCGGGACATCTGCACTCTATAAAGCCAAATCGCAAGCTGAAGAATCAAGATAAGTATTGTATAATGGCTGTCCTGTCAATGGCGTTTTGAACTTACATTGATATCTCAGCCATTTTACAGTATTTTTTCACCAAGTTTTTAACATGGGCTTTTTGGGACCCACCTCATGAACACTGGCACTGTCATTTTGTTACTCAGTCCCGAAAGGTGATTTTGTGGTCACTGCATGGAATCACCTTTGGACAAATTAATGAAATGACAGTGCCAGTGTTCATGAGGTTAGGTCCCAAAAGCCCATGTTGAAAATTTGGTGAAAAAATTATGAAAAATGCCAGAGTAACATGCTGTCATTTAAATTTTGCTATGCACACATGTAACTTTTGGAATTTTAAATATTTTCACTCCAAATTTTAAACATTGCCATTTGTTCATACCACCTCATGAACAGAACAGGCGCAATGACCCTAAGGCACACCCCAACTGTTGATGTGTGGAGGGTGGGGTGGTAGGGGTAGGAACCCTAACACTAAATTTCCATACTTTAGTCACTGTAATAGGAACCCTAACTGATGCATTAATACAGTTTTTTGCAATTAATCTCTCTCTCTCTCTCTCTCTCTCTATATATATATATATATATATATATATAGCTGAAAGACACAAATCAGCATGTGTCAATTAAGGGTTCTTTCTCAGAGTTTACAAAGGTTACAAGTGGGGTGAACAGCCATATCAGATTAGAGCACATCAATGGCAGTTCACAATGGAGAGGTTTAGGACCATGAAAAGAAATCATTGGTTCAGTATCAGAGTGGTCACAATTTGGAATAGATTGCCATTAGAAGTGGTATCAAGTAGCTCCATGCAAGCTTTTAAAATATATCTGGACAGATACTTGATGAAAAGTAACATTATGGGCTATCAGTAATTTCTAGAGGATAGCTATATGGACACTATAAGTCTTCTGAGCTCTGAATAAACCTATGTAACCT
This sequence comes from Neoceratodus forsteri, assembly GCA_016271365.2. Lineage (NCBI taxonomy): Eukaryota > Metazoa > Chordata > Ceratodontiformes > Ceratodontidae > Neoceratodus > Neoceratodus forsteri. The sequence continues at coordinate 1,107,573,758 of CM057456.1, read as the reverse complement.
GTGAGTGCCACAGGGATCGGTTCTGGGGCCTGTGTTGTTTAACATTATGATAGCAACCATGCAAACTTCCAACAGGGTCTAGATAAATAAGTATGCAGATGATAGTAAGATCGGCTGTATTACTAATGATCTACAATCAATAAATGAATTGCAAAATAATCTAGATTGCCTAGCTTTATGGGCTAACCAGCACAAAATGACATTTAATATCAGCAAATGTAAGGTTATGCACTTTGGTACTAATAATAAACTTGCTCAATATACTTTAAATAATACTTTGCTGCAAACAGAAATTGATTTGGGTATTACTATTACAAATGATATGAAATGTAATACTCATATAAATAAAACAATTAAAAAGTGTGCTATAATTGCAACTTGTATCTATAAATTCATTACAAGCTGTAAAGCTGAAGTAGTTGTACCTTTAGATACCAGCCTGGTACGATCACAGATTGACTATTGTTCTGCCTTTTATGGCCCAACATCTGTAGGTACTAAAACTGCAATGGAACAAGTGCAAAGCAGATTGACTAAAAATATTCATAATTTGCACAACCATACATACGAAGACAGACTTATGTCTCTGGGGCTATATTCTTTTGAGTATAGGGCCTTGAGGGGTGACCTTTGCTTAATTTACAAGGCTTCTAGGGACCCTGCTTTGCTCCAAACTTTATGTTTGCAATATACAAATAATGGCAAGAACACTAGATCACATAACTTAAAACTGTTAATCAACATTAATCATACAACTAAAAGAAATAACTTCATAACCTAGAGAATTCCTTGATTTTTGAATACTTTGCCTGTAGCTATTGTTATCAGTTTAGACATAGACCAGTTTAAGTATAAATTGGACCAATTCATGGGAAATAGAAAATTTCAAGTCCTGTTGTTAGGCTAATGGCAGTGAGTTCATCAGTTGGTTTCCACCCTTGAACTCATATAATCCTGTGAACCTATATCTATATCTATATATATAGTCTTATAGTCTTTGCGTGTGAAAGCGCTGAATAATGCAAAATTATCTGTTTTTGGAGGCAGCGTTTGGGACTTTGGACGTGGCCTGCACAGCCGTTGTGTGGTGTTCCACTTTGCAAGATGGCTTGTTTGAAAGAGCTTTGGTGGCTGAACATGCCACTTTTTGTTTGGTGAAAAAATATTAGGACATTTAAAAGTTATGCCACTTTTAAGTTCCCATTATAATTCAATGGGAAAATTTATATGTCTGTTTTGTGAACAAAGAATGGGGTTTTGGCCATCTGGTCCCACCTGACGATCAAAGAATTTGTAGCCTCACTGCTGAAGAATCTTTGTCTCTAGGGATTTTCAAAATTCTTTGATCGCGAGGTCTGCCATTTTGTTTTGACATTTCCAATCGTAAAAACACATATATCTCGGCTCAGGGGTCACTTCTGAAGTAAAATTTGGATGGGTTTTACTCAGGGGGCCCCAATCTATAGAGCCATGCCTTTGATTCCATCCAAATCAGTAAAAAAACAGAGTTATTAGCTTTAAAATCTTCATTCACGGCTCACTAATGATTTTTGATCGCGAGCCTACAAATTATTTGATCGCGAGAGTTCCTCTTTGCATTAGCGCTCGTAATGCACACAGTCAGCTGCTGGCCATGGAGGTGAGAGGTGGGCTGTGCCAGTCACCAGCTGGGAATGGGTGGCGGATATTGGGTGGGCCGGCATGGCTGGGTGGGGGGGCCACTAGACTACCAGCAAATACAAAATAAGTATTTATTTTATTATGCTGGAGGTGGGGTCTTTAGACTACCAGGGATGTCTACAAAGAATATTATTTAATACAGATTGGGGGACCACTAGACTGCCAGGGGTAAGAGCAATAATAATTATTTTATAGAGCTAGGGGGGCCACTAGACTACCAGGGATGTACAACAATACACATTGGGGGAGCCCTAGACTACCAGGGCATTACAAATGACTATATATTTTATTATGATGGGGGGCCACTAGACTACCAGGGATAGTTAATACATTATTTTTGTTATTCAGATGGGGCAGAACAAAGCTCCCTGAGCAAAACCCAGCCTCATTTTACTTTGTAGGCACCCCTGGGCTGAGAAAAACATTTTAAAATCTGCCCATCTCGTCCCTCACTCTTTGATCATGCGCATACTATTTCTTTGATCGTGAGCCTGCAAATTCTTTGATCGTGAGATTCTTTGATCTTTGAAAATGTCCCATTTTAGCCTATGGGAATATTTATATGTGCGCTGCAAAACTTTTCACAACAACATTTTTTTTTGTGCTCTGGATTTTTGTTTTCGTGCTGCCACCATCTTGTTTTCAGTTAGCGAGAGACAAAAAATATTGTAAATCAGAAAACACTGACCCTTAGTAAACACCAGCACTTGTGTTTACTTAATTGGGTCCTGAGGAACATGACTCTGGCATCAGTTTTTGTGTAGGTAGTCTGGAAATATGTTTTTCAAAATGTTTCCACCATTTTGCCATTTTGTTTTCTCGAAACTTTTTGTGTGTGTGCGATAATAGCCAAACACAAAATAAAAGGTGACTCAACAACATATTTTTGTGAATGAAAAGATTTCATTCTAAGTTATAGGGGTGTAGTGAAAACATTTTTGTTTTTGTGAAAAAAAATGTTCAAAAACATTTCCCATGTGTTGTTTTCTTTGTCACTTCATTGTGCCAAGGTGGATTGTGCTTTTGGGCTGAAATGTGCAGGGTGGCAAGCCCTGGTCCTACAGATGTGCCTTTTGGTGATTTGGTCCCAAAACATTCAATGGGCCCATAGTTACGGCATTCTGAACTTGAAAAAATCCCCATAGGATAGTATTGCAGCACCCATATCTTGAAAATGTTTCAAGAAATGGATTTTTCACTACTCACAGCTTAGGTGGATTAAGCACACATGAAGGTTTCAAAGTCATGATTACAACTGCAGTGGAATTGTTTCCATAGTTGCTACAGTTACTGAGATATTGCCAAATAAGTGTTACAAGGGTTCCTTTTCAGTACTATGGGGCTGCTGTATGGTTCCGTATTCAAGTGTAAGTGGGAGCATAGGGCCCAGAGGGCTCACGCTCCTACATATGCATATCATTATGCAAAAAATGATCAATGTGAAGGGAGGGCAGGGCCCAGAGGACCCATGCTCTCACAAACACATGCCAGTTACCTGTTACATTACACTTTCTCAAAAAGAAGGAAATTCATTGCAAAAAACTTTGTTAATGCATCTGTTAGGGCTGATAGCACAGCAACAAAAGTATGGAAATGTGATGTTAGGTTTACCACCCCTACAACCCCACCCCTCTCCACCCTTTACACAACAACAGACATCGGGGTGTGCCATGGGGTCATCGGGCTTAATTCTCACCCCATTCTCCCATACTGTAGCATGTCAGTTTGTTTACACATGGAATGGGGTGAGAGTTGGGTCTAACAACCCTGTGGCACAACCCAACGTCTGTTGTTGTGTGGAGGGTGGAGGGGTGGGGTGGGGTGGTAACCCAGCATCACATTTCCATACTTTTGTCACTGTGATATCAACCCTACCTGCTGCATTAAAAATTTTAGTGTATATATATATATATATATATATATATACACACACACATGAATCAAGATGCAAACAGGAATACTATAAGTTAAAGGGTACTAATAAGAGTCATACTAAGTGAGTAAGGAGCAAAGAAGGTGTTAACTCATTTAACTCCTGTATATTAACTGCAATACTGCAGCTATGTCCCATTTATGATATAGTTATCTAATCTTTTTTTTTTTCAAACTCTGCTTCATTTTTGCTCAGAATAATATCCAGAGGCAGTCTATTCCATGGGTTTATAACTTGTTGTGTATTATAATATTTCTGGATATTGGTATTAAACTTTCATTTTGTGAATTGCAAAGCATGTCCTCTAGTTCCTTTGTTATCATCCTTAAATTCAAATTTTAGTTCATTAATCAAGTAAGGATCTCTACAGGTATTGTACATAAGCAATAAGTCTCCCCTGGGCCTTCTAGTTTCAAGGGATATAGGTTTTAGATTTTTTAGATGATCCTTCTAATGTTTTATTTTTTTCACTATAAATCATTATTGTTGCTGGATGCTTTTCATCTTCAGAATATCCTTCTTCTCGAGTTCTATGGTTCAACACTTTTTTCTGTTTGAATCTCAAATAAATTCAAAGCCTTTAAAAGTCACCTCAGTAAAATGACCTTGTCAGAAATATGACAAGAGCAGGAAATAACAGTTTCACTTAATTCATTGGGGAGAAGCACATGTCATGGTACAGTGCAAAATGTGACTAGATGATAATACTGCTATACAGACTTTCATGCTATCACATTAAAAAAGGTAAAAAAAAAACATGCAAAGGAGATAGAATAAAAGGGCCATATTTTGGCTGAAAAGTAAGATAAAGTAAAATATGATAAGGTTGCAGTTTCTACCAAAGTTACATGAAAGGTTAGACAAATATACCATTATCCATTCCTGTGGGTTATATTAGTCAAAATTATAATATCCTGTTGGTATTTGGATCTAAAAGGATAACATTAGAAAATTAATGGGGATAGGAATAATAGCACTTCTTGGTTTCATAGTCATTATGCAAGCCATTATTCTTAGCCAAAATACATTAGACTAGCAGGGTGGCATTCAAGACTAGTGAAGGCCTGGCAGGACTGGTAGACACAAGCCAGTCATCATAGAGCTGACTCTGAGTTAGCAATGCTGAATTCAATAAATATCAGGCAAGTTGCAAGAAGAAGTGAATGCCACATGGAAGAGCTGCCAGACAGTGCTGGCAGAAAAGGTCAGTGCTAGCCTAGAGACATAACATATTTCACACATGAAAATGCAAACAGGAGCCCAAGGAAGGGCCTTGAATTCTAGCAGTAACTAAAGGGAACATCAGGAAATTTTGGCCAGAGGTGAGAGATCATCTTAGTACTGTAGAAGACAAACACCAGACACCACTGCTTCAAGTGCAGGTCCTGTATTGTCATCAGAGATCAGGCAAGTAGCTCAGGCAGTGTCGACAATGGCACAAAATAGTAATATGCGCAGATAAAGTTAGGTCAGTTTGCCAGAGACCAAGGAAAATCCAGATTTATCACCTCAGGGCTCATCTTCTTTCTCTCTGCTTGACAGCTTGCTGTTCATCGATACTGACTACTCCTCTACCACCTTCAAAACATTTGCCTTCACTTTTATACTGTAGCTTTTTTTGGACATTATGTTTTTGTTGGCATTAGGAAAGATATATATACTATTTAAGCCACAAAAAAAGCACAGCAGCTGAAATGTTGCTGTGCACCTTTTAACCCATTCTATGTTGGTGGTGCCCCTTGGACTAAAATCAGAATGTAACCAGTCATGAGGTTATCAGTACAAGTCCCTCAGCTACACAAACTGTTTCTTAAGAGATAAAACTCTGTGTTGCATTGCATTGTAATTGGACTGCAGATGCAGTCCAACTGAGTTGCAAAAACATTTTACAAATATTACTCTTGAGCTGGTTAAGCACTGAAAAATAATGTAATATGAAATGCCATGCAGGCCCAGTAATGCTGAGGCTTTAGGCACTGGACACCACACTATGCACTGTGCTGGTGACCTGGGTTCGGGAATGAGCCTGGGTTGTCGAGGGTCAGCCGGGGGGGAGTGTAAGGAGTGAGATTGAGCCACTGCAAGGCAGCTCTCTCCTCCTGGGAGGAACTTGAGGCTCCCCAGTGACTGGCTTCCACCTGGTGGAGGGCAGATGGCAGCATTGACCTGAGGGAGTTCCGGCGACAGCCACGTGGAGGGGCAGAAGGGGCTGAGCTGGTATTATGGAGTGTGCCTATGCTTCTACACATGCACAATGCCCATGTGCTGGGTCCCTGGGGAACAGGACAGAAAACATGGCAAAAACTGCAGAAAATATAAATTTAAGAAAAAAAATATGAGTTGCCAATGCATTACCAGCTGTAAAAAACAATGCTACTGTAAACCAACTCAAAGGAAGAACAGTTTAATGTGACTTGTACTGCATATGAGTGCGATGGCACCTGCTTTTCTGGAACGTAGGGGCACGTGGAAATGGGACACCTTGAAAACACTTTTTAAAGTAAACATTCACCACTATCAGCACTGAAGTCAAGCAACATTTGGGTTTATTAAAGCAGATGGTACAGCCCCTCTCCCACCCCTGGGAGCAATACAAGCACCACTCAAGTTAATTAATTTCTCCAACTGTAGATAGGACTGGGGGGATGCTACTCAGTAAATTTATTTCAGCTTTGAGTCTTAGAACTCTGTTCATGCATTAATGACAGCCTGCTGTTTCCTTCTTCTGGGAACTTACATCAGCTGCACAGTACTAAGAATCTGCCCTGACACAGGAGAGGATCAGCACTTGGGTAAGACCCATGGGTGGTGATTCCATCTCACCCTGCTTCTTTCATGGACTATTTTTCCTCTCCTCTTCATTTAGAACCCAGAGGGAAAGCATAATGCACACCAGTATCTTAAACTCCATGAGATCTCACTCTTTGTGTCTAGAATGGCAACCGGACAACTGTTCTGTAATGCAGTCACACTGTTGTCAGGGACCACATAACCAGGTGACTCAGGCTCCCTGGGGCAAACATTCAACAGCTCCACCACCTCTGCTCCATATTACTTGTAGGAGCTTGGCATGCCAGCAAATAATGCAGGTCCTGGGGCTTCTAGAAACATAGACACACACAATGGTAGCAGAAAAAAAAATGTTGGTCCATTCAGTCTGCCCATAGCACCCTATCAAACTCTTAGAACTTTCGTTCATACAGGGTTTTGGTGCGCACTATTTCCCCCTCCCCCATTCTCCCTGCATTACTACTACTGCCCTGAGCAACCATTAAGCCCATCATTCTGCCCCAGATGTGCTTGAAACCATTAATGGTTTTGGCACCCAACATATCTGGCAGACTGTTCACAACTTAACCACTCTTTCTGTAAAATAAAACTTCTCACATCCCTCCTGAACCTTCCCCCTGGAAGTTGTTACTCATGCCCCCATGTTCTTAATCTGCTACTCCTGCTAAATAGTTCCTTGCAGTTTACCTTGTTCATTCCTTTCAGGAACTTGAAAGTCTCTGTCATATCTCCATTTTGGCCTCCAGTAAGTACATGTTCAGTGCCTTAAGCCGATCCTCGTAAGATCTACTCTGCTGTCCCGGAATAATTTTGGTTACCCTATATTGCATCATCTCCATCCTGTTCTTAATCCTTATCTTTCCTAAGGTGAGAACTCCAGAACTGGGCACAGTATTTCAGGAGCAGCCTCACCAGTGATGTACAGAGATGCAGTGATACCTCCTTTCTTCTGCTGTCAAAATCAAAGCCTCTTCTTAGACAACCTAGCCTTATTACATTGGCTTGATTGTTTATGGAAGTAACTAATGATGACTACTCAGTCTGTTTTCTTAGAAGTAGTGACCAGCTTTACCCCACCCATCCATGACTCTGTCCTGGGGTTCTTCTTCCCTATATGCATCACCTTATACTTTCTGGCACTGAATTTCAACTGCCAAACCTTGGACCACCTCTCTAGCCTTTGTAGATCTCTGCATCTCTCCAATCCCTTCCTTACTGTCTACACTACTATAGAGCTTAGTGCCATCTGTGAAGAGACACATTTTGCCCTGAATTCCTTCTCCTATGTAACTGATAAACATGTTGAAAAGAACTGGACCCAGGATCGATTCATCTGGCACATCACTGGTGACCTCCCTCTCTTCAGATTTGACTCCATTTGCCACAGCCCTCTGCTGTATCCCTTCCACCCATCTAACTGTGTCTTTTGCTGCACACAGATCCTCTAGCTTCTTCAGCAACCATCTGAGAGACACTGAGTTAAAAGTATTACTGAAATTGAAATAGAGTAAATCTACAGTGTGGCCCTGTCCACTATCCTCATTACCTAGTTAAAAAATACTATCAGAGTGGTCTGACATGACCTGTATGCCATTAACTCATGCTGTTTACTACCCTGGAGTCCACTCCTCTCCAGGTTATCCACTGTGTTCTCTTTGACTATTGTCTCCATCTGTTTACCCACAACAGAGGTAAGACTGACAGGTCTTTAGTTACCCAGTTGCCTTTTATCCCTCTCCCCTTATGGAGTGGATCTACATCCAATATCTTCCAGTTTTTTGGAACTACCCCTATCTAAATTGAGCTATTGAAGAGTCCTACTAGGGGTTCATCTAGTTCCGATGCCAATTCAGTGAGCACCCTCAGATGCATTCCATTGACACTGGAGCCTTATTTCTCTTTAGTAAGGCTGTGTAAGATCAATGCGGATCAGCATAAATACAAGTCAGATATGCCTGTATTTGGGTTGCTGAGCAAAGCCCAAATGCATGAAACTTTTGGCTTGTGTTTGTGCAAAAATAGTAGCCTTTTTTTCTGCCCTTTTTTTGTCATATGGCACTTAAATTTTGCTTGTTTTTTAATCCGGGATTCTGTTCCTTGGTCACTTGGCATGGGGTAGGTCGCACATGTCGGCTAAACAGGAGGAAGTAGTCAGTCACTGAAGGTGGGCTGGAGTAGTGGAGGAGCAGTTGACTTGGTCAATAGCAGAGAGGGAAGTTTTGCAGACATGGCAACCAACTGGCCATGGCAGTGAGTTGAGCATGTGATCAGGATGCTGTATCCAGGACAGCACATTATGTACTCATTCAGGACAGGGACAGACTGTGTGAGCAGTTCAGTGTGGGAACTGTGCATGTACTCAGACTGGGGGCTGATTAAACCTGCAAGTCTTATTCAGGAAAAAGTTTTAAAAATGAGTTTTGCAGAAAGAAGTGGGGTGGCAGAGACATTTTATCTATTTATTTATTGAAGTGTTTCACCAGAAAAAAACATACTGAGCAAAAATAGCTGGTTTACAGATGTGTCCTGGGGAAGGGGAGAGGGATAAGACTAAGAACATACAATAAAATATATACAATTGCACAGACTGAAATACAGAGAATACAGTGAATAAGAGGAGGAATATTATATACAGATTGCAACAGAAAATCGGCAGGTATTTACAATAAGTGCAATATACAGTGGCAGTAGTTAGGTCCCTGGAGTCAAGGGGAAGGTCAGCATTCACTTCAGGACAGTGGCAGGAGGGAGAGGTGTGGGAATGGAGAAAAGAGATTAGCGAGGGTTTCGAAGAGGCTGATCATATGTATACGGGGAGAGAATTCCAGAATTTAGGAAAGCGGAAGGAGAAGGCTGATTAACCAGCAAGAGTTTTCTGGGAAGGGAGCTTGAGGGAGCAAAACCCAGAGTTTCAGAGGGAGTAGGAGGATGGGGTGCATGGAAAGAGTAGGGAGTCAAGATAAGGGAGAAGAGAGGATAGCCAGAGTTTGGAAGTGAAGGAGGCACAGTGGGACAGATGGCAGTCCTCCAGGGAAGGGAGGAAGGGAGACAGCAGAGTAGAGAGCACAGTAGTAGGTGTGGGTAGGGCAGTTAAGAGAAAAGTGATAGATGGAGAGGAAAAGGGGATCCGGTCTGGTCAGGGTGGATTTAGGGGCAGCACCATAAACAATATCACCGTAGTCAAAGATGGGGAGAATCATCTTAGTAAGGATGTCTCAGTGGGCAGGGAGGGGGATGTAGCTCTTGTGTCTTTTGAGGTAGGAGCTGAACCAGTGGGTGGTGGAGATAGAGAGACCAGCTGAACTTAATTTGTGGAGTAGGAGTGAATGAGAGATGGTGTCGAGGCAATAGGAGAGGCAATGGCAGGGGCAGAGAGGTGTAGGAGCTCAGGGTAAAACCCATCAGGGCTGCTCCTTTGTAAGGGGTTGAGGGCTGGAAGGGCTTTCAGAGAGATGGATGGAGAAATGGGTGAAAAGAAGAAGGGAGGAGAAGAGGTGGGGATGGGGGATGAGGTACGGGGATAGGGAGGGAGGTAGAAGGAGAAAGGGAGGACAGGAGGGTAGAGGCACAAGAGGTGAAATAAGTGCTGAAGACAGCAGCCACAGAAGGAGGGTCAGAGGCTGTGGTTGCCCCTATGTTTATTAGGGGGGAGACTAGGTTGGGGGGACAGTAGGGCATGGACTACTTTCTAGAACTTCAAGGGGTGATTTATGTTCCTCTGGAATGATGATGAGAAAAACTCAGCTTTAGCTAACCTGGTGGTCCTGGTGCAAGAATTCCTCAGGATGCGATACCTGTATAGGTCTACAGTGAACCCGGAGACCTTATATGATTACCATGCCAGGTCATGAGCACGCTGGCATGCCAGAAGTTCCACTGAGATCCAGAGGAGGTGGGAGCCTCTGACCCTGGTTTTGCATAGGGGAGCATGCTGATCTCATATCTGTGTGAATTTGGACTGGAAGTAATCAAGGGCTGTATTAATGTCAATAGGATTGGAGATTGGGGACTAGTTGGTAGACCGTAGATCAGCATGGAAGGTGGATAGGTCCAATGACCGGAAGGAGCGGATGTGGATAATTTTTGGGGTTGCTTTAGTGTGGTGAATTTTGGGCACACAGTATACCAAATGGTGGTTGCTGAGTGCATCAGGGAGGGTACCTGCATCAATGATGCAGTGTGGATGGTTGGTGAGGACCCAGTGCAGGACAGAGTGGTTATGTGATTTCAGATTAAGACAGGTTGGGGTGGAGATGAGCTGGGTAAGATGTAGGGATTTTTTTTGGCAGAATTTTGAGTTAGGTGGCGACAGCCAATTGATATTGAAGTCACCCAGGATAAGGAGATCTCAGAAGGGGCAAAAGCAGTTATGGTAGTCAGGAGCTCAAAGATCAGAGTGGCTGATAGGCCTGGGCAGCAGTAGATGCCCATCATATAGATTAAGAGAGAAAGGGATGAAAGTTTGAGTGCAAGGAGTTCATTGGCAGCAGCAGTAGACACAGCTAGAACTGTGGAGAACTGAATAGAGGAGAAGAGGTGGATAGCAATACCAGCACCCTTTTTTGGGTGGTCTTGGTGGGTGACAGTGAACCCTGGGATTGAGATTGCCGAGTATGGAATGTTAGGGAAGAGTCAGGATTCAGACACAATCAGGGTATCAGGTAGGAGAGAGGTGATGAGAGGTTGAAGCAGGTCAATTTTGGGGAGGAGACTGCAGATATTGATATGGACCACAGAAAGAAGATATGAAGCCCATTTCTGACAAAAGGGCCTGTATTTGTCAGTTTACCTTGTACATCTTGTCCAGTGTGACCATTAGAAAAATCAGTACTTGAGTCACTGTAGTGGTGCACAGTGCCAGTTACCTTATGCATCTTGCCCGGTGTGATCATTTAAAAATATCAATTATTGAGGCATCATAGTGGTGCAGAGGGTTGGTTAGCTTGTGCATCTTTCCTGGTGTGACCATTTATAAAAATCATTTCTTAGAGGCACCGTAGTGATGTACATGGTTAGTTACCTTGTGTAACCATTGTGTACAGCCATTTGAAAAAAAAATTGTCTTCTTGAGGCAGCATAGTTGTTGAGGGTCAGTTACCTTATGTGTCATGCCCAGTGTGACAATTTAAAAAACTAAATCAGTTAGTGAGGCACCATAGTGGTGGAGTGGGTCAGTTACTTTGTGCATCTTGCCCAGTGTAACCATTGGAAAAAATCAACTATTTGAGTCACTGCAGGTGTGGATAGGGTCAGTTACCTTGTGCGTCTTGCCCAGTGTGACATTTTAAAAAACAAATCAGTTCTTTGAGGCACTGTAGTGGTGCAGAGGGTCAGTAGTTACCCTGTGAGTCTTGCCCAGTGTGGCAAAAAAATCAGTCCCAGAGGCATCATAGTGGTGCAGATGGTCAGTTACCTTGTGCATCTTGCCCAGTGTGACTATTTAAACAAGCATTTATCAATGCCAAATGTTTGCTTGCCGGTATTGTCATTGGTAGTGCAGGAGTTAGAGAGATGCATAATAATAATAATAACTTTATTTATATAGTGCTCTTCACAATGTATCAGAGTGCTGTACACTAAAACAACAATTAAAAACATAAAATATTAAAATACTGTTCCATAATTCCATTTTCCCCATTACTCATAAAACAATCAGTTACAAGATAGCACCAAATAGGAATGGCAGTGAAGTATTGAACTAATGCCTACCCCCACCCCCACCCTGCAGAGACTGACAGGAGTTAGGGGTGTGCCTATGGGTCATCGGCATAATGCTCATGCCATTCCACCTCACCCCACCTTGCAGACAGTGATAGGAGTTGTGGTGTGCCTTGGGGTCTTCACCCTTACTCTCACACCATTCCATAAGAAAATAAGCTGAGATGGGTGCAGTATAGGAGAATGGGCTGAGCATTAGGGCTGAAGACCCCAAGGCACACCTCAATGCCTGTCTCTGGCTGCAGGGTGGGGTTGGGGGTGGAATGGAGTGAGCATTGCGGCCGATGACTCCAAGTCACACCCTGACACCTGTCAGTCTCTACAGGGTGGGGCATTATATTTGAAAATCCTAATGCCCAGGGTATTTGTTGGTATTTTTCCTCCAGATTTTCAAGATGGGCTTTTTGGGACCCCACCTCATGAACAGAGCCACTATAATTTCATTACTCAATCCTGAAAGGTTATTTCACACAGTGACTGTGCCATTTGGAGCCACAGGTACGAAAACATATTTTGGGTAGGATGTGAAAGATGGCAGCTGTACTGTTCTTGACGTGGTATGAAAAAATGGCAATGTTGAAAATCTGGAATGAAAATATGAAAAATTGGTGGTTACGAGTGTGCATAGAAACCCTGCAATGCACACCCATAATGCAAATATTTTGTGGAATGTTTTCACCAAGTTTTCAACATGGGATTTTTGCGACCCCACCTCATAAACAGTGACATTATCATTTCAGTAGTCCATCCTGAAAGTTGATTTAGCACAGTGGCTGCGCCATTCTGCGCTGCAGGTACAAAAACATGTTTTGGGCAGGATATGAAAAATGATACCTATACTGTTCAAAAGGAGGTTTGAAAAAATGGCAGTGCTGAAAATCTGGAGTGAAAATATTAAAAATTGGCAAAATGACAAGCGTGTGTAGAAGCTGTGCAACACACGCACATAGCGCAGCCATTGTTTGGAATTTTTTCACCAAATTTGCAACATGGCCTTTTTTGGGACCCCACCTTATGAACAGTGGCACTGTTGATTTGTTAATCAGTCCCAAGGAATGATTCTGTGAAGCGACTTTGAAATCACCTTTCAGGACTGAGAAACAAGATGACAGTCACAGTGTTCATGAGGTGGGGTCCCAAGAACCCCATGCTGAAAATTCAGAGCCACAATTCCTAAAAATGGCTATGATATCAACCTAAGTTGAAACTCCCAATTGATTCCCATTATACGGCTTACCTCGATTCCTCAGTTCGGAGTTCAGCTTAGAAGAGTGCAGACGTGTCCTGGTCCAGAGAAGATCACAGTGCCAGACCTCCAGAGCTAAGTATGGGGTGAGGGGTGCAGGGAGGTGGGTTGCACAGACGGTGGCAGGGGATGGGAAGGGGGGCCTGGGGAGATGACGAGGGACTGTTTTCTTTTCTACAGGTAAACAACAAACAAAAAGGCATTGGGGATGGTTTTCTTTATTTACAGGTAACTATTTATTTTTCAGCCACACTCAGGTGGGCTCCCAGTGTGCCAAACTAATGTGTATGTGTGTGTGTCTGGGGGGGGGACACAAGCCGACTCGAGGATTGGGGACCCTGTAGTCGGCTTAGAAAAATCAGGCTTGAGGGAGGGCATCTGACACCAGGAGGGGTGGCAACATGGTGTTGGAAAGATTTATGAATTATTACAGCACATTGGGGTAGGCTGCCAGTGTGCCACTTGAGTTGGGGAGGGGTGGGCATACATGATGCCAAAAGGGGGATTGGGCACCCCTGTCAGTAATGAAAGTTGGGGGGGTGTATCCGACACTGGGAGTGAGCATCCCGGTGTCAGAAATTAAACAAAAAAACATTTATCTGGGCACACTGGGAAGGGTTCCCAGTGTGCCACCATAGTGGGGTGGGGGCATGCCGACATGGGGATTGACCACCCCAATGTCGACTTTCAGGGGATTGTGTGGTGAGCAGCAGGAGCCACCAATCTGAAAAGTCATGGCACGGCTCATTTATTATGTTTTGCTTCACTAAAAATGCACACTGAGCAAATGGGTTGCTCGTAACTCCAGTCATGAGCATTACTGTGCACTGTAATGCGCATAGCTGGAGTCTTTTCCACCGCTGTGTGCCTGATTGAAGGGAGGAGCTGCCCCCCTAATCAGGGATGAGGAAACTGTCCCTGATTGGAGCAGCAGATTTCTTTCAAGTCCAACACTCCCTCTGAAACTTCTGTCATCTGCAGCTTCCCTGTTAATTGGTGGCTGAGGGACATGTTCCTGAAAGCATTCACTGGATTGGCCAAACACTGCCATGCCTCTGCAATGCTCTACTAACCTCAATAAGTTTCTTGTGCTCTGTGCACACAAACATACAAAATTGTCTTCTTGAGATACAGTTGTTGCAGAAGGTCAGTTACCTGTTGTGTCTTACCCAGAGTGAAATAAACAAAAAACAGTTCTTTGAGGCACTGTTATGGTGCAGAGGGTCTGTAGTTACCCCATGCATCTTGTCCAATGTTAACAATTAAAACAAAGTCAGTTACTGAGGCACCATATTGGTGCAGATGGTCAGTTACCTTTTATGTTTTTCCCAGTTTTACCATTTAATAAAAAATATGGTCTTGAAGATCACCATAATGGTGCAATGCACAGCGACAGTTACTTGTGAGCCTTTCCTAGTGTGGCCAAAAAAATAAAGGGTCTTGATGTGCCATAGTGGTGCAGAGTGTCATTTACCTTGTTCATCTTGCCCAGTGTGACCATTTAAAAAAATGTCTAGTTGAGACAGTGTAGTTGCAGAGGATCAGTTACCTTTTGAGTCTTGCTTAGTGTGAAAATTAAAAAAAAAATCAGTTTGAGGCACCATAATGGCGCAGAGGGTGAGTTACCATTTGTGTCTTTCCCAGTGTGATCATTTAAATAAATACGGTCTTGAGGCACTGTAGTTGCAGAAGGTCAGTTACCTTGCAAGTCTTCCCACGTGTGACCATTTTAAAAACCAAAAAAAAGATCTTGAGATGCACCATAGTGGTGCACTGCACAGTGACTGTAAAAGTGTGAGTCTTCCCGGTGTAACCAGTATGACCATGTCTTCTTGAGGCACTATAGCTGCAGAGGGTCACTTATCTTGTGAATCTTTAAAAAAAATCAGTTCTTTGAAGCACAGTAGCACTGCACAGGGTCAGTTACCTTGTGCATCTTACCCAGTGTGACCATTTAAAAAAATTGTCATCGTGAGATGCTGTAATTGAAGAGGGTCAGTTACTTTGTGAGTCTTATCTAGTGTGACCATTTAAAAAAAATCAGTTTAAGGCACCAAAGTGGTGCAGAGGGTCAGTTATCATTTGTGTCTTTCCCAGTGTAACCACTGAAAAATAAGGTCTTGAGGCACCGTGGTTGAAGAGAGTCAGTTTACTTGTGAATCTTTCTAAGTGTGACCATTAAAAAAATAAGGTCTTGAGAGCCACCGTAGTGGTGCACTGCACAGCGACAGCTACCATTTGAGTCTTTCCCATTGTGACCATTTACTTATTTATTTATTTAAAAGTTGGTAACCAGTAAAGGCACACTGAACCACGGCTCGTTTCCAGGTGTGACCCAGGGAAGGGGTAAAGAGAGGAACGTGTTACAAGTGCAATACACTATACAATAATACAAGTCAAAAGTCAGCAATTAATACAGGCGAGTTGGTACACTCTGAGGAAATGGAAAAATTTGTGAAAACAATGTACATCACTGTAGTTGCAGTGAGTAAAGTAATTAATCATAAGAGAACGTAGTGGTGACATAGTAAGCTGTGGTGGAAATGGGTGAACAAGGAGGCAGCAGTAGGGTTGAAAATGCAGTCAATGAACCACAGCAAGCAGAGGAATATTTTTGAGGTAGGCAAGAGTGTGTAGTAACAAAAGGGCAGCATTTAGAGGACTGAAACAGGAAACAGGGCTATACAATTAGGGTGAAAAGCAGGAGCAGGGGGTGTTGGTAGTTGCCTCAGGTGAAGTCTAAAGGCAAGAAGAGAGGGGTATAGGCAGAGATGAGAAGGGAACAGGTTCCAGAGGGAGTGGAGGTGATAGGACAAGGCTGCTTGGCCAGCAGAAGAGTGAGGGTGAAAGAGGGAGAAGGTGTGGGAAGGGAATCCCTAGACTGAAATGAGTAGGAGGAGCTAGGATCAGGGGATGGCAAGAGGAGAGATAGGAGGGAAGAGACCCAAGCCAATACTTGGCAATGAAGGAAGCACAGTGGGCCTGGTGATATGACAGAAGGGGGTGGAGAGGCAAGTGAAGAGGGAGCAGTGGTGGGTACAAGGAAGAGAGTTGGTAGCAAAGTAGTAGAAGGTGTTGCATTGGGTATCAAGTCTGGCGAGGGAGGAGGAATGGGTGATGCTGTAGACTATATCAGCACAATCAAAAACTGGGAGAACCATTTTGGCTACTAGCTCCTTGCATGCCTGCAAGGTGAGGCATTCTTTGTTTCTGAATAAGGCACCCAGTTTCAGGTGGAGTTTGGAGTGGATGGCATCTATATGGGTGGAGAAATCAAGCTTGCTGTCTAGCAAGACTCCTAGGTGTTAGAATGTGGGGACCACTTCTAATGGGGTACCATCAAGAGTGGTGAAGATGGGGGGGGTGACAGCTTGGCCAGTTTCTGGGAGGAGCTAATGTTCAGGGTCACTGTCTTTTTGGTGTTGACCTTAAGCTGGTTATCATGGAACCACTGTAGGATGTTGCGGAAGTCCTGCTGGAGTGGACAGGACACAACAGAAGCTGTAGTGCCAGACATGTAGATAACTGTTTCATCTGTGTACATATTGATGTTTGAGGAGACACACACACAAGGGAAGTCATTGAGGAAGATGGAGAAAAGAATTGGCCCTAGTATGGAGCCCTTTGGGACTCTAGCAAGGATGGAGAGAGGGAGTACAGAATACCCTCCACCTGTACTGACTTGATGGCTTGAGAGGTATGATCATAACCAATCAACAGCTTCAGCTGAGAGGCCAGCAGAGCACAGATTGTTAAGGAGGAGAGGGTGAGACACTGAATTGAAGGCTTTGGCCAGATCGTGAAAATAGCTGAGGTGATGTGGCCCTGATCCACCCCAGTAAGGAAGGATTCAGTAACCAACAGTAGGGAGGATAGGGTGGAGTGGTGCTTTCTAAATTCACACTGGAAGGGTGAAAGGAAGTCTGAGCAGTGCATGAAGTTGGCAAGTCTGAAGTAGAGGAAAGACTCCTGGAGATTAGCAAGGGAAGGGAGGAGGGAGATAGGCTGGTAGTTGCAAGGGGAGGAGGGGTTTCCCCCTTTATGTCGAGGGAGTACCTTAGCAATTTACAAGGTCTTAGGGACCATACAGTGGGAGAATAAGAGGTTAATGATGTGAGCTTGGGGGAGGCAATGGCTGGGGCCAAGATGCATAGAAGCTTAGGATCCAACTGATCAGGGCTGGACTTGGAAGGGTTGCGAGAAGTGAAGGCAAGAAACATTTTGTAGGGGGTGACAGGAGGGAAGTGATAGCTGTTTGGTGATGATGGATGCACAGGGGGTAGAGGGGGGAATGGAGAGTGGGGCTAGAGGGGGAGGGTAGGGAGCAGGTGGTGAAGAAATTATTGAGATGACTAGCAACAGAGATGGGGTCCAATACTAAAGAGACATTTGCCAAGAGGACAGGAGGGATGATTGGACGGGGGGTCTAAAATGGAGTGGATTACATTCCTGAATTTAGCAGGAGAGTTGAGGTTGGATTGGAGGTTGTTTTTGAAGTAGAGGGATTTGTAAGCTCTGTTGGCCTTGGTGCATGAGTTTCTAAGCGATCTGCAGGATAGAAGGTTTGGTAGGGAATTACAGGACTTGAAACAGGCCCAGGCCAGGCCGTAGGATCTGCATAGGGCAATAAGGTTGTGTGTGATCCACGGATGGTGGGTATGTTTAACTCTTGATTTTCTAAGGGAGGGGCATACGAGTACCTCGTGTGAGAGAGAACAGCTAGGAAGTGGGATAGGGCTGTGTCAACATCCAGGCATGGTAGGCAGGGGACCAGTCCAAGGTAGAAAGGTCTTGGACCAGGGTATGAGTGTCAAGCAATCTGAGGAATTTAGTCCAAATATATTTAGAAGCAAAGTGGGAAGGTTACACTTGTCTAACACAATAGGTCACACTGGGATTGCAGAATGCATTCGGCAGTGTGCCAGCAGTTTTAATGCAATGGGGGTGGGAGGTTAGTACTCAGTCCAGCAGGGAGTGATTGGAGGAGTGAGGGTCTAGTTGGGTTGGCTCAGAGATTAATTGGGTGAGGTTTATAGACTCAGCCCTTTGGTGCATGGGTTTGGAGGAAGGGGTCAGTCAGTTTAGATTGAAATTACCCAAAAGGATAAGTTCACCTGAAGTAGTATGAGAGACCAAGGAGGATATGATTTCATGAAGGGATGGGGAGGAGATCTTAGGGTAGGCATAAAGGACACTTAAAAAGATGGGGATGGTCGAAGGGAGGGAAATTTTGGCCTGCAGGGGTTTGAGTGATGATGGGACTGATTCCTTGAGGAAGACAGAGTAGGACAGGTACTGACACACATATAATGCAACTCCTCCACTGTGCTTGCCATGGTCCTGACAGAAGAGGTGGAAGTCCGGAGCACCAGGTTTGAGTCAGGCACCCTCAATGAGAACCAGGACTCAGTTATGCATAGGAGGCTGGGAGAGTACTGAGAGACCCACACTTTAAGTAGGTCGAGGTTTGGAAAGAGGTTCCTGGAATTTGTGTGGAAAATACTAAGGCCTTTAAGGAGAGTAAAGGGGGGTCAGGGTTGGTTCAATGTCACCAACCAGGAGGAACAGCATGAAGAAGGGAGGAGGAGGGGGTGTGTTTCCTCCCTCTAGAGTGAGGGGAAGGGGGAGAAGGAGAAATAAAGCAGGAGAGGAGGATGCGGTGAAGAACTTCTAGATTGAGAGATGGGGAGTGAAGAAGCCCAGGGTGTGAAGCTGTTGTGTAGCAGAGGGAGGGAGGGAGATGAAGTGGCGGGGAGAGAGGGTTGGGGAGGAAGGTAGGAGACTAGGGGGAGAGACAGAAAAGGAGGAAATAGAGATGGAGGAGTGTTAGGGTTGGGTGGATGGAGAGAAGGAAGGGATAGGGAAGGGAGAAGATGGTGGTGGGGACAGGAAGGATAGAAGGAAGATGCAGAAGATACAGTAGGGGAACAGTTGAATCATAGTGAGGGAGGACTGGAGGCACAACAGAGGAGTTTAAATAAAGGGATGCCTATTACTGAGAGGGAGAGTGCAGCAATACTGAGGTAGTTACTTCAGTGGTTGAGAAGGTTGTAAGTGTAGTTACAGCAGCAGTACTACCTAACCAGGAAATTATCTGTTACAGCCATTGTAGCACCACAAAAAATATGGCAGCTGCTATCTAGTACTTCTGCTGTCAATGCAGCGGGTGGCAGAAATGTAAACAAAGGTATAGGATAACTGAGCAATTAGGGTGATAGTACAATGCTGTCGGGAAAGAGTACCAGGTACATGATCAGCAAAGCACAGGGAATAAACTGACAAAAAAGTGCTGATTTTTTTTACATAGTACTGCTGCTTTAAGCAACAGGGTATCTTGGTGAAGAGTCAGATAGCAATACGCTAAATTAAGGACCCAAAAAGGCAGAGGAGCAAGCAAATGCAGGTAAGCACAGTGGATAACAACTTGGTGAGGAAGGCAGGTTCAATACCTAATTTAGGTAAGGAGAAGACTAGCGCCTACTTAACTGGCTAAGTAACTAACTAGCAGGTGGTGGGCAGGTGTGGTAGTTGATACAGCTGTAATAACTTGATGCAGGATCCAACAATGCAAAATTAGGCAGGTCGTCTATTAGTGATCACTGAGTAGCAAGCAGAAAAATTATAGTTTAACTAGCTGGAAACTATTCCAGTAAACTAAGGCTAGATATGCTGATAAAGCAAGGATAATGGATACAATTGTAGGGTACAACACTGTAAAATTAGGCAGGTAGGCTAAATTGGTGAGTACTCAGAGCAGAACGCAGAATAACCACAATTTAAGTTGTTGGAAACTACGGGGCCAATTCCAAGATGGCCAGTGTAATTTGCACGCAGTTGCAAGTTACATCAGTTGCCTCTATACCAGAGACCCTACACTGCATTCCAGAAGCGGCAGGGTCCCTGCAATTGTGACATGCAAGATACGCCATGCGTGTGGTGGTAGTCGAGGCATGGTGTATCACAGCCGCATGTCGCAACTTCTGGTGAGCAACAGGCAACCCCCACAGAGTCCCCCACCTCGGACCACTGCAGCACACATCAGGGTCATGAGGGGGGACCAGGACAAATGGCACAGGTGTCCGTTGGGGCACTACTGGACTGGACACCCGGGGGTTCCCTCACGATTTTGGGCTTTGGGGGTAGGGTGTACATGTGGGGGCCAGGGGGACAGTATGGCCCCATTGTCGTGGTGCTACATGGCTGCATCCAATGGTGCCAGCCATCAGATGCCACTTATGACAGCTCCAAGCTGTCATATATTCCCTATGCCACTGCAGCTTTGGGAATTGCAACTGCGGGTTAGGACACCTGCCCACCAGGAATTGGGCTTTGTGCATGTCGTAACCTGCAGTTGTGCCAGGTGTCAGTAGGCTGTGGCATAAGTAGTGTCCTAACTTGTGATTGTCACAGCACGCAGATGCACTGGCACAGGGCATCTCCTGGAAAAGGGGCTGGCATATTGCTTGGCGTAAGTCACGAGATACACCAAGGGGTTTGGTGTATCTCATCATATGCCAGTATAGCCCCTCTTGAAATCAAGCCCTATGTTAGTAGACTAAGTCTAGGTAAGCTGAATGAAACAAAGATAAAGTTGTATTGTTAGACAGGTGGGTTATTAGTAAGTTAAGCAACTGTGGTCCTAGTCTATAATTAAGGTGGCTGGCAACAGTTCAGAGTCAATGCAACAGAAATTAACTGGGTAAAGTCACATGTGGGTAACATTCACTGACCTGGGAAAATACAGGTGTGGAACTGAGATCAGGTTTGAGACTGAAGGTGCACTGAAATGGGAAGCATTACTGGCTGATGGTCGACTCCCACAGCTGACACCCACAGTTTGACACCCTTTGTGCTGTGGCCCTTAGTGCTCTGGACCTCTAGCACAGAGGACTGCTTAGGTGGGCATGTACTTAGAGACTGGCTGCTGGGAGTGACTTAGTGGCTCCAATGTCCATGGCCAAGTTAGGCTGCTGCAGGCTGAGTAGCAGTGCTTCCCAGATGTCCATTGAGGGGTGACTGTGTCTTAATTGCAGGACCAAGCCTCCTCTGGCCCCTGTGAGCGGTGGATTGGCATGAAGCAAACTGTTGCAAATATCACTTGGATGCACTATTTAAGTCTATGGAGACAAAAGACTTTGAAATTGCTGCTAGGCAGCTCTGAACGGTCCTGAGAGGCACCATAGTGGTGCACTGCACAGCAACATTTACCTTGTGAGTCTTTCCCAGAACGAACATTGAAAAAAAAGCCTTCTTGAAGCACTGTAGTTGAAGAGAATCAGTTACCTTCTGAGTCTTTCCTAGTGTGACAATTTAAAAAAAATACCATCTTGAAGCACCATAGTGGTGCAGAGGGTCATTTATCTTGTGCATCTTGCCCAGTGTGACCATTTTAAAAAAATGTCTTCTTGAGGCACCATAGTTGCAGAGGATCAGTTACTTTGTGCATCTTAACCCTTGTGACATTAAAAAAAAATCAGTTCCTTTAGCACCGTAGTGGTGCATAGGGTCAGTAGTCACCTTATGAGTCTTGTCCAGTGGGGGTAATTAAAATAAAATCAGTTATTGAGGCACTATAGTGGAGCAGAGGGTCAGTTACCTTGTTTATCTTGCCCAGTGGGACCATTTAAAAATTGTGTCTTCTTGAGATACCATAGTTGCAGATGGTCAGTTATTTTGTGAGTCTTGCCAAGTGTGATCATTTGAAAAAACAGTTATTTAAGGCACCATAGTGGTGCAGAGGATCAATTACCTTGTGCATCTTGTTCAGTGTGACTGAAGAAAAATTGACTTCTTGAGGCACTGAATTTGCAGAGGTCAGTTACCTTTTGAGTCTTGCCCAGTGTGGCCATTTAAAAAACAAATTAATTTGAGGCACCACTGTGGTGCAGAGGGTCAGATACCATTTGTGTCTTTCCCAGTGTGATCATTTAAAAAATAAGGTCTTGAGGCACCATAGTTGCAGAGGATCAGTTACCTTATGGTCTTGCCCAGTGTGACCATTTAAAAAAAATGTCTTGCTAAGCACCATAGTACTGCTCTGCACACTAACAGTTACCTTGTGAGTCTTGCCCCATGTGTGACCATTTAAAACAAAACAGGCTTGAGAGACACCATAGTGGTGCACTGTACAGTGACAGTTGCCTTGTGAGTATTTCCCATTATGACCATTTTAATAAAATTAGGTCTTGAGAGGCACCATAGAGGTGCATGGCACAGCATCAGTTACCTTGTGAGTCTTTTTCAGTGTGACCATTAAAAGAAACAATCAGCTCTTGAAGCACCATAGTGGTGCACAGCAACAGTTACCTTGTGCATCATGCCCAGTGTGATCTTTAACAAAAAAAGAAACTAGGGGTGCTGTAGCTAAATGCCTCCATTTAAATAATTATAACCTTACCATCAGCAAAAGACCAAATGAAGCTTCAGTCAGCAGAGCAGTGATAATGAAAACACTGATACTCTTTGTGCTCCGTCAACAGCAACAGTGCCATCTGCAGTGAAGCAAACTAGATCTGGTTGTATTAAGTCAAATAATTTAAGTCCAATTTCTAAAATGGCAGATATTCCAGTGAAGAATAATAATAATAATAAAAAAAACTTCCACCTCATCTGCCCACCAACTAACATGTTCTACACCCAGTACTAGTAATGGCAGTAGTACTGTAGCAGTAACAATTATCGACTACAAAGAAACTTGCTTTGCCCCTTTTTGAGAAATGTAGTACAAATGCATGTTCCACAACGAATAACAATAAAGATACCAATGGCAGCAGCAGTACCCCTCTTGTCAGTACAACAATTCCCAGCAAAGCGGCTGCTGCTAGCAAAAGTGCTAGTGAAACAGAGAAAGATAGTGATCCGATTGCTAGTGCTCACACTGCCACAACTGCCACTACCTCCATCATCTTAGAAGAATGTAACATGCATTGTGCTTCTACGAATCAGCATGTCAAATCCAGTGCCACCACCTCCATCCCAGTAGGATCATTTAATTCAGACTGTAGTTTATCAACCTCATTTAACGCTTTATTTTTTTTATTATTTGGTAACTGGGTATGGCCACTAGGCACAAGCGCCTGTTTTCAGGGGTGACCCAGGAGCACTGGGGAGGTTAAGTGACTTGCTCAGTCACACAACATGGAAGTAGAGGTTGCAGGAATCAAACCAGGTCTACTGGATGTAGCAGGTTCATTCATAGCTCATTAGCTTGCATTGCAACTAATGACACTGAAATTGAAAATGACACAGATCTGTCGAACCTCTTCTTTCTGGATGATAAAAATGACAGCAACACCAGTGTTGTTACTCCACCATCATTTTCTTCTGCTTTTTGTCTGCCAGATGTGAACAGAAAATCTTCATTGTCAGCAAAAAATTATCATTCTTCTTCATCTGCTTCATACAAGTCAAAATTTTCAACCAGTGTCACATCTGTTGTATGGCGGCATTTTACTTTGCATCCAGACAATGTCACAACAGTTATCTGTGTGCATTGCAATGCTCACATTAGTCAAGGGTGGCAAACAAGCCATCTAACCACTACTGGTTTGTGGAACAGTATAATAAAATGTCATCACAAATTCTGTAGTTCACTGTTCAAGTTGGTTTTATTGTTCGGCTAATCAGCCATCGCAATATAAATAAAAGAAAAAGTAATACATGACATACAGTACAAATACACATACAAATTGGAGATTCAGCTTCTAACAGGCCACACTTTCCTAAACATTCTCTTGTAAAATTTCTGGAAATAGTTACAGACAATAATAAAATATAAAATTTAAAAATTTATGGTCCAGTAATCTTGTAATGATAGACTGTGTTTTAAATTTTTGAAAGCTTTGCTAAACCAGCCAAACTTCATTATTTCACCCCCAAGGGTTCATAATAACTTTACCTGAGGTAATGCTTGAAACAAAAGGTGACCAGGTTCATAAATCCTGGCATAGACTCCCCACATGTTGATAAACCGCACTTGGCTGTTCTTGAACCTGCATACTAACATGACACTTTCTGCATCGGCTTTAAGCCTTAAAACTTACTCATGCAGCATTTTCTGCTTTAGCCACATCCTGTGTTTGCATACTAATATACATTTATATCAGCTATAAACCATCTAACGTACTAGTGTAGCGTGTTCTGCTTTAGCTTCATCCAGCTTTGCATACTAGCATTACACCTTCTGTATTCGTTTTGAGCCAATAACTTACTTATGTAACATCTTCTGCTTTGGCTAGATCCAGCTTCTACCTACTAACATAGCATGTTCTGTTTTGGCTCTAAGCCAGATAGCTTACTTGTGTACTGTCTTCTGCTTAAGCTACTTCCTGCAATTAGCAGTTTTAATCAATTAGAAGGGGTCAAGTTGCCAGAGACGTCTAGATTACTGATAAACAATCTTGTTTATAATCTCATCAACACAATCATTGCCTGAGCTTTCATTGGGGATTAGATTAATGGCTGTCTAACATAGGATATTACTCCACTTAAAATCTTTTTTAGCACAAAATCCTCTGTATCATTATAGCACTATGTAAGCGGCTTATAATCGGTACCACATATGATAACTAATCAAAATATCTCATAAAAATCACCAGCAGCTGGACATCACCAGCTACCGAGCATTTGTCAGTAAATGTTTATGAGACTTATTCATAATAATAAAAATTAAACACTACATTTTGTAGGCTCCAAGCGTCTAAGAGTCCTGAAGCCCAAAAGCTCCAACCAAGTTCAGAGTCCATGAACTATGAGGAAAGCAAACATTTTAGATGTTAAGCAAAATTTTCAAAATCAGTAATTTTCAACCAGTGATTCCTGCAGCTTAAACCATGGCACACAAACTGTGTTAATAAAGAAACAGTACCACTTTAAGGAGGTTTATCCCAGATCCATCCAAGAGTTGCGTAAATAATGGCACCAATGAAAAAAGGGGAATGAGAAACAGCACCTCTTGGGGAAAATATCCTTCAACCGACCTCCTATTGTCGCTGAAACAGCATCTTTTTACCAGAGGAAAACTGTCATTTGTAGGCCTGTTGCAGAGTCCCCTATAAATCCTCATTCCTCTGTTTCCTTCTCTCAGACCGGGGGGCCAAAATTTTGAAGATTAGTCTGCCTCCCATATTCAATCAGGACTGGCCATGGATCCACCACTAACCAAAGCTTCTCCATTCCACTTTGCCATGGCAAACTCTATAAAGACAATTGAGAAAAGCACTCCTCTACACGCAATAAAATCGGACTCTCTGGGAAATATATAGTAGGCACAAGTCCTCAGGCAACAATATCATACCTGTTATAGGCTTTTAGCAAGCCTATCAGCACAAAAGTGCTTCTGCAGTTTCGATCTCCCTTGAGGTACACCTGTGTCCTTCTCTCGCTTTCCCAATTAGCACATTTCTGAACAGGGGTGCAAATCCACAATGCCAAGCACTGAACTGATTGCACTGTATGCCGAGAATTAATGGTCACTCAGCCAAAATATTCAGAGGCTAAAACACACTTGACACCTCCCGTAACAGCATAAAAAGCAGCCTGTCTAATGCTGATAAACAAAATAATCAAAGTTCCATTTATGGAGGCAAGAAGAAACCCCTCCATGTACAATTTTTGCTCCACTGAAGCGGAGCTTAGCAAAAAGCAGCTGGGAGCGGAGCAGCTCTTCAACCATCTTGCTTCTCCGCCCCCCCCCCCCAAAGAAATTCTGTAGTTAAGATAGCCCAGGGATAAAGCAGAAATCAAACAACTATAATACAAGCCTTTGAATTAAGGCAGGCTTTTTTTTCATCTGTTCACACTGTCTTCAAAAATAACAACACACATAGGTGAGCTGATAGCACTTTGGTTTCAAAAGTCTTATGAAGTTACTTGAGCCCTATTACACTCTTCCACCTCATACCACATTTAGCCATACTGTTTTTCCTTTTATCTGTACTGCAGTGAAAAACAAAATCTGTGAGAAAATAAAATGTGCTGATATTGATCTCCTTCACATCACAGCTGACATCTGGATAAGCACTAGTGCTTCAAATGCATACTTGTCTTTAACAGTTCACTGGGTGCAGTTTCCTGGAAATGAACAAGTACAGACTGGGACTGGATCTAATTTAGACTCTGATGGTGTGAGTTGATTTAGAACAAACTCTAGCCAGAGCTGATATGGCTGTGGTGAGCTGCCAAATGACCAAAGTTACATGCATACGTAGAAAATTTTGAATGACTGGGTGTAACCTGGCCCATTTTTTAGAGCTGTTTCTCCAAATTTTCAACAGGGCCTTTTTGGGACCCCACCTCATGAAGAGTGCCACTGTGATTAGAAACATAGAAACGTAGAAGTTGACGGCAGATAAGGACCACAAGGCCCATCCAGTCTGCCCATTTCTTTTTCTACCTTATAAATGTGCCATCGGCCTTTGCTCTGTCAGTGACCTATCTATTCATAGTCATTTGTATTGCTCCTTTATGCCTATCCCATGCCTGTTTGAAGCCCTGCACTGTATTCATAGCCACCACTTCTTGTGGTAAGCCATTCCATGCATCTACCACCCTTTCTGTGAAAAAGAATTTCCTCACATTCCCCTTAATCGGCCTCCCTCTAATCTCATGCTGTGTCCTCTTGTCCTGCTATTTTCTTATATTTAAACATGTTAGACTCTTTTACCTTGTTTATGCCCTTAAGGTGTTTAAATGTCTCATCATATCACCTCTCTCCTCCTTTGCTCAAGGGTATACATATTGAGCTCCGTTAATCTGTCCTCATATGTCTTCTGATGCAGTCCCTGCACCATTTTGGTTGTCCTTCTCTGGACTGCCTCAATTTGGTTAATGTCCCTGTGAAGGTGTGGCTCCAATACTGCACGCAGTACCCAGATGGGGCTAACCAATGTCTTGTACAGAGGATTATTACCTCCCTCTTATGACTTGTGATACCCTACTAATACACCTAACACCCCCTAGCCTTACCTACTGCTTTAGAGGTCTGCTTGGATGATTTTAGGTCATCAGTGATGATGCCCAAGTCTCTTTCTTCCTTTTGACTGCTAGCCACTCCTCCCAGCCTATAAGTGGCTTCAGGGTTTCTCTTCCCTATGTGCATGATTTTGCACTCTTTGCATTAAATCCCAGTTGCCACTCTTCTGACCATTCTGCTAGTTTATCAGATCTCTTCTCATTCTGCCCACCCCATCTCGGATCATCTACTCTGTTGCAGATCTTGGTGTCATCTGCAAACAGACAAGCCTTACCCTCTAGTCCATCTGCGAGGTCACTAATGAAGATGTTGAATAGGACTGGCCCAGGACTGATCCCTGAGTACCCACTTGTGACTTGCATCTCTTCTGACTGTATACCATTTACCACCTCTCTGTTTTCTGCCAGTCAACCAGTTTGCCACCCAGTTGACCAACTTCTGACCCACCCCGAGCCTACGTAGCTTATTTATCAATCTTCTATGTGGAACAGTGTCAAAAGCTTTGCTGAAGTCAAGGTAGGCGACATCAACTGCTCCCCCTTGGTCCACCACTCTGGTTACCCAGTCAAAGAAATCTATGAGATTAGTTTGACAGGACCTTCCTTTTGTAAACCCATGCTGTCTTGGATCCTGTGCCCCTATGGATTCCAGGTGTTGCACTATCCTTTCCTTAAGGAGTGCCTCTATAATCTTGCCCACTACTGAGGAAACTGACCGGTCTGTAGTTCCCCACCTCCTCCCTGCTACCACTCTTGTGGGTGGGATCACATAAACCCTTCTCCAGTCTTCTGGGACCTCTCCTGTGCTCAGAGACTCACTAAACAATTCTGCTAATGGCTCTGCTAGTTCCTCCTTTAGCTCCTAGTACCTGGGATGTATGCCATCAGGTCCCATTGCCTTATCCACCTGAGCTTAGCAAGCTCTTGTAGGACCCTTTCTTTGTGAAGGGAGTAGTGCTCACCTCCCTCCCCTGTGTCCATGATGCTGAGCTGTGGGCCCTGCCTACCTTCTCTTCAGTAAATACTGAGCAAAAGTATCTATTTAGGATAGATGCCTTTACAGGGTCCACCTCCTCACATGCTCCCTTTTCTCCATTAAGCTTAGCATACCCCTCTGGACTTTCTCCTTTCACTAATGTATCTATAGAAAGTCTTGTCACCTTCTTTACTGTTTGTGCTAGTGTTTCCTCAGTTTGGGACTTTGCCTGCCTTACTGCCTTACCTGCTTCCCTTAGGGCAGTTTGGTATGCCTCCTATCTTCATCCGCTGTGTTCCCTTATATTTTCTGAAGGCCAGCCTTTGGCTCTGACCTTTTCTGCTACTGTATTTGAGAACCAAAGTGGTTTCCTTCTTCTTTTGCACTTCCTTTTCTGTCTAACACAATGGGATGTTGCTTCAAGTATTGTATCCTTAATGCTTGCCCACTTTGCCTGTACCTCCTCACCTGTGTTTCTTTTTGCCAGGGCTAGCTTAACTCTGTTGGCCATCTTATCAAAGTCAGCTCCTCTGAAGTCCCATATTTTTGCCTTGTAATGGGATGATTTAGATGTAGTAGCCAAATTGAACCATACCATGTGATGGTCACTGGCCCCCAGGTGACCTTCTACCTGGAGATCTGTGATCCCTTCTTTGTTAGTCAGTACTAGATCTAGGATAGCCCTGTCTCTTGTGGGTTGCTGTACCAGTTGTTTGAGGCCCTCCCCCTGCAGGGAATCCACTATGAGTCTAGTTCTGGCAGATGTTCCTGCTGGTATTGACCAATCTGTATCTGGCATGTTGAAGTCTCCCATTATCAGAACCTCCCCTTTAGCTGTCATGTTTTGTATATCTTCTAACAGTAATGTGTCTATGTCCTCCCTCTGGTCTGGTGGCCTGTAGACAACCCCAGTTCTTATTTTTCTGATTTTGTTCACTTGTCCTGAAAGATG
Source organism: Neoceratodus forsteri (assembly GCA_016271365.2). Classification (NCBI taxonomy): domain Eukaryota; kingdom Metazoa; phylum Chordata; order Ceratodontiformes; family Ceratodontidae; genus Neoceratodus; species Neoceratodus forsteri. The sequence goes on along the minus strand of CM057456.1, from coordinate 1,107,544,492 downwards.
ATTTCACAGAGCAACTGCGCCATTCTGTGCCACAGGTACAAAAACATGTTTTGGGTAGGATGTGAAAAAATGACAGCAGTACTGTTGATAAGGAGGTGTGCAAAAATGGCAATGTTGAAAATCTGGAATGAAAATATTAAAAATTGGCAAAGTTAGGAGTGTGTGTGTAGAAACTGCACAATGCACGCTCATAATGCAGTCATTTTTTTAAATGTTTTCACCAAATTTGAAAATGGACTTTTTGGGACCCCACCTCATGAACAGTGGCACTGTCATTTCATTAATCGGTCCTGAAAGATGATTCCACGCAGTGATCATGAAATCACCTTTCGGGACCGAGTAACGAAATGACAGTGACAGTTCATGAGGTGGGGTTCCAAGAACCCCATGTTGAAAATTTAGGGCCAAAATTCCTAAAAATGGCTGCTATATCGACATAAGTTGAAAACCACATTGACTGCCGTTATATCATGCTTACCTTTGAGTCTTCAGTTTGCGGTTCAGCTTTCAAGAGTTCATATGTGTGCCAGTCTAGAGAAGATGACATTGCCAACCTCCAGAGGTAAGTATTGGGTAAGGGGGTGTATGGGGAGGTGGGTGCTCAGTGGGAGGATGGGGTCGGGAAAGGGCAGGACTTTTTACAGGCAAAAAAAATAAAGACGTTGGGGGATGGTTTTCTTTATTTACAGGAAAAAATAAGCATAAATTTGGGCACACTGGGGTGGGCTGTCAGTGTGCCACATGAGTTGGGGGGCACATGATGCCAACATGGGGATTGGCCACCCTGATGTTGGTGTGGGGGGAGAAAGAAAAACATAAATTTGGGCACACTGGGGTGGGCTCCCAGTCTGCCACATGAGTTGAGGGGGTTACATGATGCCGACATGGGGATTGGGCATCCTGATGTTTGTGTGGGGAGAAAAACAAGAAGGAATCATAAATTTTGGCACACTGGGGTGGGCTTCCAGTGTGCCACATGAGTTGGGGGGCACATGATGCCGACACAGGGATTGGGCAACCTAATGTCAGCATGGGGATGGGGAATGGAGGGAGCAGGGAGAACAGCAGCAGTGGGAGGGAGCAGGAGGGTTTTATATTGCTGCCAGTGCTGGGAGGGAACTGAGGGAGCAGGGAGGACAGGAGCAGTGGGAGGGTACAGGAGGACTGCCACCTGCAAGATGGCCATGGCGACGCAACTGCACATGTGCGGCATTCACGCATGTGTAGTTGCGGTGAGTGGCATTCTGCCATTCACAAGGTGGTGGTGCTAGCAGAACTATGTATGCATTTGAGGCGCGCATGCACAGTTCTTGTCCCAGAATATGGAAGTAACAGATAAAATAGTTTGGCTGTTACTCTGTAGCAGGCGATCATGGTGGAGTGTTATAAGCTCCATTGGACTTTCAGAAGGATACTTCCAAAAGTCCAATGGAAGTTGCCATGATCAGACAGTTTAAGCCTATCATCATGAAATAGCTGTAGGCTCCACCCATAGCTGTAAAAAGGGCTCTTTTGTACATCACATTTTTGGTGGGAGAACACACTGCTGCCAGTATTGAGCTCATTATAAACACCATGATGAATAAGTGGATGTATGCAAACAAATTAAATCCTGGCATGTTTGTGACTGGTAGTGCTAGAAACATGTTGAAAGTCATCAGTAATGGGGACTATGAGCACGTTCCTTGCTGTGTGCAAACTATAAATCTTGTAATGCACAAAACCTTAGGTGGTAATAAAATGGTTTCTAATGTACTCAGCATTGTACAGAAAATCTGTGGTCATTTTCATCATTCAGATAAATCAAATGAATACTTGAGCAACTTTCAAAAGGAAACTAATAATCCACAGCATCGCTTGATCCAAGATGTCATGACCAGGTGGAATTCAACATTTTATATTTTGGAACAACTGCTAGAGCAGAATATGGCACTTCATGCAATGGCAGTTGAAGACAATATTAGTGGCAGTATAACTTAAATGCAATGGGGTATAATAGAAGCTCTTGTTGATGTGTTAACACTATTTTAAGAAGTAACGAAAGTCCCGAGTGCTGAATTGTCTTCCGAGTCAAGTTGTGCCCATGGTTCATATCTTGTTATGCAGAATGGAAGCATTCCACAAAAAAAAGGTATCCCTGAAGAGATTGCGTCTGTTGCAGATGTTTTCACTGAGGAACTTCACAGGCATTCTAACAGTCTTTGAAGACACAAATGTTGTTCTTGTAACAATTCTTGACTTTCATTTAGAAATGTCTATTCTACCAAGGAAGGTCGCAAGACCTTTTGAAAATGTATTATGTATTTATTTATTTATGTATTCATTCTCGGATTCCAATACCTTTGAGCACATAATAGCTCTTTTACAAAGGTTCCACATCAGTGGGAAGGGTGACAGACATGCAACGGATGGTATTACATAAAATTTTGGCGAAGTATTTAAAATGACAATATGACATTAACATTGCAACTAAAATTAAAACTATGAATTGGTAGGAAATCAAAAATAACCTAATAAAAGGAGGCAGCCCAAGGTGCTTTGTCAAATAGATATAGGTAGATTTGGGTGAACGAAAGTTCTGGTAAGTGAAGATAAACAGTGGAAAGAAGGTGGAGGGTGAGTGGGGTGCAGTGAAAGAAGATTCGAGGAAAGAGGCAGGAAATATGGCAGAGCAGTTAGGGTGAAAGTGGTCATTCACAGAGGAAGGGAAAGAAGTAGGTACACAAGGATGTGTCAGTGCTGCTGAGGTAGTGCCATGTCAGCTGAAATAGTTACAGGAACTGTTAGCTGTAAGATGCTGATGAAGAGTGCCTTTAAATGGTCCCAATTTTGGTAAAGAGGAGATATCACTGGGCAGCGTATTAAACCATAGTGGTGCTCTGTATGCAAATGATCATTGCCCATGTGTAGTCTGGCATTTTGGGACAGAGAAGAGTTGATTGACTGAGCTACACGTGGGCTGGGAGCTGCAAAAGGGGCTGAGTAAGTTTGTAACACCAGAAGGCAGGAGCCTGAGAAGTGCCTTTTTAGTTAGCAAGCAGATTTAATAGTGAATCCTCCCATTTAGCTGAAGCCAACCTGTTTGCGCATACAGTTCACATGTGTGGGTAAGGCATGCTGCTCCAGTAAGAAGTCGGCATGCTTTATAGAGTGCCACTGATATTCTGCAGAGGATAGTGGTGGAAGCTGAGCCATAGATAACCAGACCATGGTCAACAATGGATACTATGGCACTATAGATAGCTAGTATAAGGGCTTCAGGCATTAGATTGTGTTTATGTCTGTGGAGTAACCCTACCTTGATACTGGCAGACCTAGCAACATTCTCAACATGCTGGGCATATGATAGTGAGCTATCCACAGTTACCCCTAGATACAGTACTTGAAATGTTGAATTTGTTCAAGCTGTACACCAGAGATGTTCCTGATAGTTAGGGCACTGGATCTGTGTTTGCTGCTAACACTGCTAAGCATTACTTTTGTTTTTTTGTAGTTCAGAATCAGCGTGTGTTTCCTGAACCAGTCCTCCACTTCCTCAAAGCTGAGTTGAAGTTGGAGTTCTAGTGGTTCAGGGTCAGTGTTGCTAGTGTATATGACCACATCATCTGCATAGAAGAGGATCTGCTGGTGACAGGAGCGAGGGAAATTGTTCAGAAAGATACTAAAGAGAAGTGGACCCAGAATGGAGCCCTATGGTACTCCAGAGCAGACATGTTGATGGTCAGAGGTGACATTAGCTAGCTTCACCTGTTGGGAGCGGTATACAAGGTAGCTTTTGAACCAGGACACAGTATCTGCCACGAGGCCAGTTAAGGACAGTTGCTTGAGAAGTAGAGCATGGTTCACTGTATCAAAGGCATTTGTGAAGTCTATGAAGGCAGCACCTACCAGACTACCTTGATCCAGAGATTAGTGAATGAAACCAGTGAATTCTAGCAGTGCTGTGGTAGTGCTATGTAGGTTTCTGAATCCATGCTGCTGGGGGCACTGGATCAAGTATTTTTCCACATACTCCCCCAGCTGATCTGCAACTATGCACTCAAGTGCCTTAGACAGAGGTGGAAGTATAGAAGATAGGTCTATAGTTTGTGTGTATAGTGCGGTCTCCACTTTTGTGAACAAGTGTAACAAGGGCTGACTCCCAGATTTGGGGGAATTGTGCCAGTCTCAGTGAGAGGTTTAAAATCTTTGCAATGGGCACCAGTATATCTTCAATGGTAAGGGCAACTAATTTGAGGGCTAAGGAATCACCGATATGCCTTGACGTCCTGGGTACTTTTACTAGGTATTTCCTGACCATAAGCAGTGGGACCTCTCAATGACTTAGTAGGGGAGATTCAGTTTGTTAAAGACTGTATGCCTGGTTTCAATAATAAGGAAGATCACTTGATCAGATTGATAATGAGTCTGACTCATGTGAAAATGGTGAAAGTGATGGCACTGGATTTGGCAATGCACAGGCAGGTGGTGATACCACTTCAGCTTCAAGGACGCCATAATCTGGGTATGATATGTGGGTTTAAATCAGTCTCTTAGAAGACAGACTCAGATGAAGATTCCGTCTTTAGGCATATCATTACTGCAGAGAATATGGTGGTTAGTTATCTGGGGGAACAAAAGCAGCACTTTAAATTTGATCCCTTAAAATACTAGATTGTCAAAAAAGATGGTGTGACCTTTACTCACTCAAGTAGCTGTAAAATATGTTGGCTGTCCTATGAGTGTGCCATCTGAAAGAATATTTAGCTCTGCAGGTGATATTATAGGACTACAAAGGTCCAGTCTTAAGACAGATGTAGTAGAAGTTGTTTTCTTGAAATTAAATCTCCCACAGCTGGATTATGACTATACAAACATATGAATAAACCAGCAGAAGAAGTTCATTTGGTCTATCTAGTCTACTTGTATTGCAGGTTCCACAGCTTGAGATTCTGACCCTGCCCCCTACTCCTCCCATCCTTTCCATCCTTCCTGCCCTTGATCTTTACCTTACCCCTATGTCTAACCCAGCTGCTATTGAAGCATTCCACCATCTTCAACAAGGCCACCTCTTCAGGCAGTGCATTCCAATGGTCACCACCCTCTCTGTGAAGAAATACCTACTGAACTTCCCCCTAAACCTCCCCCTCTAGCTTAAGACTGTGTCCCCTTGTGGTGTTTCCACCATGTATTTACCCTTTCAAGTACTTGAAGATCTCAATCATACCCCCCCCCCGGTCCTTCAGGGAGTACATGTTCATGGCCCCCAAGCTCTCTTCGTATGCCTTACCCTTCTGACCTGTGATCATCTTTGTTGCCCTCCTCTGGATTGTCTCCAGCAGTTTAATGTCCTTTTTGAGGTGTGGGCACCAGTACCGAATTCCATACTCTAGATGTGGCCTCACCAGTGACCTGTACAAGGGCAGTATAACCTCCTCTCTGCTACCGCTGATCCCTTTAGCTATGCATCCCAACATTTTGTTTGCTCTTGCTGCTCCTGTCTTGGACTGTGTGGATTGCTTCCAGTCACTAGTGATTATCACTCCCAGCTCCTTCTCTTCCTTCTTTAGAGATACCTGGACACCTCCCATGTAGTAGTCTGTCGTGGGATTCTTGGCTCCAATGTGAATTACTTTGCATTTCATGGCATTGAAGCTAAGCTGCCAGTTCCTGGATCATCATTTAAGCTTTTTCAGATTTTTCTGTAGGTCCTGTATCCCTTTGGCTGTGTCCGCCTTCCCACAGAGCTTGGTGTCATCCACAGATTGGCACATGTTGCCCTTAATGCCATCCCCAATGTCACTGATGAAGACACTGAACAACACCAGTCCCAGCACTGAGCCCTGTGGGACCCCACTTGTGATCCCTATGGTGCTAGACAACTCTCCCACTTCTACCACCCTCTGGGTTCTATGCTTCAGACAATTTCCCACCCATCTAGTCATCTTCTCACCAACCCTGAGCTCTGCCAACTTCCTAAGCAACCTCTTGTGGGTCACAGAGTCAAAGGCCTTGCTGAAATCCAGATAGAGGATGTTTACCGCTTGGCCACTGTCCACAGTCTTAGTGACCCAGTCAAAGAAGTTGATCAGATTCATTTGACAGGGCCTTCTCCCTATAAACTCATGCTACCTTGCATCCTGGAGACCATGCACCTCTAGATATTATATCAACCTTTCCTTAAGTATGGTATCCATGAGCTTGCACATGATTGGGGTTAGACTGATCAGTCTGTAATTTTCTGGGTCATCCTTGAGACTGATCTGTGGAGGGGCACTACATGTGCCATTCTCCAGTCCTGAAGCACCATGCCTAACCCCAGTAAATTATGAACAGGCTCACCAGTTTCCCTGTAAGCTCTTCTGCTAGTTCCCTCAGTACCTTTGGATATACTCCGTCCAGGCCTGTTGATTTGTCCAACTTCAATGCTAGCAGTCCCTCTCTCATTCTATCTTCCTTTACCAGTACATGAATGATCCCCTCTCCACCACTCCTCTTCTCCCTCCTGAAGGCACCAGTCTGTCCTTTTCCCTAGTGAAGACAGGACAGAAGCATTCACTTAGTATCTCTCCTTTTTCCCCATTCCCCTCCACCCACTCCTCTCCTTTCTTAAACCTAATAATCCCATCTTTCTTGTCCCTTTTCTCACTTTTATAGAAAAAAAAGACCTTCTCCCCCTTCCTAATTCCCTCAGCTATCTGCAGTTCCTTCTGTTCATTAGCATATTGGATTTCCTTACTTGTCACATTAACCAGCCTTAGGCAACTTTTCCTATCCACCTCTCTCTTGGTCTTCCTGAATTTCCTACAGGCTAATCTCTTTTCCTTTACTGCATGGGTGACCTGGATCCACGATGGGTGTTCAACAAATATTTGTTGAACGCCCCGACAGCAAAACCGACAAGTCGACCAAATTTTGCAGTCGGCTGCTGATTTCCCATGCCACAAGGTGTTTTCTTCAGGGGGCTTTGCACCTGAACCACCCAGGGGGTCTGTGCCACCTGCACCCCCCCCCCACTTATGAATATCAACTCAGAGTTGGAGCTGATTTGGGGGGGTCCCAGAACCTCCAACAGACAGTGCCCGGTTCCAGTGGGTCTCCTACAGCGGCATGGTGCTGTAGTCACTGTAGGGGACCTCGATGTCAAACTGTCGCTGTCGGGTGGGTATCCAGGGTGGCCCCAGGACTAAACCAGCTGGGTGCTTTGGTCTTTGAGTTCTTTCCCCTGAGACTAATGCACTCCACTGTGACAACCATTATTCCTTCCTTAATGATGGACCACTTTTGGTTGACTCCCATATGTGCCCTGATGCCCACCAGCTGCCTCTTTAGCACATCGCCCATCTTCTTGAAGCCCACTGTCCTAAAATTCAGGATTTTGGTCTCTGTTATGATGCTTTCCTTGCACATATCCACCCAGAACCACACTGTGTGATAGTCACTCAATGTGCTCCCCATTTGTGAGCACCAGATCAAGGATCACCACCTCTCTGGTTGATTCTGTGACACCCTGGGTCAGGAACCCACTCTGCAATCCTTCCAGGATCACCTGACTCCTGGCACATGTTGTGGATGATACTCTGTAGTCTACCCTGGGCAGGTTAAAGTCCCCCATTATTACTACCTCTCCTTTCCCTGCATCCTCCAGTATTTGCGAGGTCAGTTTCCTGCCCCTCTTCTCAGTCTGGCTGGGTGGTCTGTAAACCACCCCCAACCTTACCTTTCTTCCTCTACTGGACTGTAACCAAACCCACAATGCCTCTACCTTTCCCTCCTCTGTCTCCTCCCTCATGCAACTTATTCCCTCCCTGATGTAAACTGCCACCCCTTCTCCTTCCTCACTGCCCTGTCCCTCCTGTACAGTTTATATCCTGGGGATCACAATGCTCCAGTCATGGTGTGTTGTGGCCCAAGTCTTGCTTACTACTACTCTGTCCACCCTTCTCTCTGCTAGTAGTGCCTGCAGGTCATCCATCTTGTCTCCAAGACGCCACACGTTCAGAGACACCACCCTCCACCTAGAATCTAACCCTTCTTTTCTTCACATATTTCCTCTCTATGTGGCTCCCCACCTCCTCTTTCTAACTGTTTCTCACCCCATCAACCCTTTGCTAACTTTTCCTCCCTCCCTCCCTCCACCCTCCAGATCCCTTCAACCAGTGTGGGGGGAGGTATGTTGACCTCCTCCTCCTGAAGTCTTTGGGCTTGCAGGTCTGCCCCCTTCAGTAGTTTAAATTAAGTGTAATGGTTATGTATTCCCCAGTGTATTCCTGAATACCCTTGAACCCTTTCTACTGAGGTGTAGCTTGTCCAGTGAAAAGAGTGCTTTGTTTAATCAGGTCTAGTCCCAGTCCGCAATACAGATGAACCCCTCCTCCCTGCACCATTTCTTTAGCCAGTCATCAAATTCTTGGACAGCAAATGAATGGCACTGAGCTACAGTTCCAATTCAAAAAGGTTTATATATATATATATATATATATATATATATATATATATGAAAAGTGCAATACAGCTATGCTTGGGTAGTAGATCATATAAAGTCATCAAATTCCTCTATTCTTCTCTTCCTGGTTGTGCTGGCCCCTGACTGTGCATGAAATAGTGACATTATTATGTCAGACTTAACAACGTTACTTAGCGCTAATGTGATTTCATTTTACAGTTAACCCTCTATTTTTTCTACACTACTTGTTTTTGGGCTAGTAGTACCATATAAGTAACCTTGGGTGCAGTACTGTATACTGTCTGATCCAGCTGATAGGGGTGTGTTGGATATAGCCACGAATTTCACAGTCTACTCATTTAGAAAGAAAGTGCATACTACATCTGGTTTTAAAATTATTTGGAAACATAGAAATATAGACTCTGACAGCAGGTAATGACAGCTTGGCCCATTCAGTCTGCCCATTTCCCTACCTATTGGATAAGCTGCAGATTCTAGTTAACCAACAGTCTACGTCTTTCTACACCGCACCAGAATTGCCTTATGTCTGTCCCATGCATTCTTGAATTCCCCCACTGTTTTTGACCCCATAACCTCCTCAGGAAGACCATTCCATGCATCCACCACCCTCTCTGTGAAAAAATACTTCCTCACGTTGCTCCTGAGTCACCCCTCCTCTATCTTCAGATTGTGCCTCCTTGTTCTTGCACATCTCTTTTTCGGAAAGATGCCACCCTCCTGGACTTTGTTGATTCCCTTGAGGTACTTGAAAGTTTCTATCATGTCTGCCCTCTTCCTCCTTTCCTTGAGGGTATACATATCATGCTCCTTTAGTCTCTCCTGGCATGGCTTCTGGTGTAGACCCTGCACCATTTTAGTTGCCCTCCTCTGGACTGCCTGCATCCTGTCTATGTCCTTGAGGAGATGAAGTCTCCAGAACTGCATGCAGTACTCCAGATGGGGTCTCACCAACTGTCTGTACAGAGGGATAACAACTTCCTGTTTTCTACTGGTGATTCCTCTCCCTATGCATCCCAGTATCACCCCAGCCCTCCTTACTGCCTTCTCACATTGCTTGCTTACCTTTAGGTCATCTGATATTACTAAACCTCTAGATCCCTTTCCATTTTTGTTGTTGTTAGTACCCCCCATTGTGTACACGTCCCCTGTGTTTTTGTTTCCCAGGTGCATTACATTGCACTTCTTTGCACTGAACCTAAGCTGCCATACTTTTGACCATTCCTCCAACCTTGCCAAGTCCCTTCTTATTCTTTCACTCCCCCCTTGTGTATCAATCCTGTTGCAGATCTTTGTGTGATCTGCAAAGAGGCATACTTTTCCTTCCAGTCCCCCTGCAATGCCACTTATAAAGACATTAAAGAGTACCGGTCCCAGTACTGAACCCTGCAGTACTGCACTAGTAACCCCCCTTTCTTCGGAGTGGACTCTGTTTACTATTACCCTCTATGTCCTGTTGTTCAGTCAATTTGTTACCTAAGCTACCACCCTGGGACCCACTCCAAGGCTGGCTAATTTATTCATTGATCTATTGTGTGGGACTGTGTCAAATGCCTTGCTAAAGTCTAGGTAGGCCATGTCCACAGCCCCTCCCTGGTCTACTACTTTGGTCACCCAGCTAAAGAAATCTATTAGATTCATCTGACAAGACCGTCCTGTTGTGAATCCATGCTGCCTTGGGTCCTGTGCCCCGCTGGCCTCTAGGTACTCAAGAATTCTTTCTTTCAGAAGTGATTCCATCATTTTCCCTACTATTGAGGTCAAACTAACAGGTCTATAGTTTCCTGCCTCTGCTTTGCTCCCACGTTTGTGAAGGGGAATCACATCTGCCTTCCTTCAGTCCTCAGGTACCATGCCATCCTCCCATGATTTGTTAAAAAGGGTAATCAGTGGTGTCACTAGTTCTTCCCTTAGTTCTTTTAGAATTTTGGGGTGAATCCCATCAGGCCCCATTGCTTTGTTCACACCTTCAGTTGTAGGAGTTCTTTCAGAATGCTTTCTTCTGTGAATGGACTGGTATCGACCCCCTATCCAGAGTGCTTCTTTTGATTGGATTAAGTATCTCCCCCTCCTCTTCTTTTGTGAATACTGAGCAGAAGTATTCATTCAGTATCCCTTTCTTTTTTGATTGTCACCCTCTGCCTACCCATGCTCCCCTTTATTAAGCCTCACAATTTCTCCCTTGGTCTTTCTTCACTTCCTAATGTACCTATAAAAGGTTTTATCCCCCTTCTTAACTGAGTTGGCTATCTTTTCCTCAGTTTGGGTCTTTGCTATTCTGATTACCTTCCCCGCCTCCTACTGCTTTAACTGGTACAGTTCTCTGTCCTATACTAACTGAATGCTATCTTTTTCTTCCTAACCTTTCCCGCCACCTCTTTTGAGAACCATAGTGTTTTTTTCCTTCGTTTTGATTGATTTGCTACACACAAAGGCTTGTTGCTTCTGGCAGTTTTGATATTTTCCCATTGTTCCTCCACCCCTCCTTTTTGCCAGTTTGCTAGTGCTTTTCTGAGGCACTCCCCCATTTTACCAAAGTAGTAGTAGTAGTAAAGTAGTAGTAGTAAAAGTTTTATTTCTGATATCAGAAACAGGATAACCCAATACGGCAGAAGCTAATTTACAATGGGGTCCTAATGTACAAAAAAAAATCAAAGAAATGCAAAATCACACATGCCCCCATAACACAAAGCATCATGGACTGCATATGCAAATCACCACAGAATATTATGCTTGTTCAACTTTAAGCAGAAATGCATGGTGCCAAAAGGCCTCTCACACAGTTTGCAAAGAGTGCCAACAGAAGACACAGACACAAGTTTCATCCTATCAGGACTCATCAGTGTGCCCCGTTTGTTTGACACCCCAGTAGAATGAACCAGCTACCCTAAGATGGTCAATCTGGGTTATGTTGTGGTGAACCCAATTAAAACAAATAAAGAAGTTAAAAGACAAAGAACCTCTGTGCACAAGCACTGAGGCAATGGTTACCCCAAAGGCATTGGCCGGGAAGCCAAGTTTCAAACAAATACAAAATCACACATGCCACCATAACGCATAGCATCATGGGATGCATATGCAAATCACCACAGAATATTATGCTGATTCAACTTTAAGCAGAAATGCATGGTAATATGCAGAAATATCAGTTTCACACTTAAAAATACTATAACATACATATAGACAAATTCATACAAAGACAAAACAACAATTATTACAGTAAGTGCAAATCTCTCAAGTACAACTTTTTGGAGACAGTGCAGCCTTTTCATGCCAAGATCTTAACACATTCCAAGATGTTTTGTTAGTACATGACCTCAGATGACCTGACAATGAGTTCCACAATTTTGGGACCTTATATACATAGGAATGTTGGCCCCTCATAGTTCTCATAAATGGCACCCTAAAATGTATTTCTCCTGCAGACCGCAATCCTTCCTTAACATTCCACTCCTCCAAAAACTCTGTTAGATATCCTGGTGCCTTTTTAAAGTAACAACAATGGGTCAAACACTGCACATGCATATTATGTTGTTCCATCAGGGATATCCAGTTTAAAGCTTTATAAAGAGTGCAATGATGTGTATTCCAGGGTGTGTCTAAGATAATACACGCATATCTATTGAAAATAATAACATCTAACCTTCCCAAAGTGCCTCTAGCAGCCCCATCATACACAACATCTCCATGATCAATATGATGAATTATCATCACATTCACAATTTTTAATCTGACTTCAGATGAGAGGCAATCTCTGTGTTTATTCAGTACCCCCAGCTTCTTATTCAACTTTTGTATCAGATTATCAATATGAAAGTCCCAATTACAATGGGAGTCCATCCAGACTCCCAAATATTTATAACAGTCCACAAGGGCCAAGCTATGCCCATCCAATGTTTTTATATCTAAATTCAGGGATACTTTTTTATTTGAAAATAACATTACCTGTGACTTTAGGGTGTTTAAGACCAACCCATGTTTCCAAAAATATGTTTGCAATATATTAAAGTGTTTTTGTAGTTTTTTCTGTATGTACCCCACAGATTTTCCTTCAGGTACAATATTGTATCGTCAGCATACAAATGGTGTCGGACATCATTCATCAGGTGTCCGACACCATTTGTATATATATTAAATAGAATGGGTTCTAACACTGACCCCTGTGGTACACCAGATTTAATATTCAAGTAACTGGATACAAAGTTATTACCCAGTTTAACCCTCTGTTGTCTCCCATCCAGGTAGCCATGGAACCAATCCAGGGTCCCCTGGCTGAGGCCAACAGATCTCAGATTCTCAATTAACACCAGATGGTCAAAGGTGTTGAAAGCCTTCAACAGATTTACAAATATGGCTCCAACTAGAAGGCCCCTATCCATGGCCACCTGGATGTCCGACTCAACCTTAACAAGTGCTGTAGTAGTACTATACTGTGACCTAAAACCCGATTGATATTTATTGTACTTTTTGTTATTTTCAAGTTAGCCATTTAGTCGAGAAACCACATTTTTTTCAAACACTTTTGAGGTGACTGAAAGCAATGATATTGGTCTATAATTCTGCATATCATTTTTCTGACCTCCCTTGAATACTGGAATCACTTCCGCCTGTTTCCAGGTTAACAGGTAGGTACCAGTATTCAATGAAAAATTAAAGAGGTCAGCCAATATTGGTGCTACCAATGCTGCAGCAATTTTAAGCAGAAAGGATGGGATCCTGTCTGGACTTTGGGCCTTATTTATATTCAGTTTTAATAACTCCCCCAAAAAAGTCATCCCTCCTAAAGTCCAGTACCCTCACATTTGAATGGCTTGACTCTATGGTCTACGGCTGTGTTTATTTGATGTATTTTGTTACACTGGGAAAGACACACAAGGTAATAACCTGCCTGCTCGCCACTGGTCTGGTTTAGTTTCTGACACTTAATGTAACATAGCAATCATGTCAGCATAAGTTCCAGTACCAAATGTGAAACATAGTGCTATCCCATGTATCATATCATCAGTTAATGCCATCAATTGCAGCACACTGTAGTCAGTCACTCAAAGACAAACTTTGCAGGACAGAGCCCAGGATTTCACTCAGCATCGTTTGTCATCTCAGATGCTGAACGCATCAGTTCACCAGCCTGACACATACTGTAAACCATCTTACACCTTAACTGAGGCTAGTGTGACTGTAAATAAATATGACAGTGCATAGTGGTAAGGTTTGTGGTCCTTAGTAACTTTAGGTGAGTCAACTAACATTAGAGGCAAAGCTACCATAGACCATGCTTTAGTCTTACTTTTCCACAATTGTTCTAGTTGTAACATCTGCATTCTGCAATGATGTGGGAGGCTGGGAGAGCCCAGCGATGGAGAGTCAGTCCTTTCATTAGGTGTGTGTCAAATTTGTTTTTCAACTAACACAAAAATAATACAATGTTTGATACTGGGCAAGGTGCACAAGGAATAAAAGAAATTGCTGCCACCAAAATATGTAGTGCCAGATCTAAAGTAGCAAAGAAATCATGACACCAGTAGCATACCCCATACTGTGTGTCACCTTGCTATCATCAATAGCTGAAACATAGTCCCTGAAAGACACACTGAAAGCAATACTTACTCTGCAGGGCAGGGCCCAGGGTTTGCATTCAGTATAATATGTCATCTCAGATACTGAATGCATCAGTCCACCAGCCTGACACATAAGCCTTTTTACACCTTGACTGAAGTTAGTGTGATTCAAAATAAATGTGACAGTACATAGTGATAAAGTATGTGTTTAGGGCATGGTCCTTAGTAACTTTAAGTAAGGTTACTAGCCTTGAAGTCAAAGTTACCACCACCCATGCTAAATTTTTACTTTTCCTAAATTGTTCTAGTTGTATAACATCTGCAGTGATGCAGGAGGGTGGAAGAGCCCTGTGATACAGAGTAGGCTGTTTCATCAATTGTGTGTCGAGTTTGACCAACACCAAAATAACACAATGTGTGACACTGGGCAAGATGCACAAGGTAATAAAACAAGCTGTCTGCTACTGTTTGTATGTTGTCTGTCTTTTTTAAGTAAATTGATACCCTGTCGAATAATACCCACCCGTATAATTGAGTAAGTTCTTTATATAATATGAATTTTATTGAACTGTATTGCTGATAACTCAAAAAAATAAACATAAAATAATAAAATACGCAAGTCCAAAGTGGCCTGAAATGTTGTTATATTAACTTGACAAATACAAAAATCAGTCTCTTGCATAGCCCTAATCTTTCTGGCTGCTAGCCCTTTCTGGAGCATTTCGGTGGTAAATATCTTTTCTTGCTCTCCAGCATGCCTCTTACAGATGCCTTAATGCCACTCTTTGACTGAGGCCTGCTGTTTTCCTTTGTGAATACAGAGTAGAAGTAGTCATTATTAAATGGTTGGTATGTGCTCATCCTCCTCTATTACACTACTGCCTCCTATTAGCCTAACAACTCTTCCTCCCATCTTTCTTTTCTCCCTAATGTATCTGAAGAACTGTTCCTCCCCTGACCCTCTCTGAAATATGCTGCTGTGTCTGCTTTTGCTTCCCTGACCACTCTCTTGGCTTCCCTAGTTCTCACTTGATACTTTCCCCATTCTTTGTCTTCCCTGTTGTTCCTTGTACCTGGTGAAGGCCTTCTTTTTGGCTCCCACTGCCTCCTTATCCTTTTCAAACAACCATATTGGTTTTATGTACTCATTTCCTTTGGTTACCATTCTCATGCATGCACTAGTGGTTTCTCTAGCAGGCTCCTTCTCTCTCCTTCCAGAATGTGATGCCTCACCTCCCCTTTTGGTGTTTGCTTGCAAAATTGCAAAACATATGTATTGGTATGGTAGTGGTGTCTGTGGGTGTGTCAGGCTGTTAGTGAGTGATGCACAATGCTTCTTAACCCCATAGCCAGCCAGTGATGCAGTGCAGATCTACTGTAGGTTCATATTTATTTTTTATTTGTTTATTTAGTAATCAGAATAACAACCTTTGAGCTAAAAGCTCATTTACAAAGGATCATCGTCACAAGGGTAGGGGAGAGTACATACGATTGGAGTCAGTAGCAGCTAATAGGCATTGTCAAGAACATCTAATAGTAAGAAAAATGTGAACAGCAGAAATCAGTAAACATTGGCAATAGCATAACAATGTGGAATAACATAGGCAAATAACAACACATAACCAAAACAAGGGTACATAGTCAATGGTGTTGGGTTCTCACGTCATGTCATACAATTAAGTGCTTAAGTCAGAGTTAGGTGCTAGTTTGAGAAAAAATCAGAGGTGGAAGCTAGGCAGGATCTTGTATTGGGAGGAAACAGGAGATGGAGCTGTTCATCAGAACTGATACCTAAAGGTTACTAGGCTATAGCCAGAGGAGTCAGCCTAGGCATAGTAGTCAGAAAGGGTGGAGGAAACTAATCAGGATTAGGTAGGAGAAGAGGAATCAAAGGAGGGGGATGATGGTAGGCTTAAAGGTGGGTGGTGTAAGGAGGTCAGTAGGTGAAGGTTTGTCAGGGAGAGTGTGAGAGGAGAAAGGTGAGCAGACAGATGGACAGACACGGGCAGGTGGTGAGCAGGGAGTTTTGCATCAAATTGTAGGGTGAAAGAAGAACCTTGGCAAGCCTAGGATTCTGGTACCTGCTAGGCTAATAGTGGCTGTGGCAGTGTACAGGAGGGGAGATAGTCTTTAGGAGCATGGCTTTGGGGAACAGAGGCATGCTGGCTCATGGGTTAAGAGTGGCAATAACAATGTACAGGAGGGTGGATAGACTTCCTTAGCTTGGACTTGAAAGGCCCAAGTTGGGTAAGGCTTGTGATGGTGGTTGGTACTTTCATTTATTCAAGCAGGGGCCCTGACGGCAAAGGCTCACCTCCCCAAGGCAGTCCTTCTGAATGGAACAGCTAATGCATGTTTGGTAACACTTCTTGTGGCATGTCATGTTCAGCTGGAGCAAGATGGAATAAGGCTTGTTTAGAGGGAGGTACAAGTCTGAGTACGGCCTTCTGTCCCAAGATGCAGGCATGGAGCTTAATGTGGTCCATAAGTGGAAGCCATTCAGTCCATATGTACAGTTCACATTTATGCAATAGGCGGTCTTCCCCTAACGCAAACCTACAAGCTTTATTTAAGGAGGCATGCACTTTGAGCTGGCTAGTTTCAGTGGTGGCCCCATAGACTACATTCCCATAGTTCAGGATTGGAAGGATTGTACCTCTGACTGCCTGTGTCCTGGCCTCAGAAGTAAGGCAGAACCGGTGCCGTACAGAGCCTCTAGTTTCCTACTGACCGCCGTGGTAATATTGTGTATATGTTCGTCGAACGATAGGGACTCATTTATGGTGAGACCAAGATACAGGAAGGAAGTTACCTGCTCCAGGGTGGTATGACAGCTGCAGTTAATTGAGAGAGGTGTGGTGGACCTCTTCTTTCATTGTCCGGCAAAAAGCATCGCCTTGTTTTTTTTTACTATTGATTACCAGCATGCTGTCCTTGAATCATTCCTGTAGTAGATTAAAGTTGTTCTGCAACTCCTTAATCAGTGCTCCCTGGCAAGATATTCATGAGAACTGCACTGTGTCATCTGCATATAGCAGGATCTCAGATGTGGGGCAGGCATCAGGGAGGTGGCTCACAAAGATGCTGAAGAGGAGAGGGCCCAGTATAGACCCCTGGGGTATACCTGCTGATACCTCACAGGTGTTGGAGGTAGCACCATTAATTCGGACCTTTTGAGATCACCCGGATAAATAGCTAGAGAACCATTGGACTGAGCCAGAGGACAGCCCTAGGCCTCTTAACCTGTGAAGTAGCAGCTGGTGGTCCACAAGGTCAAAAGCTTTGGTTAGGTCTATAAAGATTGCCCCAAGCAGCTGACCCCGGTCGAGTGCCTCATGTACGTATAATGTGAAATTAATAAGGGCGGTGTTAGTACTGTGCAGTCTGCGAAAGCCGTGCTGTTGGTGGGAGAGGTTGTTTTTGTGCAGATGGTCCATGAGTTGGTCAGCTATGATTCTCTGAAGAGCTTTTGAGAGTGGTGAGAGAATTGAGATGGGCCTATAATTTGAGAGTAGTGACCAGTCACCCCCTTTGTGCACAAGTGTGACCAGGGAGGTTTTCCATGTGGAGGGGAAGGTAGCCAGTCCAAATGACAGATTAATAGCTTGTTGATGGGTCTAATGACCTTGGGAAGGGCTTACAGAGATCAGTTTCATGTCAATACCATCACCACCCATCCTAGTTTTGCCAAGGACTCTGGTAAGGTATTTTTTGTTTCATCTGGTTCAAAGACAGTTGGCATTCATCTGTATCCCCTTCCCCCGTGTCGTGCATGAAAATAGGCAGAATTTGTCTAGTGCACTTACCCGGTCAACAAAAACTAAATAAAGTAAATAAATAAAACCATCCTGAAGTAAAAGGCTGGGGATATACTGGCATTGGTGAAAGAGGGCGAGTGGTCAGAGGTTGCTGTTCCATCTGGGTACGTAGCTGGTTTTGGGGGAAGGATGGCACTGTAATCCATAAATGCCTTATTGAAAATATTAGCCATCATATCTGCATCAAGTATTACTTTATAATTGTGGTGAAGCACGGAAGGGGGGATCTGTTGCTGCTTCCAATGAGTTTTTTTATAGATGCCCAGAATTTCTTTCCATCGCCCCAGCATTGAGATTGAAGGTTTTTGTGGTAAGTAGCCTTAGCCTGTCAGAGAGCCCAAGTGCACCTGTTTCGGGCTGCTTTGTAGCTTTGGATATCTGTAGCAGTCCCAGTTGCTCTAGCCCGTGCCAAAATAAATCACACTGTCGCATCAGGCTTAGGATTTGTGGGGTGGCCCAGTCCATGAGATAGATGGATGGATGGATGGATGGATGGATAGATAGACAGGCAGACAGACAGCTAGACAGACAGAGAAAATAATTACAAGAAAATGCTCCATTGAGTCGATGCTCATTTACAACAAGATCCCATTTGCAAATTGCTACAGAGTAATACAAATATTATCAGATTCATATATAATTTACAAAAAACATAAACAGTCAAGAAAGTTTGTGAATACAGAGCAGTAGTTGTTAAGAACAGAATATCTAAATGTGACCAAAGAGATGAAGCATATTGTATAGCAAAGTCATCTATTCTATATTGCCATCTGCTGATGTTTTCCTGTTGCAAATCATGTTATTTGGATGTGATTCTTCAGTTAAGGTGTTAATCTGCCTGTGAAGCTGTGATTCATTGGTTGAGGTCTCAGTCTAATTACTGGTGTTCTTTGCACTCCTGATCCACTCAACTGCTCAACAGAGTCTGCGGTTTTTAAATGTTATACTTTCTTACATTCTTATCACCCCATGATTTTCAAAAGTTGGCCCTTAGTTTTTAGATGCCAGCTGCTATTTGCAATGAGCCCATCCTCCAAAGACAAGATGAAACCCATGCATGCATAACTACTCTAATATTTGTGATAACTCACTTATCTGAGCTGGAGTCTTCACTGCTTCTCCTTGTGTGAGACTCCTCTCGGGCTTCTCCATGTTAACCTATGCTGATACAATGAAGCTTATGGCTGGTGTATGAGGAGCTTGCTATTATAGAGGGCTACACCTCTCGTATTAATAATCTCATCACACAGTTAGCAAGCTGTACCCCTATTCATTCACCATATTAAATTTGGGGAATTTGCAGGGGTGGCACTTGCTAACCCTCTGATGTGAGGTGTCAATCTGCCTGTGATGCAGCAAGACAAGCACTCCAGAGTACCAGAATTGTTGTAAACTTTAATATAAACTTTTACTACAAATACATGAAGTAAAAACATGAATACATAGATAACGTGCAACCATCTGACAAGCCCCAAGTGACTGATATGTGCCTGATAATTCCCTGCCCAAACACCACACTTCCCCCAGCTGCTGCTGACTGACCCACACAGAACCAATTACCTGCTCCAGCACCACATTCTCTGCTGCTGCTGCTAACAGCTCCACACACCAACTGACTGATTCCGTGCTCCAACACCACACACCACTCAACATAAATTTCTGCCACCTGCCATGACTCTACCAAGTGTTTCCAAGGAGTGATAGCGCTGACCAAGGTAGTAGCCACCTGCTGCAGCACCATAGGGGGCTCTTGAGGAGTATAAGCCCTGACCAGGATTTCACTCACTTGTTGTGGCTCTACCAGGGGCTCCTGAGGAGCAGAAGCCCTGACCAAAACTTCTGTAGCCTTTTGTGGCTCTGCCTGGGGCTTCCAAAAAGCAGCAGCCCTGATCAAAAATGTTACCACCTGTTTTGATTCCACTGGAGGCTCCTAAAGAGTTGGAGACATGATCAAAACTTCTGCCACCTGCTATGACTCTACCAGGGGCTCTAGAGGAGTGGCAGGTCTGAAAAAAACTTCATTACAGTATGGGAAAGACAGAACTGTATCTGTCCTGTGAATAACAGAGGGCTTCAGTCACCAGTGTTGTCAGTCCAACCAGCACTATGTTGCAGTAAGAGGAAGCCAACACTGTAACTGCCTCAAAGTGTACCAGTCCTGTGGAAAACAGGACTTCAGTCCATAGTTGTCAGTCCCTACCCTTTCACCAGCAATAAATACATCACAGAGTGGGGAAGCCTGCACTGTTCCTACCCCTGACTGTACCTCTTCTTGGGTAATCAGAAGGCTTCAGTCTCCTTTTCTGTCAGTTCCTCACCTTTCACCAACACTAAATACAGCACAGTGTTGGGAAGACAGCACTACTATTTGTATATCTGTCTCACACTGTACCTGTGTGGGGAAGACAGCACTATATCTTTCTCACACTGTACCTGTCCTGTGGATAACAGAAGGTCTCAGTCTCCAGTGCTGTCACACCTCTAGCTTTCAACAGCACTAAACATATCACAGTGTGGGGCAGCATGCACTGTAGACCCGGATTGTACCCGTCCCTCTAGATAAACAGAGGGCTTAAGTCTCCAGCACTATCAGTCCCTCACCATTTAGCAGCACTAAATACATTGCAGTATGGGATTTATCCCACACTGTCTCTGTGGATAACCAGGGAGCTTCAGTTTGCAGACATGTTAGTCCCTCACTTTAAACCAGCTCTAAATACATAGCAGTGTGGGGAAGCATGTCCTGTACATTCTCCACACTGTACCTGTCCTGGGGATAAACAGAGGGCTTCAGTCTCTAATATTATCAGTCCTGCACCTTTTACCTATACTAAGCAAATCACAGTGTGGGGAAACCTGCATTGTGGCTGCCAACACTGTGCCTGGCCCTGTGGATGAAAAAGAGAATTCACTCTCCAGTGCTGTCAGTATCTTACCTTTCACCAGCATTAAATATATCACAGTGTAAGGCATGCCTGTACAGTACTTGCCCTACATTGTACAGTAAAAGTCAATGTCATTCATAGAGCTAATGCAACATGGCATTTACTGTTGTAACAGATCGCAGACGAAATCCCCCACAAAGCATCAAGTTACATTGCAGTGAAACTATCCATTATTGCTTTGCAGCACACTTTAATGATTGCTAGCTTTCCTGATGGTGATAGTTACCACTGCACCTGGCCCACTGGATAAATATAGGGCTTCAGCCTCCAGTGCGGTCAGTCCCTTACTTTACACTACCAGTAAGTACATCCCAGTATAAAAAAGCTAGCACTGTACAGTACTTGTCCTGTACATAAACAGAGGACATCAGTCTCCATTGTTGGTAGTCACATCAGCACTATACATCACAGCATAGGAACGCCATAAACAGAGGACATCAGTCTCCACTGTTGGTAGTCACATCAGCACTATACATCACAGCATAGGGATGCCAGAACTGTAAATACCCCCACGCTATACTTGTGTGCCCACACCTGGATTTCTGTTGTCAGTTCTGGTCTCCCATCTGCAGGGTGACAAAATGGAAATTGAGAGGGTTCAGTGGAAGGCCACAAAGATGGCAAGAAGATTAGAGAAATCATCTTATAATGATAGGTTAGGCAAACTAAATCTAGTCACCCTGGAGGGCAGATGTATGAGGGGAGATCTTATGCTAATGTATGACATTAGCAAGGATGAACAATCTATGCAGGGAATGATCATTGCACTCCGAGTAGGGGAGAACATATTAAGGTGCCATAACAGACAAATTAAATACAATCACTTCAAAACAACTAGGAGGAAGTTCTTCTATACACAGAGGGTAGTACAAATAAGGTATGGACTACTGCAACATATAATAGAGGCCAAGGCAAAACTGGAGTTCAAAAATCATATAGATAAACTTATACTGCAGGGGTAGGACACAACTGTAGTTGTACCACTGGGTTGTGGATAGCAGTACTAATGGGCTCCTGGCCTGCTCCTGCTCTACAAACCTCAGTATAAACCTCAGTATAAACATTAAATACATCACAGTGTGGGGCAGACAGCATTACACCTGCCACACACTATACTTGTACTGTAGATGAACAGATGGTTTCAGTCTCCAGTGCTGTCTATTCTGCAGCTTTTAGCACACTAAATACATCAGCATGGGGAAGACTGCACTGTACAATACCTTCCCACACAATGCCTTTCCCTGTGAATAAACACGGTGATTCAGTCTCCCATGCTGTAACTCTGTCACGTGTCACCAGCACAAAATCCTTCACGGTGAGGGAAATCTTGCACTGTACCTGCTTACACTGTACCTGTCCTGTAGATAAACAGAGGGATTAAGTCCTCTGTGCAGTGAGTCATACACCTTTTGCTAGCACTTTAAACTTCACAGTTTGGGGATGCCTGCACTGTATCTGCTCACACTTGTACCTGTCCTGCGTATAAACAGTGTGCTTATTTATTTACTAGCTTTTGGTAACCGGGTAAGTGCGCTAGGCATCAACCCTGCCTATTTTCAGGCATGACCTAGGAGAGTACAAAAAGACAATGCAGTAATGGCAAACAGTAATGTACAGCAAATAACAATTAGGCATGTAAAGAACATAACAGGGAACAATATAGCAGAAACTTAAATATAACAAATGGAGATAAAAGTAAACAGTAACATCTGAAAAGGGTAGGATACAATATTTGCATAATTCCCTGGTGACAGTCAAGTAGGCCTAGCTAGGAAAGAATACAGAAAACACATCAAACTAGCCAAAATATGTACTTTAGGTCATTATCCACCAATGGAATGAACACTGCAGAGGACAATACGGTGGTCACAAACAGACACAATTCCCAAGAGTATAGAGATTAGAAAACAGCAAATGCTTAAATGTGAGGTGAGATGAGTTACTCTTAATATACTGGGGGAGTGAGTTCCAAAACCTAGGAGCAAAATAGGCAAACACTTGCTCGCCCATTTTAGATGAGCAGTGCTGAACGGCGAGCATTGGGAAGACAGAAGATATAAGATATCGGGAGTGTGAGACCGGAGAAAGCATGCCACCCAGTAAGGCAGGATGAGGGGTTCCGGTAAGGGAGTCAATAAAACACCTGAGTGAATAAGAACGGAGGGCAGCGGGGGACAGCCAGTGTAAAGCAGTATAGAGTAGGCAGTGATATGTTAGGTGAGGAGCTGATAAGGCAAATCTACAGATATCGTTATAAGAAATGTCCCACTTGCGAAGAACCCCAGCATTAGCATGAGAAAATACAGGGAGGGCATATAGGAGTTGAGAGAGTAAAACACCATGTGCAAGAACTTACCTGTCAACTAAATCCCCCACAGTGTGGGGAAGCTTGCACTTTGAATGCCCACACCATACATAGCCTGTGGATTAACAGAGGTCTTCAGTCTCCAGCACTGTCAATCCTTCACCTTTGTCCAACACTACAGGTAAATATATCACAGTGTAAGGGAATCCTACACTCTTGCTCTCCCATACTGTTAGACCCTCTGAATAAACAGAGGGCATCAGTCTCCAGTGCTATCAGTATTTCACATTTTACAAGCATTAAATATATCGCAGTATGGGAAAGCCTGCACTGTACTTATGCCACACTGTCTCTGTGGATAGACAGAAGGTTCCAATCTCCAGTGCTGTCAGTCCCTTCTCTTTTATCAGCACTAAATACAATACATCACAGTGTGGGGAAGCATTCATTGTACATGCCCAACACTGTATCTGGCCTGTGGATAAACAGAGGGCTTATGTCTCCAGTGCTATCAGTACCTTACCTTTCACTAGTACTAAATATATCACAGTGTGAGGAAGCTTGCACTGTACCTACCCCACACTGTGTCCTTTGATAAAGTAAGGGCTTTGATCTCAGGTGCTGTCAGTCCCTCACTTTTCAGCAGCAATAAACAAATCACACTTTAGGGAAGCCTGCACAGCACCTGCCTCATCGCACTGCACATAGTGCAACCAGTTTGTGGAAATAAAGAGACTCACTCATCAGGAAAATGTATTTTATAGTTTAATATTTTTGTGTCAATGAAGTAACAGTACTGTGTCTGAGCCAGCCAAAGTTTCGATTAAATATCCTCTTCTTCAGAGCTTTTACAGTTACTTTAAATTGAAATTAAAATCATAAAAACTTGAATCTTCAGTTTAATATTACTATATATCCTTATAGTATATAATTTTAATTTTATATACTTACATCTATATTGAACTTCTTGTTTTACACTTATATACTGTAAATAGAATATTAGATACTATATACTGTAAAATCACATTTTGATTATTGTTGCTTACCAAATGATAGTCCCTATATAGTGTAACTCAGAATAATTTATAAACCTAATATTTTCATCAGAACTCATTCCTGTACACATGGATTCTTTGGGCTCCCATTCAAAAGTTAATGCTTTTCTTGTTTTATAACTCTGCAAATGAAAAATATAAATGCTGGATGTTTCCTGTACTCTGTTTACATCATAGTTGTTTTTCAAGCAATTAATTCAGTTAATATCTTAGCCGTATTGTATTCTTTTACTACTGCAATTCATAACCTCATCCCATATACTCAGTAGCCTGAAATGTAAACAATATACAGTACACAAAAACTTTACCTTAGCAGCCAGCTGCTTGTACTTTCTTTGCCAATTTCTGTAGCAACTTGTTTCATTTCTGGGGAGCCTGAATCTGTAAATATATCTAAATTAGGTGCTATTTAGTCATTTCATCATGTCCTGATATAGGGTAAAGTATCCAGGGTAAGATATATCTCTTTGCTGATGACACAGAGCTCTATGGCAGGGTGGACAGTGAGGAAGGAGTAAGGGAATTTAAGAGGGACCTAGAAAGAACAGAGATAGTCATATGTCTGGCAGTGGAAATTCAATGTCAAGAAGTGCATGGTGATTCACTTAAAAAGTAAGACTCTACATATAGTGTACTAGATGGGAGGGGTTAAACTAGCCACTTCAGAGGAGAGAGATCTGGAAGTTATCATCAGTGACTTGCTCAAGTAAACCAGCCAGTACAGCAAAGTCTATAGCAAGGTATCTAGGCTGTTGGGGCGTATAGGGAGGGGTGTTGGCCATAGGAAGAGGTAGTGCCCATTTTTGGGTTCCTCACCTGAGAAAGAACATTAGTAGGCTGGAGTCAATGCATTGAAGTGTCACAAGAATTATTCAGTGCCAGCAGGGTAGCTCATACGAGGAATCTTTGAAGACCCTGCACATGTACTGTATTCACTGGAGGCTGGATGGGAGATGGGGACAGGATAGAGATTTACAAGTTTTTAAAGGGTATAGAGTAAACTGTGAGGACCTGTTTGTTACAGATAGAGATGCAGTCATGAACGGATATGATTAGAGATTAATGGGAGGTAAATTCAAGAAGGAAGTGAGGAAGTTTTATATCATGGAAATGGTGGTGGCACCTTGGAACAGATTACCAATGGAAGTTGTGGGGGCAAGGACAATTAATGAGTTCAAACATTTGTGGATAAGGGCTGGGGAACTCATACTCCCACTGAGAGAACCAGGAGGGGGGGCAGAAGAGAGGAAGGGCATGAATAGTCCACTGCAGTAGAGATGGGAAAAATGTAACTTCTACTGGCAAAATTCTGATGAAATTCTGATTTCACTTCTGTGAATTTTTTTAAAATGTCTATGAAAGAAATCATGAAATCTTGCTAAAATTTGAAATTTCAGTTAATTCCATCTAATTTAAAGAGTATTTGTCCACACTGCACCACAGTTAGTATGGTGGCTTTCCAGAGGCCCATACTAAGGGGATTCATGATGGGCAGTCATACGATAGCAGATTTATCAGTATGAGTGGCAAGTGAGCTCAGGGTTATCATGAGTGGCTTCGCAAAGCAGAGCCATGAGTGATTAAACCCCAAGCTCACTTGCCATCAGTGTTAATAATATCCGCTATCGTATGACTAGCCCATCATGTTTCCTTTTTATACAATAGGGGTTGACCCCTTGTCATTTGTTTTGTAAGGTTATGTTTTTTGTTGTTTAGTTTTCACCTGTTCTATGTGGTGTTCATTTTTCTTCAGGTGCTGTTCCACTGTTGTTATGAATGGGTTTTAGTTGTGGTTTGTTATTGACCTTTGTTTTTTTTATCTTCGTTTGTATTGGTTTTGTTGTCTAATGTACTGATTGGTCATTTATGTGGTTACTACTTTGTCGTTGGTTGATTTTCATGTGGTTTCTTATGGTTGGTTGCTTTGGGATGTAGATGGGGTTGGGTTCTTCTGGGTTTCAGTCAGTGCATCAGTTACAGTTTTAGCATTTGTGTTCTTGGGTTTTAAACTTAATTTTAACATGTTTTTGTGTTTCTTTTGGTTAGGGGGTTTCCATGTGGATACTGGGGTGTGGAGTTTCTTTTTGGTTGTGTTATGTAGAATTATCATTTATTGTGCACTGCTTGGGACCGCACACTGTCGCATTATACTATGTGAAGTAAACTGATTTTATTTAAAGTGGTTCTTGTTTTTGGAGGAGTGCTTTGTGTTTCTAGTATGTCAGCATAAGGAGTTTGAATTTCCTTTAGTTAATTATTTCAATCAGGTGTGGTTCAATTTAATTTTTTTAAATGAAGTGGGGCGGGCAAGGGGGGGGACTTGAATGTAGTTCAGCAGTGTTATCATGATGACGTGTACACAGTACTGATAACAGTAGATAAGTAGTGAGAGTTATGATAACCTGCTGTTTTTTCCACTGTGTACATGTCACGACTAGCGCTTTTCTTTCAAGTGGTGATCTGTGTTTTTATCGGATGCATTATCTGTCAACCCCTGTTGTATAAAGAAGTGTACCAAGTTGCAAGTACCTATCTTTAAAGGTGACGAGTTATAAGCCACCAAATGTTCGCAAGTTTTAAAATTACATTTGGCAGTTATGTAAACTGCATACTTTTTAGCCCTTATGACTTTAAAACTGGAGAACAGACTATCTCCAAATGTGGAAGGTTCATTGACCCTAAATGTTAGGCTTTGAGACCACCCAAGACCCATCAGCAGTGCATCGTGCTGCCATGCTGATGACAGTATAGGAACTCACATCAGAAGGCAGGGCCTGGCAGAGGCAGCTGCCGCTTGGCAGTGCATCTTGGTAGGGAAGAGCTAGTGGTGGGTTCCACCAATACAGCAACCTCTGCAGCTGGGCCAGGGAGCTTGTTTTTGTCACAGGGAAGCTGTTATTCTGTGAGGTTGACAGAGGCACCACCTCCACCCAGGGATGTGGGAGGGAAAAATGTGGGAGAAAAACCCAGTAGTCATCTGAATGATGCCTAGATTCAGCCTGATCAGGGTATGTCCCTATGAACAGGGTATGTCCTGGAGAGATGCACTGCCAGCCAGGAGAAAAAAACAATACAGAAAAAATAAACTGTGAGTATCAACTCTCCAAACTCTTTCTTGTAGGCTGCCCAAGTTACAAGCAGTCAAAGATTCCAAAATAACATCAGTAATTAAAGTTGAATCTCAATAACTTTGTGAATTGTGGCATTTTTTGACACTTTTGTGAAAGTCAAGTCCATACATTTTGGTCAGCCATACAATACAATTGAGCTGCTATTGTAGAAAAAGGTAAAGACTGTACAAAGTGTGAATAAGGTAGCATTCATAGAAGGCTCCAAGTGATGCCAAGCATTACAACTAGTTGTGACTTATGCCACTGTGACAGAAGTATCTGGACATTTTTAGTCATGATGGAGCTGGAAGGGCACTGCAGGGCCATGATGCTAGTACAGAAAAGGTGATTAAGTGGTGATAAGTGCTTTGCAAAATTAAATTCCACAAGTGGAATTCTTGTGACATTAGAAATTATGTGCCCATGAATTCTAGAGCAAATGTTGCCAATTAGTAGTTTCTAAGGTTTTCACAATAACATTTAACCTACTAAACCACATTTATCTACCTTAATTAGATTCCAGAACATATTTACTTTGGTGTGCATGCCAAATTTTGAGTGTATGAGTTATAAACATCCAAATACTTTGAACATGTTCACACAATTTAACAAAGTACATTGTGAAATTTTGAGCTCATGTAACTTACAATTGATGCAACCAACTACATCTGCAATTAGCAGTTTCTAAGACTCTTCCAAGAAAGTATGAATAATATTTTCAGTTATCAAGCTCCAAAGGTGTCTAAGTTGTAAGCAAAGAAATAGTTTCAGAATTTTTCACATGAATAATAAATTGCCAGATTTGAAACCCCGTAACATCCCCTCTCCTGACCCAAAAGTCAAGAAACTTGGTATCCTTTTAGAAACCTTGTTAAGTAGTACACTTCCCAAATTTCAGATCTCTAACAGTAAGACTGACAAAGTTATAACAAATTAAAGAATTTCAGAAAAATCCAAAACATGTCATAGAATTTCATGAGATTAGTGAAATTTTGCTAAAATTCTGTGAAATCAAAATGTGCTAGTTTTGTCCAGCCCTACACTGTGGCATTAGGCTGGGGCATAAGGTAGTACCAATAAGTAATTAAGCACTGATCCCACTAAGATCTACAAGGCACAAATTGATAGTTTTCTTTTTTCAGCTGAAAGTGAAGGGTTAATTGGACATAATGAACTGTTATTCCTAGAAGTAAAAAATCCAGTATTGTCCTGTTTTTATATGTTACCTAAGATTCATAAAGATTTGTGGAATCCACCGGGGTGCCCTATAGTGGCAGGGATAGAGTCTCTTTTAGAGCCACTGTCTCAATATGTGGACTCTTACATTAAGAAACATGTCAACACGTTACCTTCTTATATTAGGGACACAGGGCATCTTTTGGAGATTTTGGATGACATGCAGATAGAACCGGGGTGGCTGCTGGTATCCATGGACATTACATCCCTGTATACCAATATTCCACATGAGGGGGGCCTTTATGGATTAGACTATTTCTTGTCACAAGATACACAAGTCTCCTATGGCAAAAATATTTTTTTACTGGAATGTGTAGAGCATGTATTAACAAAAAATGTTTTTTTGTTTCAGGATCAGTTTTTTCTGCAAGTTAAAGGTACAGCAATGGGTGCCACTTTTGCACCCAATTATGCTAATTTATATCTGGGCCTATGGGAAAAGAATTATGTTTCTGACAGGGATACTAATCCATTCTATGATAATATTGACATCTGGCATCGATATATTGATGACATCTTTATGGTGTGGCATGGCACTTTAGAAGAACATCTTTTGTTTGTTAAATATCTAGAAAAAAGTAATGATAATTTGAGATTTACTTTGCAGCAGGATCTTATATGTGTATCTTTTTTAGATGTGAGCATTACTAAGGAAGAAGATGGTAGTCTTAGTACTAGACTGTTTCGTAAAGAGACAGATAGGAACTCACTATTACATGCATCTAGTTGCCATCCACGCCATTTGGTGTCCAGTATACCGAAGGCCCAGATGTTAAGGGTAAGGTGTAACTGCAGTAAAGATGTGGACTTTATTACCCAGGGGTCAGACTTGTGTAATAGATTTGTAGAATGAGGTTATGCTTATAGTACAGTCCAGGAGGCCTTTCAAGCAGCTGCATGTACGGAACGGATGGACTGTGCAAAACAAAAAATGAAAATACCTAAGGAATAGAGGGCAAATTTTGTCACTACCTATACTAGACACTCCAAAGCTATCGAGCAGATTATACAGAACAATTGGAATGTCCTGTTGGGTGATCCACGGTTGTTGTAAGTTACCCGACATAATCCTAGGATGGTTTATAGGAGAGGTCAAAATATACGAGACAGGCTGGTGAATAGCTATACTGCACCTACAGATATGGGTACTGGCAGTGTTTCTTCTCATGTTCCATGTGGTATGTTTAATTGCGGCAATTGTAAATTTTGTAAGTCCGTACTAAAGTGTAAGACTTTTACCAGCTGCAATTGTGCTAAAACTTATGATATAAGAGATTTTATCACATGTAGCACTATGAATGTAGTTTATTTAGCAACCTGCCAATGTGGAGCATTTTATGTGGGTAAAACTACACGCCCATTAAATGTACGGAAGGGTGAACATTTAAGATCTATTTTACACAAGGACACTAGAAGTGCACTTGCGATACATTGTGACCAAAACATTAATATTAATTTGGCACATGTATTTAAATTTTGTGGTATTGAAGTGGTAAAGTTAGGGCCTCGGGGAGGAGACTTGGATGCCAAGTTGAAATATAGAGAGTCCTTTTGGATTTACACATTAGGGGCCCTTATAGCCCCAGGATTAAATGACAAGATGGAATTGATGAGTTGTTTGTAGTTGTAATAAACTAACACTAATGTAAATCTTGTTTTTTTCACAGATAAATGTTGCTGTTGGCAAAATATCTGGACATGGAATATTCGGTGTGTCCCGATGGCTGGGAGCTGATTTCCTGTCTGGTATTGTATAATATAATTATTTCTAAATACATTTTATCTTATAGTATCAAAAGGAATGTATTGATTGGTTGATGAGATCCGTATAGTATAGATTTTCTTTTTCAGTTCTGCTGCTTATTTTAATATATAATTTTTTTATATAAAAACCAACACCACTGTATAAGGAATAGGGAGCATGCAATATGATATACTAGGTTGGATATAGTAATGGTATTTACTTCGAAAGTGTATGCATTCATATATACGTATTGCTCGTGGATTGATGAAAAAGTTTTCTTTTGGTTACTGTGTCTTTAAGTGCTTCCCTATAAGTAGGTGTTTGGTATCACTTTTTACCACCCCCTGATGACGTGCAGTGCATGAAACCGGTTGGGAATTGGAATTTTTTAGCTGTGCTACCTGTTGTATGTAAGGCTTGACGTCCATCTGTGTATTAAACTTATGCCTGTTTCAACGCCAACTACAGTGTACTGAGTTTTGCCTTTTTTGAATTTCAAGTTCTAACTCGAGCACCTGTTTATACGGAGGAGCTGTTTTTGCTGTGTATTTATATTAGTACCAACTATGGGCAGACTTGATGGGCCATCGGTTTCCTTCTGCTGTCAGATGTTTCTGTTTATATGAATGTAAACATGTGAACTTTTCTGCAGGGAGCTGTAAACTAGTGCATGATAGAATCATCCATATCACCACTTGCCAATATTTTCCTGTTGAAAATCATATTTTACAAGCCAGCCCAGTGGCACTGAGGGTTGAGGTGCTGGATGCCACACCTCACACCATGCTGGTGATCTGGGTTCGGGAATGGACTCAGATCATTTGGGGATCAACTGGGGAAGTAAGGCTGAGCATCTGGAGGATTGCTCTCCTTCCTCGGGGAGGGGGGTTCATGCTGTGTGCGCAGTACAACAAGAGGAGTTTGGCCCATACACAGGGTGCTTGGCTGCCTCCGTGGAGATGGAAACAGCTGCTGCACCCACTGCATGGGTGCAGAGGAGAAAAAACAGAGGAAAATATTGGGACTGGGCAGGACCCATGATGGCCCCAATGTGTTGGAGTTGCTTACCATCTGGAAAAACTAGATTGGTTGAGTGCTGGTGGATGCAGACGCTGGACCACTGGGGGAAGCAGTTGCAGCAGGTGTAACAAGGCTTTTATTTAATCTTGAACAGGTATGCCACCATTGCCACATTAAAGAAAAACATAGCTGCTATTCTTTCCAGACCGACTTTGGCATCCTTACAGCAAGAAGAAGTCCGAAAAGTGAGAGAAAAGCTTGGCCTCTGGTCACCTCCTCACTGGGAGTGGAGTGTTAGTGGTGGAAGCAGCCTCCAGCTCAGATGAAGTTCCAGTGAAGTCTGCGGGGGCCTATCGGCCTGCTTTGTATTTCTCCTTTGAGATGGACTTTGATGATATAAAGCTAGCAGTATAAATAATTGCCTTTCACCTTGTGCCATGTGTGGAAGGAAATAGAAGGGAGAACATAACAGTGTTGCAGAAAAGGAAATATTCAAGTGAGAACTGTTTTTTCTATATGGGTGGAGAAGTCTGGGAGAATTCTAAGACGAGAGAACCTTGGGCACCCACAAGAGCAAGCAAGCAAGCACCATTTAAGCACCATTCAAGCAAGTGCCATTCAAGTACTATTCAAAACAAGGAAATATCTACTTGGAAGTGATTGTACACTGTGCGTGTGAGCAAACTCCTTAGAAGCAACTCAGGACATTTTTCTGCCTTCTTTATTTTTAAGGAATTGAAGGACTGGAAGGAATGTGAGAACATTTTAATTTGTGAGATTTGGCATATATTTGTCCTATTAGTGTCTTAGCAGTGTCTTAACAGTAATTTATCGCTATCTTAAACTCCCTAGTCTGATTATTTTATTGGCTATTTTCATTGGCTATTGGCTTACAAGCTTATTGATCTAATTGAATGATAGATTAATTAACTAATTAACCAACTGGATCTTTATCCTGGATATCTATTTCAGCTAATCAACACTACAAGATATTGATCTATCAATCTGTAGATTGAGTTACAGCCTCTCAAGTGGGAAGAATTGTCATTGATCAAGTATTTTAGTGTACTTCTGGCAATGTAGTCTTATTAAGCATATTAGGTCTATCAAAAGGGGACAAGAATGGTTAATACTAGGCAACAAAGGAAAAAAAGATCCTCAAATCTCGCCTTTAACTGCTGAAAGTGGTTTAACTACTAAAGGATGTATTAGGCATTTAGAATCTATAGAACATTAATTAAGTAATAAAGTGTCTGTTAATATGGTGTGCACCAAGCAGACAAAAATTACAGAACACTTAAACAAACCTAAGCAAGTCTTATATAGTAGTAAAACCTCTACTTCTTCCAATAAATCTAATTTATTAGATAACCTAACACAGAAAATTATACAAAGAACTGCTGTTAAAACTTCTGAGACCTTTGATACAGTAGACACCTTGGGGGCAGCTGAAGTAGTAGATGAAAACTCTGTGGCTGATTGCCCAAACTTGTGTAACATCAAAGAAATTAGTAATCAAGGTCTACTGGGAGAACAGGATGACTCCAATTCCTTTGAAGCAAGTGATTATCAAAACGAATGTTATAACAAAAATGAGCATATATCAGTTAAAGGGATAAATGAGTGTTCTCTGGATAAGGAAAAAACAATTTTAGAGGATGTATCTAGGGACTTGAAAGGAATTATTACTGGTCTAAAAAAGTTTGAAAATTAAGGTGTTAATGATTTATGTGAAAAATGTAAGGAAAAAATGGGGACAGAAACAAAACTGGAAGATGAACAATCAAGTATTTATTAGACCAGCATATTGAGTGAAAAATAAGTCTTATAACTAAACAGCAAAATGCTAATTTTCTTTTGATGGAACAGTTACTATTAAATAGAGATTTGATGGAAATGTTGAGAAATTAAATAATACACAATAGAATATATATCATTGGGGAAATTAATGACAAGGTGGAGAGTATTAAAGAGGAGCTAAAATATGGAAAGAAAAGGATAAGACCAGAATTTGATAGTATTCATATACCAGAAAGCCTAATAGAGGGAAATAAATTACACAAGAATAGTAAATCATTAAAGACCACAAAGGGGGGAAAAAGAACCAAAAACGACATGGAAAATGACAAATCAGTTAATAAGGGCTCCATCTACTGCTACCAATAAGAACCAATCAAGACCACCTATTTCCATTAATAAAACCCAATTAAAGTCAACTCAACATAATTTATTAGAAAGTAAAGAATTGTGTAAATGGGAGGAACAGATAGAGATAGACAAAGGAATAAGTGGTAAATTAGGTGAACAATTGATCCATTTACAGAAGAAGTTGCATTGCTAAATAAAGAGCTGGAATATGATAAATGGGGAAATTAAAGAGAAAAATCATACTTTTGCAACAAAAAAAGACAAGAATTAGTCCTAGGTGACTCCATTATAAAACATATTGATAGAATAATTTGCAATCCTGATAATGCTAATAGAACTCTCTCTAGTTTCAGGAGTGCAGGTATTACTGATATCACAGAAATGTCTAGCACTATTCTACAAAGCTCTGGTTCCAAACCTTTAGTAATAGTTCATATAGGAACCAATAATGTACTAAAGGATTCTACTCAAAAACTAAAAGAAGACTATGTAGCATTAACCAACAAATTATTAGATTTAGGGTGTGAGGTACTACTGTCTGAAATCTTGCCTATTCCTAGAGCTAATTATTCTCAGCAATGTAAATTGAGGGAAATAAATAACTGGTTAAGATTTTGGTGTTTCAAACAGAATATAAAATGTATCAAACATTGGGAAGATTTCTATGGTAAATCAAATCTCTATTGTTGGGATGGACTACATCTTAGTAGGAGAGGTAGTAAACTATTGGGCGAAAGCATAGCCCATTCCATTACTGGATGTTTAAACTTCCAGCAAAGGGGGAGTTGTATGTATTAAATACAACTCTGGAACTTCAACCACAAAAGCCTCTTCTCAATCCCACAATTATAAGAAATCAAAAGTTTAATCCATCGAATATTACTGGCTCCACTCCTAAATCTAACTTAAATATTATATTGATTAATGCCAGAAGCTTACGTAATAAAAAAGAAGAACTTACTTATATCTTAAAATCACAAAACATATCAATCTGCTGAGTTACTGAAACCTGGAACAGGGATGGTGATTGGAATACTGACATAACGGGATATAATAAATTTCAAAAAAACCGAAACGACAATAAAAAGGGTTGAGGTGTCTTATTATACATTGAGAAAAATTTGAAGGCAAACATAATTAATACCAAAATAAATACTAATGAGAGTTTATGGGTCAAAATTAATCTACCTCAAAGTCCACTTACAATTGGTTTAATATATAGATCGTCCAGTCTTACTTATGATGAGAACCATGGTTTAATTGAAGAAATAACTGAGGTACAAATTAATACTCCCTATATATTGATGGGTGATTTTAATCTACCAACTGTTAATTGGAACAATTATACATCTGTTTCAAATATTGAAAATAAGTTTATGGATGTTTTCATTCAATCTAATTTGGAACAAATAGTCAATAAACCTACCCATGGGAACAATATCCTTGATATTGTACTCACTAATGTTGATGAGAAAATAGAAAACATTAAAATACTTCCTCCCTTGGGTGATAGTGATCACTGTATTGTGAAATATGAATATAAAACAGATTTGTCATATACTAATGGTATTACTAAGATCAAAAATTTTAATAAGGCAAACTACACAAAAATAAATGATTTTTTTATCTAAATGGAATTGGGTGACTGAACTCAATAATTTTAACTTATCACAAATTTGGGAAAAAATCAATAATAAAATTAACATCTGTCTTTCCACCTGGGATCCTTATAGAACTAAGTATTGCAAAAATAAACGTGTGCCTCTTTGGTGGTCTCTTAATATCAAGAAACAATTAGTTAAAAAAAGGAAACTATATAGAAAATATATTAAAAATAAATCCAATAGTCTCTTGGATAAGTACAAAACTGCAGCCAAGAAATTAAAACATGATTAAATCTTCTAAATCAAGAGTTGAACTCAATTTAGTTGCAAAGGTCAGAGATAATAAAAAACAATTCTATAATTATATTGGTTCTCTGAAAGGAAGTCATCAATCTATAGGCCCCTTTAGTATTAACAATATTCCTACTGTTGATGAAACAGCCACTGCTACAATATTAAATGAGAAATTTTTAAAAGTTTTTGAAACTAAGGAAGTTGTAAACAGCACCTATCTTGCAAATAACACCAGTTATCCTGTTTTCACAAATATGGAGATTGAAAAACTAATTAAATCTTTAAAACCAAACAGTTCCTCAGGTCCTGATGGCATTCCACCTAGATTTTTGCATAGCATTAGTCATTTAATTTCTGGTCCACTAGCTATGCTATTTAATGCATCCATCAGTGAAGGCAAAGTTGTTCAGGCCTGGAGAGAAGCGATAGTTATCCCGATTCATAAGGGAGGATCTAGACATGACCCAAATAATTATCATCCAATAAGCCTGACTTCCATCATAGGTAAAATTATGGAAAGACTGCTTAAAACCCATATCGTAAACCATATTGAAAGGAATAAAATAGCTGCTATCTTTCAAAATGGATTTGTGACTGAGATATCTGTTTTGACTAATCTGTTATAGTTTTTTGAACCCATGAGTGCTGCCTTAGATAGGGGAATACCGGTGGATGTGATATTTTTGGACTTTTCCAAGGCTTTCAACAAAGTATCACATAAGGTGTTGTTACAGAAATTGGTCAGAATCAAGCTGCAACCCAATATTATAAATTGGACACAATCATGGTTGGACAATAGAACACAACAGGTATCAGTGAAGGGTCATCTGTCTGATGCGAGTACGGTGACTAGTGGAGTTCCTCAGGGCTCTGTTTTGGGTCCAATACTATTTAATATTATGGTTTCCACAATGCCTACAACTAATAAGATGTGGGTCTCGAAATACGCTGATGATTGTAAAATTGGCAGTTTGGTAAGCACTATGTATGATAAGTGCCTACTGCAAAAACATCTAAATAACCTATCAAACTGGGCAAACGTTTATGGAATGTTTTTTAATGTAGACAAATACAAAGTTTTACATCTGGGCAAAAACAATATGGCTTTTGACTACTCTCTAAACAATATTATATTAAAAAGTATTACTGAACAAAAGGATTTGGGAGTTACAATTTCAAAAAATGTAACTTTTAATAGAAATAATATAATTAAAGTTAAAAAATGTAACAAAATTATTGGCTCAATT
This sequence comes from Neoceratodus forsteri, assembly GCA_016271365.2. Lineage (NCBI taxonomy): Eukaryota > Metazoa > Chordata > Ceratodontiformes > Ceratodontidae > Neoceratodus > Neoceratodus forsteri. The sequence continues at coordinate 1,107,507,965 of CM057456.1, read as the reverse complement.
TTAGGAAATATCAAAAGTAGAGACTCTAAAGTTATTATACCACTTTACACCAGTTTAGTATGTCCCCATTTGGAATACTGCTCCCAATTTTGTGTACCTACTTCAATTGGAGGTTTAAAACTAGCTGAGGGTGTTCAATGTAAATTTACTAAGAAAGTTACAGTTTTACATAATAAAAGTTATGAAGATAGATTAAAAAAATTAAAACTTTTCTGTTAAATATCGGCAAATAAGGGGAGATTTAGTTTTGGTATATCAAACTTTAAAAAATGATTACATAAAAACAACAATAGGACTTACTACAGCTTCCAACCTTAAGTCGACCAGGAGTCATGGTTATAAACTCATTGGAGAGAAATGCATATCCACTAAAAGGAGTCTATTTTATACACAAGAGTTGTGGGAATGTGAATAACTTACCTGAAAGTGTTGTTAATAGTACTAATCTAAGTACATTTAAACAGAGATTAGATGAATACATGGGGGACAAAAAATTTGATTTCCACCCATAGGCTATATGGGTGGCGAGCACAATAATGAGCATCTTTTACATTTGCCTACATTGCTCATACACTTCTATGAACCTATGAACCTATACTTAATCTTTGGTTCCTAGAGATCTGGGTAGTTCACCATCTATTGAAACTCACCCTACTTATAGTGACCCGATTGGAAAGGAGATCAACATTAGTACCTCCAAGAAAGTGGATATTACTGGTAGGACTCCATTAATTAGAATCCTGACTCCCACAGGATGGTTTTCAGTAAAGGGAGATGATCAGATATTTAGATTGGCAGAAAAATTGAAGGAAGTACTAGATGTATCTAGATGTCGAAATTATTGATATTAAGAATACAGGAAGTTATTCAGCAATGTTATTAGACATCTATATTGAATCACCTAGGACAGCCAACTATATATGGCTACATGCTCCCTTAATTAGAGATCAAGAATTTGCTGTTACCTTTCCCAATAGGCATCTGTATAATACTGCTCAAATGCAAATGAAGAAGTTAGAACAGAGACCTGTTGGACTCACTCTATTTGGGCTTAATTATCTATACAAAGAAACAAAATGGAAATTGAGTAGGGAAATATGTAGCCTCTTCAGAAATTTATTGCAGATACAAATAAGTGGGGATGGAATCACTAATATAGAACGTGTAGGAACAGGCACTCAAATTGATATCATAGTAACAAATGAAAGGGTAATGAATCAAATTTTGGAGAAGGTTCCTATACTGGACTCCATGGGGTTGAATCTAATAGAAACCTAATTGTTGGATGATAGATCTGACATACAAAAAACAATGTGTAATAGAACAAAGATAACTACGAGGAATAAACTTCATTCTCTCGCAGGGTATGAAGATTGACATATAGAAGAAGCTAAGAAAGTTCAATCCCTTTTAGAGTCCACTATTGTTTGCACTTTAGCAACAACTATTAGAAATGATGAATATTTTCAGTTTATTACATGGAACATTGCAGGAAATAAGGAAAAGCTCCAGGATATGAATTGGATTGATTATATGTCATCATTTGATGTAATCTGCCTTCAGGGAACATGGCATGATGCTTTAGACTCAAGTGAGATAAATGGTTTCCAATTAATACACATTGCTGGTATTAAAAACTCAAAATAAGGCAGGAATTCTGGAGGAATAACAATGTATGTAAACTTAGGTAACATAACATCAGTCAAATGCATTACTGTAAGGAAATATTTTATAATCACTTTATTGTATTATGAGAGTCAAAATGTCTTGGTTATGACAGGGTATATTCCACCGGAGAGGTCTCCAATGTTCAATATGTGTATTTAGGAAGAACTAAGGAATTTACTAATTGATACCAAAACTAGATATCCAGATGTTGACATTTTATTAGCTGGCGACGTAAATGCTTGCATAAGTATACATGACGGCCTGGGAGACAATACATATTTCCAGTCAGCGGTTCCACCGTATGACTGGAATAAAAGAATTACTAAGGACAAATTAGTTAATAAATCAGTCTTGGAATTGATTAAAATTCTGAGGGAATGTAATCTTTATCCCTTAAATGGTAGACTCAATGGAGACCTTGAGGGGGAATGTACCTATATTTCTTCCAGGGGAACATCCCTAATAGATTTCATATTTTGGACAGGTACTCCTGATATATGGAAAAGTTTAACTATAACGCCTAGGGCAGAGAGTGATCATCTTCCAATAGTTCTGACAAGTAATTCCCAGAAAAAGAACCAGGTCTCAATAACTCAACTTCCTTTTAGTATAGAAATTAGAACTAATATAAAAATAATGTGGAAAGTAGATTCTCCCTTGAATGCTTCATATATAATTGAGAGGTTGTTCTTAACAGAAAGTATAGAAATTTTAAGTAAATATAGTTTAGATCAACTATTTACAAAATTATATATACTCTTAGGAGAACTAAAGACCAGTTTAGAATATACCGTTAATATTAAAAAACGACAGAAAACAGGATGTTACGATGAAGAATGTGTCAAATATAAAAAGATAATAAGAAAGCAAAAAAAAATATATGGTAAACAAATGTAAGAATCTTCTGAGTTTAATAAATCAAACAAAAAAGAATACAAACTTTTATTAAAACAGAAAAAAGAAGAGTTCTTTAAAAATCTTTAGAATTAAATGTTGACAGTTATTACAAATAAAGATCAGAAAAGATTTTGGCAACTAGTAGCTAGAGGTACAACCAATTATAAAGAAGCTATGGATGTTTATATAACAGAAGAAAAATGGATAACATATTACACGCAACTCTTCAATGATTCAGATGATAATAATGATGTTGTCCTGCAAACCAGCGTAACTCAATCTATAAAAATAACTAATATTGAAACTTATCTCACCATAAACTCACTCAAAACTAAAAAATTGCCAGGGCCAGATAATATATTAGCTGAAGTTTATCTATGTAATGCTGGTCTGTGGAGTAAAATATTGACTATATTATATAATAAAAGTATACAAGACAATAAATATCCTGATACTTGGAAAGGAACACAGATAATTCCAATACACAAAAAAGGATGAAAGGATGATCCAACTATGTATTGACCAATTAATCTATTAGATATCAATTTAAAGATATTTTCTAGAATAATACTTAATAGACTTAGAAAAGCAGTCTATGAAGCCAGAGACTTATCACCTTTCCAATCTGGATTTCAAAGCGACTATTCTACAATGGATAATATTTACATTTTGACACATCTATTGGATAAATATGTCCATCTAAGAAAACAAACATAGTATGCAGTTTTCATAGATTACTCAATGACTTTCAATACCGTATGCAGAAAGGTGTTAAGGGAAAAATTAATAAAATATGGTATCAATACACATCTGACAAACATAATAAAAACTTTATATAGTAATACTTGGGCACAAGTAAGAATAGGAATAACAGGACAACTTTTGGCTAAATTTGAAATGAATAGAGGTGTAAGACAGGGCTGCGTGTTAACTCCATTGCTCTTTGCTCTATACATTAATGATTTGTTAAATGATTTAACAACCCAAAACTCAGATTCGACAAAAATATTAAAACAACATTGTGCAGCTCTTGCTTATGCAGACAACCTTGTACTCTTTTGCTTAACTAAGAAAGGACTTCAGGACAAACTTAAACCTCTGGAAGATAAATCCAGAGAATTAAAGCTTATAATAAATTTGACTAAAACTAACATTTTAATATTTAGTCCAGGAGTAAAGATTTGATATTGTAAAAACACATACTTATCTTGGTGTTGTCTTTAGTGAAAATTGTCGATGGTACTGTCATTACCAGAAATGTTTGGAAGTGCTAAAAAAAAATATGGCTGTTGTATGTTTTAACAAAAGATATGGGGGACTGAGTATTAAGCCATTAATAATGGCAATAAAAACAAAATATGAAGCACAGCTACTATACAGGACAGAAGTTGGGAAGTTACACACATGGAAAAACTTGCAGGACCACTCTTTAAGCAATTAAGAACTATAATGAACGTAGGACGTTCTTGTCCAGCCCCGTATATTAGATCGGAATTGGGACTAATAGATGTTAGAGCATTATGTGCAGTAAGGCAGATTAATTTTTGGATTAGATTAATAAGATTACCATCACATAGAATATCAGTTATGTGTCAGAAAGAAAAGCAGACATGGTTGCAGATGGGATATACTAATGTACATTGGCTACCTAAAATCACACAACTACTAAAAAAATATAAACTAGAGATATTAGTACATTATATAAAAAAGGGAATACTAATAAGTGATAAATATAAAAAAAAAATGTGACCAAGAAAATAGCAAACTATTGGAAAAAGGAGGATCTGGAATTCATTAAAAAGTCATTCTATTCCAAATGGTTTGCTAAAATAACTTTGAATTTGGATATAAAATATATCTAGATTTCTTATTGACCCTACTATGCAGAGAATTTTTACAATGTATAAATTCAAACAATTTGATAGTAGTGTCTTAAGATGTAGATATAAAAAGATTGACACTGAAAACTGTAGTTTTGCAACTGGAGGAAGGGAAGATCTGATCCATGTAATGTGGCACTGCGCTTGGTATGACAAAGCTCACCAGTATTGGTTAGGTTCCTTTATTAACAGTGGATATTACACGGATATTGAAACTTTGACTCTTATTTTATTGCATACCCGAGATGAATGGACTATAATCAAACTTGCTAAATTTTTCTCAGCAATAGATAAAGTTAAAAAAAGAATCAGTCCTTGATTAAGTGTGATGGGTTTTTAAAGATGTAGGGAAAAGTCTCTAATCTTATTAGAAACATTAAGCTGGATTCTATATATATGTAGACATTTGAAAGTTTAGTTATAGGGCAGCCAGATCTTTTTAGTACTTTGAATTAAAAGGGTCTAAAAACATCCTTTTTATAAGATGTAACTTAAGATGATATTTATGTAAAACTATTTTGTATGAAATTGTCTGTTTTTAAATATTTGTTGATGGCTTTTTTAAGCCAAACAATAAAGCATTTTTGGTTAGTGTTGGAGGATGTACCCCTCCGGGGGTTGTAGCCCCTGCCAGGTCCACAGAGGTGGTGACAAATAACATTGTAATAAAAAAACAGAAAATTATATTTTACTTGGATTTGATTTGTCAGTTGAGGTGTCAATCTACATGTGAGGCAGAAATGTGGCCAATATGGACAGCCAACCGCTATCCCAATCTGCAGTTTTTTTCTTTTAACCCACCCTGCTCTCACGTCTGCCATCCCCCCTCCTGCCAGCTGAATGACCAGAAAAATGGCTCTGCCAGAACAGCTGCTCCTGTAGCTCTCTTGTCCTCCCCCAGCATGCATTTCTTTTTTACTCTGTTTTAGACCAGGTGATTGCACAGATGGTTAACTCTACAAATTTCTTGCTGTGCAGAAGCACAGAGAGGCCTGGTAGACAGATGAGAGTTGAGACTTGGAGTATGACAGGCATACTGCAGAGCTTTGGGCAGTGGCCTCCAATCACTGAGCATGTGCCACATTGTGGAGAGAGAGAGAAAGAGAGAGAGAGAGAGAACAGTAATGCCCCAACTGCACCACACAGTCAATCTTTCCTCTTGTTGTCTACTGGTGTCCTGGAATGGAGAGTCCTGAGTCTGGTGCCGACAGTCAACCAGTCAGAAGTGAATTCAAATGACTGAGGATGGTCAAGACTGAGACATCAGCTACTGAGAAAACTCCAGCAAGGGCACTGATGAGAGATGAGGCATAGATCTGTGGCAGGTTAAGGCTTTCTTGAATTTTATCAGTCTAACAAAGAGACCTTCATTTTACTAGCACTACTAGGTTGACCTTTTTTAACTGGTCTATGCAAGCAATAATACTGTACCTAACAGGGTGGGTGGTATTGGGCAATACCAGACTGCCTAGGGGCATAATGAGGCCCGACGCCACAGGCAGAGGGCCTTATAGCCCCTGGAAGGTCCGGTATTGCCCATACTGCTCACCCTGGAGGGTATTATTGCCCTTAGAAAATGGTCTCTGTGGCATTTTTGTATGGGAACTAAAACAAATTAAGAAAAACATTTAAAAACAATACATTAAAAATGCAGTTTGACTCTGTGTTGTAAAGTAGTTCCTGTGTTTTGTGCTTTCCATGTTCTGATCCCCACTTCCCACACTGAGCCATTCTCTTATCTCCCCCCCCACACCACCACCTCCGCAAGAATACATTGAGTTTTATTAAATTCCCCCACTATCACAGCAGTTTCTTGGCATCATTTTTATCTTAAAAAAAATGCTCTTAGCCTTTCCTGCAAGACTTTTTTTTTTTATCATTTTGCCATCAGAAGATTCAGCACTTAGGTGCGTGACCTTATGTGACCCTGCAACACAAAACCAGGAAGTGGAGTTGAGAATGCTAAGGTGACACCGCAGTGGGCTAAATCTTTTTTTTAGTTTAAAATATCAATAATACAATTTCCAGGGATAGGTATATATATGAAAACAGAAGCCCCTTTGCCAGGAAGTTGCTTAGTGCTTGACAGTGTTTTGATGGAGATCGGTATTGGGGAATGTGCCTCATTAGGATAGACTTGCGGCGTGAAGGAAATGCTGGGAAAAAAGAAAGGTGAATGTCTTCCTGTTTTTTCATGTTGTTTTATTTTAAACTTATTTAAGGGAACTGAGACTGAGTCTGATGGGGTAGGGGGCTTGGCTGGCAGCCGCAATCTCATCTGCTATGTGAGAGAAAAAATGGTGGAATATTTAAATTAAACATTCTGTGGCATCAGGATACAAGTAATACAGTTGGCATGCCTGGCACATGTTTTAGCAGGGCTCTAGCTGCTAGTTAATGTACCCCCCTGGCATAGTCACATTGCTTATATTTTTAAGCCCATTTTCTAAGGGCAGCATATGGCACATGCGGAGATATGTACCTCTATGTATTTTTCATGATTCAGTCGGGAGGGAATATTCTGTCATGTGAAGATCGTGGGGGTTGTTTACCAACATCATACTTGGCTTTTCTTAAAGCCAACTTCTAACTGTGTAACCTTGAGCTAGTCATGTAACCTTTCAGGGCTCCAGTCCACCTAGCTTCACAAATAGACTGAAGCAAGAATTCACTGGAAATGAGATGACTCATCCCAGTTGGGCTATCCTATATAAATATATTATTAAAAAAAAGCATCCTCACAAAAAATGTGCTTTTACTGCATTTTGTGCATGTAACTTAGAAGTGAAACCTTGTTTCACTACAGATGACTGGGGAAGGGTGTGTCTGTGACTGACCACACCACCTAGAAGAGCCTTGTCTTTTTCAGCCAAGATTGAAATACATTGGTGGAGTAGTGTAGGGAAGAATTACAACAGTTCATTACAAAATGTTTACCCTCTATACCTGTCATCATGGTACCTGTTTACAATGTACTTCTCCGAATATAACAGTCTGCGTTGAAGTCACACACTGTACCTGCCCACACTTTGTCTGCATGCACCATGCCAGTCCAAACAGTAACTGCCCTCATTATACCTAATCCACTGGGTCTGCCCACACACTAAGTGGTTGCACTATACCTGACCAAACTGTACCTGTTTTACACTGCAGCAGTTTTCATTTTATGCATTCCACAGTGTTTGGTCAGATGCCATGCTGTACCTGCCTTTGCTCAACTGGCATGCAATGTATCTGATGACACTGTATCCTCTCTCCTCACACTCCACCTGCTCACACTTTATCCATCCATAGTGCACTTACACACCTTGGGCCCTATGCACTAAGTGGGTGGGGGTACATGGAAAAGTCACGTTTTCTGCCTGTGACTCTGCACCCCATGGACAGGTGCACCCATAGCGGCATTTACAAATGCCAGCAACCTATCCATGGCTCCTCCCCCTGGCATGCAGGACTCTGCAGGGTGGCCGGGGGAGGAGTCATTGTTCCAGGTGGGCATCCAATGAGATGTCCACCTGGAACCCTTGCTGGGTCCCATGCATAGGGTGGCATGGGTCTGGGGCTGTGCATGATGATTGCAGGCACCCAGACCTGTGCAGCACCATCCTGTCCTGGTGCTGCCATTCCTGACATCACCACCTCCTGCTTCCCAGTGGTCAGGGGCAGTACGGTGTGCCCTGTCCCATTCCCCTGGTGACTGCAGGTCTGTTTCCATGGGGGCTCACAGTGGGTCATGGCAGGGTCGCCCAGGCATACCCTGCACCACCCTCTGCACCCATGTGGCCAGCACTAAGCAGGTTCATGAATACCGTAGAGTGCTGGCACGCCCTCAGAATGCCCCAGTGCAGAGCTGTAAATGGACATAGGGGATTGGGTGTGGTGGGTCTGCACACCCCCTCTTCATGCATGCTGCATGGGGGACGCAATGGGTGTGGAGTGGCTATGCACCCCAGATACTCCCGTATAGCCACTCCACTCCAACAGTGCATAGGGCCCATTGTGCCTGGCTACACTTCCATACGGAAGCTGTTTTTTTCCATAACTGGTCAAAATTTATATTGAATCTACACAAATTGTCTCCTTTTTGGTATATTTAAATATGAGAAATATATATTAAAGGGGCACAATAGCACTCCTACATTTAAGGTTGAGCAGGGCTTTCTATGTTAAACCTGAACTTTTGCACTTTAATACAGTGAAACTTGTCTGGATGAAACCCACTTCTACAGCATTCTGTAGTACGCTGCAGCAGAGTTACTGCTGTAAACAATGTAATTTCAATAGGAGTTGATCCCTTTTGTCATGAGGTTAATGTGACAGTGCCAGGATGAAGTGAATGTCACAGTTTCCTGCATGACCAAAAAGAGACATCGCTCAATTGAGTACATTTGTTTTCTGGCTCAACTCTGCTATAGCCTACTGCAATGTGCTGCAAAATGCTGCAGAACTGTTTTTTTATCCTGACGAGCTTCACTGTATCTTTGCAACCGTCCAATGGATTAGGACAAAATTAGTAAGTAAGTAAAACTTTCTTTTTATTCTGGTCGGATGCACAGATTCCAAGATCCAGATAGTGGAAAAAAACCTTAAAATTCACCTTTTTACACCCATTATTTGCCATTGTGCTGTGCCCACATGGTTTGGAATTTTGTTCTGAAATTCTCAGGGAAGAAAGGGCTTGTCCCACAGATTTCACTAGTTTGGTAAAAAAAAATATCAATCCATACAAATTTTTAGTTCTCATTTTAGTCAATCAGAAAAAAATCTCCTGGATAGCTTCCTGGAATGGAAAAAGAATTGGATTAAATGAAAAGGGATCCTTTTTTGTTTGGGGCCATTCCTTTTTCATGAGGGAAAATTCCGTCTTAATTTTCTGCCATCTTGTTTTTTTTCCCCCAAAAAAATCAAATGTTAAAACCCCCCAAAAATGACATCCTGCAAACACACCAAAACATGTATATTGCTCAAGGGGACTCCATTATGTGGATTCTGCACTTTTTTGCTAGAAAAAAATGACCCTGGAATGTATTGTTTTTTATTTTAAATCCTTTTTTGTCACTCACCAAGATCCTTTTTCGTAAGTCCTTTTTCATTCAAACAAGAAACGATCATGTCTCATGAAAAAGGATTGTTTTATCTTTTATCTCTGCTGTCTAATGGAGCTGCCCACCCTCCAATCATTGTCCGCATACTTATTTCAATATTCCCTGGTGTCTAGTGGAGCCCCAGCCTCCGATCACCATCCCCCTAATTTTTTCTCTTTTTTCCTGGTATCTAGGGGCACCCCCCACTATCCAATCACCATCCCCATACTTATTTTTTTATCACTAGTGTCTGGTGGTGACTACACCCTCTGATCACATATGCCATTATAATTTTTTATAGCACCCGCCACCCTCCAATCACTGTGCCCTTACTTGTCTTATATATCCCTGGTGTCTAGTGGCACTCTCACCCACCAATCACCTTTTCCATACTCATTTTATTTATCCCTGGTGTCTAGTGGTGCCCCCACCCTCTGATTGCTGTCCCTGTTATAATATTTTGTTCCCTGATGTCTAGTGGAGCCCCCCCATACTCCAATCACTGTCCCCATAACTATCAAATGTTTTCCTGGTGTCTAGACAACCCCAAGGCACAAACCACACCTGATTTACAAAGACATAGGAGAGGTCAAACCATAATGGTTTTTCCTATTGCTGCCTGCAGGGTGGTGGGTGGGGTGTTTGGGTTGGCAACCCTAACACCACATTTCCCTATTTTTGTCAGCTTAACCTAAATTCATGCATTAACAAAGTTTTTTTGCAATGAACTTCCTTACTTTTTGAGATAGTATAATCATATCCTCATTTACCTGTGGGAGCGCTGGACCCTCTGGGCCCTGCACTTCCATCCCTCCATAGATGCATGCATGAATGTAGTTCTTTCATTTCTGCCAAAACAGCAGTTTATTTCCTTTGTTGTATGGCTCGTTAAAGTTCCAATGTTATCTTTTTGGAATTTGCATTTTGTATTTTTAATGCTTTTTTATATTGCCCCTAAATGTTAGGAGGGGGTATGTGTATTTCTTGTAGTACTCAGTAAGAACTCTGTTTTTATATTTAGATTGTCCCTTAAGTCCAAACATTAAGGGAGTTATGGCTTGTTGAAGTTCCAATGTTATCCTATGGGAATTTGTATTTTTATTGGTTGTTCTTTCTTATATTGCCTCTATATGTTTAGGGAAGAATATGTATTATTCCTGTAGTACTCATCAAGACCTATGTTTTGATATTTAGGTTGCCCCCTTAAGTCCAACCATTGAAGGAGTTATAACTACTTGAAGTTCCAATTTTATCCTAAGGGAATTTTAATTTTTTTGTATTGCCCCTAAACATTTGGGGGGTATGTTTTATTCTTGTAGTACTCATTTATACATTGTTTCTACATATACAGTAGTTAGTTTGTCTCTTAAGTGTAAATATTGAGGGATTTATGGCTTGTTGAAGTTCCAATGTTAGCCTATGGGATTTATTTTTTATTTTTTATATTGCCCCTAAATGTTTAGTGGAGGAATATCTATTAGCCTTGTAGTATTCATTAAGACATCTGTTATGATATATACATTGTCCCTTAAGTCCAGATACTGAGGGATTTATGGCTTGTTGAAGGTCTATTTTATATTGCCCATAAAGGTTTTTGGGGGTGGGGGGTGGGGCATGTGTTAGTCTTGCAGTACTCATTGAGACCTTTGTTTTGATATATAGATTTCCCCTTAAGTCCAAATAGTGAGGGAGTTATGGCCTGTTGAATTCAAATGTGGGAAAAACAACAAGGTCCAAAATATTTTATTGAATGAGAGCATTCTTTTTTCATATGAATGAAAAATCCATACAAAAAGGGATGCCTTCACACGAAAAAAAAAAAGGAAAAAAAAGTCCAAATTCTTTTTTCGTATGAGGGCATTCTTTTTTGTATGAATGAAAAAAGCATACAAAAAAGGATGCCTTCATATGAAAAATGAATTTGGACTTAGTTTTTTGCCGCTGTTCTTTTGTATGAAGGCATCCTTTTGTATGCTTTTCATTAATACATAAAAAGAATGCTCGTATGAAAAAAAAAAGTCCAAATTATTTTTTTATATGAAGCCATCCTTTTCCATATGAACCAAATCATTTTTTGTATGCCTATTCGAGAAAAGAAAATCAGCTTAGAAAAAAGGATTTTTAAATGTTAAAATAAATGTATTACTGGGTCATTTTCCAGAACCTAAGCACAGAAGCCACCTAATGGGGCCCTGATGAGCAAAATACATTTGTTGGTATGTGTGCAGGATACCATTTGTATGGGTTTTGAAATTTTGTTTAAAAAAAAAAAAAACAAACAGAAACAAGATGGCGGCCATCCGAAAAAAGTTTTTTTCCTCTCAGAAAAAAGATTACCCCCATATGAGAAAGGATCCTTTTTCATATGGACCAAATTATTTTTTTGTTACAAGTAGCTATCCAAAAGACTGTACTGACCATGATCAGAACTGAAATTTCAAAATGTAATAACTTTGGAACAGATTAATATTTTTTCACCAGACTAGTGAAATGCAAATCTGTGGGCCAAGCCCTTTCGACCCTGAAAATGTCAGACCAAAGTTCCAAACTGGCTGGGCTGTAGGTGATGGGGGAAAAAAAACAGCAAAAAAAAAACTGTGATTTTTAAACTTTTTTCACTATTCACATCTTGGAACCCACACATCCAACCAACACCAAACTTGGCATGTCAAGAAATCTACCTCCTAGACCACACACGTAAAACTTTGTGCAAATCCATTGAACAGTTGACAAGATATTAAAGTGCAAAGTTTGAGGTTTAACATAGAACCCCCTGCTCAACCCTAACTATAGTGGCACTACCATGCCACTATAATATCTGTTTATGGCATGAAATAGCCTGAAAAGTTGGTGTGTCTTCTTAAGTATAGAGACACCATTAAATTTGTCCATTTATATTTTTACGTCTATGCCTGGCTAAAATATGATGAACAATTTCACTTGAAGATGGTGTAACAGTCTGACCTGAAATGGGAAAGCATGCACAGTGCTCTGTGGGCTTGTTACATGACTCAGGAGAGGCCCAACATGTTAACATACACTGACAGTGGGCATGTGATAGTTAGATAGGGTACAGGGGATGTTTGGAAGGATAAAATGAAAGTACACAAGGGGGTATGCTACAGTTTTAACAAAGGCCAGTGTTTCCGTGTCTTCAACAAATATAGTCATATTTGCAAGAGATGCAGGGGGGAGACCACAAGGTCAATGGCTGCAAGGACTCTGGTTCAAAGCAGCAGTGATCAATGGCATGGAAAAAAATAAACAAGGAACTGGTAGATCATACTAACATGCCAGTTCTGCTAACAAACCTAATCTTTTGGCTTTCCTTGTACCGGGACAGTATTGCAGTACAGTTTTTATTAGATGGTTCCAGCTAGGGATTAACAATTCCATACAAGGGTCCCAAGGTGGCAATAACCGCCTAAAATCTTAAATCTGCTGATGCTGCCCCAGAGATACTCACTGCAAAAATACAAAAAGATGTGGAGGCTGGCAGGGTAGCAGATCCTTTCAGGCACCCACAAATTGAGAACCTTAGACTGTCTCCACTGGTAATAGTCCCTAAGAAGAGTCATGGGAATATCCTTTAATACACCACTAATCCTATCCAAAGGACAGGTCAGTCAATAACTTCATCACTCTGGAGGAAAGCACAGTCAGGTAGGTATCCTTCGATATGGTGGTGGTGCTGGTGTGCAGCCTAAGCCGTGGGACGCTAATGGTGAAGAACAACATCAAGTCCTCTTTCCATCTTCTCCCCATGGGGCTGAGGGACTTTGACCTGTTGGGTTTTGTGGTATGCCAATGCCGGTTTGACAATTTTACCGTGACTGACATTACAGCGACGAGAGTAACAGGTTGCTGTAATGTTGGCATGGGACCCCGACACTGCTTTCTGGGGGTCTTGCACCCCTTCCCTGAATCAACTCTGACTCGGAGTTGATTATTTTAGTTATGGGGGTGTGGGGAGCAGAACCCCCCCCCAAAAAAAAAATTAAGTCTTCATGGAACGGCTTTATGCCGACTGCAATTGCGGTTCACAAAAAAAGGTCACTGTAACATCGATCGGCAACAAATTTGTCGAACTGGTGTCATGGATCCGGGTTTCTTGGCATAAGGCAAATGGTACTTTGAAAAGGCAGTACCAATGGGCTGCTCTGTCAGCTGTGCTGCTTTTGAGGCCTTCCCTTCTTTTCTGGAGTGGTCCACAAAGTCATACACAGGGCTTGTGCACATTACACATTACTTAGATGACTTTTTGTTTGTGGGACCTGCACAATCTGATAAATATCACTCTCCACTATGGGGTTTTTGTGCTCTAATGAAACATTTTGGGGTATCCCTAGCTCATGAAAAGATGGAGGGCCCTATCACAAGGCTATCTTACCTGAGAATCAAGCTGGATTCCACACACATGGTGTCACACCTCCCAGCTGTCAAGGTTACAACCCTAAGATGGTTATTGTGTGAAAAGGTAGTGGCAAAGAAGGTAACAGTGCTACAGCACAGTCTTTGGTGAGCCACTTAAACTTTGTGTGCTGGGCAGTCAACCCAGGTAGATCATCCCTGAAGAAATTTGGCAGGAGCAACATGTGGCCCCAATAGGCCCTACCATCATATCAGGGTGTCTAATCAGATAAGAGTAGATTTAAAAGTGTGTGGTTTGATTTTAAGGGATTTCATTGATATGGTACTCTGGCAGGAGAGAACAGGGGAACACAGAGAGTTGGAAATGGTCACAGATGCTTCTGGGTCTGAAGGTTTCAGAGCTTTTTTTTCCAGGGATCATGATTTATAGGGCAATGAATCCCAGATTGGGTGGATGAGGGTCTTACAAAATACATCACCCTCCTGGAATTTTTCCCCATTATGTTGGCTGAGCAAGTATGGGGGAAATGGGCTGGCAAACCAGTGTGTCTTATTCATCACAGATGACCGGGTGGTCATAGACAGAATCAATCCCCAGACATCCAAGTCTGAGAATGTCATGCACATATTGCATGTCATTGTTCTGTGCTGTCTCAGGCAAAACATTACTTTTAGGGCATGCCACTTTCCAAGAATGGAGTATGTGATTTCTGAAGTCTTATCTCAATTTCAGTTTGAGTGATTCTGGCAGCTGGCACCAGACATGGACCCTTCTCCCATGCAGATACCAGAGCTGGTATGGCAGCTGGGGACACATGAACACTGTAACTGGTACAACTCTCTGTTGTTCCCTAAACATGGATGAAATTCTCAAGTAGTTCTCAGCTTTCCTTGACTTCTGTGGACACAAGTTAAGTGGGGTCCTGCATGAAGCAGAAAGATGTGCACTCCATGATACAACAGGGTGAGTCCCTGAACGCAATCTGAGCATATTTAGCAAGGATTACCTTCTTGTACAAAGCCCACAGCCACCCAGATCCTACTGACATTTTTACAATCAAGATATTGGAAGGGTGGGCCTGGTCATGGGACTGGACCCGAGACAGCAGGAAGACAATCAGCCAACAGAACCTGTCCAACTTGTTGAGGGTACTGGGTCTGATTTGCAGCTCATCGCATGAAGTACTGCTGTTCATATCCCTCTATTCCTATACATTTTTGGGGCCTTCTGAGTTTCAGAGCTTGTACCACATTCAGTAGCAGGTAGCGGAAGTAACAACCCCCAGTTCAGGGATACTTTCTTCTGGCCAGACAGAATCTGCTTCCTCCTAGACAAGTGAAAAACTAATCAGTATGGACAACCAAGACCCACAACCTTGCACAAGTCTGAGGTGGGTGATATATATTCTTGGTTATAAATTAACAACTACCTGGCTGCAAGGCAAAAAGGGGAATGTCACTTTTTTGTACACAGGGAGGGTAAGCCGGTTACCAGACTGCAATTCTTGGCAGTCCTCAGAAAGGGTCTATTGCTAACATATAGGAAACAAGGGGGATTTAACACTCATTCATTTAATGTGGGAGCAGCTACTGAGGCAATTGGGGTCGGGATGCCAGCAAATAAATGGGGGTGGCAAAAGGGCATCCAATGTTTAAAAGAGTTATATCAGACCTCAGTCTAGATGTACAAGAATGCACAGCTAATGGGCATGAAGGCCAATCCTAGGTAATCCTAGAACAGTCCTAGGAGGCATAAGCCAAGAGCAATCCAGACCCTAGCCTTCCTGTCTGCTGAGCTTCCCACTACTGAAATAGTGTTCAGCTAATAGAAAGGTCTCAATCAGAAGCAGCAACTCAAACACAAAGGGCAACCCTAGGAGGCATCCACCAGGAGCAGTCCAGCCCCTAGCCTTACTGTCTGCTGAGCTTCACTGACTTTTAATGACTAGAGGTGATACCAATCTCAGAGGGAAGGCAGACTTCGACAGGCACAGAAGCAGGTATTCCTTGACAGCAGCTCTACCTGGGCGAATCCCCCTTGGAGGGAACAGTTCGGCCTCCTATCTCTGCTGAGGCAGATTCTCTCCTTGTTCGCTCTGTAGAGCTTACTAGTGGAGTTTCCTTTCTGCAGGGTACATGCGTTGAGGTTTAACACTGTTTATTTTCCTTACAGCAGGGTCCTAACTTTAAACATTTTATCTGTTTTAACTCGAGTCTCTCAGACATCACCGTCACTCACAGACTAGTCAGGGCAGGAAAAAGGAACCCAAGTGGTGTGTGGTTGATTGTTTCTGGCAGCAGTGGGTTGGTCCCACCCTCCATGCCCCTCAACCCACCTATCCTTTGCTCTGTGTTTCCTTTATAGGTGGTACCTGTGACATCACAGCTCCACATCACTTCTTGGGGACAGAAAGACAAAAAAAGAAAATTTTTCCCGAACACTTAATCTTATTCTTCTTTATTCTTTCATCTGCATGAACTAGTCATCACAAATGGAAACAATCAACTGCAGACACTGTGGCACTCTCTTCTACATAGCATTCATTCACCGTATCGGCCACTGCTCTACCTGCTGGACCATCAGAGACTTAAGATCTCAGCTCCATGCCATATGGGATGAGATTACCTACTTATGTACTAAGCACAGCACATTTTTACCGGTGCCATACTGTAACCTCCACACCCAACCTCCACAACCACAAAGGAAAACCAGTTCAGGTGTGTGAAAACTAGGAGAAAAATGTTCAGCAAAACCAACAAAACAACTGCCACAAAAACAAACATCAACTACTTCCATTACACACACATCCAATAGATTCACACTGCTGGTGACTGCACAAGCCACCAACACATGTGACTTGGCTAAGTGAAACCTAGCACAAGGAAATGATCTACACCTGGGCAAAAATGCCACAAACAACAAGGATACTAGAACATCTCTACTAATCAGAGGTGACTCCATGATTTGCGGGGTAGAGTCTCACCTTCAACAAAACAAGAAATCTAAACTGGCCATCTAATGCCTACCAGGGGCATCATATTGGAGGGACAGTGACAGCATAGAAAAAATTGTACGCAATAACGCTAATAACATACATGTTCCAATCCACCTGGGAATGAATGACCTCGCCAGCTGCGTGGCAGTGAAAACCAAGGAAAACCTCTCCACACTAGGAGACAAGTTAGCTTCTTTTACATCTGGAGTATCCTACTCTGAGATTCTGTCTGTATGGAAAAGGTGGAGCAGCAGGCAGGAAATCAGAGATAAGGAAATCTCAGAACTTAACTCATAGCTCAAGGACTGGTGCCATAAAAATGGACATCAATTCATAGGGGATTGGAATGACTTCTGGGAATGGGGATTCTTCAAATATGATAGCCTACACCTCACAAAGGAGGGAGTCCATGCACTAGGTCAAAGGTTTGATGTTTTTCATGGTTGTTTAAACTAGTGTAACCCCCAGTCAGCGCTAAACTGAGTGGGCCACTACCCTTGCCTGTGTGTCTAGTGAACAGGTTGAGGGGCCTGGGTCCTATGATGTGGTGCCTCCATTTTTATAAGTTGAAACTTGGGGAGAAAGGTGTTACTTGGCATGGTGATTAGGTCTGACTACTCAGCACAGGGGCACCCAAAGTAATCCTGAGACTAGAAGCAATAACATAATGTCCAATACCAGGAGATGGGATTTTAAAGTGTGGCTTTATTCAACAACACTGAATGAAAAGCATAGATGGACCCCCACAGGGCTACACTCCTTGTAATGCAGATAAGGTGATAACACAGACACAATGTATTCTTGGATCCTAAACTTCCATATGTCATGGACTCTTTAACTAGTGGCACACTACCACCCTCTACTCCATCCCAACATTTGGGCACCCTCTTCAGGCACTGGTCAATACCTGACAGAAAGGTGACTGGTGTCTCAAAGCGAATTCGTAGAGGTGATCCCTGTTACACCAGGTGAGGGGTCAACCACCTTTTGTTCCATAGACCAATACCCGTCCATTCCTTTGCTTACACACACACATCCTTGGCTACTGTAGTGCAGCCTGCACATGGCTTTGTAATGCAGTAACTGTCTTTCTCTGAAGACCCCCCGCACACATCAGTCATTACATCTCACTGTTCCATAAGCCTCTTCCTTGGCTACTATAGTGCAGACTGTACATGGTTTTGTAATGCAGAAACTGTCTTTCCCTTGAAGACCCCCCACATACAACAGTCATTACATCTCACTGTTCCATAAGCCCTGCACTTGGCATCCTGACTGACCCACAGCCCCAGAGAATTATTTACTCACTGTTTTGGTGAATGACACTGGCCTTTTTGTCAAAGCTTCATCACCCTCATTGTTGCAGATGTCCAAAAACTGTGAAGGAATCTCATTCCTCAAAAACTGTAGTGCCCCAGCACTCTTCATCAGGCAGCTTCTTCCTTTTCCTAGGCCGGGGGTTGCCCCTGGGAGTTGGTTCCTTGTGCCTCTCTTATGCTGGAAGCTCTGTGTCAGAGCTGAGGGCATCTACATCCTTCCCTCTCTTGAGCCTACTTCACACTTCAACAGACTGACTCAGACTTCAGACTGATTCAAAAAAAAAAAAAACCAACGTTCTAGCCTAACTCCCAAATGCAACATTCCATTGTGGCTTATGCTGCTGCAGAATTCTAAATGATGTCATAGCCCCAGCTCAGCAGAGACTGAAAACAGAGCAAGACATAGTGAAATCCGTTTAACCAGAGTTCCACTAGCTGCCTGTCCTTGCCTGCCACTAGATCTAACTAGGGACTAGTAACCCCGGGTAACAGGGGGTTACACTCACCCTGAGCCAGGAAAATGACTGTCCTCAGTCATTAACACCCAGCTTGGGCCATCCTACCCTCTGTGCTACCTACAGAAAGGGGTGATCAGGCCCTCTCCTACCATGTGCCAGACACAGGCAGGTAACACTAAGGGCCCAGAGGTCATCGGCTGATGCATCAGCCTGTACTCTACCCACTGACTATGGGTACCTAGTGGTTGTGGTAGAATTGTCCAGAGCATAGCCCTAATAGATCAGTACTGCAGGTCAGGACCACAGCCTGTCTATCCCCCTAGCCCTCTAGGGAAATCCTATCTGCCTTTTTACCCAAACAAAAACACTAAAGGGGACCTCCCCTCAACCCTGGACACCTGCAACCACACACCTGTGGAAGAAAACAAGTTAAAACACCATTAACTTCCTACAACAGTACTTTAATTACTACGAACTAAAGCAAAACTGAACTCGGATGAGTTCCAATCCACTTCTTGTCTTGTCTTCATTGTTTCTCCAGGAATACCTGCAAGACAAAAAGAAAAACATCCTCCCTAATCTGCAATTACAATCCTGTCTAACTAAGACATAAACACACCAACAAGCCCCATCCATCTGGCACTGGAGAATCCCAAAAAAGCAATTTTTTAGAAAAGGTAGAAAACAGGAGTCACGTGATGTAGCGCGGAGAGTAGAAGCTTCACCTCGAGCTCCGTCCCTCTCATTCACTAAAATTGTGAATACCTAGATCAAAACCGGCAATTTGAAAGATCCAGTCCTTTTATAGTGGTTACAATATTCACTGCAAATGTCCTACCTACGATCGGCTCCAGCACTATGTCCAAGCCGCCGGAGAAGGAAGAGCCAGTCCAGGAGTCAGAGGCCAAGCACCTGCGTCGGAGTTCTTTGCCCACGGCTTCGGAGGAAAGTTGTCACCACCACGTATACTCAGGCTTTCTACCATCAAAGAAGCTCTTTTAAGCTAATTGAGAAGTGCGACTTTAAACCGGCATTGACCCAGCTAGTCTGGCGGGTTACAGACACGGAAGCAAGGATAACCTCCATAGAAAGGAAGCTAGAAAAAATCGATCCAGCATTGTCTGAAATCAAAAAAACAGTCACTAAGCTTGAAGATCGCTTAGAGGATTTAGAAGGGAGGAATAGAAGAAACAATTTAATGTTACTTGGACTCCCCGAGGGGGATGAGGGACTGAATACTATACTCTTTTTACAAAAGTTCCTGAAACAAACGGTGGGCCCCTCCCCAAATGGCCCAGAGTTCATAATTGAAAGAGTCCACCGGTCCCTGCGAGCCAAGCTGCCAGCATCGGAACCTCCCAGGCCACTAATCTTTAAGTTACTTAACTATTTGGATCGGGACTTTATTTTCAAGGAATCCAGGAAATTGTCAGCTATATTGTGGGAGGGCAAAAAATTGAGGCTTGTCCCAGATCTGACAATGAAGACACGCCAACTTAGGGTGACCTATCGCCCCATCACTTCCAAATTGTGGGCAGCCGGTATTAAACACCGAAAGATGTATCCAGCCCGCTTAGAAGTGTCCCTGAAAGATGGATCCAAACGCTTTGATTTGCCAGAGGAAGCAATAAAGGCCCTGAGAAAAGGCTATCCGGACTTGTTCCCCAAAGAATGAGGTGATAACCTGCAATGTGGAGCATGTAGATCTCGGAGGGATGTCTCTAGGAGATCTGGGATCATCTAGCTGTTACCTGAATTTTGGTGTGATTTTTTCCTTTTGAGGGGGATATACAAGCCAGAAGTTCGCCACACTTTGCTACAAGACAACCTTGGACTATAGTTTTCTTTAGAGGATTTATACTAGAAAGTTCCATTTTGTCTTGGTAATTTGCTTATTTACTGAAGGTTATGTAGATCTTATCTTTAGCCACTAGAGGGAGCGCCTTTCTTACGAATGGGCAAACTGATGTAGCCTTAATTGTAGTTGTTAAAATTTATTTTATGTTTTACAGACAAGCTGTCTACAGTTAAATGCTGCAACACAGATATGGGTTGGGGCTTTTCCCAGGTGGATTGAGGTCAAAGCGGCTGCGATGTGTTTTCCTTTGTTTGTAACTCCAGGCGAAGTGCTGTATGTATAGGTTACACTCGAAGGAGCTCATTAGACCCTCAGTTCTTTATTTGAATTCAACTTTGATTTATGCTCCCTGTTAGACTTTGAAGCAGATGTTAAAATTGAACCTTTCAAGGCCAAGTAATATAGTAGCATGTAACATTCAGTTTACAGAAGGTGGGGTTAATCCCAGCTCTGCCATGTGCAAGGCACAGGGTTTCGGTTCCCGAATACTCCAGCAAAGATCCGAGGAGGACAAGGGACGAGGCCCTGCTGTCATATATCTAAAGTTATAACTTTGTTGGTTGTAATGCATTTTTTTTAGCTCAAGGAGCTAACTTATTTGTTTCCTCTACGTATGCGTTTTTTTACACACATGGTAGTCAGCTGTTGGCCATATGGCTACCAACTTCTGGGGAGAGGCACTGGAACTGAGAACCCAAAAAACAAAATGTCGGGGTTCAGCTGAGAATATTCGCAAAGTTTCTTCCAGCTCATTCTTTCTCCAAGTTTGGATGTAGGGGGAGGGAAGAGCTCACTTTCCAGCGCACACCATGGACCACTTGTTTAGGTGTAGGCTACGGGCCGGGTTGTATAGTTGGATAGATAGGGTTGGAAAAGTTGAATCTTGGTTACAGGTTTGGGGGTGGGTTAAGTTATGGGTTATTGGGTTTTTTCTTTTTGAGGATTGGGGGGGCAGCAATTTATACTATTACATAGGGTACATTTGTTTGTATTTGCATGACTAACTGTTTAAATATAGAAACATAGAAACATAGAATTTGACGGCAGATAAGGACCGCTTGGCCCACCCAGTCTGCCCATTTCCCTACCTGATGGATAAGTTGCAGATCCTAGTTAACCAGCAGCCTACTTCTTCCTACCCCCACCCCCTAGAATTGCCTTATGACTGTCCCATGCATGCTTGAATTCCACCACTGATTTTGACTCCACAACCTCCTCTGGAAGGCCGTTTCATACATCCACAACCCTACTCAATGAAAAAAAATACTTCCCTTAAATTACCTCTGAGCTGCCCCCTTCTATCTTCAAATTGTGCCCCTTGTTCTTGCACCTCTTTTTTTTTGAAAGATGCTACCCTCTTGGACTTTGTTGATTCCCTTGAGGTACTTGAAAGTTTCTATCATGTCCCCCCTCTCCCTCCTTTCCTCAAGGCTATACATATTAAGCTTCTTAAGTCTCTCTTCATATGTCTTCTGGTGCAGACCCTGCACCATTTTAGTTGCCCTCCTCTGGACAGCTTCCATCCTGTCTATGTCTTTGCGGAGATTGGGTCTCCAGAACTGCACGCAGTACTCCAGATGTGGTCTCACCAGCTGTCTGTACAGAGGGATAATAACTTCTTGTTTTCTACTGGTGATGCCTCTCCCTATGCATCCCAGTATTCCCCAAGCCCTCCTCGCTGCCCTCTCACATTGCTTGCCCACCTCTCTTGGAATGTAAAAGGAGGGAGAGACAACCAAAAGAAATATATCATCTTGAACCACCTTGCTAAATTTGACCCATCAATTGTGTTCCTCCAAGAAACTCTTATGTTATGTGAACAGCTGCACTATTTCAAAAAAAGATGGGTAGGTCAGGTTTTTGGATCAGGATTCACATCTAATAAACGGGGACTAGCGGTACTTGTGGCAAAAAGGGTCCCATTTACGTCATCGGAATCTATTTCCGATCCAGAAGGTAGGTTTAATTTTGTTATAGGCAAAATTGGCAGCTTAGACATTGTTCTGGGCTCCATTTATGGACCAAACTCAGAATCTCCATCCTTTTTTATGCATTTGGCTATGGTTCTGGCCCCCTTCTTAAAACTGCCCATCCTGTTGGGTGGCGACTGGAATCTGGTACAATCTAACGATTTAGATCACACTTATCATAGAGGAGTTAAAAGATCTCCCATGCAGAGGGCTCTGCAGGAATTCACAACATCGCTGGGCCTTGTAGATCCTTGGAGGATAATTAATACTTCAAGCAAAGAATTCACATTTTTTTCCCCAGTCCACAAAAGCTATTCTCGCCTTGACTATTTTTTGATTAGTCAGCAGTTGTTACCCTACATAGTGGACGCTAGTATTTTAGCCCGAGTAATTTCCGACCACTCACCTATTAAGATGCAGTGTTTGCTACCAAATATTTTAATAAGATCTCACTCATGGTCACTCAATAATAAACTGCTGTCTGACGACCAAATAGTGGGGTGATTCCAAGTTTTTTTAGAAAATTCTATTACTACTAACTGGGGCTCGATCAGCACCACCTGAATCGGGCATGGGCCGCACTGAAAGCTACTTGGAGGGGAACTTATACGTGTAGCATCGGTGCGGAAAAAGAAAAGAAGTAGATTTTTAGTCAATTGCTTAGATAAAATTAGGGCCCTGGAAAACAGAGAGGTTGGCACACTTTCCCCATCACAAGAGCAAGAACTCTCTGCTTTCAGAGCCACTTATACTAGTGCCCTTTGGGAATCAGTTGAAAGATCTGCTTCCTTACTAAAAGCTTCCTATATTGGCCAAGGCAACAAAGCGGGCAAGCTTTTAGCCTGGCAACTGAAGCAACATTCAACCGCCAAATGGGTCACAGCCCTAAAGCATCCTCAGATGAATGTTTTGGTTACTGACCCTGTGGGAATATTGGCATTGTTTCAAGACTATTACAGATCACTGTACTCTGAAGAACTGAGAACTCTTGAACACGACAACAAGATGTAGACCTTTCTGGAAAAGATTACTTTTCCAGTCATGACAGAGGAAGCTAGATCAGTCTTGAAGACTCCTTTCTCAAGCGAGGAAATATCAGAAATCATTGACTCTCTAAAACCAGACAAAGCGCCGGGTCCCGATAGTTTCACTTGTTTATTTTATAAGACTTTTAAAAAATCGTTAATATCCCTGCTACTCCAAGTATACTCATACTGGTGCTCCCATGGGGTCAGTGAGCAAACATTGTTTGAAACAAGAGTGACCCTTCTGCCCAAACCAGGGAAGGACCCATATGAAATAGGAAATTACAGGCCTATTTCACTTCTTAACGTAGACTTTAAAATCTACGCTAAGATTTTAGCTAATAGACTGGGGAAAGTATGGAAAGGGTTACTCAGTACAGAACAGGCAGGGTTCGTGGCTGGGCAATCCTCTGCAGACCACTTCAGGAAACTATTCTGCCTAATTTCCGCGGCTGGGGCTCCTGAGTTAGAGGCAACTCTGGTATCCCTAGACACGGAAAAAGCTTTTGATAGAGTAGAATGGTATTTTATGTTTACAGTATTACAGAAATTTGGTTTTCCCCAACGATTCATTGACCACATTCATGTCCTTTACTCATGCCCGTCGGCCAGAATCCAATGTAATAATCTTATTTCGGCTGTTTTCCCTTTATCCCGAGGTACCCGCCAGGGCTGTCCTCTTTCTCTGTTTCTTTTTAATCTCTATATTGAGCCTCTAGTTAGGGCCCTGAAATCAGATGATTTAATACGGGGTATCCATGTCGGCAACCTCGAATGCAAGATATCCGCTTTTGCGGATGACCTGCTCATACACACAGAGAACAGCAGGGAATCCTTACCCGGGGCATTGCAGATTATTTCTTATTTCAGCTTCTTCTCAGGTTATAAACTTAATAGGAACAAAACTAAAGTGTACACGTTATCCCCTCTTCTGTCGAGGGACTGGTGCTCCTCCTTGGGTCTACAATGGGAGGAAGATTGCCAGGTCTACTTGGGTATTAGAATTTCGAAGGACCTTACTAACCTCATGAACCTCAACTTTTAATCTCCTTGTTTAAAACCATCAAAGAAGACCTGGAAAGATGGAATAAACTACCCCTGTCCTTCTGGGGTAGAGCTAATACATTAAAAATGGCTGTTTTGCCCAAAATTTTTTACCCCCTTTTTAATCTTAATATATATCTGCCCAAGTCTTTCTTCAGACCCTTGCACAGAATCTGTTCAGACTTTCTGTGGAAAGGTAAAGCCCCACTCCGGGCCTATGCTAAGCTTACCCGCCCAAAAAAACTAGGGGGTCTTCAGCTGCCTGACTTTTATGTTTATTACCTGGCTATTCATGCCATGAGATTTTCACATTGGGTGTCTGTAGCTGAAGTAGCCCCAGATTTTGCCCCCTGGTTAACTTTGGATCGATCTTTAATAGGTATTTACAAGGTAGATTTGGAAGCCTTGCTATATATATCCTCTGGTCTAAAGTCCTTAAAAACATAAAATACTCCCCACTAGGATGGGATGTGAAGGCCCTACAGCAGCTTTATTCCTTACTGCACAAATCTAATCTAAGAGACCTGACGCAACCTCCGCTTAATAATCCAAACCTACAAATAAGTAACTGCCCAATCAGTAACCTGCCAGGTAAATACCCTTCCAAAATTCGACTGGTATGCCTTGTTTCGGCGGGCTCATTGCTACAGATATCCGTGCGAGCCACTAAATTCGAGGTGAGACAGACTAATTTATTACAATTGTACCAGATTCGCCAGAGTGTAGGCTCTTTCTTAGGGAAAGGACCATGGTCTGAAGGAGCCGGAGTTATGTTAGAAAAATTGAGAAAATTAGCAGAAAGCCAGAAAGCAATTTCCAAGATTTATAAGTCAATTTTGTCAGATGTAATGTACAAGTGTACTCCTACAGTACACTATTGGGAGATTAATCTTACTAAAAGATGGCTGGCCAAAACCTGGGAAAAGATTTGGATTGATACTTATTCTTATATTAAACAGGATAGACTTAGGAATATTCAATTTAACATCCTGCACAATCTCTACTTTACCCCCGCTAAACTATCTCAGATTTATAAGACCTCTTCATCCGAATGTGAAGATTGTGGAGACTCATTTGCTACTCTACACCATAAATTGTGGGCCTGTCCAAAAATTGCTAAACTCTGGAATTCAGTCAAGCAATGGGTGGCTCCCTTTTTTAATATCTCAACCTTTTTTAATGAAAATACATGCTTATTGGGGATGTACACTCAAATTCCAACCTTGCCCCAAAAGATGCAGGTAGCCATGATAGCCATGGTTACCAAATTGGTAATACCTCGGAACTGGCAGAGCAGATGGGAACCTTCGTTCAGAGAATGGTGGGACGAGTTTTTAAACGCTTTAAATGCTGAAAGGTGTGTTACCCATTTATTTCAATCTACGGAGAAATTTCATAGGTGTTGGGGTGGATTTCTTGTAAACCTAAAGAATAAATATGGTTATTAAAGGAGAACCAGCCTCGAACCCCTCTAACCAGGGGTTCTCTTCGGTGCAAAGATCAGGTCAAATTCTCCCCTACTGGTGACTGTGTCCCCCCCGAAATAGATTGTGAATTTGACTTTGGCTCATTAGAAAAGTGTTCCTTTTGCGTGTTTTAGTACCTCTCCTTCTCCCCTTTTCTCCTTTTCATTTCTCTGACAGTGTTTCTTTGGTTGTCTCCCCCTCCATCAGTTCAGAATTAATGTCCATTCTCTGTAATCCAATCTCAATTTTGCCACATTATAAACTCGTAAAGAGAGTAATTTTGTATAATATTTTCATGTATTTGCTGCCAAGGTGGGGGTGGGTGGGGCGGGTTTTTTTTTCTTTCTCTTGTAGGTATTGTAACATATAAATGCTGTCTTCCACTCTTTTGGCAATGTTTGTTTGGCCTTGTTTTTAGTTGTATTGAGTTGGAAAAAATCAATCAAAAAAAAATCAATCAAAATCTTTATTTAGTCAGGCGAACATCATTGAGCGTAGCTCATTTACAAGATGGACCTGAGTGGTCATACAGATAAGAGTACAAGTATTTTTACGTAGACAAGAATAACATAAACAGTAGTACAATGACATAAAGCGATAATATACAACAAATTACATATATACAAGGCACAGTAAAACCATTTAACCTGTAAGAAAAAGGAGACAATGGGTATAGCAGGCATAATATATAAATTATAGGGCCTAATTGGCTTTTATGAGAGTATAAAATAAAGTAAATTGCAAAAAAAAAAAAAAAAAAGGTAGAAAATAGAAACAGTATATACAGAATATTTACAACACACATTTAGCAGTTCTTTGGGGATGGAAGGCCCTACAAAGACCCAACTAGTGACTAAATACAGGCCCGAAGGCAAGTCCAATAAAGAGTCTCTCCTGGGCCGGAGCCCGGTGAAGCAAAGTTCTGCAGGCAAATGTCCCATAGGGGAGAGTCTTTGAGGACAGTCACAATGAATGTATGCTGGTGTAGGATGTGTGCTGCAAATGTCAGAAAAATTGAAAAAGTCTAGACTCACCAGTCCCTTGTAGAATGGAAAACATATGACACCTGTGTCCTCGATGAAGACTTTCCCTGACAGCATTCTTCTGATACAGCTGGGGGGACATCTTCCAAAACATGACAGGATAACACCTCTGGGAAACAGCTGGACTGATGTCATCTAGGAGATGGTACCTTTGGGCAGCAAAAAGAAGAAGAAACACACAGCTGGACTGAAGTCATCTGATCCGGCAACAGCTGGACTGGTGTCCTCTCTGGAGTTGACATCTTCTGGAGTAGCCAGTTCATAACTTTATAGATGTGGGAGTTTATTGCAATTACTGAAGAATCGGGACACCTTGGTCCTGGACGTCCAGACTGGCGGAACAACATAGGTACTGCAACTGCTGGAATGGCAGCACTGGCTACCACTGCTCTGCTCTCCATTTGGTAGGCATGGGCACATTCACAGGAAGGTCTTTGCATTATGGGAAATAGCACAATGGGTCGGGTGCATGAATTATTACCCGTCTGGTCGCTCATAATTCACATCATGAAAGGATTCTTGTCCTTTGACGTCCACGGTCTGAACAGTGTCAATAAACAGAGTCCTGCCCACCTTCCATTGCTTGAACTTTTCTTGCAACATCCAATCTCTGACAAATTTACTTGTTCCAGGATGCACGTTTCATGGCCTCTTCCATAATCGAGAATTTCCTGCATCTCTCTATTTCTTACCAGACTTTTCTAGGAAAGGTAGGAAACAAAATTCCGAAGAGCTCATTCGCTTTCCTACGAACCAGTCTTTCCTCTTTGCTAGATTTGGTCAACTTGAGACCTCTGGCCTGGCTTGGGGGCGGCCAGTCCTGGTTCTGCCAGCTTCTCATACTTAGTGATACACAAAATGGATCCCTGGCTCCTTCTTGCTCAGCCAGGGCTGTGGAAACACCACTCTCTTCTAGGCGTTCCTCTAAACCAGGAACTTGAGGCTGTGAACCCACTCCTTCTTCTTCAGGCCAGATGGGTTCCCCCTCATCGTCTTTGCTGAGAATCTGTGCCCAGGAGTGAGCAGTCGTCCTCACTCCTGAGACTGTCCACTCCTCACTAGGCATGGAGGTCGAGACCTCCCACTCAAAGGCCTCTCTCAGTTCATCCTCTCCCACGAAACTTGGACTAGGCCCCTCTATCCATGGGTCGGCTGATCTCCCTCTCCACTGTCTCTTAGTGGCTCGGACACAGAGTCATCAGTTGTCTGTGCTGCCTGTACATCTGCACCTTCTAGCTTTTTGCCACACTCCTCTGAACCTCCCATTTCAGGCTCTCCCTGGTGCTGCATGCTGCCAACTGCAGGTTCTTGTAATTTTGTCCATGTAGGAGTCAAACGCATCTTGGGGGCTGCTATCAATCCATACTTTTCCAGGCACTCAGAGCAGTGAGAAGCCACAAAGACATCTCTTCCAGCCCTTAAGCACATTACACACACTCTGACTGGATAACCAGGAATCGCCTCAAGAGGAGGCAGCCTTCCCCCATAGTAGTACTTCTCAATGTTTCTCAGTTTGTTTACTTCTTCAACTATCACAGCCTGGGCATGACCCGGGTAGCGGGCTGGTTCTGAAGCCATGACTGCAGAGAAAACAAACAATACACTTGGTTATTTCAAGTGCCAAAAACTGATCAGAATCTTTCTATAAAATGGCTTCTTTGCTGCTGTGTTTACATGCCTGCCCCACCCTATCATGGCAGTGGCAGCACTCCTGATGTATCAACTCTCTGTAATTGGGTCAAGCCACTGCGCATCCGATTTACACACACTACTGATAACTTCTGCTCAGACTTGCACTGTTCTCTTTCCTAGTACATTTATACAATTTACATTGGACCTTTCACTCACTGAAGACATTGCTCTAGCTTACAGTCCCTTAAAGCCTCAGTATTTCAAGCACGGGATTGCCTGAAGTTACGTTACATCTCTCACACAACTAACAGTCTCTCACTTGGCCTTGAAAATTATACTGACGCTGAACCTATCATTATGCTCACAGTCGGTTGCTTAGAATTCTTGCTTTTAGCTGGTTAAACTGTCACAGTCCTTCTTTACAAAGCGATTACACTGCTACACATAGATTCAGCTGGCTTTTGTTGTAAATCACACCAGTTTGAGCAATATTTCGGTTGGTAGTCACTGTTATCAGTAGCTGTTTGTTGCGATAGGAAAAAAACAGCCTGCAGCCAGTCTTGGAGGCCTCTGGAAGGAAGCAGGCTGGCAGTCCTGCCGATTGTCCCTCTGAACACCGCACTCACAGTCCAGTCAATCGAGATGCAGCTTGAGCCCGAATTTGAACAGAAAAGTCAGTTTTTAAATGTTCAACAGTGTTTTCAATCACCGCCGATGCTCCTCCTGGTAAGCCAGTTCGCACACTCCACTCACTCTCCCTCTCAAATGCTGTGCAGTCGCTCTACAGCTGACTTGGGGGCGGGACTGATTGTAGTCTCACCAATCACTCGACACCATGCAAATGAGCCTCTTTCCTCTTGTGCTCTTCTCCTCACAGTGATCATCGAGCAGGCAAAATTTAAACTGCAAAACCACTCTTTTTTTTTTCTTCAATGACTCCTCGGCGGGAGCCCATTTTAACCATTTATCATGGCATTTTGCTTAGCGACTCCCCCAGTTCATAAAGCAAGCACTTCAAACTTCTAGAGCACATGTCTCCTTTTGTTACCCACAGTTTTCCACACTTCTTTTTCCACAATAAAATTCAAAAGCTGGCAAACACTGTACTTTTTTGATGCAGGACAAGAGCATACCCACTCAGGCTTTACTGCACCTTGGTAAACAGTTGGCATTTTAATAGCAGCACATGGATAACAGCACACAGTGGCACATTAGTTAAATGTTGCTTCACATTTTTTGGGCTACCCACTGCCAGATAGCCAAAACGCTAGCCACCATCCAAGCAACCTTTCTTGTTCCTTCTCCCAAATTTCAACAGAATCCCAGTGGTGGCCTCCAAGATGTAACCCCCCAGTTGGTGCTAAACTGAGAAGGCCACTACCCCTGCCTGTGTGGCTAGTGAAGAGGTTGAGGGGCCTGGGTCCTATGACATGGTGCCTCCATTTTTATAAGTTGAAACTTGGGGAGAAAGGTATCAGTCATCATGGTGATTAGGTTTGACTACTCTGCACAGGGGCACCCAAAGTAATCCAGAGACTAGAATCAATAACATAATGTCTAATACCAGGAGATGGGATTCTAAAGTGTGGCTTTATTCAACAACACTGAATGAAAAGCATAGACAGACCCCCACGGGGCTACACTCCTTGTAATGCAGATAAGGTGATAACACAGACACAATCCATTCTTAAATCCTAAACTTCCATATGTCATGGACTCTTTAACTAGTGGCACACTACCACGCTCTACTGTATTCCAACATCTGGGCACCCCTCTTCAGGCACTGGCCAATACCTGATAGAAAGGTAACTGGTGTCTCAAAGAGAATCCCTAGAGGTGATCCATGTTATGCCAGGTGGGGGGGTCTCCCATCTTTTGTTCCATAGACCCATACCCGGTCAATCCTTTGCTTACACACACATCCTTGGCTAGTGTAGTGCAGACTGTACATGGTTTTGTAATGCAGTAACTGTCTTTCTCTGAAGACTCCCCACATACATCAGTCATTACATCTCACTGTTCCATAAGCCTCTTCCTTGGCTACTATAGTGAAACTGTACATGGCTTTGTAATGCAGAAACTGCCTTTCTCTTGAAGACCCCCCCACATACAACAGTCATTACATCTCACTGTTCCATAAGCCCTGCACTTGGCATCCTGACTGACCCACAGCCCCAAAGACTTATTTACTCACTGTTTTGGTGAATGACACTGGCCTTTTGTCAAAGCTTCATCACCCTCATTGTTGCAGATGTCCAAAAACTCTGAAGGAATCTCATTCCTCAAAAACTGTAGTTTAGTTTAGTTTATTGTTCTAGGAATTAATAGCTTTGAGCCAAGATTCTTTTACAAAGGTTCCACGTCATAAAAGTACATAAACATGCTAGACAGTATTACAAACAATCGGTAATCAGTTTAACATGACCACAATAAAACAGTAACATTCATGTACGGAAAAGAAAATGAAACTCAGAGGCAATTTTAGGGCAAGGAATAAGGTTGGAGAGGTGGAGGGAGAGAGAAAAAAGAAGAAGTTCAGTGGCGGACAGGACCAGGTTAGTGGTACTCAGAATGTCTTTGTCAAATGAGGGGTCGTGGCGGTTGATGGAAACATCTGTAAGTGCAATCAGAGGGTAGAGTCTTTAGTCAAAGCAGTCACAGGAGCTGGAGGCTGTGAGGTGAGCGTATAGCATGGATTTGAAAGCTCCCAGTGACGTGGAGGATAGGGAGGGTAAGTTAAGGGCATTGTACCAGGTAGGGACACGATAGGCAAAAGATCTTTGTCCCTGAGCAGTCCGGCATCTAGGGACAAGAAAAGGTTGGTGCTCAGATCTTCTGGTGGTATGAGTGCCATTGTTCAGGCAGAGTAGATCCTGGATATATGGAGGAGTGAGTCCCAAGATTGATTTTTTTGCCATCACGCAAGTGAGATACATGAGGCGATTTGAGAGATGTAACCAACCAGTTTCCGTGTAGAGATCACAGGTGTGGATCCATCTCTGTGCTCCTGTGAGGAGTCGACAGGCTTTGTTTAGGGCTGTTGAGATGCGCCTTAGTGCAGTGGTAGTAGCAGAACCATAGATAATTAGACCACAGTCTATGATTGAGATGATGGAGCTTTGTACAGCAATCCTCAAGGTAGCTTGGTTAAAGAATTGACAGTTCCGGTACAGTATTCCAATGCGTTGGTTCACTGTTTTTGCAGTGTTATCGATGTGGGCCTCAAAGGTAAGACATTCGTCAAAAGTGATTCCAAGGTATTTGAAAGTGTTCACTTGTTCAAGTGTATTTCCAGGAAGTTTTATGGTGAGTGGAATATGCCTATTTCTGTTTTGATGACTGGCGAAAAGCATGATTTTTTTTTTTTTTGATTTAGGACCAGTTTGTGATCATGGAACCACTTTTCAACACAGGAGAAAGCAAGCTGCAAGCTCTGACGTAGTGTTTTGGGATCCTTAATGGGAGGAGAGAATTACAGTGTCATCAGCATATAGTATTAATTTTTCTGGGCAGGATTTGGGAAGTGAGTTTAGGAATAGGCTGAAGAGGAAAGGACCTAAGATTGAACCCTGGGGGACACCAGAGAGGACCGGTGTAGAGTCTGAGAGAACCTCCGAGATTTTTACTGTTTGTGATCGTTGTGCCAGGTAACTTTTTACCCAGGCTCCTGGTCCGTCAGCTAGCCCAATATTGACCAGAAGTGAGATTAGTAAGCCATGATGAACAGTGTCAAAGGCTTTTGTGAGGTCTATGAAAACAGCTCCGGTTAAGTGACCCATATCCATGGCCTTGTGAGCTTCTCCAGAGAAATCTAGTAGGGCCGTCGATGTACTGTGTCCTTTCCTAAATCCGTGTTGTTGCATGCAGAGTAGATTGTACTTTTGCAGGTAGTCTGAGAGTTGATCCGCCACGATCCGTTCAAGAGCTTTGGAGAGGGGTGGAAGTATATATATGGGCTGGTAGTTCCCTGGTGTGGATTTGTCACCCCCTTTGTGCACTGGTGTAACTATTGCGGACTTCCATTTGTTAGGAAATTGACTTTGGCAAAGGGAGAGATTGAGAATTTTGGTGAGGGGGTGGATCACTTCTTCCAAGGTGAGAGACAGAAGTTTTAGATCAATGGAGTCACTGCTAGTTCTAGGTTTACAGCAGGCCTTTTTTATGTATCTGTAGGCTTCATGTGCCTTTACTATTTTAAAATGAAATTGCGGTAGGTCTGGTGGGGTGATGTGGGATAAGAGTTTTGGCAAGGACAAGTCCAAGAGGTCTGTGAAGGTTTTATTTAGGGCATCAGCCATAGTCTTTGGGTCAAGGGTGGTGGAGCCATCAATATTCATTGCTGTGGGAGAGGATTTGGACTGTTTGCCCATTATATTACGGATATTGTCCCAGAAGGATCTCCCGTCACCCCAGGTGGTTTCTAGAGCATTCTTGAAATAGGAGCTCTTCATTTGCCTGATTTGTGATGTGCATAGGTTGCATGCCTGTTTGTAGTTCAGTGTGTCTGTTAAGGAGCCTGTGGCCCTGGCTATAGCCCAAAGATGGTCACGTGCTTTGAGCTGAGCCAGTAGTTTGGCTGTTAGCCAGGGATTTGAGAGAGCTTTGATTTTACGCTTTTTTAATGGTGTGTAAGTGTCTCAGGCAGTGTTGAAAGTTGTAATGAAGAATTCTAGGGCAGCGTCAACATCTAGCATATTGTAGATTGGGGACCATTCTTGTTGTAGGAGACAAGTCTTAAGTTTAGCAAGGTTTCCGAGTGGTAGCATTCGACTTAGGATGGGTTTTGGAGGCGGTTTGTGGAATTTATTTGTCTAGGTGCAGATCACAGGGGAGTGGTCACTGAGAGAGTCGGAGAGAACAGTGGTATTTTTTATCTGGTCCAGGTGACTAGTAAGTATCCAGTCAATGAGAGTGCAGGTTCCAGTCTTGTAGTTTTTTCTAGTAGGGGAGTTGACCATCTGTGTTAGGTTGGTTGCTAGAATAGCATCCTTGCTGGATCCGATATCAGAGGCGAGCCAATTGATATTGAAATCACCAAGAAGGAGGAGCTCAGAGTCAGGAGGTTGTAATCTTGCAAATTCAAGAACTGTCTGGAGCCCAGATCGAGGGTCTTTAGGGGGGATATAGACTGCAGCCATGGTTAGCACTTTGTTTTGGGCACCAAGGAGTAGCTTGACAGGGAGAAATTGCACTAGGGTGTTTTCAGGGGAGAAACTGGCAGGGTGGCAAGAGAGGTAGTCCTTAATATAGATGACACAACCCCCCCCCTTTTTTTGACCGGTCAAGTCTGAAAAGATTGTAGCCTTGAAGCGAGATTGCATGATCTGGAGTGCTAGGTGTTAGCTAGGTCTCAACAATAGCTAATATGTCAGGATTATGTTGTCCAAAAAAGACTTGAAGAGATGCCAGCTTAGGAAGGAGGCTGCAGATATTTAGGGTAGCATTGGAGAGCCCCTTTTCAGTTTTTGCAGGCTTTGTTAACCTGTTTGAGACAGGGCCAGGGTTTGGGTGGACCCCACCTGACATAAGGAGGAGGAGCAGGAGTTTGAGGGATATCTCCCGAAGCTCATAGTATGTCACAATCTTCCTCTCTTTTTTGCAGGTTTGGAGACAGTGTAGTTGCCTAAGGTCCCAACAGAGGAGGGTGGCTAGCAACAGGTGTTTATATATGCTACTTCTGGCAAGTGTGGCCATTTGCACCCAGTCCTTAGTAAGAGGGTGCCTCAGGTAGAGATAAAAAGGATTTTCCATGGTTCCATATTGTAGGTAGGATGTTTACAGTGGGAGGTTGCGAGGGGTAGGAGGAGAGAGGAAGTTGGCACAGTGGATAGAAAAGGGAGAGAAACAGAAAAGACAAGAGGAGGTTTCCAAGGGAAGGCATTTTTGGTGAAGACAGCACAGCGCTATGTACTAGAGGTGTCAGACAGTGGATGAGGGCAAATAATAGAAATAGGTAGAGGGAAAACTAAAAGAGATTATGGAGGTTTAAAAGAGCATGCTTAGTTGTGCAGAGAGGGCAGTCAGGCAGAGCCTTGGGGGGGGGAATAGGCTGTGGGAACAGGTTGGATGGTTGGTTAGGGGGCGGTTCCTATGAGCAGAGGCGGAGCGAAGGGCCTATTTAATAAAGGTCGGAGGGGGGGAGGGGGGACGGGCGTAAAATTTCATCCGAGAGCAGTGCAAGTGAATGGGCGCCAAGCCCAGCACAGCACACTATCAATGGCACCAATGGGAATGCAGTGACTGGAACCGGCGGCCAATGGGTGAGCATCTCAGAGCCCAGTCGGCCAATCACAGCGGATCCCTGCTTCCCCGGCCCAGAGAAGTCCTTACCTGGCTACTGCGAGGGTTTTGGCGGCTGGTGGTGGCGCTGGGCCTGAGCGTGCCAAGTGAGCACATCGCTGGCCGTCCTGAGGTCCGATCTAAGGTAGAGAGAGAGAGGCAGCTGTAAGTACATGATATTTATGTGGACAACAGACTATCCCAGTACAAAAGATCAGTGACGTTGTTCAGGTGGGTGGGCAGAGGAAGCTGGTGGAGCAGGATATAATGTAGAGCAGGTGAATAGCAAGGCAGAGACAAAGAGATAATTAAAAAGATAAATAGGGAGTCCTTAGAGGTAGCGGGGGTGGGGGAGCTGCCAGAGCGATCAAGTTTAAAGTGATCGAAGGGGCTGGCGCCGGCAGGGCGGGAAGGGTTAATGCTGAGATGGAGATCAACAGGAGTCTATCCAGAGGGAAAATGTGTTTTTAGCGAGGAAAGATGGCAATGGTTAGGGAAAGAGGTTAAGCAGGCAGCAGCAGGCAGCCAGGGAAATGAGAAAGCAGAGGGAGAGAGCGATGGCGCACTTGGTGGTTCCTTTTCCAAGGAGAGAGACAGTGCACCTCAGGTAGAAGTGAGCAGGCCATGAGTCTCACACATGGGGCTCGGGTTTGGGCAGGGGGGCTGATACTCCTATGAGTGTACAGGCGGGGGTTCGTGCAGGGAGATGGAAACAGAGAGAGACTAGAGAGCAGAGCTCCAGCAGGGATGTGCAGGCAAGCCACACACTGAGAAGGCGAGAAGAAACAGTCAAGAAATTGTGCTAAGCAGAGAGAAACTGAAGGTACAGGGTAAATAGGAGAAATACAGAAAGCTTAGTTGAAATTCTGTAAATACAAGTAGGAACAGTCTATAAACTCTTGTGTTTAAGGGTTATTAAATAGCAGTATTGACAATATAGCATTCTAAAACCTACACTGTACTAGTAGATGCAGAAAAAAAAACACCAATTTAGAATCAATATTTTGGGAAAACATGTGCAGACTAGCGCAGTACATCAGACAAGGTCCTGGAGGCAGTTCAGTAACTGTAGCAGGTTGGAGCTAATTGTAAAACTGAGGCAAAGAGAGTGCTCAGACAAAAAATTCATCCGAGAGCAGTGCAAGTGAATGGGCGCCGAGCCCAGCACAGCACACTATCAATGGCACCAATGGGAATGCAGTGACTGGAACCGGCGGCCAATGGGCGAGCGTCTTAGAGCCTGGTCAGCCAATCACAGTGGATCCCTACTACCCCGGCTCAGAGACGTCCTTACCTTGCTACTGCGAGGGGTTTTTCGGCGGTTAGTGGTGGCATCGGGGCCCCGAGTACACGGGGGTTAATGGCTGGCCAGTCCTGAGGTCGATCCGGCTACTGCTAGGGGTTTTTCAGCGGCTGGTGGTGGTGTCGGGGGCCCCCGAGCCGTGCCAATGGGGCACATGGCTGGCCGGTCCTGAGGTCCGATCTAAGGTAGAGAGAGAGAGAGGCAGCTGTAAGTACATGATATTTATGTGGACAACAGACTATCCCAGTACAAAAGATCAGTGACGTTGTTCAGGTGGGGGGGGAAGAGGAAGCTGGTGGAGCAGGATATAATGTAGAGCAGGTGAATAGCAAGGCAGAGACAAAGAGATAATTAAAAATATAAATAGGGAGTCCTTAGAGGTAGTGGGGGTTGGGGGGGAGCTGCCAGAGAAACGATCAAGTTTAAAGTGATCGAAGGGGGCTGGCGCCGGCAGGGCGGGAAGGGTTAATGCTGAGATGGAGATCAACAGGAGTCTATCCAGAGGGAAAATGTGTTTTTAGCGAGGAAAGATGGCAATGGTTAGGGAAAGAGGTTAAGCGGGCAGCAGCAGGCAGCCAGGGAAATGAGAAAGCAGAGGGAGAGAGCGATGGCGCACTTGGTGGTTCCTTTTCCAAGGAGAGAGACAGTGCACCTCAGGTAGAAGTGAGCAGGCCATGAGTCTCACACACGGGGCTCAGGTTTGGGCAGGGGCTGATACTCCCATGAGTGTACAGGCAGGGGTTCGCAGGAGATGGAAACAGAGAGACTAGAGGCAGAGCTCCAGCAGGATGTGCAGGCAAGCCACACACTGAGAAGGCGAGAAGAAACAGTCAAGAAATTGGGCTAAGCAGAGAGAAACCAAAGGTACAGGGTAAATAGGAGAAATACAGAAAACTTAGTTGAAATTCTGTAAATACAAGTAGGAACAGTCTATAAACTCTTGTGTTTAAGGGTTATTAAACAGCAGTATTGACAATATAGCATTCTAAAACCTACACTGTACTAGTAGATGCAGAAAATAAAACAATTTAGAATCAATATTTTGGGAAAACGTGTGCAGACTAGCGCAGTACATCAGACAAGGTCCTGGAGGCAGTTCAGTACCTGTAGCAGGTTGGAGCTAATTGTAAAACTGAGGCAAAGAGAGTGTCCAGACAAAAAAATTAATCCGAGAGCAGTGCAAGTGAATGGGCGCCGAGCCCAGCACAGCACAGCACACTATCAATGGCACCAATGGGAATGCAGTGACTGGAACCGGCGGCCAATGGGCGAGTGTCTCAGAGCCTGGTCAGCCAATCACAGTGGATCCCTACTTCCCCGGCCCAGAGAAGTCCTTACCTGGCTACTGTGAGGGTTTTTTTGGCAGCTGGTGGTGGCATCGGGAGGCCCCAAGCCGTGCCAATGGGGCACACGGCTGGCCGGTCCTGAGGTCTGATCCGGCTACTGCTAGAGGTCTTTCGGTGGCTGGTGGTGGCGTCGGTGGGCCCGGAGCCGTGCCAACGAGGCACACGGCTGGCCGGTCCTGAGGTCCGATCCGGCTACTGTGAGGATCTTTCTGTGGCTGGTGGTGGCATCGGGGGTCCCTGAGCTGTGCCAACGGGGCACACAGCTGGCTGGTCCTGAGGTCTGATCTAAGGCAGAGAGTGCCTCAGCACTCTTCATCAGGCAGCTTCTTCCTTTTCCTAGGCCGGGGGGTTGCCCTTGGGAGTTGGTTCTTTGTGCCTCTCTTATGGTGGAAGCACACACCCTAAAGTAGCTCTGTGTCAGAGCTGAGGGCAGGGGGGCCTGCCCCTGCAGGGCACCCCTTCCCTCCACTGCACTGCAGGATCTACATCCTTCCCTCTCTTGAGCCTACTTCACACTTCAACAGACTGACTCAGACTTCAGACTGATTAAAAAAAAAAACAATGTTCTAGCCTAACTCCCAACTGCAACATTCCATTGTGGCTTATGTTGCTGCAGAATTCTAAATGATGTCATAGCCTTGGCTCAGCAGACACTGAAAACAGAGCAAGACATAGTGAAATCCATTTAACTGGAGTTTCACTAGCTGCCTGTCTCTGCCTGCCACTAGATCTAACCAGGGTTCTAGTAACCCCGGGTAACAGGGGGGTTACACTAGCAGATGGGGAGAGGGCACTAGCATCCTACATAACACTCAGGACAGCTAAGGCCCCCTCTCCCATCACCAAACAGCATATCTTCCTTTCGTCCAGCCAGAAAAAACAACTGGAACAGCAATGCGTAATGCAGGTTGCAGAACAAAAACAAAAAAACTAAAAATACAAGCTAAACAGGACAGGTCAAGAAGCAAGGCATGGACAGCAATGAGAGTCAATGCTCTCAGCCTAGCAAACAAGATCCCTGACCTAACTGCTATGATAACAGAAGCTAAATTAGATTGGGTAGCAGTAACAGAGACATTGTTCATTGAGAACCACACCTGGGATGTCGCAATCTCAGGCTACATTCTATTCAGGAGGGAGAGGAAAGGAAAAATTGGGGAGTAGCAATGTATGTGAAAGAGGAAATCAAAGTCTCTGAGATGTGTGGGACTTACAACACAACCGAGACTCTTTGGGTCACCCTCGATGATGGAGAAAAACCCCAGTACAGGTGGGAATGGCCTACAGGCCCCATTGCAAGATGTTGAAAAAAACAAAGAACTCCTTGAATCCATTCTTACAATGGTAGACAAAGGCGAGCTCCTGCTGGTAGGAGATTTCAACCTGCCAGATGTGAACTGGGTTTCCTACACAGCCTCGTCAGAAAAAAGTAAATAATTCCTCATAGCTCTTCAGGGGACAGGTCTCACACAACTAGCTGATTCACCAACAAGTGAGGATACAATCCTTGACCTTGTTCTTACAAATAGCACAGGGATATTGGATGTTACCATGGGAATTAACCAAGGGCCCCATGACCATAGGTCAGTCTGGCTTACAGTTTAATTACTGTTGAATTGTCTCCCTTGTTTTGGTCATAAATTCTAATTACTGTTGAATTGTTTCCCTGTTACATCTAGAAATATCTGTATAATGTTTACCTGTTATCCTGTAATCTCTGCATCTTTAGCCTGTCTGTAATTTGTCTCTGTATTTTCCTTGTAACCTCCTGAGTCGCACCTGAAAATAGGCATCTCTTTGTGTCTAGTGTGCTTACCTGGTTAACAAAAGCTAAATAAATGAATAAACACAGTCAACAGACAGGTGGATACCACACACACCAAGCTAAAAATCCTCAACTTCAGGTATGCAAACTTCAGTGAAATGAAATCCTCCTTTAAAAGACTGTATAGTTACAAAGCAGATGGAAATGCGGAGACAAGCTGAATAGCACTAAAGAATATGCTAACCCACGTAACACAAAATTACTCAAAGGTGATCAGTAAATCTAAATGAATAAAAAAAAACTTTGGTTTACAAAGGAAGTGACATTGATAATAAAGGCAAAGAAGAGAGCTTTCAGAAAGTATAAGGAAACAAAAACAGATACAGATAGAGAAGAATGCAGGGCCAAGATAAAGGAGGCCGGAAAGACAATCAGAGTTGCAAAGGCACAAACCGAGGAGAAATTTGCTGAGGACATAAAAAAGGGCCACAAAACTTTGTCATGTACATCTGAGAGAAAAGAAAGACCAAGGGGGGCATTGTCAGACTAAAAACCAATGAGGGTCGGCACATGGAAGAGGACGTCAAAAAAGCGGAAGTTTTGAACACATTCTTCTGCTCTGTGTTTACACATGAAGACAGTGGAAATGGTCCAGCACTTGGAACAGATGAACACCACACCCAGAAGGCAGACAATAGCCCCATTACAAAAGATAGAGTCCTACAGGAACTAAACAAATTAAAGACGACAAAGCCATGGGTCCAGAAGAATTCATCCACAAGTCTTAAAAGAGCTCAGTGAGGAACTTGCTGCTCCACTGGCCAAACTCTTAAACAAATCACTGGAGAGTGGACAGGTACCAGAGGACTGGAAAAAGGCCACTGTAGTGCCCCTACACAAGAGTGACAGCAAGGAGGAGGCAGGGAACTACCAACCTGTCAGCCTCACCTCCATCGTGGGGAAGATGATGGAATCCATACTAAAGTAAAGGATAGTGGCATTCCTGGAAGCCTGCAGAAATCTTGACCTTAAACAGCATGGCTTCTCATCTGGATGATCTTGCCAAACAAACATGGTGAAATTCTTCAATTGGGTAACTAAAGTAGTAGACCAGGGTGGGGCCATATATATTGTATATCTAGACTTCAGTAAGGCCTTTGACTCTGCCTCACACAGAAGGCTCATCAACAAACTGGAGAACACAGGTAGAGGAGGTAAGATTGCAAACTGGGTGAGAAACTCGCTACAGGGGAGGACCCAAAATGTTCTAGTGAATGGTGCTCTATCACTAAAAGAGAACATAACCAGTGAGGTCCCACAGGGGTCGGTGCTGGGACCAATACCTTTTAACATATTCATCAGCAACATTGCAGATGAATTTAAGGGAAAGGTAAGCCTGTTTGCAGACAACACTAAACTCTGTAACAGGGTGGACATGCAGGAAGGGACCAAAAAGATGGAGTCAGACCTAAAGAAACTGGAAGAATGATCCAAGACTTGGCAGTTGAAATTCAACACCAAAAAATGCAAAGTCATGCACCTGGGAAAAAGGAACCCAGAGGCAAATGACTCATTGGGAGGTGAAAGATTAGCCATCACCAACTTTGAACGAGACCTTTAAATCAAGGTATCAAATGACCTGAAGGTAGGAAGAAAATGTGAAAAGGTATCCCAAAAAGCCAGCAGCATCCTAGGACGCCATAAGCAGGGGTATTACAAGCAGAAAATGAGAGATGGTAATCCTGTTGTACAGGTCCTTGGTGAAGCCTCACCTGGAGTACTGCGTCCAGTTCTGAAGACCACACCTTAAAAAGGACATAAACCGATTAGAGTTGGTGCAAAGAAAAGCTACAAAGATGGTCCAAGACCTCCACCACAAACCCTATGAGACTAAACTTAGGCAATTAAACTTGTACTCCTTGGAACAGAGAAGATACAGGGGAGACATGATAGAGACTTTTAAATACCTCAAAGGAATCAACTCAGCACAGGAGCAGAACCTGTTCGATGAGAATGAAGAAGCATGTACCAGAGGGCACAACAGATGTTTGGTGGGGGTGGGTGTGTGTGGGTGGGGTAAATTATGGAACAATGTCAGGAAGTTCTTCTTCACCGAAAGGGTCATGGAGCCTTGGAACAGACTGCCACAGGAGGTGGTGGAGGCAAAGACGGGGTAGGGAATTCAAGCTATCTATGGATAGGCATTGTGGGATACTGAAACAAAGAAGTATATCCTAGGAGTAGTTAAACAAACACACACACGGGAAGACTAGATGGATCAAGTGATCCCCATCTG
Organism: Neoceratodus forsteri; assembly: GCA_016271365.2. Lineage (NCBI taxonomy): Eukaryota > Metazoa > Chordata > Ceratodontiformes > Ceratodontidae > Neoceratodus > Neoceratodus forsteri. The sequence continues at coordinate 1,107,466,265 of CM057456.1, read as the reverse complement.
CTGTCACATTCTTATACTGTTGCAGATCACACATTTCTTTTTTTTTTCTTTTTTCAGGCACACTCATGCTGGGTCCAAAAATATGGATTATAGGCCTATCATATATATGGGAGGCTCACAGCAGTTCAATGGTCCAACCATATAGCATGCAGCTGGGATTGCCAAGACAGATGGCCAGGTCAGAATGATGGGGAAAGGTGGGAATGTGTTGGTGCCAGCTAATGGGAATTGTATATCAAAGTGGGTCTCCAAAAGCAACCCCCAGTGGGTTTAGTGGTGCACCTAGGTTTGCCCCTGGAAGATTCAAAACTGATTTACAAAATCAAGAAGGGTCTAGCCCATCTAAGAGAGCTACTGCCAGATACCATACTGGTGTGGTCACACATCATACCATGATTGTAATGGTATGGAACTCACAGCATTCCAGCTATTGAAAAGGTGCACAGGGAAGTAAATAGGAAGGTGTCCTGGTTTGCTACCTTGTGTGGTATGGAAGTCATCAGACATTACCACATTACAAGGGCATGTGAAGCATTATATAGCAAGGATGGTATGCACTTATCAGGGTTTTTAAATTATATTTTTAACTCAGAAATGCAGGATGTTTTTGATTTCATTTTACAGGTATGTGGCAGGACCCCTGTGACATTAGTGGGGGGATGTGCATAAGGGGCACGTCAAGTGGCAGTAAATTCAAATGAGATCCACCTTAAAGAGGCCTTTTGAAGGACAAATTGGAGTCATCAGGGATTAAGTGATAGCCAAGCCAGAGGCACAATCCTAGGCAGGTATACATTATGGCCAAAAGGCAGTGGTCACATGATTGGGGTGTGAATTGAAACTCAGGGCAGCCAAGAGCTGTAGTCAGGGAGTGTGCCCTGAATAGGCATGCTTCTCAACAAATGTTATAAATGCTCCCATAATCTAGTGGAAGGGGGGAACTGCCCAGTGGAGAGATATGGTCCCAGGCAGGTTTGTCTGACATATGGGCCAAAGTTACCCCCATGCTTGGCATGGATGGGTAAGGATGAAGTCAAGGTGAACATATCAATTTTCTACCCAAGTGGTCCTTGTTTGATTTTACCATGTATATATGTAATTATATAGATCTTTATGATGATGATTTGCGTGTATATATTGTTTTCATTGATCTTAAGAAAACCTGCCATCCTTTTTGTATCCACAGATTTGTGTGTGGTGTTTTATTCATGGCATTAAGGGATCCTTTTGGGAAATGCCCCCCTTGGCCTCTCACCAGGACAGTTGCTTTGCACATGGTCCCCATACCTTTGGGACTGACTTCCTTCAAGCCAGAAGGCAGTCCCAGGCCCAGGCTGGCCCAATGAAATATGGAAGTACCAGAAGGTGCAGGTATAAACCACTCCAGTAGAGAGGGTCTTGTGCACCTAAAGGAAGGTGGTCCAGAAAGGTATTTGCCCTCTTTGGACTGCAGAGTAACTTTCCTACTCACCCTCCCATCGTTCATTCAGGACATTGGCTGGTACAGTTTTGTTGGCCACTTGTTGTGGCTGTGTATTTCAATACTTATTTGAGGGCAGTAAATTCATGTGAGACCTGTAACAATATGTGTTAAGGGAACCTTGATCAAGCATGTAGTTGCACTAGGGAAAATTTGGTGGAACTCTACACATATAAGTGGGGAGCACAGGAAGTAGAGGTTTAGTTACTGTGCCAGCAGAGTGCAGTGAGCTGGGATGATGATGTAATCTGGGTACAGCAGCCATGTGTGTGTGTAGACTGAAAAGAAGATGCAATTAAACTCAAGTGTTAATCCTGATTCCTGTGTGGTTCACTGTTTAATGTCCATCAGTCAAAGAGTTTGTAAAAGCCTGTTAAACACGGTGGCAGCAGTTGGATCAGCTATGCTGTGAAAGAAAGTACTAAGGATCCTGCAAAAGAAGTGCAAATAGTGCAAGATAGCTAAAGGCCAAGGTCATAAGTTCCATGGGTACAATTTAAAGTAAAAGATAGTTTAAAAATCTTTTTGGTGTAAAAGGCATGATGGAGTATGGATTTCAAACTCCATAAAAGTTTATATACATTAAAAAAATAAATAAGAAAGAACAAGTGTCATAGGAAGCCATACCATATTTTCAAATGTGAGATGAGCTAAGTGTGCAAGATAGAATTTTTTTTGAGGGAGAAAGAGGCTCTGAGAACTGAAATAATGTACAGAACACATTTGTTACATCTGGCTATTGAAAAATGCCAAAAGAGAGCATCAGAGTATGTTTTCAGGCCTGGGCTGAGTCAGCAGCTTCAGAACGTCATGCAGAATTGTGACATTTGTAGGTCCACAGAAGATCATCGCCAAAGAGACTTGTGGCTATATAAAGTGTCTGGGAGGCCTTGGGCAAAAGTCAGAACAGATCTATTCAGTTTTAATGGAAGTGAGTATTTAATAACTGTGGATTACTTCTCTAACTTCTAAGAAATTATCTCTGTGATACCAAATCACAGACAGTCATACACAAGTTAGAAGCACATTTCAGCCAGGTATGGACTCCCAGATACTGTGTACTCTGATAATGGACTACAGCATTCATCAGGAAAATTTAAAATCTTCAGCAAAAAATGGGACTTTGACTAAGTTACATCATCCATAGGATACCCACAGAGCAACGGTAAGGCAGACGGCACTGTAAAAACTGTTAAAATTCTGCTGAGAAGAGCTAAAGATATGGGGACTGACCTGTATTTGGCTGTGTTTGATCACAGAAATACGGCAACACAGGGACTAACTTGTAGTCCAGTACAGAGACTAATGAACAGAAAAGCAAAAACATGGTTGCTAACCAGAGGAAGTTTAGGTAACACTTTAAGTGTCCTTAAGTACATTGTAATTACTGTATAACTGCAATGTAACTGCTGTGTAAGTACTGTGTAGTTGCATGTAGCTACAATGTAGTTGGTAATTACTGTATAGCAGAATATATTGGCACCCATTAATATTGGCGCTGTGCCCACCTTAAACTTATTCGCACCAGATAATATTCGCGAAGTGCCCCAGTATTTGTCCCGCTTATGTGGTCTCCCAAAAAGACGCTGGCCAACTTCAAACTTCAACTGACATATTAGCTAATTGGCCAGCATCTGTCAAAGATCAGTTGCCATAGCTGTTAAGTACCTGGGCATCTGAATAAAAAAAACATACCAAATGTGCAGCATCTTTTCTCTTGTGTTGTGTTTGAACGCATTGTGATCTGCTGCTGGATTGTAAACATGTCTATCTTGAAATGGCTAAATTCTGGCAAAGCTACAAAAACAGAGTACCCAGTTGACGTTGAAAATGTTTTGTCTGAGCAGTTGACATGGTTGGATTAGACCAAGAAACTGCGAGCTCTGTTATGAGTGAACTAGCTGCCTGCAGTCCACCACCACATAAAAAAATCCGGGCAACATCATACACAGCTTATTCTGGAGAGGTTTGCTTTGAAATTGGCAAATATGCTAGTGAAAATGGTGTGATGGCCACAGTTAGATTTTACAATACAAAGTACAGTGGTAGCATAAATGAGTCAACAGTGTGAAATTTTAAGAAAAGTTATAAAGAGCGTTTGCTTAAGACACCCAACAAAAGCACTCTGTCACCTTCTCTTCCTACCAAGCCCCGAGGTAGACCTACTCTTCTGCTTGAGGATGTCGAGGTCAAACTGAAAACCATAATTAAAAATCTGCGTGCTGAGGGTGCTGTCATCAATGCACGGGTGGTGCTAGTTCTTGCTATCGGCATTGTGAGAGCCAACTGTCCACAGATACTGGTTGAAAATGGTGGCGGTGTCACATTGACCACCAAGTGGGCCTGGGGTTTCCTCAGTAGGATCGGATTTAGTAAAAGGAAGGGCACCAAAGCAGCGCACAAAAATCCACTTGACTTCCCCACTTTAAAATGCACCTTTCTAGACAGAATAGCCAGGGCATCTGCGCAGGAACTAATACCAGCAGAATTGGTTATTAATTTGGATGAAACTGGAGTCAATCTTATCCCAGTCTCTCAGTGGGCTACAGCTGAGATGGGCTCTAGACAGGTTCCAGTCACCGGTCTGGGTGACAAACGGCAAGTTTCTGTTATTCTCTCCTGCACACTCTCAGGCATTCTCCTACCACCACAGGTCATCTACTGTGGTAAAACAAATGCATGTCATCCGAATTTCAAGTTTCCAAAGGACTGGTCAGTTACACACTCTCCAAACCACTGGGCAAATGCACTGACCACACAGGAGTACATTTCCGATGTTTTATTGCCGTATATGGAAAAATTAAAAAAATCTCTTTGCCTACCTTAGGAGCAAAAGGATCTATTGATTTGGGACTTATTCTGGGCTCATACAACTACTGAAGTGCTCGAATTGCTGGAGGAGGTTGGGTACATTCCAATTTATGTACCTGCTTCACGCACAGACCTCCTTCAACCACTAGATGTCTCGCTGAACAAGTTATTCAAAGATGAGTTGAAGCAATCTTTCACTGACTGGTATGCTGGGCTGATATCTGAGCAAATGAATGAAGGGGCAGAAACTGTCAAAGTAGACCTAAAAATGAGTACAGTGAAAGAGAAGCAAGCTCGCTGGCTCAAATGCAGTTATAATAAGCTAAAGCTGAAGAAAGATGATTGCGTCCATGGTTTCATAGAAGCTGGGATACAAGAAGCACATTACAACTGCCTCGATCGCCCCATTTGTAAGTAGTCTGTATTCTACCCTTACAAGCAGTATTGTACTATTGTATCATCAGCAAGGTTTTAGGTCTAAGGTATTAGTGAAGTCTCTCTTTTTTTTTCCCTGTCAATAGCCAATCTGAGCAGTTGGATGAGTAGCAAGACCCGAAGATTACAAGACACATGAATTAACTTTGTTTATCAATTAAACCTTTACCTTTCATTTATTGTGGTGCAATAATGTGATTATAATAAAGAAAATTGTAGCACCAACATGCTCAGTATTGCATTATTTAATCTCTGTAAATCAGAAAATATTGGCGATCTGTTAATGTTCACGCTGTGAGTCGGATCAGTGAATATAGCGAATATTTTCGGATCTCGAATATTTCCTTTTATACAGTAGTTTCACATTTGCATACTATGTAGTTATACACACATTTCTATGATGTAACTACACTGTTGTTGCACTGTAAATACTATGTAGTTGTTAATTACTTTCACATTTGACTGCTAGGTAGTTATACAATTTGCATGAAGTGGTAGTTACACGTGCAGCCACAACCATTTCTCTTTTGGCATAAATTGATGTATGCTGGAAGTGTAACTATGCATGTAACAGCTGTTGCAAAGTGCAACATACATAGTTACATTTGCCAGAAAGAATTGATTTGAGGCAGAAGGGAGGCAACAGTAATTGCAGTAACTACCACTTCATGAGAATTGTGTAACTACAGCACAGTACTACTTATCTTCCCTGTGTCAATCTTCACCATTCATCACTGTCTGGGTGACAGCCAGAGGTGCAGCACCCCATGAGAGCTTTTTTTGAAGGGGAGGAGCTGGAGCCAGAGGCTTGGGGCCAACGCATTACATGGTGCTCGTGGGTCGGCCAGCAATGGTTACCAACTCCTTCTCCGCTCCAGTTCAGCTTCTCCCACCATCAAGAGGGCAGCACCTCGCCCCTGCTGAAGAAACTTCATCTGCAACATTGCGGCCTAGTCAGTTGTTTCAATGCCATTGTCAATGCCGTTTTCACTCCTTTTCAGTTCCGCCATCCATTAGTAACTCAGCACAGTTTTATATAGATACATAGATGTTGTCAGCAGATAAGGGTCTTGTGGCCCATCCAGTTTGCCCTATCCCTTTTTCTAATGCTTAAGGTACCCTAGATGCTACAAGTTCCCCCCACTTTTGCCCTAGCTTGATAATTCTCATGTGCCTATCCCATGCATTCTTGAATCCCTGAACCAAGGCCACCCGCACCACTTCCTGGAAGAGACTGTTCCATCTCTCCACCACCCTTTTGATGAAGTAGAATTTCCTCAAGTTCCCTGTAAGTTTTCCCCTTTTAGTGTCATGCTGTGCCCCCTTGTTCTTCTGTCTCCCTTCATGTGAAAGATGCTCCCCTCCTTTACTCTGTTGATCCCCTTTAGATATGTGAAGGTCTCTATCATGTCCCACCCCCAACTCCTTTCCTCCAGGGAGTACATATTGAGAGCTCTGAGTCTCTCCTCATACGACTTATGCTGCATCTTGGACGCCATTTTTATCACCCTCCTCTGTACTGTCTGCATCCTGTCTATGTCTTTTCAGAGATGGGGCCTCCAGAACTGAACACAGTACTCCAGATGAGGCCTTACTAGGGAGTTGTATAATGGTACCATCACTTTCCTCCTTCTACTTGTTATTCCCCTGCCTATGCACCCTAGTATTCTGTTAGCCTTTTTGACTGCTTTGTCACTCTGTTTAGCCACTCTGAGGTTATGTTCTATGACTACCCCTAGATCCCTTTCTTCTGTGGTGGCCTCCAGTGTTACCTCATCTAGTTCATACTTGAGCCTATGATTCCCTCTCCCTAGATGCATGATCTAGCACTTTTTTGCACTGAAACCCAACTGCCATTCCTTAGACCAGTTTTCTAGCCCCTTCAGATCTCTTCTCATTTTTTCTATACCTTCCTGTGTATCTGTCCTGTTACATAGCTTTGTATCGTCCCTGAACAGGCTAACCCTCCGTTTTAGACCCTCTGCAATATCACTTATGAAAACATTGAAGAGCACTGGTCCCAGCACAGATCCCTGGGGTACACCACTTGTTACCCATCCCTTCTGTGACCTAACCCAGTTTACCACCACTATTTGTGTTCTATTACTCAGCCAGTTTCTAACCCATGTGACCGAATCTGTCCCCACCCCCAGATTTGCCAGCTTGTGGATTAGTCTCCTGTGTGGGACTGTGTCGAAGGCCTTCCTGAAGTCCAGATAGACCACATCTACCGCTCTGCCCTGGTCTATTTCCTTTTTCACCCACTCAAAGAAATCAATCAAGTTGGTCTGGCATGACCTCCAGGCCATGAATCCATGTTGCCTTGGGTCCAGCAGCCACCTTACCTCTAAGTAGTCCACCAGCCTTTCCTTAAGCAGGGTTTCCATCATTTTACTTGCTATCAAGGTCAAACTGACAAGGCAGTAGTTTTCTGCCTCCTCCTTGCTACCACTTTTTGCTCAGGGGTACCACTTGTGCCCTCTTCCACTCCTCCAGAATCACACCTGTTTCTAGTGATCCACTAAACAGCTTAGCTAGAGATTTAGCCAGGTCCTCCTGGAGCTCCTTTAGGATCCTCAGGTGTATCTCATTGGGTCCCATAGCTTTACCCACCCTACGGTGCTCTAGTGCCCTTTCTACACTGTCCTCTGAAAAAGGTCTAATGTCCACTGCTTCTCCCTGTTTCCCCTTCTCCATTAATGGGGGATCATCCCCATTGTCTTCTTCCATGAATATGGAGCAGAAGTATTTGTTGAGGATGGTTGCCTTGTCAATGACTTTCTCCATTACCCTGCCTCCCTCTTCCCTAAGTCTCACAGTCCCCCCCTTGTCTTCCTCCTCTCACTAATATACCTAAAGAATGCCTTCCCTCCTTCCTTCACCAATTTAGCTAGCTTTTCCTTGGTTTTGGCCTTTGTTGCCCTTATTGTCTTGCTCGCTTCCCATCATTTTTCCAAGTATTCTTGCCTGTTCTCCTTGCTTTGTATTGCCTTGTACCTCAGAAATGCCATCTTTACTCCCCTCAAGAACCACAGTGGTTTCCTCTTTCTTTAGTTCTTGCTGCAGGGCCTGGTGCAATGGTTTGCAATGGTTTGCTACTAGGTGCAGGTCTTCCCTTATCTTATCCCACTGTTCCACCACTCCTCTTATGTCATCGTATCCCTGCATAGCCTTGCTGAATTCGTCCTTCATCTTACCGAAGTCTGTCCTCCTGAAATCCAGGGTTCTAGTCCTTGTGTGGCTAGCCTCCTGCAGTGTCCTTATGATGAACTCCACAGCTTGGTGGTCACTAGTCCCTAGGCTCTCCTTCACTGTGACTTCCTTTATCCTGTCCCCATTGCTTAGGACAAGATCCAGAATTGCAATCTCCCTTGTAGGCTCTCTCACTAGCTATGCGAGACCCACCCCTTGCAGAGATTGCAGGAATCCCTTACTCCTGGCTGAGGCTGCCGCCAAATGCTTCCGACCACATCCAGCAAGTTGAAGTCACCCATCAGCAGCAATTCACCCTTTGTTGCCATGTTCTCTATAGTCTCCAGCAGTTCTCTGTCTACATACTCCACCTGCCCTGCGGGCCTGTATATCACTTCCGTTTAAAGTACTGTTCCCTTCCCCACCTCCAGGGTTACCCACAGTGACTCTGCTTCCCCCCCTTGTCTTGTGGAATTGTCGTTTTTATCCCTTCCCTGATACACAATGCCACCCTTCCCCACTTCTTGCCTTTCTTGTCCCGTCTGTGCAGCGTGTACCCTGGAATGGCTAGCTCCTAGGCATGGTTGCTATTGCACCATGTCTCTATGATTGCCATGATATCCAGGCTCTCTGAGGCCATTAATGCCACAATCTCTGGAATTTTGTTACTCAGGCTGCAGGTATTGATGTGTATAGCCTTCCAATCATGGCCTCCCCTCTCTGCTATAACCCCAGTACCATCCCGCCCTTTTCTGTGTCTGCCCCTCCTTTACTTTACATGAGGTCCCTACTTTTTTACCTATGGTCACACCTTGCTCATGGCCATGCCTGGTTCCTTTAGTCCGATGTTCAGGGGGTTCCCTTTCATTGGCGGATCCCCTTACCTTCGTATCTTTCTGCTGTGTCCTCATTTGGGTCTTCTTCTCTGTGTTGGAGACCTCCCAGTTTAAACCCTCCAAAAAGACCTCCAACTTCTGCCTTATCACTCTCGCTCCTTCTCCGGTGAGATGCAGACCATCATTCTTGAAGAACTTCCTGTCCTAGAAGGTCCCCCAGTCTCCAATGTAGTGCATCCCTCTGTCTACACACCAACCCTGGAGCCACTGGTTGAATTCCCTAATCTCTTCACTCCTGATCTTGTCCTCACTTCCACCCTTCCTCCAAACTGGCAACACCTCCGAGAAGGCCAGATGTGTTGTGTACTCCTTTAGGCTGTCATCTAGGGTCTTCATGTCTGCCTTGGCTTCTTCCACAGTCCTATTTACTATGTCATTTGTCCCAAGGTGGACAATGATCTATGCGAAATCCTGATCTCTTCTTGACAGCCATCCTAGTCTGTCCTTAGCTCTCCTTGCAGATGCTCCTGGCATGCATTTCACTATGGTTTCAGCTCCCTTTGCACTGATGGACTGTGCCTCCACTTCTTACAACATAGTCTCCCATGACTAGAATCCTCCTGTTTCTGCAAAAATCTGGTAAGAGCTTTCCTTTTTATGTTTGCTTGAGTGCATGTGCAAAAAACATTATGCGGCAGCTTAGGAGAGAAGTGAGTTGTGGAGGTGTGGCACTGTGGCAGCCAACGGTGGCACTGCATTTAAAGGCTTTGCACTGGTGGACAAATGCAGGCACACTGTGCTGATGACATTGGTTTCCAAAAGTGCCACCAAATTGAAATGATTTCGCTGCTGCAATGAGTGGCTGCCTCATCATTGCAACGTCAGCTATTCTGTTGCAATGAGGGAGTAGCCTGTCATTGCAGGGTGGTACCTTGCCTAGTGTAACATGTTTTGTAAACATGGTGGCAGCTTGCCACTGCCTCACAGCTCCATGAAAGCCGACAGGGGTGGCTAATCCCCCTATTGGCATGCCCCCGACGCAGTTCATTTGTCAACAGGGAAGCCCTCTCCCCATCGGCATAATGTAACCCCCTCCCCCATTTGCTGTGTGCTAAGGGGGTGCCCAATCCCCCTCGGCATTCGGCATCATGCCCCCCCAAACAGTCATTCTTTGCCAACAGGGGGCCCAATCCCCAATGGCTTAAGTCCCCGACCCCAAAAGGCAGGTGGCACACTGGGAGTCCACCCTAATGTGTTGAGGTGTTTAAAAAACCTTCCTGCAATGTCTTTTGCTCTTTTTTCTCCTTGAAAGAAAGGAATGGTCCCATGTCGTTAGCCGTCCCCTCCTCCAACCCACACCCACCCACTGTGCACCCTACCTCCCCACACCCCCCTCACCCCATACTTACCTCTGAAGCCTGGCGCGATGATCTTCAGCGGACCGGGAACACGTCTGCACTCTTCAAAGCCTACCACAAACTGAAGAAATACTGGTAAGCTGTATAATGGCATAAATAGTTTTTTTTTCAACGTTGGTGCATATCTCAGGCATTTGGGGGAATTTGGGCACCAGATTTTCCAAATGGGGTTATTGGGACCCCTCCTCATGAATTCAGCCACTGTCATGGCATTATTCAATCCGGAAAGGTAATTTTGCGGTCACTGCACGGAATCACCTTTTGGGACCGATTAACGAAATGACAGTGCCAGTGTTCATGAGGTGGGCTCTCAAAAAGCCTATGTTGCAAATTTGGTGAAAAAATCAAAAAAATGACTGTTTTACGAGCATGCACTGCGCAGTCTCCACGCACACTAAATTTCTCGCAAATTTGTAATATTTTCGCTCCAGATTTTCAACATTGACATTTTTCCACACCTCCTTATGAACAGTACAGCTGTCATTTTTCACATCCTAGCCAAAATGTGTTTTCGCGCTTCCGATGCAGAATAGCGCAGTCGCTGTGGGAAGTCAGTGTTCGAGACAGATTACAAAAAATCACAGTGACACTGCTCATGAGCAGAGGTGCTAAAATGCCTGTGTTGAAAATTTAGTGACGAAAGTCCATGAAATGACTGTGTTATGAGCGTACGTTGTGCAGTTTCCACGTACCCTTATAATTTCACGCATTTGTAATATTTTCACCCCAGATTTTCAACATTAGCATTTTTGCACACCTCCTTATGAAGAGTACAGCTGTCATTTTTCATATCCTGCCTGAAATATGCATTTACACATCTGGCGCAGAATAGCGCAGTCGCTGTGGGAAATCAATGTTCGGGACAGATTAGGAAACTCATAGTGACACTGTTCGTGAGCAGAGGTCACAAAATGCCTACATTGAAAATTTGGTAAAAAAACTCCTCTAAATGACTGTGTTACGCACATGCGTTGCGCAGTTTCCATGTAAGCCTGGAAGCTTGAGTATTTTTAATATTTTCACTACAGATTTTCAACATTGCCATCTTTTCACACCTTCCTATGAATGGTACAGCTGTCATTCTTCACATCCTGCCCGATCTGTGTTTTCGTACATCTGGCGCATAATGGCACGGTCACTGTCGGAACGCAAAGTTTGGGACACATTAACAAAATCACAGTGCCACTGTTCATGAGAAGAGGTTCCAAATGCTTTCATGAGGTGGGGGTCACAAAAAGGCCATGTTGAAAATTTGTAGTGCAAATACCAACAAATGCCAGGGATGTTGGGGTTTCTAACGATAACATCCCACCCTGTACAGACTGACTGGCATCAGGGGTATGCCTTTGGATTGCCGACTGTAATGCCCATGCCGTTCCACCCCCACCCCACCACCCTGCAGCCAGTGACAGGCATCGAGGTGTGTCTTGGACTCTTCAGCCCCAGAGTTCACCCCATTCTCCTATATTGCACCCATTTCAGCGTACGTTCTTATGGAATGGGGTGACTGTAAAGCTGAACACCCCAAGGCACACCTTAACACGTTTCAGTGTCTGCAGGATAGGGTGAAGTGAAATGGCATGAACGTTATGGGCGACAACCCAAATGCATACCCCAATGCTTGTCCGTCTCTGCAGGGTGGAGGTGGGATTGGCGTGAAGTTCAATACTTCACTGCCATTCCTATTCTGCATCTCTCTAACTCCTGCATTTCCAATGCTAATACCAGCAAGCAAACATTCGGCATTGACAAATGCTTGTTCTCTCTTGAAGTGGCGCCAAGTCTGTTTCTTATTATTATTATAGTTACTGCAAATCATGTTGGGTTCAGCCGGGGACAAAAAGAGCTCGTCCAAGGTGGGCTGCCCAACCTATGCATCAGTGTCCCTGTGCCAGCAGATGTCTGTCACAGACTGGCATAACTGATGCCTCACCTGCCTGAGTCCATCTCACAATATGGATAGTTGCAATGCTTGCTTCTCAATGGACCATGGAGTACTGGAGCACCGTGCATGGAAATTCAACCACTATCCACTGACTTTTGAAGGACATCATTGTACAAGGGACTCCAAGTGACGCTCTCTCTGCCCTTCCTCCTGGTCTCCTCTCAGTTCTATACAGACCGGTGAGGATGGGGCCTCCTCCTCTTCTAGCCTTGCCAAGGAAGAGGTAATTTCTGAAGTCCTGGAATAATGGTCTGGCCCTCTCGGGGGCCAGGCCAAGCACCACACAGGCAGTTGCCTCCTCAGTGGTGCAGGATCTCCCGGTGTAGCAGCCCATGCCTGCTGGGCCCAGTATGGGTGTCTCCTCAGTGCCAACTGCCAATGATGTTCTGGATCCTGGGGCCATTCACTGCTCCAATGATTGGCATGGGACTGTGAGCAGTACTGGGCCCTCCTGCAGTGCCTCGAGCAGTGGTGTGGGTGGGAAAACCTCTGGGGCTGCTCATTTGGTGGTCTTCTAGATCTCCTCCTCTCCAGAGCCAGATGATCAGGAGACTGATCCAGACTGGCTTCCTGACTCCTCAGAGTCAGAGGGTTCTCCAGTGCCTATTACCTCAGCACCCTCCCAGTCATCCCTTTCCTTGGCACCAGTGATTATGGTCAGCACCGGCTCCCATGTCATTAGTGAGGTTGGGAGCAGGCCTGCCAATAGTGGCCCTCAGTCTGAGGGGATGTGGGTTGGGTCTTGGGGGCCCAGGCAGCTGCCAATCTCGGTTCTGGTGGCGTTCACCCACGGGGCTGGAACAGGGACTCTTCTGCGGCCTCCCTCAGGGGGCCTGTGGGATTGGAGCAGTCCCTAGCTTTGGAAGTGATGAAGAGGTCAACCTCAGAGTCGACATGGTTGAGGGCCAGGGCATGGGGCAGTGGCCTTCCCCAGGGACCCTTTTGGGTTTAGGGAGGAGTCACAATACTGAGCCCTTGTTTTCTCCCTTGTCCTCTTCTGGGGAGGCCTTTATTGAGTGGGGTTGGGGTCCACCCTTCTGATTCAATGTGGCCCCGGTCTCCTCACAGGGGAGTTTCCCCTTCAGGGATCAGTCCTGAACACTTCAAGCTGGTTGAATGGCCAGTAATGGCACAGACCAGCAGATCCGCAGGAGGTCCGAGATTGCCAGTAAGGTTCCCTAGCCCTGGCAGAGGTCGCTCACATAAGGTGAAGTGTGTCTCCCCATTGCCTCTGCAGCCCCCCTCATTTCCCAGGCCACGTGGGTACTTTGGGGCCCTTGACCTGGGAGAAGTTCAAAGCCACTGCTGCCACCTTCTGCAGGTATGTCAGGGCTATGGACGAGCAGGTCTTTTGCCTGTCTCCCCTACAGCAGCCAGACTCAGATTCTTCAGATTCATCGGCCTCCTCATCTTCTTCCTTCGAGGAAGAGGATACCTCCGTCCATCTGCCCTCACCTGCTGATCAGACAGAGTATCAGCACCTCCTATCAAGGCTGGTTGGTGATCTGCACCTATCCCACATCACAAGCTGCAATACAGAGCAGAAGACACATGTCTTCCTTAGTGAATTCATTGCAGACCACCTGGTGGTCCCTCCCTGACCGATTCTCTTCCAGGAGGCATTGTCTCACACCTAGCAGTGCCCATCTGCCCCAACTCCAGCCCCTGTGGACTGCCAGTGCAGGTATTGTGCACCCCAGGAGTCTCCAGGGACCTTTCCTCATCCCTCTTTGGGAGTGAGGGTACTGGATACCCATTCCAGGCATAGACACATGGTACATGACCGACCCCTGGATGAGGACTCTGCGGAGTTTGAATGCTGGGGATGGAGAGTTTCTCCTCAGTGCGTATCATGCTCAACATTGCCGTTCATCAGGACACCATGCTGCCTACGACAGGCATCTGTGGTCAATGCTAGGCCAGGTGCTGGCATTGCTGCCTGATACAGAAACAACCAGACAGGCCATTACCCTCTCTGCACAGGGCCTGAAGCTCACAAGGCACCAGGCAAGGGTGTCTTACAATGCCAGTGAGGTAGCTTCAAGGCTAGCTGTGACAGCGATCTGCATTAGGTGGACAGAGTGGCTTCATCTATCAAGGTTGTCACCCTTGGCCTAGCAGAGGGTGCTTGCCTCTGCTTTCCAAGGGACCCACCTTTTCTCCCACAGGGCAAGGTAGGAACTACAAGGGCAACTTCTGTCTCCCAGGCAACGGGAGACCCCTCCTCACCCTGACCAGTCGCAGACCTAACTGGCCTGTAATGTATCTCCTTCTTTCATGGTCCACCCCCACGAGAGGCTGAAAGACTTGAGTACCTCAGGGAAGTGTTGTGCCTCTTTTGGGGGGTTTGGTACTCACCCAGACAGTGATGAATGGTGAAGGTTGACTCAAGGAAGATATGAAAATTACATATCTATTGTAATTCTTGATCTTCCAGTGTATCTTCACCATTCATCACTGGCACCCACCCACCTTCCCCTCTGGGCCTCAGTCCCTGGGTGATGCTCCTTCCCTGCTTGCCCTCCCTCTCCTTGAGGCCAATTGTGGGTGGGTCCCACTGGTACCTCTGAGTCCTCTGTTACCTTCCTAAGTGACAGAGGGCCCACCCTGGGAGGGAGGGCAAGTAGGGCTTCTTGCCCTGGCCTTAGGGACTCCCTTTGGGTCCTTCCCTTCTCAGCCAGGGGGGTTATTCCAGGACTTGGTCCAGTCCTGTGGGTCATGACTGACTCCTAGTGGTGAGGGAGTTCCCCTATGTGGGGAAGGGAGGGCCCACGTGGATTCTCCTTCTCCCTCCTTATATAATTTTTCCTCCTCACCCCTATTTTTGGGGGTTAGGACTTGTCCTGGATAGGATTCCTCTATGAACCCTGTGGGTTCTCTCTCTCAGGACAATAGTAACTGGATGGGGTCCAGTCTCGGGATGGCTGTCGACACCCTATACTGCAGTGGGGGAGGAGGAGACCTTCTCCACACATGCTTTTCAGGAGGAATTGATATCTTAGACTGTCTGTCTAATATGCTGCTCTCACCTTTTCAAGCCAGCTTAGCTTTGGTTCAGCAAAATTCTGTAGTCCCCGTGGGACAGCAACAGGCTCAGTGATCTCCTGGATGTCAAACAACATCTTTTTCCCCAGAATTCTTTCAGGGTATAGGATGTGGTGGGACCTCTCTCTTCCTCCCCCCATCTTTCTTCCTCTTTACTTTATCTTTCTCTCTTCTCTTTCTGTCTGGATGGCCACCCAGGGGCTGGGACCAGAGCCCATGGCCTCAGGTCCTCCTTCTCTATCCTCTGGCCGGCTTAATCCTTTTTCAGTTTTACATCCTTTCCTTTAGCTATCCCTTGGGCTACCTTGCCCCACCCTTGTCCTTTCTCAATCCATCTGTTTTCCTCTCTTTCTGGCAAGTAGAACTGGGGCAGAGGAGGATCCGGTGACCATTGCTGGCTGACCTGTGAGTGCCACATAATGCATCAGCCTTCAGGGTGGCACTGATTCAGTGGACCATTTTCAGGCAAGAACCAGGCCATAAAGATGGCACATAGGTAATACAGGCAATGCACTTACATTATCAGAGAAAGGTACAGGAACTAGAATACATTGAATATATTGAGTACAGCTAGGTACAATTAAGTGCAAGAATACAGTTGAAACACAATAGAGTAGCAACTAAAGTGTGGCTGCAATATACATGATGTACAATCAGTCAGTCTTATGACTGTTCAGCATTGTACAGTGGGACAGTTTAGTCTTAGGTACAGAAGAATTAGGACTCTCATCAAAGGGTAGTCATGCCCAACCCCTAACCACCCACCTGGTCAGCAGCAGGACAGGGGTGTGGGTGCAGTAGAGGTGTGGGTCAGTCTCACAGAAGCAATACATTTAAAATTATGTAAGTACACAAGATGCATTGTGAAGCTAGTTAACAACTACACAGTAGTGCAGTTACAATGTAGTTATACAGTAGTTACAGCGTAATTAGTGACACTTAAAATTATCCTTCAGAAATCATTCCCTCATGAAGTTACTGTAGTATAGCGCAGTGGTTAAAAACACCGATCTGCAAACTTGGAGAACTGTGTTCAAATCCCAGAGCCACCACTTGTGTACTGTGTGACCAGAAAAAAAAAGAACTAAAAATAAACATGCAGTTTAAAATTATAAATTGCTATACAATAAAAAATAATTAATTTACATACTTACTTATTGACTTTTAATAGTGCTGTAATTACTAAGGAACATTCTGCTTCTGTGGCATTGTTTCCACAGTTAATGCCTAACTAACAAGTACGTACAAAGTAAGTACGCAGAAACTGACACAAAGTGCAAGAAGAATGGTGTAACAGTGCTGTACTTATTATGGAAAGTGCTGCTTCTGTGGCATTGTTTCCACAATTAATGACTAACTAACATGTCTTTGCAAAGTAAGTACACAGAAAATGACACTTAAAATAAAGTGTAAAAGAAGGGTGTGACAGTGCTGTAGTTACTATGGAAAGTGCTGCTTCTATGGCATTGTTTCCACAGTTAATTCCTAACTAACATGTATTTGCAAAGTAAGTATGTGGAAACTGACACTTGAAATAAAGCATATGAAGAAGGGTGTAACTACTGTACAACTACATTGAATGTCAATGCTGTAGTTCTGATGTATGCTTTCCTTCACAAATCATTCCCTCATGCACTTACTGCTTAATAAACATGCAATCTAATATTTTTAATTGCTATACAACTACATTGTTTACTTACACAAGAAAAACAATTTACATAATTACTTATTGGTTTGTAACAGTTCTGTAGTTATTAAGAAATGTGCTGCTTCTGTGGCACTGACCCACACCTCTTCTGCACCCACATTCCTGGCCTGCTGTGGCCCAGGTGGGTGGCTGGTGGCAGGACATGGCTACATATCATGCTTTGCCACCAATCTGCTGTGCGAAGTGGTGGTGGGTGGAGAAGGATACAAAGGTAGGGACCCTTCCTGGTGTGTAGTTATGCAAATTGCATTAAATAGTGGTTACACATGCAACCACAACCGTCTCTCCTTTGACACAAATTGATTTATGCTGGAAGTGTAACTGCACATGTAACAGCTACTGCAAAGTGCAACAGAAAAATGTATTTATGCTGGAAGTGTAACAACACATGTAACAGCTGTTGCAAAGTGCAACAGAAAATTTGATTTATGCTGGAAATGTAACTACACATGTAACAGCTGTTGCAAAGTGCAACATACATAGCTACATTTACCAGACAGAATAGATTTGAGGCAGAAGGGAGGCAACAGTAATTGCAGTAACTACCAGTTCATGCAAATTGTGTAACTACACCAAACCACAAGTGTGAGACTAGTTTACTACTACATTGTAGTTACATGTAACTACACAGAAGTTACATAGTAGTTACATTGTAGGTATGCAGTAGATTCAGTGTAGTTAAGGACACTTAAAATAAAGTGTAACCGATGCTTATTCCAGTCGGGGGCACAGAATAGAGTGAGAGAACAAATAAAAGAACTACAACGGAGACAGCAGTACTACTACTATAACCAAACTATACCTCCCTTTGCCTTTCTCTTTTCACTGATATACCTAAAAAATGTTTTATCTCCTTTGTCACTGTTTTGGTGATCCTTTCCGCAGTCTGTGCTTTTGCTCTCCTAATTGCCTTCCCTGCCTCCCTTTGTTTCTCTTGGTAAGTCTCCCTATCTCTCTCTCTCTTTCTGCGTCTCTTTGTACACTCTAAATGCCTTTTTTTTTTGCTCAGACTGTTTCCACTACCTCTTTAGAGAACCATAGTGGTCTCTTTTTTCTTTTGCCCTTGCTAACCTGCCTGACAGAGGTTTGTAGCTTGTTTAATGTCCTTTTTTGTTATTTTTGCCCAGTGTTCTTCATCTCCCCCGAGTTCTCCTAGCCCTGTCAGGGTGTCCCTGAGGCATTCTCCCATTTTCCAAAAATTGTCCCACTTGACATCCAGGAACTTGCCCTTGTATGATCTGATTCCATCCCAGTTCTTATCTCAAACCTCACTGTATGGTGGTCACTGGTCCCCCACTGTGACTTCAGCTATGCTGTACTCGTTTGTTAACACTTAGTCCAGTAGTGCCCTCTCTCGTGTGGGTTCCAATACAAGTTGCCTGAGGAATGCCCCTCTCAAGGAGTCCAGGATGTACCTACTCCTGGCTGTAGTTGCAGTGGGGAGGCTCCAATCCACATCCAGTAGACTAATGTCTCTCACTTGCAGTACCTCTCCCTTGTGAGCCATCTTCAGAATTGCATTCATCATTTCCTTGTCCACCTCTTCCCCCGTGCTGATGGTGTGTAGACCGCTCCTGCTTGAACAGCGGTCCTTACCAGAGTGACCCACAGTATCTCCTTCCCTCCTTGCTCCCCCTGCACCTTCATGGCTTTAATGTTATCCTTTATATAAAGAGCCACTCCTCCCCCTTTCCTACCTACCCTGTCCTTCCTGAATAGCTGATATCCCAGCATGGTTACCTTCCAATCCTGGTTTGCATTGCACTAGGTTTCTGTGATGGTGACTATGTCCAGGTCTGCTTCCACCATGGTAACCTCTACGTCTGAAAGCTTGTTGTTCAGACTTCTTGCATTGGTGCACATGGCTCTCCATGCTGTGTTGCCACCCTCTTCCGTTTTCCCCTTTGCCCTCCCTTATTTTGTCCCCTACATTTATTATTTTTATTTTTTCCTTGTATCCCCTTGCATTCATTCTTATCTGCTTCCTTTCACTTTTCCTCACCCTCCAGATTCTTTTTGTTTGCATTGTGAGCTTGTGTGGGGGGGGGACAGTTTTTATTTTCCTGCCTCCTTCCGCCTCCTCCCTTGGCTAGTCTTGACATGCTTGCCATGCTATTATATTTCAAGGAGTTAGTAGAAGTAAAAGAATGAGTAAACAAAATGCATTTGATTAATGAGCTGGAGGACTTTCTAGAAAAAACTGTGAGTCAATTCTAATAGAGGAGAAAATGACTAAAAACATTAATACTAATACGGGAAGAGGTGTGGGAGGAGCAACAAAATGCAAAAGAGGAGTTCAAGGAGATGTGGAGAGTATAGACAGTGATCCAAAATGAAAGCTAGGTAAATGTTACAAGGGGGGAACAGGTGAAAGAAAGGGAGAGTGGCTGACTGCTAATTGTTAAACCTTTCAGAGTTACCATCCTGACTAAAAATATGAAGGGGGGGGGACACAAACAATGACCAATTAAATAAACCTGAGAAAGAATCTATTAACATTATTGTAATAGGGGATTCCATTTTAAGGAATACTGATACTAAAATATGCCAGGCAGGCAAGAAAGAACAACTGCCAGCTGCTTACCTGGGGCAAAAGTGTTGGGTGTAAAAAAATAATCTGAAGGAGTTATCACAAAACTTGGGAGAAAAACCCATAGTAGCCATATATATGTGAGTTAATGATGTTGGATATAGGCTGGATGAGGATCTAAAAGGAGATTTTGGAGAAATAAGGAGGAAGTTAAAAGGGAGAAGATGCAAACTCATAATTTTGGAAATACTATCTGTGCCAAGAATGGGACCAGAGAGGGCAATGACAATAAGAAAGATGAATTCTTGGATAAAAATATGGGCTAAAAAGCAAGATGTCATATGTATTAGACACTGGGACAGATTCCAAAATGCACGTGTCTTATATAAAAGGGATGGGTTACATTTAAATAATAGAGATGCAAAACTCCTGGCAGAAATAATTAACTGTCAAATAAAGATAGTTTTAAGCTGAATTTGGGGGGGGGGGGGTCAGTGGTTAAAAGTACTGATGATTCAGACTGTGAAGTAGTAATAGGCAATATAAAAACCCACAAGTCTAATAATAATAAAGCAGGCATAGGGGAAAAATAGGCCTAGGAATAAGTGGAATAGTGTATTATAATGAAAAAGGTGAGATGGCAGCATTACTTGACATGGATAGCCGAAAGCATAGCTAAAGCTGCCATTACCAAAACCTGGTGGTCAGAATTGCATGCATGGCCTATTAATATAGCTGGCTACAATACTTTTAGAAAAGACAGACTAGGGAAAAGAGCAGGAGGCATGACAGTATATGTTAAGGAAGGCATAAAGGTTGAAGAAGTGGGACAACAACTGAGTAGAGATCTGAAAACTAGCTGGATTATAGTAAAAGAAAAACAGAACAATAACAATATATTTACCTTGGTATTTGCTACAGACCTCCAAATCAGACAGAACAAGCATTTGTCAATGCGGAATGTTGTCTTGCTGGCATTGACATTGGTAGTGCAGGAGTTAGAGAGATGCATAATAAGAATGGCAGTGAAGTATTGAACTGACACCAACCCCACCCCCACCCTGAAGAGACTGACAGGCATTGGGGTGTGCCTTTAGGTCCTTGGCTATAACACTTAATCCATTTCACCTCACCCTAACCTGCAGACACCAAGTGTCGTGGTGCGCCTTGGGGTCTTCAGGCCTTAAGCTCATTCCATTCCATAAGAAAATATGCTGAGATGGATGCAGTATAAGAGAATGGGGTGACCTTTGGGGATGAAGACTCCAAGGCACACCACAATGCCTGTCACTGGCTGCAGGGTGGGTTTGGGAGTAGAATGGCATGAGCATTACGGCCGATGATCCCAAGTCACACCCCTGATGCCTGTCAGTCTCTACAGGGTGGGGCATTACCATTGGAAACCCTAATGCCCCATGCATTTGTTGGCATTTTCACTCCAAATTTTCAAAATGGACTTTTTGTGACTCCACCTCATGAACAGTGGCACTACCGGTTCGTTAACTGAAAGGTGATTTTGCACAGCGATTGCGCCATTTGGCACCACAGGTGAAAAAACACATTTTGGGCAGGATGCAAAAAATGACAGCTGTACTGTTCATGAGGAGGTGTAAAAAAATGACAATGTTGAAAATCTGGAGTGAAAATATGAAAAATTGGTGAAGTCACGAGCGTGCGTAGAAACTGCACAACGCATGCCTGTAACACAATTATTTAGGGAATTTTTTTAACCAAATTTTCAACATAGGCATTTTGGGACCTCAGCTCATGAACAGTGGCACACTGATTTTGTTAATCTGTCCTGAATGTTGATTTCCCACAGCAACTGCTTGTGCGCCACAAGTGCAAAAACACATTTCAGGAAGATGTGAAAAATGACAGCCATACTGTTCATAAGGAGGTGTAAAAAAATGGCAATGTTGAAAATCTGGAGTGAAAATATAAAAAACTGCTGAAGTTACTAGGGTGCATGGAAGCTGCGCAACACACACTCGTAACGCCGTCATTTTTTGGAATTGTTTCACCAAATTTGCAATATGGGCTTTTTGGGACCCCACCTCATGAACAGTGGCATTGACATTTCATTAATCAGTCCCAAAAGGTGATTTCATGCAGTGACCACGAAATCACCTTTCTGGACTGAGTAATGAGATGACAGTACATGCATTCATGAGGTGGGGTCCCAAGAACCCATGTTGAAAATTTGGAGCCAAAATTCCCAAAAATGGCTGAGACATCAACCTAAGTTGAAACCCCTCATTGATGCCATGATAAAGCTTACCGTGATTTTCTTCATTTTGGGGTCGGTTTTTGAAGAGTTCAGATGTTTTCCCGGTCCAAAGAAAATCCCAGCGCCAGACCTCCAGGGTAAGTATGTGGTGAGGGGGGTGCAGGGAGGTGGGGTGCACAAAGGGTGGGTGCGGGTTGGGGAAGGGGGCACCAGGGGTGATGAGGGACTGTTTTCTTTTTTACAGGGACATTGTCTCTCTGTCTGTCTGTCTGTATCTCTCTCTCTCTCTCTCACAGCAGACATTGGGGAATGGATTTCTTTATTTACAGGTAAAATAAAAAAAATTGGGGGCACACTGGGATGGGCTCCCAGTGTGCCCCATGAGTTTGGGGGGGACTGATGCCAACAGAGATTGGGGCCCCCCATTGGCAAACAAAGTGTGTGGGATGGGGGAACATGATGCTGACAGGGATTGGGCCCCCATCAGCAAAGAAAGTGTTGGGGGGGAACATGATGCCAATGGGGATTGGGGCCCCATTGGCAAAGCAACTGTGTGTGTTGAGGGGAATATGCCAACTCGGGGATTGGCCACCCCTGATGTTGGCTTTGTGGGGATTGTGTATGGTGGGTGGGCAGGAGCTGCCATATTTACTATAATGTTTCACCAGGAAAGGCATGTAATGGAGCCTTGTCTTCTGATGCTCCAATGAGGTAACTGCACCTCATTGGAGCAGCAGATTTCCTTCAAGGTTTTGGCACTCTTTGAAGTTTTGCATCAGCGCTATCATGCTCTCTAATTGGGGGCTGAGGGACACACCCACTAAAGTGTTCCATGCATTGGCCAACACTGACACGCCTCTGAAATGTGCTGCTACCACAAGATAGTGCTTATGCCAGTGCAAGACAACATAAAAATTAGATATGTTCTAGACTGAAGATTTAATTTATTAGTCTTAGAAGGGAAATAAATATTTATGGAGGATATCAACCTACTTGGGATCCAATGGTCTGCACAAGAAACTCAAACTAGATTTGAAAAGGACTTTCTAAACATACTTTCAGAGAATGACCTTAAACAATACATAAAGTTACCATCAAGAGGGGGAACTAAATTTGACACAATAGTCAGTGACGTGTCAAATGAAACTGAGGAGTTTGTGTCATTAGAGAACCCTTGGGAAACTGCAAGCACAACATGGTACAATTTACAGTTAAAAAATCCTTGGTTACAGAAAAAAGTAGTACATTATGCAGACACTTTGCAGAAGCAAATTCTGAGGGCATGAGAAATAAAGAATGAAATTTGCAAAGTGAATTTGAAGGAAAGGACGCCAATTCAATATGGGACATTTTAAAAACAAAAATAAGTGAGTTAGAGAAAAGGTATATACCATGTATAAGGAAATATAACAGAAGGGGCAAGAAGCAAGCATAGTTCAACTCAAAAATTAAAAAGACAATACATAAGCACAAAGCTGTATAAGATTGCTAAAAATAACAACATGGGATGTGACTGGGAAGAGTTTATGGAAATCCTGACAAACTGAAATAAGAAGGGCTAAGAAGAAACTGGAAAATTTAATTCCTGATAGATCAAAAAGCAATACAAAGTATTTTATAACTATGTACACTCCAAAAATTCAATATTTAGACAAGTAGGATCGATTCTGGAAGAAGGCAGGATGGTAGGGGATGTAAAAGAGATTGTTAGAATAATTTTGCACAGTATTTAACCCAATATCAATATATCTTATAGTCAGTATTGGAAAAATAGTAACAATATTTGAAATAAATCACAATTGGAGGAGAATTTGAAGTGTCTAAATCCATTTCAGTCAGTAGGCCCTGATAATATCCAATCAACGGTCCCTAAAGAAATGCCAGTCAACCTTGCAGATCCAGTAACAAAATTATTTGAGACAAGTGAAAAGGAAGGGATACTTCCAGATGACTGAAGGGATTTTATTTATTTTATTTATTTGGATCTAGGATTACAATTACCTTTGAACCATGGCTCTTTTACAAAGGTTCCTCGTCAGTTGAGGAATGGCACAGAGGATGCAAAAGAAATAACAACATTGTAATAGAAATAACAACATTTCGGGTGATTACAGTACAAATTGGAAACCATAGGAAACAATAGGAATAACAACATTGTGGGTAAATACATAATAATTGGAACAGTTATTATTTAAAAACACATTTAGAGAGTAAAGACCAATGTATGGCCTGGGGCAGTAACCACTAGGAGGGGGCACAGAGACAAAGGGGAGAGGCAGAGGTGGGGGCACAGAGACAAAGGGGAGAGGTAGTGGTGGGGTAGATGTTGTAGCAGCCAGAGGCATTTCTCAGGCAAATAGGGGAGAAGTGCAGGTAAAGAGGGGGAAGGGGAAAGAGGGAGATGGGAAGACCGGGGAGAAAGTAGGGGGGAGGTGAGGAGATAGGGCAGATAGGAGATATGAAAGATAGGAAATGGGGCAGATAGGGGATGGGCAGATAGGAGATAAGTGCTATGAAGGGGTACAGAAAGGCTAGTGGAGGTAGCAGGTGTGTTTGAAATTAGGTGAGGCAATCACAGGAGCTGGAGGCTGTGAGATGGAGTGAGATGGGATGCCAAATTCATACATCTATATAAAAATAAAGAGAAGTGACAAGAGTAATTACAGGCCAGAAAACCATACATCTGTGGTTGGGAAATTCTGGAGATGATACTCAAGGAGGAAATTGAGAAGTTCATGAGATAAAAATCCTTGTTAGATAAAACTCAACATGGTTTTAAAAATGGAAGATCTTGTCTGAGTAACTTGAACATTTTGGAACCAGCTGGTAAGGCAAATGACAAAGGATTATCAGTGGATGTAATATACATAGATTTAAGAAAAGTATTTGATATTGTTCCTAGTTATGAACTAGTGTCAAAACTGAGCAGCATAGGCATTCAGCAAAATATTATCAGATAGATTAATTGCTGACTGACAGGAAAAAGACAAATGGTAAGAGTACAGGTTTGTTACTCAGACTGGGGAGAGGTGACTAGTAGGGGGCCACAGCGGTCAAGTGTCAGGACCATTGCTTTTAATGTCTGTGTGAGTGACATGAGATGTTATAATGAAGGTTGGATGGCAAAATTTGCAGAGGACACCAAGACAGGTAGCATAGTAGGTACATAAGAAGGACTAATAACCTACTAAAAGGCTTGATTTGCTGAGTGAATGGGTGCCTAATGCCAAAATGAAATTCAACCCAGAAAAGTGTACAGTAATGCACTTTGGAAAAAGCAACACTAAAGCTGAATACTTTCTAGCAGGGATTACTCATAGAGCCAGCACTTGCGAGAAAGACTTGAGTGTACTGGTTATGAACTCATTCAAACATTCATCACAGTGTGAAAGTGTAATAAATAAAAGAAAATCATGGCCTGCATAGGGAGACATTTTGTTAGCAGAGAAAGAGCAGTAGTAATGCCATTGTATAGATCTCTTGTCTGGCCCCACATGGAGTACTGTGTTCAGTTTCAAAGTGCACAATATAAAACGGAGATGGCAAGAACTGAGGTAGTGCAAAGAAGGGCAATAGGACTGATTGGGAATCGAAGGGTGAAGAACCATAACACTGGGTTGAGGGAGCTGGATTTGTATTCGCTAGAGAGGAGATGAGAGAGAGGGGATCTGATTTTGGTTTATAGAGCCTCAAGAGATAGTGAATTATAAAGGTGTCTATCTTTATGCCCTAAATCAGTTAAAACAAACTTAAGAAGACACAGAAACTCTTAAGGACTGAACGAAGGAAACACTAATTTTCACAAGAAGTAGTGGACAAGTGGAATTCTCTACCTAGTGAAGTGGTGGAAAGTAAGAATATAGCAATTTTTTAAAAATAGACAGGTATACAGTATGGATATGTACTTGACTCAACAGCAGTGATAGCAATGGGTAAACTCAAAGGGCCATGTGTCTACTTTTGCCTGAGTTGCCTATGAACCTATGAATATATATGTACTGTGTATAGTTCTGTATGATGATGATTTGCTTGTAAATATTGTTATCATTGATTTTAAGTAAAGCTGTGCCTTTTTATATCCAAAGATTGGTGTGTGGTGTTTTATTCATGGTATTAGGGCATCTGTTTGGGCAAATGGGTAGGAGGGTAACTGTAGTCTGAACTGTAAATATGTTTACAACCTAATCATGCTGCTATAATCAAACCTGCAACCAGTTGATCAAGGGACATGTTCAATGGTAACTATGCTGAACTATGGGAATCTGATTATTACCAAATATATTTTCTGCTGAATAGTATGACTGATTGTGTTTTGATTGATCATGGGATCCAACTCGGAGCTGTGAATCAGGGCTCTGGCTGCATGTTCACCATTATTACTTCAGCAAGTGCACTGTTTTTGTAAATAAATGTTGGCATTTGAGAAAAAAGTTTGAGCCTAATGGTGGTGCCTGGTGCCCATGCATTTATTAAACAAAGTACAGTGCTTGGGCACTGTAAGTGAAATCTATCTTTTCACCAATAAAGGTAGTTTTATTTATTCGGAGAGCAAAATGAACAAAGAAGGTGGCAGAGAGGGGTAGGTCACCAGCAAAATCACCACCATTTTTTTTTAACAAAGACCCAGAGGTGTAGCATGGGGTGGTCATCCAGAAGAAAAAAAGTAAGCATTCTCCCGAGAACCAGCACGGGTAGCACAGCTGAAGGAATTCCTGCTGGGGCACATGGGAATTTTATATGTGGTGCCTCAGAAGGTTACACTTTCAGAGGTGTGAGAAGACTCCAAGCTCAGGACTGTTCAATACACAGGGTGTGGGTCCCAGTGAGATGTTCCATCTAAAATACCCCTAGCCATGGGAATCATCTCCAGGGTTATTCCCCCATCCTCTCCATGTTATGGTGGTAGAGAAAGCATGTGGTGGGGTTTGTGTTACATCTGTAACTGTTGTAGTGGATTTTATAGAGCAGTCTTTGTGATGTTGAATGGCCATTCATTAGTACTTCATTGTAATTGTAATTGAATTTCTAAAGCATGATGAGCAGGATGGAGTACTGTGTTGTAATTAAATTTGTAACGCAAAAAGCACTATTTTCAACAGCTTTCATAGTAAAGGGGTTTTCTCAGCATGTGGTTAGTGTTACCTGGGTGGCTGCAATTTGTTCTGTACCAGAATCATCTTCCCTGGCTGTGGCATGAACCACATGGTAGCAGCACTCAAAAGTTGCCACTCTGTTGCTCAGAGTCCCTTCTCTGTCCCCATGCTGATGTAATCAGGGCCCCAGATGAAAACAGCATAGAAGAGAGTGAGCTAACACATGAAGAGTTAAGGTTAAGGAAGGCAAACTTTAGAATTGGTGTTCCCTCATCGTGAACCACATGAGTTCAATGTTTGGCATTCTCCCAACCAGTGATGAAAGTGAACAGGAACGCACAGGAACTCAGTTCCTGTACCTTTTTTGCAGCAGGAACTGAGTTCCTGTACTTCTTCCCACTGACACTGAAACTGAAATTCTTAAATCAGCAAAATAGTGGCAGTTTCTTGACCTGTGATCTGTAATCAGGGTTTCCATAACAACATTTGACTTGTACAACAATGCTTTTTTCCTAGAAATACTTCAATATCTCTAACTGAATCTACTAGAGTCAAATTAGATAGATGTCTCTTGACACCACTATCCTTAAGATTGAGGATCTTCATTTCTGCATTTCATAATTGCCAGTGCAAGAGTTCCTGTACCTCTTATCTACCACTTGCACCACTGCTCCCAACTACTGTTGTTTTTCTTCACTTACCTTCTGCACCAGTATTCATACTTTACAAATAAGTAATGCCAATGGGAAACATACAATACCACACCACTTGAAATTCAACAGTTGTTAATAACTGTAAGTCACAGTGTACTGACTGTTACATGGCAATAGCTGTAAAACAGGTTGTATTTGTTGTCATTTTATTTTTTGGGGTAGGGGATTCCAGAAAAATTGCAAAAATAAAATTACAGTGAATACAACACATTCTACAGCATACAGCACATACCGTCCCACAGTTTCATATACAGTATTTTAAACTTACCAAAAAGGAACAGTTGCTGTATATTTAAATATGTTGTTGGCCAAGTATGGAAGATATAAGGGATATGCAATGGGGACGAGTTAAATAGATGATTTATGGGCACAGGAGCAGTTTGATCTTATGTCAAACTGCTCGACTGCGCATAAATCATTTATTTAATGAGTTTCCCTATTGCATATCTAATTTATGCAATAGGAATGTGATGTTTTGGCAGGGTTTTAATTTATTTTCGGTTATTTTGTATTTTATATTAATGTTAAAAAGGGGACTTTTTGTGGTCTTGTCAATCATTTGAGTTGGTTGCTAATGTTGGGAGCACTGTTACTATGGAGGACTTGGTTGGACATGTACAGTGTGTGTTTTGATTGGCTGGTTTTGCTGTGTGGGAGGGCTGCAGAGTTTCAAAAACATGGCAGCCCCTTTTCTCGCTTGATGAGATTTAGTGGGAGCCACTGTGGTTTCAGGTTGTCAGGTTCTTTTTTGTTTTATTTTTTGTGTGTGAAAGCAAACAAAAACACACTCAGAGGCTTAAAATAAGATGCAGAGCTTGTGTGTTTGTGGAAGTGTGGTGGCTGGAGGGACAGTAATTGTGTGCGAGAGTGCTGCCATGAGGAGATGCATTACGGGACTGGAGTCAGAGAAAATTACAGATGGAGTGTTTAATAGTGGTAGGACAGCAGAGTGAAAGTATTGCAAGTTGTTTGAAGTTCAGTAATGTAATCAGAAAGGCTGAGCAGTCACTAGAGGGGAAAGTTGGGGAGAGGAGAGGGGCGGGCAGCAACCTGAGCAGTGGGCAGAGCTGCATTTTGATAGAAATGTGTGAGGAGTGAAGGGGACCGGGGAGTAGTCTGTGTTGGCAGTAGTTAGTAGTGGCCATAGGTGTGTTTCAGTAAAAGTGGTGTGTGAGTAATGGATTTTGTAGCTGGAAAGTGCAAATAAAAAAAAGACTGAGAAGTAGTGTTTTTCTGGTTTGTGCTGGCATTTCTTGTTGGCATAAGTTGGAGGCTGGAACTGGATGTGAATTTATCATGTGCTGCTGTTTTGAGCTGAAACTGAAAGCGCTAATGTGGGGGATAGTTGGAGATCTAGTTCTGGTAGGAACGAGGAGGATGACTGATGGCAGGGTGTTGAATAAATGGTGGTTGATTGATGGCAGGGTGTTTGATAAATCTTAGAATCACCATTTATTCAACACCAGTGAGAATAAATGAATTTATGTAATGGTTTATCCACCCACTCCTATTGCATAAATATATTTTTTTCTGTGTCGACTTAACTTGACTTGTAGTAAAAAGAGATCTCAAAGTTTTACTGATTAGGTCAGCCTCTCAGCTTCACCTGCACAAAATTCATTACAGTATGGAAAAACCTGCACTGTCCTTATTCGTGCTGTGCCTCTCTCAGTGAATAGACAAAGGGCTTCAGTCTCCAGTGCTGTCAGTCCCTCACCTGTCACCAGCATGAAATCCATCACAGTGAGGTAAAGCCTGCACTGCACTTACTTACACTGTACCTGTTCAATGATAAATAGAGGGCTGCAATCTCCAATAATGTCAGTCAATCATATTTTACCAGCACTAAATATGGCAATGTGAGAAAATCTAAACTGTGCCTGCTCACACTGTAGCAGTCCTTTGTGGATAACCAAAGGTCTTAAGCCTCCAGTGTTGTTAGTTCCTCACCTTTCCCTAGCACTAAATATATCACATTGTAGAAAAATTTGCACTGTATCTGTCCTGTGGATTAATAGAGAGCTTCAGCATCCAGTCATCTCCCTCTCTCTCTCCTTTCACCAGCATTAACTGTCACACATTATGGAGACTCCTGGACTGTACATGCTCACAATTTGCCTAACCTGTGGACAACCAGAAGGCTTCATTCTCTAGTGCTCTCAGTCCCTCACTTTTCGCCAGCAGTGAATATATCACAGTGTGGGGAAACTTGGACTGAAGCTGCCCCATACTGCACCTGTCTTCTGGATAAATGGAAAGCTTCAGTATCCAGTGTTCTCAGTCCCTCACCTTTCACCAGCTGTAAATACATTACAGTGTGGGGACACCTGCACTGTATCTGCCTCACACTGTATCTTTCCCTGTCAACAAGCAAATAACTTTAGTCTCCAGCCATGTTTGTACCGTACCTTTCACCAAACTAAATACATCACAGTGTGGGGAAGCCTGCACTGTCCCCATCACACTATGCCTCTCCCAGTAAATAAATTGAGGGATTCAGTCTCTTGTGTTGTCAGTCCATCACCTGTCACCAGCACTAAATTAGGGCTGTACGATAACGTTTCCTGAATATTTGGTTTTTGGCGGTCAAGTATTTAGGTATTTGATATTTGGGTAATAATGATTAGGCTTATTATCAATCGGAGGTTCTATGTAGAAAGTAAGCTTGAGAGTCACAGATTATAGCTAGGAATTTTAATAATGCATGTGGAGTTTCAGTTTGTATTTGTACTTTCTGAATTACCAGCAGGTGGCTATGCTGACCTGTGTGTGCTTGTATTGTGGGGAAGGGGGAAAAAATACACAGTACAGGCAGATAAACCATAGCCACCTGGGTAACTCTCAAAGTAGCAGAGATCTCCTGTTTTCTGACAGACTATAATTGCTAAGAAAAATAAGAAGAGAAGGATGATGGTAAGTCCCTCTGGGATACACAGAATGCAGTTCAAATGATATGGCACACATACGTAAGTCCTATCATGAACTGAAATGTTTATTTGCACAAACCTTCACATAAAGGTGGAATGCGGTCTTCCCCTCTTCTTATACATTTTTCATAGTGCAAGTGACAGGAGTTGATTTCATGTATAGATTTGATTACATCAGTAGGCATGTTTTTATGGCTGCATTGTGAAAGAAGGGGGAGAGAGAATGGGGATCTGGGGGCATGATCATATACCAAACACATTGCAAAGTTGTTTGCTCTATGTTCGGATCTACCCCTCCCCAGATCTGAAGCACATCAATTTGAATCAGTGGGCACACTTCAATATGAATTAGTGGGCTTCGTCTCTCCGCTCAATCCTGCACTTTTTTACATTAACACCTGATCATGGCTAACAGGATAGAGAAAGCCATGGACCAAATGCAGCTGTGGAAGGAGGGCAGAAGAACGCAGGCAACTTGCAGTCCCAATGCAGTGTCTCCATGTCTTGCAGTATAGCTCCCAAGCAACCACCGAGAAAGTTTGTGACCTTCTGGTTTCCATTCCTCTGCAAGCAGATTCAAAAATAATCTCTTCTTTCTAGTTCTGTCAGCAGACCATAAGCAACTAGAGATGATAATCCCACTGGCGTTTTTGCTGAAAAACCCATGGACTCCCCTTCCCCCCCAACCCTCACTTCTTTCAACACAACACTGAAGGAGTTAACATTCAGCTGGAAGCCTGGACCAGTCCAGCAATAACAAATTACAAATGTTAAACTAAGTCCTGAGATCATGCAGAACTGCAAACCTCAAATCAGTTCATATTTTCTAGAAAGACAAGTAGGGTTTTTGTTTCTATTTAAAAACATATGTATTTCTTCCAGCAGCTTCCATGAGCCCACTGGCTGAGGATTATGAAGTCAGTGCAATCACAGCCAGAAAAGCCATTCCAGATCAGAGGGAGTATAGCAGCAGCTGCAACAGAGATGGATCCCTCTGCAGGATATGAGGCTAAGTCATTGGCTCAGGGTGTTAGTTGTAAATCCCAATATAAAATCCCAGTGAGAATCAATGCAACTGTCCTCTTCCTCTCTTTTTAGAATTTCTACCTCTCCCTGGATCAGCCTTAATTTTGTATTTGTAAGCATGTCACATGGTGTGTATAGACAGAGCTTCAATGATCTGAAGCACGCAGCAGGAGTTTCCATCAGGTTTGAGCTGTCTTTTTCTTTACAAAAAAACTTCACACTAAACCAGGGGTCAACCTTAACTTTTTTTTGCACTAGCCAGATGGGCTAGTGGCCCAGAGATTGCACTAGCCCGCAAACATTTGCAGTAGCCCGCAGTCAGTATGGTTAACAGTGATTTGTTAAATGAAAGGCAAATAAAATTGCATTTGTCCTGCCAACAGTCTGGACACCTACCAACTGATTTTGCACTGTGCCTTTAACTGCAAACTGCACATACACTGTCTCAGCTTCTGTGACTGAAGAGTCAGTGGTTTTGTCACTGATGACTGAAATGAACTTTGCTCCCATAATTTTTTCTCCTAGCACCATGTGTTTAACCTCGGCTACATAATGGATAACGTTGCAGACATATTTGTCCTTCTGATATGCTGAACTGATATGTAGCCCTTTCATATCATCAAGGTTGCACATCCACACAAAGTCTGTAAAAGGATATCCTTTTTTAGCAATTGCATGGCATGTGTGAAACAGTTTATCCAGATGATTAAGCGTTGCTTTATTCATGTTCTTCAGCATTCCTTCACATTACTTGTCTCTGGAGTAGCAGTGGTGGCATCCTCCTTTTCCTTTGCCCTAGCATGAACTTCACTGATATTATGGGATGAGACAGAGTCAAGCCAGAAGTTATCTGTACTGAAATGAAAATTATTGTTATAGCCCACCTTACCCAACTGTATTTCATGTTTGATACACAAATGGCAGAACATCAGATCTTTTGCACTATCATACCCCAACCAGTCATAGTTTTCTAGGCAACATTACTGGAACTGATGGCTTTGCTTTGTCTTTTTGTACTCGTGATCTTTTATTTGTTTGTCTTCGTCAGCATGCTTTGTATTAATGTCAGCTTGGTTATTGACTTCTTTAATATATTTCCATATTTTCAGATTTGTTGTTAATAAAGTTGTGTCATGAAAAGTGTGTGTATCTTTTTCTTCCCTTTTCCTTCCTTTTTCCACTCTGGCCACCGATCCCACAAATGCTTGATCGTCCCAGTTCTATTAAAAAATGGTCACCCCCCCTCAAAAAAAAGTTAAGGATAAATTCAACAGCATCAACCCATATTGTTATTTATTTATTTTTATTCTTTGGCAACCAGGTAACTCCCCTTGGGCACAAGACCCATTTTTTGGGGGTGGGGGGCAGGGACACAGGAAGGTTTAGTGACTTGCTTAGGGTCTCACAGTATGCAAGTGGAGGCTGTGTGAATTTAAACCCAGATCTGCTGGATGTACAAAGCCCATTTACAACCTGTTGCTCTCTCTGTTAAACACTCTCCAGTTTTCCTTTCCAATACAGCTATGTATCCTGATATGCTTTGACCACCTTTTTGTGTTGCTTGTACATATGTGAAAGAAACACATTGCTTTCAACAGTTAGAGAGAATGCCTAAATGCATCAGGAAATGTGGGCCACGTCACCACGCAATTAGCTGTTTTGGTGTATTACAGGCTACCAAAACAGCTGATTGGTGTCCCCATGGTTATGACTTCTCCACCAGCCTCTCACAGTCCCCAGGAAGCCAATAGAAAGCCGCCACCCACTGTTCAGTGTGCCTTCCAGGTGAAACATTTCACTAAAAACAAAAGCCAATGGGGTGCCCAATCCCCCTGTCAGCATGCCCCCTTCCAGTTTAATTTTCCGATGGGGGAGCCTACTCCGCATCAACATAATGTCCCCCCTCCCAAATTTGTTGTGTGCCAAGGGGTGCCCAATCCCCCTCAGCTCTTGCCACCCCCCCACACTTATATGTGCTGACAGGGATGCCCAATTCCGTTGTCAGCATGCCCTCTTCCTGGTAATTATGCTGACGATAATACTTCTGCCCCAATTTCTTGTGTGCCGAGGGAGGTGCCCAATCCCCTTCAGCTCTTGTTCCCCCCAGCACTTGGTATGTGCCGAGAGGGGTGCCCAATCCCCCGTCGGCTACACCGCTCCAAACACTCAGGTGGCACGCTGGGAGCCCGGCTCAGCGTGCCAAAATTAAATGTCCCTGCAAAAAAGAAAACCTCCCCGTGAGTCTTTTTTTTTTATATATAAACCTGTAAACTAAAAAACTGTCCCTCGTTGATTCCAGTGGTCCTTCCCCCAACCAGCACCCACCCTCTGCGTACCCCACCTCTCCCACCCCATACTTACCTCCGGAGCCTGGCATGACGATCTTCAGTGGACTGGGAACATGTCTGCACTCTTCAAAGCCGACTGCGAACTGAAGAAATGCCAGTAAGCTGTATAATAGCATAAATGTTTTTGTTTTCAACTTTGGTGCATATCTTGCCCATTTTTGGGAATTTTTTCACCAAATTTTCAACATGGGGTTCTTGGGACTCCAACTCATAAACTCAGTCACTGTCATTTTTTTTTCGGTCCCGAAAGGTGATTTTGCAGTCACTGAGCAGAACCACCTTTTGGAACCAATTCACAAAATGACAGTGTCATGGTTCATGAGGTAGGCCCCGAAACCCTATATTGAAAATGTGGTGAAAAATTCTAAAAATGTTTTAGCTTGCGTTGCGCAGTTCCTATGCATGCTTGTAACTTTGAGCATTTTTAATATTTTTACTCCAGATTTTCAACATTTCTATTTTACCACACCTTCTTATGAACAGTAGAGCTGTCATTTTTCACATCTTGCCTGAAATAAGTTTTTGCACATGTAGTGCACAATGGCAAAATCGGTGTGCGAAATCAATGTTCAGGACAGATTAAGAATATCATAGTGACACTTCTCATGAGGTAGGCCCCCAAAAATCCTGTTTTGAAAATTTGGTGAAAGAATTCCCCAAAATGACTGTTTTGCGAGGTGTGTGTTCTGGCAATTCCTATGCTCGTAACTTCAAGCATTTTTAATATTTTCACTCCAGATTTTCAGCATTGCCATTTTACCACACCTCCATATGAACAGTACAACTGTCATTTTTCACATCTCACCTGAAATGTGTTTTTTGCACATGTAGTGCACAGTGATGTGGTCAGTGTGTGAAATCAGTGTTTGGGGTAGATTAAGAAAATCACAGTGACAGTGTTTGTGAGCAGAGGTCTTAAACTGGCTATGTTGAAAATTTGGTGACAAAAGTCCATAAAATGACTGTGTTATGAGCGTGCATTGTGAACACCGCCTAATCATCAACTATAATAAAACTAAGTCCATGATCTTTGCGCATTGCCAAAGCCCACATAGTCAGTCTGCACTCCTAATTAAGAACACACTAGGTGCCCCACTGGAACACGTTACAAACTTCAAATACCTGGGTGTCACATTAGACACCTCCCTCTCCTACCAGAGTCACATCCAACTTCTCACTTCCACTGTCAATACTAGAGTGGGCATCCTCTACAGACTCAAGCACTGCTTACCTGCACAGGCCATGCAACTTGCAGTCACCTCCTCCATCCTCTCCCTAGTTGACTACAGGATTGTTATATACGGCTCTGCAGAACCCACCACGCTTAACGGTATAAACACTGCCTTGAATAAAGCCTGCCGCTTAGTCACAGGCAGTGACAGACTAACCCACACTCATGTATCTTATACTTTGCTGGCTTAACTTCCAACAAAGAATAAAGTACCAAACCTGCATCCTGGCAAAAGATACATCTTCAGCTAGCCCCCATCGGCCTTCTCCCCATAATCAGTGCAGCACCCCGCAGGCGCAATACAAGACTCGCTGCAAGCTCATCATTTCTGGTCCCCCTATGTAGAACATCCCTTGGACAAAGATCCTTCCACTACCGAGCCCCTCTCTGGCTCAATGCGTTACCACCCTCACTCTCCCAGACCCACAGCATCTCACTATTTAAAACAGGTCTTAAGGCTCAACTACTTGAGAGTGCAAAATGTAATTGTGGCTAACATTGCCCACCCAACTTTCTCGCATATCCTCCACACTCTCGACACAGGGTCTCTCTAGACCCCATGAATTAGCAGGAGGAGGGGGAGGGGAGGAGGGGAGGGTGGCCCTACAGGGGGACCTGGAGGCTCTGGAAAGATGGTCTAGAAAGTGGAAGCTGAGGTTCAATGCAGGAAATGCAAGGTACTCTCACCTGGGGGCAGAAACCCAGGCCAAGTGTACAACTGGGGAATGCTACAAGTCTCGATGGCTGAGAGGGACCTGGGGTGGTGGTGATGTCAAGATGAACAACTCTGAGACTTGTAGGAGGGCAGCAGCCAAGGCCAACAGGATGCTGGGATGCATCGCTAGGGGATCACCTCCAGAAGGAGGGAAGTGATACTCCCTCTGTATAACTGTTGGTGAGGCCGCACCTTGAGTACTGCGGCAGTTTTGGAGGCCACACTTAAAGAGGGTCATTAACTCCTGGAGAGGGTCCAGAGAGGAGGCAACCAAAATGATTTGGGGCTTGGGGACAGGACCTATGAGGAGAGGCTCGAAGAGCTAACTATGTACACATTGGAAGAGAGAAAGGACCGGGGGGACATGATAGAGGTCTTCAGGTACATGAAGAGGGTAAATAGGGGAGGAACAGTCAGGGTGCTTCAAAGGAAGGAGGAGGGGGCCACTAGAGGGCATGGGTGGAAGCTGGAGGGAAGATTCAGGGGAGAAAGGAGGTGGTGCTACTTCACTGAGAGGGTGGTGGAGCCATGGAATGCACTGCCTAGGGGGCTGGTGGAGGCAGAGGCAGTGGAGGGATTCAAGAGGGGGTGGGACAGGTACAGGGGAAGGGTTTTGGAAGCAAAATCCAATGCAGCAAGAATATCCGGAACTGAGAAGGGAGAAGCCAGAGAAGGCGAGGGGCACAGCAAGGTCAGCACCCAGGGTGGGGGCTGACCAAACGAGCAGACACGAAAGACCATTAGGCCTATTCTGCTGGCATTTTAGTATGTTAGTATGTTAGCATCATGCAAGTCCCTGTCCTGGGACTCCAAGATTGCTGCCTAAATACCCTCACTGGTATATAAGTTTTAGCCTGGACTGCTCTGTCAGTACTGTTACTGTAAATACTGCCTGTTTTATGTATGTCTTATACTGTATTTTGTTTACCCTCCACCCCCTGTAACCGATGTGGAGCCTTTGCAAAAGTTTGTCACTCAAAGGTTTGTAATTCCAATTGTATTCAATAAATAAATAAATAAATAAAATTAAAAAAAATTCCACGCACCCAAGTAAGTTTACAAATTCGTAATCTTTTCAGTCCAGATTTTCAACATTGGCATTTTTCCACACCTCCTTATGAACAGTACAGCTGTCATTTTTCACACCCTGGCTGAAATGTGTTTTTACACTTCTGGAGCAGAATAGCATGGTCGCTGTGGGAAATCAGTGTTTGGGATAGATTAAGAAAATCACAGTGACACTGTTCAAGAGTGGAGGTCCCAAAATGCCTATGTTGAAACTGCACTGTAAAAAGTCCCAAAACTAATTACATTATGGGTGTGTGTTGCGTAGCTTCTATGCACACTCGTGACTTCACCAGTTTTTTAATATTTTCACTCCAGATTTTCGGCATTGCCATTTTTTACACCTCCTCATGAACAGTACAACTGTCATTTTTCACATCTTGTTCAAAATGTGTTTCCGCACCTGTGGCGCCAAATGGCGCAGTCACTGTTCAAAATCACCTTTCAGCTAACGAACTGATAGTGTCACTGTTCATGCCGTGGGATCACAGAAAGCCCATGTTGAAAACTAGGAGTAAAAATACCAAGAAACGCCCAGGGTGTTAGGCCTTTCGACCATAATGCCCTACCCTGCAGGGACTGACGGGCGTCAGGGGTGTGACTTGGGATTGTCATCAACAGTAATGCTCATGCCATTCCACCCCCACCCTGCAGCCAGTGGCAGGCATCAAGGTGCGCCTTGGACCCTTTGGCCCCAGAGTTCACCCCATTCTCCAATATTGCACCCATTTCAGTGTATTTCCTTATGGAATGAGGTGAGCGTCAAGCCTGAACACTTCAAAGCACACCTCGACACTTGTAAGTGTCTGCAGGGTAGAGTGAGGTGAAATGTCATGACCGTTATGGGCGATGCCAGCACTTGAATCTCTGTTGTACGCATTACTGTATGTCTCCTGTTAGCATTTTTGTATATGTATACCAGGACCTCCTTGTGAATGAGCTTGCTCAATGGAGTTTGTTTTCCTGCAATAAACTTGAAACTTGACCCAAAGGCACACCGCAATGCCTGTCCATCTCTGCAGGGTGGGGGGTGGAGTTGGCATCAGTTCAATACTTCACTGCCATTCCTATACTGCATCTATCTAACTCCTGCACTTCCACTGCTAATGACAGCAAGCAACACTTGGCATTGACAAACGCTTGTTGATAACTGAACTATCACTACTTGTGGTATCCTCAGTACTACACTGTGTTCCCTGTACCTCATCAGCTACTGCTGTTTCTTTTCAAATGTTTAAGCCATTACATTCCACAATTTCAGACACACCATTCCATGCTATTTATTCTAATGGCCTGTAAAGGTATAGCTAATGTCATGGAATGTTCAGGTTGGTAGTATAAAAAATAAGAGCAGCAGCTGCTGAGGACTTAGGAGAGAAATAATCATCACAGTGACAAAGGCAATAAAATGTGAAAATTAATTTGAAAAAGTGGGTCTAAAACACATGAGAATATAGGAAAAATGTAGGTATACAAACTGTTTCCTCTCATGGCAGTAAATGGCCATACTTAAAATTCAGAGTTGAAAAGATTAGTTTGATTTACTGCTAATGGTCTTAATGGCCATACTTTAGACCTCCTAGACAGAATAGTTTTACAAACAAAGGCCTGTGACTAGTGACATCAGAACTTTTTTTGTAACCTGAACATGCATGCAACAGTGAATGATTTGAAACAATCAGTTTTAATACTATCTGAGCACTCAAAATGGCCCCAAAACTGCACTACATTAAATTAAAACCGGATGACCAGATAAGGACCCTGAAAACCAGATTATCCAGTCTACAACTGGACAGGTGGCACCTCTAGCAACTGTGCAGCTCTTGGACATGGTCACAAATCCGCCTGCCATGAATATTGAGCTAAACAAGGAAAGGAAAGGAAAAAAAAAGGAGAAATGATCTTTACCAGCAAAAAATAAAAGTAGTAGTTAGAATAAAATGAAACAGTTTGTGAATGCACTACACACAGACATCTGTTTTATTCATTTCACTAATGCTAAGGCAGCACAGTTAACCCTCTATGAAAAGGACTTGGCTTTAAATTAAATAATAGTTATATTTATGTATTTATTTGTTTGTTTATTTGATACTCTGGTTGAGAATGGGACTGCAGCTTTCCACAGTAGGAATTGCACTAGCCCAGCCGGGCAAGTAACAGAGATTCTGCACTAACCCGTGGCAGTCTGTACTAGTACCCAGGCTAGTAAATGTATGTTAAGCTTGACCACTGCACTAACTCCCCCCCCCCTCCAAAAAAAACACAAAACAAAACTCAGTCCACTCCAAAGGCTGATTCACCTATTTATGAGAGAAATGGAAGGATCTCTGGTGGGAGCCACGGAGGAAAGCTCAGCCTTGTTGTCGGAAACTGGATAGAAACTAATGCAAGAAGTGCACCATTTGCTGGGATGGAATGCAAAATGTGTATAGAAAACTTAGCTCCTCTTTAAAAAATTTTCAGAATTCCAGAGATAACTTAAAGTAAATAGTAATGTAGAAACCTACTGAATGAGATCCTAATATCTGTTTCCCTTTATTATATAGTTATTCTAATGTGATCGTCTTTCTTTGCTTCTCCTCTCAGGTTTTATTTTACCATGGCTGAACCTTTTCATTCATCTTCCTTTGTGCTTGGCCTTTCTCATTTGTTTATCTATGCACCTGTTTTTATATACTATTAGTGTTCCTGCCCTATCAACAGAAAGGAGTAAAAGGGTTTTGTTGAAACATTTCTGCTTGTGTGACAAGAGTTTCATTTCTTGATTAACATGTTTTTGTGGATGCCACAGAGCCAGTTTTGATCTGTTTAGCACCACCTGGCACCTGGTTGTCCCCCTCAGCTTGCTGTCAATACTCTGTTGGCTCCCTGATTGACTCTATACTCATAAACAAGACCCCTTCAGCGCTCACAACATTGCTGGTATCTCAGACCTCCTCCTATAGACTGCGATCAGTAGATAAATCCCTGTTGAATGTACCTATATGTAAAACATCAAAAGGCTCTGTTGCCTTCAATCACTCTCCTCCTAAGCTTTGGAACTCTCTCCCTCAAGCACTTCGAATATCTGGATCCCATGACAGCTTCAAATAGGAGCTGTGCCTCCTTCAGCTTGACGCTTTGCCAGTCATCAGTTTGCACATATTTGCCTCCCTGATTTAGGAGTCAGGATTGTGCCACTCTAATAATTCTGTAACCAGCCTCTCTCAGCCAAGTGAATGACAGAATGAAGAGAACTTTCTTCAGCAGTGCCCACGAGTGCCCCCCCAACACAGCCACTGCATGCTGTGCTTGCCTGACATACGTACCATGCAGTGATGGACTGCCACCCATCTGGAATCCTCCACCAGGCACACCCTCCATGGTGATGCAGCACATGGTGGCTGCCACCAATTCCTCCTGTGCCGTGAGCTGTGGTGCATCAGCAGGCCTCCCTCCTGTGGCATTCCAGGCCACATGGATGGCCGCCACCTTCTCCTTAATGCATCGCTTATCAGTGCCCACCTTCTTGTGGCACTCCTGCACTGACTGCTGGTGGCTGCCCTGCTGGTTCACGCATGCCGCCACCTCCTCCCAGGCCCCAGCCCTGGCCTGTGGTGTGCCTGTGGCACCACTCAACAGCAGCTCCCTGTCAAGGTAGGCCTCAAACAGGGCCTCTGTTTCTGCTTTTGTGAAGTTGGGCCTGTGCTTGCGAGCAGGCCCACGCTCCTCACCCTTCTCACGTTCTGACATGTCGCTACCTGTGGACATGGACAGCACAGTGTGTCAGTGTCAGCAGCACCCTATTCCATCCCCCCCCTGCTGTGCTGGCTGGGCTCAGTGTGCTTCAGCAACATGCGCAACTTACCTCAAAAGGTTGCAATACTGGTCCATGGCCTGTGCCAGTCCATGGCGCTTTTATGGTGCAACGCATGCAAATGAGCTTTGACGCAACGGTAATGACATGCTAATTTCCCCAGTGCACCATGCATTGGCTGATGAGCTCATTTGCATGTGGCAGCTGAATATCGCGTATTTGCTCCATGCGCAGTGAAATTGCTCCGGAGCAAGTCGTGGCGCAATGCGCATGCATGCGCGGTGTGTAGGACTGCAGTGTGCATGCACCGGACAGTGTGCAGTTGCCTATTGCTCACTGTGCACACACTGTGTAATAGGGACCATGGCACACTGTACACCATGCCTGCTATTGCACACGTGCGCACTGTGCGGCAGCTGACCACTGACCCTGCTGCAAACTCTGCCCCTGGGTGACCCCCATACCCATGACCCCCACCTAGCCACATCCATGCCATGCTTCTCTGTGACTGCTTAATGGCAGACACAGTGCATGTCCCCTCGTCCCATGCATCTGGTGCATGTAGTGGCCACGTGTGCATCCTGCTGCATTTTGCACCATGGCTCATACCAGAGACATGGTGCAGCAGAGAATGGGATGGGCAACAAACTGGATGCAGGTCAAGCTTGCCAACCTCGTGGCCTGTGTCCAGCCCCATGCAGCCCAGCTGTTTGGGCAGGCGCCACTGCAGCAGCCCTGGGTGGCTGTGTGGCAGGCAATTGCTGCCTCACTGG
Source organism: Neoceratodus forsteri (assembly GCA_016271365.2). Lineage (NCBI taxonomy): Eukaryota > Metazoa > Chordata > Ceratodontiformes > Ceratodontidae > Neoceratodus > Neoceratodus forsteri. The sequence continues at coordinate 1,107,424,948 of CM057456.1, read as the reverse complement.
GCCAGCACACAGGGATGGCCAGGACCGACGAGCAGTGTCACCACAGATATGGGGACCTGGTGTGGAGAGACCCAGAGCACCTCAGGAGGCTGGAGGCATGCATCAGGCATGGGGCTGTGCCACAGCCTGGTGAGCAGGCCCATCATGCATGTGTGCCCTGGTGCTGTACTGTGGTGTTGGCTAGCTGGCATGTCCTGCAGGGTGGAGTACTACCATTGTGCGCATTATGGGGTGGCATCACCCTCCGCCACTTGTGTTGTGCTGCCACTCTATGGGATGTGTCAGGCAGGGGCTCACCCTGTGCACAGGGGTGAGGGTGGTGGGCTGCTGCTGTGGTTGGTTACTGATGTGTACCTGTTTCTGTTCCATTCCTAGAACCTGAGGACAGACAACAGGCGGTGCTGGCAGGATGCCAGATGGCAGCAGCCCAGGGTGGAGGAGCGGATCCAGCACCAGTGGAGCCACAGAGGGCAGGTAGGCACTGACATTGTTCTGTGCACCATCATTGGGGGTGGCGGGGCATGGGTGCGGGCACGGCTGCCTTTGTCGTGTGCCATGACAGCTGCCTGTGTCGCACTGTGCGTGGTGCAACCATTGGACTTGTGTGCCAGCTGCTGGTGGGGTGGGTGTGCACACGGCCACCACTGATGTTGCTGTGGTGCTGCCGGGGCACTGTGCCATGTGACTGCCATAGTGCAGTCGGATGGCCACTGTGCGGCGGGGACCACCGCTGTGCTCTGATGTGGTGTGCGGTGTGTCGCCTTGCTGGCAGGTGTTGGCCCACGCCCCTGTGGGTAGTCTGTATGGGCCCTCCAGGGGTGTGTGTGTTCCCCCTGCCTGGTATGTGCTGTGGTTGGGCCTGGTTTCTTGGGACATTGCACTGATCACCTGTCCTGTCGCTTGTCTGAGGTGTCCGCTGATGGTGCAGGAGGCCCCTGTACTGCCAGCTCCTGAGGCAGCTAATACTAATTCATTTATTTATTTTTATTTCGTTTTTGTTGACAGGGTAAGTGCACTAGACAAATTCTGCCTATTTTCAGGCACTACCCGGGGGAGGGGGATACAGATGAATGCCAACTGACCTAGAACCAGATTAAGTTGTTTGTGCTATTTTTAGTGAATGAGGAAAATTTGGCCAGGACACCGGGGAAATTCCCCTACTCGTTAGAGGGGGAACCTCTGTCCAAGATGGGGACGCACCTTGCCTTCTGAGGAGGAGCTATGGAGGTGGGAGATTTGGTCTCTGCTCCTACCTCTGAACAAATGGAGACCACGATGCCAACAACTGATATTTTGCCTGTTGCTGTTCCTACTCAACTTTAAGTTCTGCTGCTCATACTAAGGCTGCTATACCTAGCCCTCTGCTTACTTCTTATGGAACTGACTTGCTGACTTGCGTGCCTACAGTCGACTTACTGGAAGATTTTACTTCATCTGATTCTGAAAACCACTGTTTGACAGCACAAGAGATCCAGGAGCATTTTGCAACAGCGGAGTGCTGTTTTGCTAGTGCAAAACTGAAAATGCACAGAGATATGCAACGCCTGAGAGCCGACAGCACAGATGCATCTTCCACTTGGGTGGAAGTTCTTGAAGATTTACCTGACTTGCCTCCTTTACTGCCTGTTGCTGTGACAGGCTCTGACCCGACCAGTGCGTTGGGAGCTGAAGCCCTACTGCCTGCTCTCCTGCCGCCTGCAGTACAAACGGATTTGGTTTCCTTTTCACAACCTGCTTCCATTATATCACAGAGTTCCTCACATGTACATGACTTATCTACAGTAAATGCTCCCCTGCCACCTGCAGTACAGATTCATTTTCCTTTTCACTACCTGCTTCTATTTCATCGCAGAGGTCCCTACATGTACAAGAATCATCTACAGTAAATATTAATAAAGAACCTACCTGGACTGTTGAATCGGCACTGAGAGGTGCTGGCTGGGTCAAGGGTACTGTCCCAGGAAGTTGGAAGTCTGGTCCGTCTCCAATTCGGTCCCCCCACCCTGAAGATTTTCCAGAGTTACAGAGCAAGATAGGTGCTCAAAGTCACTACTGACCCCTTGTGTCTCCCTCATGAACCGGAGCTTACCCAGAACCCTGTGTTGGATTATCTGAAGGGTTCTCCACCTCAGACTCCTCTTTCTACTACTTCTATAGAGGCTCTGGCTCCCCCACCACCACAGCCCCCCAAAATATCGGGACCAAGCCATTCATATTCTTCTTTCTTTAAATTTCCAATCCAGGCTGCTAAGAGACACAACGCTGTTCACTTGGCATACCGGGGTTACCTGAGCCACCTGATCGGGTCTATGTGGCACGTACGCTTCTAAAGGATTCTTTAAAATTCTTTTCCCATGAAATATATGCGTTAATTCATATCTCTGGTGAAACCACGTTTGACATTAGTTTCCAAACATCTAGGGGACTGGAGCATTTTTGGTCAAAGTATAATTCTCTGCGGACTACTGCATTATGGACCCCATTTCAGGCTATTCCTCTTTCTAAACCTACTTTTAAGACGATCACTATTCTGTTTTGTAATGAGGGAGTTGAGGTGGAGGATGTTGTGTATTGGCTGAAACAGCGTTGTGATGTCCAGGGACAGCCTGAAGCCATTTTGGATACCAAGAACATTTGGACTGGGGGCTGGAAGTTTAAAGTCTTGTTACAATCTAATGATTCTGGGGTTGTACATCTGCCTAACTCTTTTTTTCATAGGCCGAGATAGGGGGGTCTTGTTCTACCCGGGTCAGCCGAAGGCTTGCTATCGGTGTGGTGACCCTGCACATCTTAGTAATGTATGTGATAAAATGAAATGCAACATTTGTGGGGAATTGGGCCACATAGGGGCACACTGTTTGAATGAATGTAGATGTAACCCATGTGACGAACAGGGGAACACCTTTCAGAATTGTAAATGGGCTGCACATAACCAGGAATTTTATGATGGTGGAGGGGACCAGCGCTTTATTATTACACAGGACCAGAAGGCCCGTCTCCTGACCACCTGGGCTGTACCTCCCACTAGGGCAGCCCAGCCCTTACTGCAGGCTTCAGTGCCTGTTGTATCCTCTGAGGTCGTACCTCAGATGGTTTCCTTCACGGATGACCCCTTGCCTGAGATTTCTCCTGTCCCTGATCCTGCCCAGTCTAATTTTCCTGTTCAGGACCCAGTCCCAGGTCCAAGTACTATGCCCCCCCCCCGAGTGCTTACAAATGTTATACGTAGAAGGTCACTGAGAAATAACCCTCAGGTTGCACCATCTCCTGTGAGTAATCCGGAACCCCCCCCCCACCAGTGCCCTTATCTAATTCTTTTGAACTTCTTCAACCCCTTTTTGATGACGCTGGAGGTGAGTCGGACTCTTCCTCCATAGCTTCTTCTCTCCCTGATGGTACCACTGACCCTGAATTGCAACTTGGCACTGGCCTTTCTCAGAAGTGAAAGGCCAGAGTAAAACTTAAAGGGAAGAAGGTGGTTGGGAAAAGGAAATTGTAAAAGTATTTTTGTCTGTTTTCCTTTTTTTTTTTGTTGCTATGTTTCACTTTGTTTGCCATACTATTAATGTAAACAGTATAAGCGTATGGCTAAAAGGAGATTGATTTTTTCCTTTCTCTGCTTTTGCCTTTGGGTTTAATTTTATTACAGGATACAAGACTTCATACTACATGAGATCCAACAAGCACAACAGGACTGGTTACTGGGTCCTTCTTTTTGGTCGATTGGTCAGGATTCTGTTCGGGACTGGGAATATTAATTAATATCCCAGACTTCCATTTGCTAAAATTGTTTGATGTAGCCCCTGGTAGGGCGCTTATTATAGATTTTGTCATTGGGTCCTGTCCTTACCGGGTGATAAACATTTATGTCCCTCAAATCAAAACTGAACGCATAGCTTTATTTACTTTGCTTCGTCCTTATTTGCATACTTCCTTTCAGGTATTGTTTGCTAGTGACTTTAGTTGTGGCCTGAGTCTTCAGGATAAGAGCTCCTTTGCTGCTACAAAGAAACTGTTTTGTGATTCCCACGAATTGGGTAAATTGGTTCGAGTCGCCCACTTAACGGACTCTTATCTCTCCTTTACTACACAACACACCCCTACCTTCCAAAAGGGTAAACTAGCCACGCGTATTGATTATGTGTTTTCCTCTCCTGCAGTACCAATTATTTCTGCCAAAGTTCAAGTGGTTGAGTTTTCTGATCATAAGCTGCTTTTTGTTGGTTTTGGTTCTGTTGTCTCTTCCCGTAAAGGTCCAGGTATTTGGAAATTCAACACATCTTTGTTGCAGATTCCGATGTTTATGCAGTCCCTCCTGTCCTTCATACAAGCCCGTAAATCTGTTTTTATTTGTTATGAAGATCCTGTTCAGTGGTGGTTAGACACAAAACATGATCTGGTCACTTTTTTAAAAACTTACAGTCATTTAAAATGTAGGAGGGAATACCTAGACTAGTTGCAGAAAAGAGTACATTTTCAGTCACTGTTAACCATAGCATACCCGACGGGGCAAGACCTTACTCAATAAATAAAAGTCCTACAGAATGATATGTTGACTTTCCAATTATGGCAATCACAACAACTTTATTACCAACATAAATTCTGTACTGTTGGAACACGTGATGTTATTTGTCCTTTTGAATATAATTCCGTCAGTCCGCCCGAAAAAATATGACGTGTCTTCTAAATTCAGAAGGGACCTTATGTTCCTCACAAACTGAGATTTGTCATATTGTATCGAAGTATACTTTAGCCCTTTTTTCTCCCCTCCCTGCTGTGGCTGGTAACAGTGCGACTTTGTATAGTGGCCTTGATATCCCAGCTTCCTTACAGCTATGTCAGGACCAGGCTTTTTCTCCTATCACGGAGCAGGATTTGACACTGTCTATTTCTTCATTACCTGTACAGAGAACCCCTGGTCCGGATGGTCTCCCTGCTGGCTTCTATAAGGTGCTGGGTGACCATTTGGCCCCAGAACTTACATCTGTGTTTAATTCTCTGTTAACATGTGAATCTCTCCCTTTGGAATTTACTAAGGGTACTTTGATTTACATTTATAAACAGAAAGGTGATATCCATTCTCTAGAGAATTGGCGACCTTTATGTATGTTGAACACCGACTTTAAGCTCTTAAAACGAAAATTATTGTGAAGCGTTTGGTGAGGATAGCGGAGGTGGTTTTGCATCCCGCCCAATCCTGTTCTGTGCCTCAAAGGAGAATTTCTGATCATTTGATCCTCTTACGAGAATTATTTTCTCATGGCTATGCAGGTCTGGCTTCGGGACTTGTTGTCTTCATAGATCAGAAGGCTGCTTTTGATTCTGTTAGGCATGATTTTTTAAGGGAAGCACTTCGTTTTCTGCATGTACCTGATGTTATGGTACGCTAGATTTGTGCTTTCTATAGAACGGCTACTGTTGTGCCTGTAGTGAATGGTTGGATAGGACCCATGATCCCCATAAAAAGGGGGGTCCGTCAGGGCTGTCCTTTAAGCCCATTGTTATATGTATTTTTTCTTGATGTTTTGCTCTGTCGGCTGAATGCTAATTCTCAGATTCAGTCTATTTCTAGTTGTGTCTTATGCTTGCCTTATAAGGCAATCACATATGCAGATGATGTTTGTTTTCTTGTAGCTGATGCAGCCTCAGTGGTTCATTCTCTCCATGAGTGCTCTATTTTTGGAAACTTCTCTGGTGCTGTTTTAAATTACACTAAAAGTTTGGTTATTCAGGTCGGTTCAGTAACCTCCCCCTCGGACCGTATTGGCCCGTTACGTTTAGTTGAGGGCCCTATTAGCATTTTGGGAATTTTTTTTGGGACACAGGACTCAGATTTGTTTAACTGGAATGTTAAACTGCAACAAGGTAAACTTCAGGTGGCCTCCTGGAACCAGGGGCAGATAGGAAAAAAAAACATGTTTTCTTAATTAAAAACTATTTGATCTCTACTTTCCTTTTTCTGAATTATGTATTCCCTATTCCACAACAGCTAGAAACTGCTGTCTTTAGCCTGTTTTTTCAGGCTCTTTGGGGTAGTAGGTTAAACCCGATAAAGCAGAATATCACTTATTTACCTATCCCTGAGGGTGGCGTTTGTATGGTTAATCCTTTGTTATTTTTTTCTTGTATTTTTTTCACTGCAAACCTTAGGCCTTTATTGATTCATGCCCAAAGGGGGTGGGAACCTTGGTTTTATGACTCTTGCAGGATTTGGTTTCATCAATGGGAAACTAATTCCTTAACTGTGTTAAGACAAATTGTTGGTATACCAACTTACGTAAAACATATGTTTTTACATCTCAAACAATGGAAGGTGTCTGTTCAGATGTTATTAAATCATTCACATAAAGTTTTATATAAGAAATTACTCCTGACGGTTTGTGCTGTATCAGTACCCTTCGATAAGTGTCCTGGTCAACACCTCCTTTCCTTTTGTTATTGTGGAAATGTAAGAGGTTCCAGCTAAATGTGGATTTTCATTGGCTTTCATGCCATGAAAAGATTAATGTAAAATCAAATCATAAACATAAGCAGTCCCAAGATAGAATGTGTTCTCACTTATTATGTATTACAGAACTTGAAACTATCCCTCATTTATTTTTTGACTGTTCCTTTATCAAAAATTGGTGGTCCTTTTTGGCACAGGCATGGGATACCCCCTTGCTTCAGTTGGTTACTTATTTGAATCTTGTATACGGGTTTTTCTCCCAGTGGTCAAAATGGCACCAGGACACTTTAAACCTTGTTTTTGTCTGCATTAAATGGAATATTTGGATGGTGTGTTGCATGTTTTCTTTACAGCAAAAGGACTGCTCCTATTTGGAGCTTAAAAAAAAGATTGTACAAGATTTAAAAGAAATTTATGAGCATGAACATACTCTATACTCAGATATGACACTTTTGGAACTTTGGAAAGCTCTTCCTTGGATCACTGACTCTGATTTTGCAGTTACCTGAATGATTGTTTAATACTTATCCTGTTTTACCTTTGTTTTGTATTATGCTTTGTGTACTATTGTACGATTTTTGTCTCAATAAAACTTTCCCCTTCTCTTTTCGATAAGTGCTATAGGATCTTTAACATCCACCTGAACTACCAACAATCCAGGCAGATGGGACCTCGGTTTAATGTCTCATCTAAAAGACGGCACCTCAGAAGTGCAGCACCCCTCTCATGCTGCACTACAGTGTCAGTACTGGGATATTAACCCAAGTGCCAGATGTGGGAACTGAACCCACAGCCCTCTGATCTCCCGGCCTCAGAGGCAAGTGTGCTACCTACTGAGCCACTGACTCTGACCACCTCTACAATGACCACATCTACAATGATGGAGACAGTGTTTCAGGTCCGCAGACTGCTCCTGGTGGACAGGAGGTGGCAACATCAGCAGGGGGTGACAGGCTGTGGCCACCACTAATCAGGTCTTGGGTTCCCCTGTTTCTCAAGCCATACCTTCCCCTCTAGTCCCTCATCCCACTGTACAGTCCCTGTTCCCTATCCCCTTCCCTTGCTATACCTACCCTTTCCCAGCCCCTGGTTATAGTACATAGTCTCAGACAAAATACATTTTTCTGACTTACCTGCCTGAGTTTGTGTCTGCTTTGCAGGTGGCGTGAGGAGCCATGCTGCAGTGGCCCAGCGCCTGACCATGTGGTGTGCATGTGTTGGGGTGCATGTTGTGCTTCTGTGGATCACTGCTGTGTGCTTCAGTGTGTGCCATGGTGGTGGTGGTGGCCTTCCTCATGGTAGATGGCTGTGCCTTGGGGCGCCCTTGGGGTGGCTATCAGGGTTGTGTGAAGGGTGTATCTGCTTGGCTGCATGGTCCTGGGTGTAGCCTGCCCTGGTCTGGATGTGCAGGGGGGCATGGCCTGCTGCCTGCGGGGGCCCCCTTGGTGGCCCTCCATCCCCCATTGGCACCCCCTGTTGCCTACTGTCTATGCCACTGTTGTGTTCTGGGGTGGGGGTCTGAGTGCCTCTGTGCACCCTGCTGTGCCCAACTGGTGGTGGCCTCCTGTGGCCTGTCACTCTGCTTCCCTGGCTCTGTCTCTGGGTCTCCTCTCTGTGCCATGCCCCCTCTGTTGCTCTGTTGCTCTGCTCCCACGGTTGCCCTGGGGCTTCTGTGTCTGCCCATGGTGCACCTGTGGTTGTGCCATGCCACCATGGCTGTACCATGTTGCATCACCCAGTGCGCTTGGCACATCCACGGTTGTGCCATGGCGCAACTGTACCATATTCAGCCAGGTTGCACTGGCACAGTGTGGCCAGCGCAACCTCTGAATATGGCTCCTGTTGCACCCACAGTGCATCGGATTTGTGCTGCGTGGACTTGCGCCAGCCTTTGGTGCATTTCTGAATATCTGGACCACAGTGCAAAATTAGGCTTCAAGCAGGCACAATATTTTTTAATGTGCAATTGTTATACTTCTGTGTATAAAAATTGTTGTGCAGTCATGAAATGTCATTGAAATAGTACTCACAAATGTGGTTAGTTTGTTTTCTTTATAAACAAATTGTCTTAAAATTATTTTTAAAACTCTGTCACTAGTGCAGCTATATATTACTGAAAGAACAGAAAGAAACTCAATGACTTGGGCTATGCAGTTTGGATTTTCTGGTTCTTCCAGGTCAGGGCAGGTTGAGCAAATCAGGACTGAAACCAAAAGTGTAATATATACTGTAGTAATAATTAGTTGAGCAATCATTAAAAAACACAAGACTAATGTTACACAGCAGGTCTGGGTCTGCTGCATTGAAAAGGCTGGTGTGAACCAGTGACATCATTTCTTCCTCCATCTGTTCTATCCCACCCCAGTCCACTGGTACAGTCTCACACAAGTGTAATATTGGCCTTGTCAGTGCAGCAGATGTTTGTCCTGTAAGGGAGGAATGGAAGAGGTGCATAGATAGATACAAGCAGTACTGTCTGTATTTAACTTTTTTCAGAGCCGGCCCGGTGGCACGGAGGGCTGAGGCACTGGTCACCTTACCTCGTGCTACGCCGGTGACCCGTGTTCAGGAACGAGCACAGACCGCCGGGGGTCGGCAGGGGAAGAGAGGGGTTGAGCGTCCGAGGACTGCTCTCCTTCTCCGGGGAGGGGGGACACCAGTGATTCGGTGCTCAACTGGCCCCTGGCAGAAGCTATGGGGCTGGCACACCAAAAGCTACAATGTGGGGGTAGACCAGGCAGACATTCTGAGGAGCACGTACGGGAGCGTGCGTGCTCTCTCCTTGGGTGTCATTGCATGCCTTGTCTAGGGGATCCAAAAAACAGGAGGAAAATGGGTGCTGGTGAGGCACAGTGATGGTCGGTCCCCACAGGTGCCACCCCTGTGATGGGCAGTAATCCTTCCAGCACCGGATCAGAGCTAGGCGGGTTGAGGGGATCCCCGCTGCCCCACCACTGGGGTAAGCCATGGGGCAGCTGGAAGGGTAGGCTGTGAGCAGGGAATGGGGCTGGGGGAAGCTGATGAGATGTATAGCCGCCAGGGACCAGGTGGATAAAGAAATTAACAACAAAAAAAAAACCTTTTTTCAAAATCAGTGAAGGGCACCTAGCTGCCAGTATGTGTTATATCTTTTCAGTGACAGATAGAAAAGGAAGAATGACAGTAAAGTGGTCTGGATTATGCAGTAACAGCAACAGAATTATGATGAAGAAATGAGAAGAGGAGTCACACAGGGACAATTTACAGCAGGAAGAGTCATAGTGGTCTGGGGCATCAAGTGACAGCAACAGAATTATGACAGAAATGTGAAAAGGAGTCAAATAGGGACAATTTATGACTGGAGTGGTAGATTCTTAAATTTTGTAGAGGGATTAGTTCCCCCTTGCAATACTTAGCAGTTTGACATCACAATATTTTTTATCTTACCACTTAGGTGACCATATGCGGTAGATGCGGTAGATAGTACTGTCCTCTTCCCATGTCTTGTTTTCCTGTTCCTGTCATATATGTATTTCTAGATTTTTCTCTCACCTCTCTCGGAGCTTCTGTGATAATTGAGTGTGTGTATCCCTTTGTTAAAAATCTATACAGTATGTATATCTTCTGATACTCTACCAAATTCTTCTGCTTCACTGCAAATTCCTTCGGCCCTAATCATTTGTGCCTTAGGTACGCTGTGTTTAAGCTGAGGACTGTGGTAACTGCTGTAATGAAGTGTAGAGTTTCTATCCATTTGTTTCCTGTAGAGTTTTGTTTGTAACCCTGTGTGTCCCTTGTATATTAACATGTCTATAAAGGGAATCTTCTGTCTATCCACCATCATTGTGAATTGGATGTTTGGGTTCCTGGTGTTGAGGTAATCAGCGAACCTGTTTACTTCAGTTTCATTTCCTACCCCTCTCAAAAATATATAGCTGATAAGACACTTCCAGAATAAAATATATTCTGAAAATTGGTTTTCGTATGGGTTCAGTACATGTTTCTTTTCAAACCCCCACATATGGAGGTTCGCGTACGATGGGGCCACGGTGCTCCCCATTGATGATCCCTTCACCTGTAGGGAACATTTCTCCCCAAACTGGGAGTAATTTTTAATCAGGTTTTCGTATGGGTTCAGTACATGTTTCTTTTCAAACTCCCATATATTTTGTGTTAGTCGGGGGGGGCAAAGCGTTGCAAGTGTGGTGATCAGTACTGTCCCACTGCCTTTAATTCCATCCTGGGACAGCACAATGGATCGCTCCACTAGAGAACAAGCTTGTTTTCACCAGCCACCAATGAGGGCAGTCTTATTGAAACACATGTCATGCATCACGCATGATGTCATCACCCCCCCGACAAATTCGGAATTTAAGCTGAGTCAGAGCAGGCGGCTGTGGCTCCCATTCCTAGGGAGACGTGCAGCAATGCCTGAGTCTGAGCATCCTAGGTAAGAATACAAGTTGTTCTTGTTGATAATAATGTTTAAGCTGATTTTGGAAGCATCCCTTACCCAAGAAGACTGCTATATTAACAGTAGATTAGCATGCAGATGACCTTCTGACTGCAAAAATAGAGTTCCTTAGTAGTATTGTACCAGTCAGTTAGTTTAGCCTTCAGTTTAGCAGTCATTTTGAGCTATTGCTAATGTTAAATACTACTAACATGTTTACTGTTTTTAGTATTTAGCCTTCAATTTAGCAGTCATTCTAACCCGATGCTAATGTTAAATACTGTAAACATGTTTACTGTTAACAATCATTAGCAATCAGAAGCAGTATAAAGATTTCACAGAACAATAGTAGCAGTGCATGTACGCAACTGAAAATAAATACAAATAGTTACTGAAGATCGTAACATATGACTCCATAAAATCCTCAACTGGACTGTAAAACACACATAGTTTTGCAAGAACCTTGTTTTCATTAAGCAAACAACTTATTGATACCCGTGTTTACAGACTTTCACAGAGCTGGAAAATATCTAGCATATTCCATGAGCTCCTGTGCAGAACACAGCTGAATCAGTAACAGTTGCTGAAATGATTGTTTATAAACATTTTTTTCAAATTACTTTTTTTTTGCAATGGTTAAGAATAATTCAGAATAGTTCAGAGCAGATAACCAGCATATATATATATTTTTTATCTTTAAATGATTAATGCAAACATTATAATAAGATTGAACCCACCGGCCCACTGGTGCAGAGGCATGGTGATCATCTGTGTCACTGATGACCTGGGTTCGGGAACGGACCAGGGATATCAGAGGGCTGGCCCGGCGAAGAATGACTCAGCATCCTCAGGACAGCTCTCCTTCTCTGGGTTGCGGGTTGGTGGCATGACTGGCACTTGCTGTCCTTTGGTGGAGGCTAGGAGGGTGGCTGCAGTGGGCTCTGACATAGTTCAGAGGGCCGGGACAGACGTCGATGTCAGCCTGTGATGTCATCTCATGTCTTGCCCCCTCGGAGATCATAGCAGCAACAATGGTGCGCCAACTAAATGAAGTCACCCAGACCTTGTTGCATGCCTCTGACCCTCACCGCCAATACCGCTTAAGGCCTGCCAGGAAGCCGGTGGCCCCACCCTGGGGGGTAAGCTGGGGTGTTGGAAACCTCCCCTTCTGCATGGTACCATAGTAGCAGTTCTGTTGGAGAGTGCCACCCCGGGGGGGGGGAGGCTGCGGTGCTCGGGTGGAAAGGGGAGCTGGTGGGATGCTTGATGGGGGTGGGGTAGTGGTAGGGTGGTGGGACAACCTATGTGGGTCAGGTAGGACCCCTCCAAAACAAATTATAAGATTGAACTACTTTACAAAGTTTAACAATGCAGGCCAACATGCCAGTGCAGTGGTAGTGACTGCTTGCAACACTGACGATATGAGTCTGGTAGTGAACTCAGGCCATTGGAAGACTGGGCAAGGGGGTGTGGAGAAGGATGAGCATCCCAAAGACTGCTCTCTTTCTCTGGAGTGCAGCAGGCACTGGCACCTGGTAGACACTGACCCCTGGTAACGGATACATGAATAGCAAGTCTCTACAACTTGTTATCACAGAACTGATACTGGAACACTGTGGCCAAGCTTCAAGACAGGGTGACATCACTGGAAACAGTTCTGCTGCAGACAGAGGAAGGGCTGGGGACTTCCCTAAGTCACAGTCAGGCTCTGAAGAAGCTGATCTGGGGGGGGGCAGCCTGCTGGCACAGCAGAAAGGCATCCTGGGTTCAGGAACAGACACAGGTGTCAGAGGGCTGGCTAGGTGGAGAAGGATTGAGAATCCAAGGGACAGCTCTCCTTCTTCAGCAGGAGGGAAGGCTAGTGTCCAGCACAACAAAGACACTTGGCAGAAGCAAACCTGCAACATTATAATGAGATTAAACTATTTTACAAAGTTTAACAATGTGGGCCAGCACACCAGTGCAGTGGTAGCGATAGCTTGTAACACTGATGATATGGGTTCAGTAGTGAATTCAGGCCATTGGAGGACTGGGCAGGGGGGGTGTAGAGAAGGATAAGCATCCTAAAGACTGCTTTCCTTCTCTGGAGTGCAGCAGGCACTGGCATCCGGTAGAAACTGACCCCTGGTAATGGATACCCGACTAGCAGCTGTCTACAACTTAACATTGCAGAACTGATACGGGGAACATTGTAGTGGAGTTTCAAGGCAGGGTGATGTCACTGGAGACAGTTCAGCTGCAGATGGAGGCTGAGTCAGGGACCTTCATAGGTCAGTGTCAGGCACTGAAAAAGCTGGTCCAGGGTGCTGGTTCGCCGGCGCAGTGGAAAGGCATTGGCATGCAATGCCAACATCCCAGCTATGGGAACAGACTCAGATATCAGACAGCCAGCTGGGTGAAGAAGGACTGAGCATCCAAGAGACTGCTCTCCTCCAGGGAAAGGGGGGGGTTAGTGTCCAGCACAATAGAGACCCCTGATGGAGGCAAACATACAATATTATAATAAGGCAGAGGGATCTACTGCAACTGGTGCCTAGATGTCTGGGAAGTGGACCAGACTTTGAGCTTGTCCCATGGATGTCATTACACATCCCTCCACGGGAGTACTGCAGCAGCAAACATCTGGCCCCCAGGCATGACGCCCCTGCTCTGCTGCTGTTCCCACTGCTCTTTCTTGCCCACTGGGGAGTCCCACTTCCATGGTCCCACCCTGGTGGGGGTGCTCTTTCTTGTCCATTGGGAAGGGGTGCTCACCTGGCACCCTGACCAGGGGGATAAGATATGACATAATGGGATGGTGCGGAGTGGGGGCTAAGCTCCCATGGCAGGGATTTGGAGCCTGGGCCAAAACAAAAGCTGGTCCAGGCAACAGAGGTGAAGCTGAATGTCATCTCCATTGCACTGCCAGCCGTGGTCACCTAGATGGTCACTTAGGTGGCAGTAATGCAGCAGAAGCAGTGACCTACCCTCTGGTATGCTGACTCTTAATGATCAGGGCTCACTTCCGAACCTGAGTCACTGGCATTATGAGTGGTAGCACTACTGCTGTGCCAGTGGGCTGGTCCTGAGACCATTTTTATAATTTCTTTTGTTGTAGTAGGTTCATATATCTGGCAGCGGCATTCCTCTTTTCTCCTCCCATGACAGAGAAGCCCTCGGGGCGGGGGGCAGTAGAAAGTAAAAAAAGGTAGCATGCATTATCAACTTTGCTCTGCAAAGTAAGCATTTACACTTTTGGGGCATTGCAAAAGTGAAAGGTGCAGGTATCCGGTGAAAAGAGCGAACGCAAAACAGCGAGGAAACAAGAGTGCTTCAAAAATAATGAATTTCATTTTGACGACCTTGTGTTAATAGCACCTGTTTGTTTGAGCTATGATAGTGTCATTTAGAGCTATAGGGAGTACAGGTAGAGAGCAATGTAGTCATCAGTGTCTGGGGAAAGCCGTGCTGGCTCTGTAGCCTAGAGATTAGAGTCATCAGCTTTGTAAAGGGTTGCTGCACCCAGATCTGGGTTCAGATCTCAACGTTACTGATTTTTCTGTCTTGCACCCACCCTCCCTCCACATTCCCCCGCAGCTCCCTCCAGAGTAACTCCTCCATCCACAACCCAATGCTAACTCCCCTGACCACCTTCTTCCTCCAGCCCCATCATCCCACAGTTTTTGCAGCACCATCAGTTCCTCCATAGTCCCCTCCAACACCCTCAATGTCTCCAGAGTCTCCCACCCTGTATACCACCTGAACACCGTATCAACAGTGATACCAACCAAGAGAGGTTTGCACAAGGCACTTGGTCAGGGCCCTGGAAGGGGAATTCAGTAGCAGGAGGGAAGTCAGACGGGTAGTTCTGGCTACTGAGAGAGTGGTCAGCTAGAGGGATGTTTTCTGGATCCCTCCCCCAAGTTCACCCAGAAGCAGGTAAGTGCTACCTTTAATTACTGCCTTTTCTAAACTGGGGTGAACTGTATTGTGAGGATTTCTTCCACAGGCCCTACTTATACTGCTTTTGTTGATCCTCAAACCATTCTGCTCATACAAGGGGTAACCCTTTACAGGTCTTACAGACATGCCTTACCTAGAGTCTGATTTGGGTGTACTGGGGTTATGTGTAATTTATTTTTAAGGTCCTAAGGAACTCAAGGTTCATCATGTCCCTGTAACCATCACTTCTGGGATGAATAAATATGATGTGAAAATGTGTATTTTAAGGCCTTCCTAGGCAAGGCAATTTTATTTCTAAGGCATCCAATCCCAGAGGCTCTGGGCACCATACATAAGAAAAAATACATAAAATACAAAACACAAGTATAAGAGCAGCAGGGAAGTTAAAATCAATGCTCTACAAATTGAATTATGAAAAAAAATAGCTATAATATAGTAAAAGATAAGACAGCTTATTCTGTGAAAGCCCAGCTGAAGAGGTGGGCCTTAAACCTCTGCTTAAAGACACCAATTGAGGGGGCCTCCCGGATTGCAGATTGAAGTGCATTCCACAGGGTCGACCAAGAGACACTAAACGCTCGTTCACCAGATGTCTTGAGCCGAACCCTGGGAACATCCAGGAGGCCCCTTGAGGAGGAATGGAGGGAGCGGGCAGAGATATTTATCTATTTATTTTCTTTTGTTTAACGGGTAAACGCACTAGACAGCCAAGTGCCTATTTTCAGGCGCGACCCGGGAGGGTTACAAAGGAACAATACATGAACATCAGGCATACAGGTATAAACAATATTAACATGCATTGGGTTCAGGCAACATGATAAATCATACGAATAGGGTACATAGATTAAAGCACTTCACAGCAGGCAGAGGTCACAGGCATCAGGTGCTCAGACAGGTACCCACAGTACTACCCAGTAGATGTGCTCGAACATTTTGGAATCCATTCTGTCAGTACCTCAGCTTTTCAGAATTTCCAGTTCAGAGTCTGATTCTGTTTTGCCTCCAGTTAAAGCACAGGAATGAAATCTGAGGTGGTATTCACAGTCAGTCTTTGGAGTTGATTTGATTAAGCAGCATGTACTCTATATCAGACCCATTTTTTGAGTGCCCTGGATTATTTTTACTTTTGGATATTGTGCTATCTCTCTATTATTAAGCCAAAGTCGAATGTGTATCACACCTCTTCAGTGTGATGAGTGGTTGAGTGTAAGGGTATCTGCCAGTAGTCGAGGTAATGGAAAATGCTTTTATGGTTCCCCTAGTAGATCCTTTCAACGGTGTCAGTCTTATGGTTTGAGAGCCCCATGTCCATTTGACCTTCACTTATGGTACGCTTGGGTTGGCAAGTAACCTGCAGGCATCCTGATGCCATTTTGGAAGCTTCTACCCAGCCAGTGTTGCCCCTGGTATGCCATTAGCAGGTCTAGTGACTGAATTAAATAAAACAGTTGTTTTAAAAGGCAGTCAGGAAACTGCTAACCAGTATAGAAAACACAGCTGCCATCAGCAAATTAGCTTCAATGCTGTCCCTGACAAAAAAATTAACCTGGCTGTGTCTGTATGAATTAATAGTGAACTTTGTCTGGAAAATGTCTTCATTTTAAAAAGTCGATGTAAATGTGGCTAAAGCCAACTATCCCTGACTCTGTATGCTCCCTGACTAACTACTCCCTTATCCATAGGAATAGGCTCTCCTCAAAGCATGGTGAAGGGGTTGCCATGTTCTATAAAGATCATCTAAACATGACAGACACCCTGTTCTCAACATCCTCTGCCTGTGAGTCCCTTCACGGTACTCTCACCCTGGGAGCCAAGAAACTCCACATTGTCTGCTCCTACAATTCCCCAAATGGGGCACTGTAGGACTGCAGGACTTATTTGATCAGACCTCTTTGCACTCCAAACATAATGAGGTCATTATATTGGGTGACCTTAACCAAAATTGGCTAGGGACTGCTCATAGCACGTTGCTCTCTCTGGTACAAAATTATAACCTCCACCAGCGTTAAAATAGAGAATACCAGAGTTACTCCTTCACTAAAATCCTCTTCTCTTATTGACTGGGTACTGATAAACTGTCTGGATCATGTACACCAAGCAGGTATCTTGGCAGATTTGCTTACTGATCATTCCCCTGTCTTCTGCATCTGGAGTACTGAGGCTGCTCCATCTCCACCACCGTGTTATGTCACCTTTTCAAATTTCGCCAACCTGGATATTGAGGCTTTTTATCACGATGTCTCAAGGATAAACTGATCTGGTATTTACTTTTCCCATAATGTTGAGTCTGCACTAAGTATCTGCCTTAATGAATTCCTGGCCATCCAGAACAAGCATGCCACCAAGATGACATGGAGGGTGAGGGGTAAACAAACAAGATGGCTTCACAAAGACTTGCTGAAAAATCTACGCTCTAGGGACAAATGCTGGAAAAAGTACACAGCTTAGAGGCTACAATCTGACTATGCTACCTACAGAACTCTATGTAACTTCTGTAAAAAACAGGTCAGAACAGCTAAGAGTGCCTATTGTAAAGAATTGCTGCTAGGCTCTGCTGAGGACCCTAGGAAATTCTGGGCCCATGTCAAGACCTTTCTCAGTGCATCCCAGTCAACTAGCACCAGTGACATGGTATTAAATGGAGTACATTGCAATGACTCCAACACCATTGCTAATTCCTTCAATCAAATGTTCTCAGACCTGTCTCAGTATACCTCTGCCTTCCCATCTCCCCAGGCAGCCTCTCTGCTTGCAACATCAGCACAGTCCACTACCCCCCGCTATCCTTCCCAAAAAATGTCTAAAAATCCTCCGTTCTACTTCAAGGCAATCTCAAGGACTGAGGTCTTAAAACCATTACGGACTATCTCTGACAACACTAGCTCTGGATCAGATACACTTGAGCCTCGACTCCTGAAACTAGCAGCACCATACATAGCCTCCCCTCTGGCTAGAATTTTCACCTTGTCTCTCTCTAATAGCCAAGTTCCTGACCTTTGGAAGATTACTCATGTAACGCCGGTCCTCAAAAAAGGTGATACCAAGGAGATTACTAACTACAGGCCTATAGCCATCCTATCAGTCCTAAGTGAAATTCTGGAAAAACTTGTTGCAAATCAAACCATTGACTACCTCACAAAGTACAGCCTTCTCTCTGACACACAGCATGGCTTCCGTAAAGGTCACAGTACCTCTACAGCGCTTCTCAAATTCACTACCGATGTGCTTACCTGCATGGACGCTGGCCAACTGACAGGGGCAGTTTTTATAGACCTTGCAAAGGCCTTTGATCTTGTTGATCACCCCCTGCTCCTCTCCACTCTTTGCAATCTGAGCTTTTCACCCCCAGTTGCCACCTGGTATGGAAGCTATCTATCAAATAGAACTCAAATTGTGAAATTCAACTCCTCTTTATCTGATGGTGCTACCACCAATATTGGAGTTCCCTAGGTCTCTATTCTGGGACCTCTTCTTTTCTCACTTTTTATCAATAACATGGATGAGGTTTTTCTTTCATGCTCATCTATTCTCTATGCAGATGATCTTATACTCTATTCAAGCTCTGATAAGGTCGCCAACATAAATGCATCCCTTTCTTCAGATTTCACAAATGTCCAAAATTGGCTTTCTGCACATAAGCTTGTACTTAATGCTAAGAAAACCCAAGCAATGTTACTTGGATCTGCCCCTAAACCTAGGACATGTCAAACTCCTCTATTGGTGCAAGACTGCAGTGGCACACAAATAGAATGCATTACATTTGTGCTGTGGACTGATATATCAGTCCAAAACTCCTATACATTCTAAATCTGTCAGCAGCCTAAGGGTTAAATACCTGGGAATTCTTGTGGACCAATCCCTGAACTTCAGCCTGCATATGCAATCTGCCTGCAAGGCAGTGAATGCTAAACTGGGGGTTGCTTACAAGTCCAGTTTCATGTTGACTCTCTCTGCTAAACTTGCTATTGCCAGAGGCATATTACTCCCTGCCCTCACCTATGGCATGCCGACCTTTGCGCTACATGTAAATCCATCCTTCATAAGTGGGATGTCACTTATAATAATATCTGTCAATACGCCTCCTCATCACCATGACTTAAGCACCACTGGCAACTGTACAGGAACCTGGGCTGGTTATCCCCCTCAGCTTGCCGTCAATACTCTGTTGGCTCCCTGATTGACTCTATACTCAGAAACCAGACCCCTTCAGCGCTCACAACATTGCTGGTATCTCAGACCTCCTCCTATAGACTGCGATTAGTAGATAAATCCCTGCTGAATGTACCTATATGTAAAACATCAAAAGGCTCTGTTGCCTTCAATCACTCTCCTCCTAAGCTTTGGAACTCTCTCCCCCAAGCACTTCAAATAACTGGATCCACTGACAGCTTCAAATAGGAGCTGTGCTTACATCTATCCCTTGCTGATCTCTGCACTTGTTTTAATCCTCCCTAAGCCACTCACCCACCAGATATGCCTGGCCTAACTTTTACCTCCCTACCTCATAGCACTTCTTACCCTTACTCTTACTATCTCCTTGAGAACTAATCTACCCCAACTTCCCCCCACACCTGAGTCTTGTGTCAGAGGCCATGATAACGCATCCTGGCAGTCAGGAATTTGCCCTTGCCTTGTTTCGCTGCCTATTTGAATCTTCATTGTTGTGACTAATTTGAACAATATTTCTTTGCTGCTGTGTTGTGGTATCTCTTCCTAGACTATGTAGGTTTTCTCTGCCTAAAAATTCTATGTGAATTGCATTGATAGTTATTGTCCCGGCTGCATGTATTCTTTACTACTGACTGCTTTGACCTATGCTATTGTAATTTAATTGTACTCATGCTATGTACCTGTCTTTGATTGTTGTACTCTCCCGGGTCGTGCCTGAAAATAGTCATTTCATGGCTAGTGCACCTAACCGGTTAACACAAACTAAATAAATTAAAAACACAGACTTTCCTACTTTTTTGGGGGGGGGGCTTACACACTAAACAAATCTGAGGCTCTCTTGTTGCTTTCTGTGTGCCCAGAGTTTGAGTAGAAGGGGTAGCCAGGGGCAAGTTGCAGAGGAAGGGAGTTGGTGTGTCTCTAAGAATGTCTGAGGGTCTGTGATTCTGTGTTCCCCAGAGCAAGTTGGGAGAAGTTAATGTTACCCACCCTCTTGCATTGGGACACATAGATAAAGACAGCCCCTCAAACTTGATTCAAAGACACATCGATGCAAACTTTACTCCCAACTTGCCCCTGGTCAGTATGTAAAACAAACTTTTCTACATTCCCCACATTTTCTGTTTGGGGAAACAGAAAGCAACACAGGCCCTCAGATTTTGCAGGAGGGGGAGCCTTGGACATTATGTGTCCTTGAATAAGTCTGAAGGTCTCCTGATTTTTGCATAGAAAATGGCAAGGTGAGCAGTGGGGGTTGCATGATGCACTAACCAAGTTGGGGGGGGTCCCTGAGCAAGTCCGAGATCCTCAGACCAAGTTGTAGGTGTGTGGGATCACATCATATATTGCCTACACTGCACAGCGTGCGATCCCCTATAAACTTGCTCTGTGGAAGCAAGCAGAGACCCTCAGAAGACCCTCAGACTTGCTCAAGAACACAACCATGCCACTCCCCCAAACTTGTTCTGGGGCAAGCAACAGAAATCCTCAGGCTTGTTTGGGGAAGCACAGGATATGAGCCCACCCTCGATGCAGACTTGCTTTAGGGATGTAGTCCTTTTTGTTTACCACAAACACAAGTTTGCAGGTGTTTTTCAGGGATCATTTGACTTGTCCAACCTTACAAGTCCAAGGGAGGCAGTCTGCATTTGGTGCAGTAGGGGGACATTCCGTGTTGGTGGCATGGGCACACAGTTGCTGTGGGTTTGGTGGGGCAAGTTGACTGTCTTGCTGGTGGGGCAGGAGGACTGTCTGTGTCTGGTTGGGTCATGGGACTGTCTGTGTTTGGTGGGTCAGAGTAGGTTGTAGCCATGCTGGTGTGTTGGGGAGAGTGGCAGTGCTGGTGGGTCAGGGTGGAGAGAGTGGCCGTGCAAGTGGGGTGTGGACATTGGTCATGCTGGTGGTGGGGGGGATAGTGGGCATGCTGGTGGGATGTGGTGGGGAAAGTGACCATGCTGGTGTGATGGGATGGAGATAGTGGCCGTGCTGTAAGATTCTACATTTATACACATAGTTACTTGTATAAATGTATTGGTATTTATCACACTCCATTTATGTCCATCCCATTGCATAAATTTATTTATATTTATAGCTCATCAGGGCTCTTTCTATTTACTGCTCTGTGTTTTTAATTATAGGCTCTCCTCCCCCAATCCTTTAGTAGCCATTGGTGCTCTGACATTAGCTGCTGTGCAGCGCTACTGTATGCAGTTCTTGCCATTTCTATGACTTCTTAGGGAGCTCAAATATTCCTCTCTGCCTGTCTCCCACCACTACTTTCAAGTCCATTTCAGGCATTGGCCTTTGGCTGCAGT
Organism: Neoceratodus forsteri; assembly: GCA_016271365.2. Taxonomy (NCBI): domain Eukaryota; kingdom Metazoa; phylum Chordata; order Ceratodontiformes; family Ceratodontidae; genus Neoceratodus; species Neoceratodus forsteri. Next base: position 1,107,403,644 of record CM057456.1, on the reverse strand, counting down.
GTGGCTTTTCCTTTGTGGGCCCTCTTGTGTGTGTCTGCTCTCAAAGTCCTTTCATACCAGGCCCCTAAGGGCACTTACACTCGGCCACTATGTGGCTTAGCTGGCAGTTTCTGCCACCTACTGCTGGATGTCCACCCCTCTGGACCCTCTTAATGATCCCCTCCTCTGGACCCTCTTAACCAGTCTCTCGGGTGGGGGCAGCTCTTTACATAGCTGCTTTGTGGTTGATTGGTAGAGGGAGGCATATTTGCCCTAGCCTTTTTCCCCTCCCAAAAATCTCCATCTTCTTTCCCACCCACCCACCTGGAGTAGGTTCCAGCCTGAACTCCATATAGGCTGGGACTGGGAACTGAAAGTGCCTGCCAGCACTGTCACACTAATGCAGTAGTGCTAAACTGATGGTTGTATAGCAACAGCTGCGGGATTTCTGATCAGCAGTTTTAGAACCAGCCTATGTGTCTGTTACATACAGTTGGGGCCCAGGGACACTCCCCCCTCCCCCACTAGATGCCAGGGAATTGTTAAACAGAATAACAAAAAAAAACAACACTATTTGCCACTAGCCACAAGGAGTTGGCCCACTATACCACCAGGGCTGTACCTTTAAAACACTGGCCTCCTGGGACAACTCAAGACCCCTGAACCACCAGTGTCTTTTTAAATGATGCAGGGACCACTAGCCCAAGAGCACCCCCACTAGCCCATTAGGGCTACTACTTAAATCTGCTGGTCACCAGCAGGTCAACTAGTGGTGCTAAGGGGGGGTTAGCTGAGCCTTCAATATCTCTTTAGTATTTTCTAAGCTGTCTGTGTTTTTATTTCCTATCTATGTTTTCCTCATTGTGACTGTAAGTGTGTCTTTTTCTCTAAAACTCCCCTTCCTTTACTCCTGTGCTGTACTGTACCCCTCTGCTTTTTGCTATTTCGTATACTTTTTGGTCATGTACACCCAGACCCCACTGCTCCTTTTCACAAGCTCTCGCTCTCTCTGTCACTACTATATGTTCTTCATAGTAATCTCTTTTTTTTCTCTTTATTTCTACAGGTCTGGCAATACTGTATACCAATCAGATAAGTATATTTGTGTAATCCCCTCCCCCCATCTCTCCTCTAGAATCTCTGACCCTTTGTATCTCCTCAACCTTCTCTGTTCTTTCCTTTCAGGTCATGCCAGAATTTCCCAAACCCAGGACACCCCAACTCTGGATTCCCTGACTGATGGGGCAGGTAAGTCCAATTTAATTACCTAACTGCCCTGTTGGGCATGTGGCATGTAGCAAGGTACCCACTCCATTGTAATGTGTAGCAACTTGATCTGTATATTTTGTGGCCTGGAAAAGAGAGCTATTTCAGCCATGTCCCCACTTGGTGTCTGTTAGAGGTGTCCACCTACCAAATGGGACCTTACTTACTTAAGAGATTTGATAGTAGAAGGCTCCAAGGTGGTAAGGCTGCAGGCATGTGTACAGACTATTAATCCCCACTCCATGCAGAACAAGCTGTTAACCTCACACTGACCACACAAAGTGTGAGGTTACCAGTGCATTCAGCAAGATGACGGGTTTGTTACACATAATGATATGGCAGTTTGTTTCGAAAACATACAGGTGACAGACAAACCCCCTCATGAGTGCTTTTAAAACAACATCTGGTACTTTAAAAAAAATGATTTTTACTGGGTGTTATTTTGAAATCTGCACTGTTCTGGTGCATATGGGTCATGCTGGATTTCAACACAATTAATGAGCCATCAAAACACATATGGGTCATGCTGGCATTGTACACAATTAATGGGTCATTGAAATACAAAAAATATCATTAAAAGAAAATTGGCCATTAAAAGGGTGATCAAAATGTAATTATGCCATTATTTACATACTGATTAAGAGGGCAGTGGATTGGGGGCTATTCATGGTTGCATGGCAAGAAATCTGAATTTAGAGTGACATGCTATCAAATGGCATGAAGGAATTTCACATTTACTCAGTTATTAATTTCAGAAGCAAACTGTCTGCACAGGTGACAAAATGTAGACATTCACCTTGATCATGATTTGAGCTTGAAGAACATTACACGAAACAGGTAGTACAAAGACTGTCAAAGCAATCCATGCGACCCCTGGAGACTAGGATGAAAGGAGGGCTATGATAGTACCTGTCATTTCATACAGGGGATTAACTGGTAACTAGGTAACTGTGGGAACTATTCAGATTGGTACATCAAGGTAATATGATCCCTGGAGACTAGGACAAAAAGGGGGGGCTATGATAGCACCTGCCATTTCATAAAGGGGATTAACTGGTAACTAGGTGATTGTGAGAACTATTCAGATTGGTACATCAAGGTAATATGGACATGAGGGGAAACTTGGAGGTAGATTAGGAGGTATATTTAACAAACAGGGTGGTGGATCTATTAAAATCTTCCACTCACAAGTAGGAGGTTTAAGAGGTACATCAGGAAGTCTGTTAAACAGAGGGTGGTGGATCCACTGAAAAATCTTACCAGCATCAGATGGTGGATCTGTTGAAAAATCGGCCAGATGATGCAGTGATACAATTAGTTGTTCCAAGCAAAGAGACGCATGGAAAGGCATCAAAACCAGGCACTGAATGGTGGATTCATTGAAAAATATGCCAGATGATGCAGTGATAACGATTAGTTGTTCCAAGCAGAGACACATGGAAGGGCACCAAAACCAGGGTGGAGGATGGTGAGTGCTAGGAACCAGGAGAGATGTTATGTGCCAGAGTTGACAGGAAATTCTGTCAAACTAGATGACCATGCTCCACTACCAATCTGTTTGCATGCTTTTTTAAATTCTTTATTGTTACTGCAGAAGCCCAACGTGCACCTGCAATGACAAACACAATGGGAGATCTGGAACATCAATATCATTGCCCTTGAACAAAGATATGCACATTTTGTAATCATTTACTTACAATAATAATAATATACACATAAGCAGGATTCTATGGGCTCTATGCACACTTGTTTGCATTTTAAGTAACGTGCAGGAGATAACTATGCAGATATAGAAGTTTGAGACTGACCATATAACATTATTTTCAGTTTGGTTGTAAAGTGTTATAATTTGGTCATTCCCTTATTGACACTGCTGCATTTTGGCAGATCGAGATCTGCGATAAAACCCTTGAAGAAGACAATGTTTAACATCCTTCAAGAACACTGAAAAAGGTATGAGAACATGGGATTTATGCATGAACTTATCATGACTCTGGACACAGTAGGTGAGCACCGTTTTATTTTCTTAATACTGGGAAATTTCTTGAGAGATGCAAAGTCACTTTGAGGTATGGGTTACTGCCTGACAACAGCACTTCTTGCTCAATGAAAAATTCCAGTTGCAAAAGGTTTTACTCTAGCCATGTATAATAAATTATATGACCTGCCATCATGATGTTGAGATCAGGCGAAACACTGATTTATTATTGATGCATTATTTATATGGACATTGGACATTTCACAAGATAAGGCTGTGTCATGATACAGTTTTTTAGACACTATTTGTATACAAGTTGAAGATAAAATGCACTCCATACTTTTCAAGCCTATAAATGACTCTACATATTTAAGGTTAAAAATTCTGCATCGGACTGGGATGTGATTATTAACAGTTAAAAATACTGTTTCTGACTGGGATGGGACTGTTAAGTGAGTTGTAATGTTAAATGTCACTTAATAGTAAAATTTCAGTCCTAAGCAGTATTTGTAACCTTATATATCCATTCAGTAGCAGTACTTTTATGAATCATGCATAAGCAGTAAAGTATACTGCTAAAAAGCAGTTCTTGACCATCATCCAGACTGCTATGAAGCATTCATAAGCAGTAAAGTATACTGCTAAAAAGCAGTCCTTGACCATCATCCAGACTGCTAAGACTGCTATGAAAACTGATATCTTAGGCTTCTGATTTAAATATTTCATACTATAGGCAGGCTAACTTAAGCCTTTGGACTGTGAAGGCCATCAAGATAACTAATACGTTCTTCTTAATATGACAAAACAGTTTGAAGGCTAATTTCATGCTAATGTACTGCTAAGGTGAAAACAGTCCAACTGCTATTTGAAGGTTGGGTGAATGCCTTCCATTTGGGTAAGGGATAGCAAGGCTTACTGAGCAGATTCTCAGTTTCCTTTTATTTTTAGAAAAAACATGGAGAGTGTAAGGGACCGGTTAATAGTTTGGAAAAATGGACAAATGTTTCAGGAGACCGTTTAAGGTACTCAAAAAATGTTTTAACGTGTACTTTTCTGAAATAATTTATAACACTGGTAGAGGTCAGAGAAGTTTAGTTTTGATGTCTGTTTATACCTAGCATGAAAAGGCTGCTAGAGATGAAGCAACGAGTGTATGCTCTGATAAAAGGAAAAAAGACAGTGTTTAAAAAGGCAGTAAGCGTTTAATATTAAATGGTTGAATCCTTGATAAAGGAGATATGTTTTTTTTTAAATATATATATATATATATATTAGGAAATTAGAATTGTTTTGAGAGTGAAGGTATGTCTATTTACATTTTATGTGCACAGAGTGAAAAATTGAAAGTAGCTACAGACTGCACTGCAACAAAGAAAGTAGGGCATAGATTAAAGGTTCAGGACACCTTTATTAGAGTGGCACAAACATTGTAAATTGAAACAACTATTAAAGCATAAATGTGTGATTGATTAATGGCATTAATGATATATGGGAAACAGTTAAGACTATTTAGTAATTGGATATTATACAGGACAATATTCTAGGGAGATTATCAAGTTAACAAAGGGCTTTATGTGTATAAAAAGTATAAGAGAAATGCACTTGGTTTTCCTCTGCCCATGACTGGTCAGACTATCCGATAACTTAAAGGGATACTGTCAACCCCCTTAGGCCTCAAAGTGTCCCTTGTTTAAAAAACAATTTTGTTGATTGCCAACATTCTGTAAAGATTGCTGATGTAGCTAATAGTTTGATTCTGATTCTTTTTTTCTTTTAAAAATTGGAAAACAGACTGCCCACCATACTGGTGTTACCACACAAAAACAAGTTTACTTACATGCTTGATCAACTCTCACTGCATGTTTCCTGGACTTGGGAACACCTCTAACACAGTCTAGCCACTCATGATGCAGTGGGAGTTTCGTTGGCTATTGCCTCATAAGTGACTGCACTGTTCGGGGGTGCTTCTAATGTTCAGGAAGTATTTGATAAGAATAGATTCAGGATTTGAAACAAAACAAAGTTGTTTATAAATATACATTAAAATGCATTTCACTTCTACTAAACAAGGAGCCAGACCAAAAAAAAGCAGCATAAATGAATTTTAGAGAAGGTAAGCAGTCATAGAATGTGGGTTTTTAACTAAAAATAATATGATGCAAAACAAGTTGAGTGTCCCTTTAAGAAATTGTAACAATATAATATATTTTATTGAAACTAGGGCACTAAGTGGGAAACAGGATGAGGTGATTTAAGCAATAAGCCATGAGAGGGTGTGGGTTATTGGGGGATTTACCACGACTGGAGTGGTTTGCCCATGAGGCGCAGCCGAGTGGGTAAATCCTCACCAGCCGTGGTAAATCCCCCGATAACCCGGCCAGTCTGGTGGGGCTGAGGGTTGAGGCATTGGATGCCACACCTCGCACTAAGCCGGCGACCTGGGTTAGGGAACGAGCTAGGGTTGCTGGGGGTCGGCAGGGGAGAAGAGATTGAGCATCTGAGGGACTGCTCTCTCTTCCCGGGGAGGGATTGGGGGTAGTGCTCACTCCTGGAGCAGCCTCTGGTGGCAGATCAGGAGTGCCTAGTGTGGTGACACAGTGAGAGCATTAGATGGCGGAGTTTGCGGCTCTATGTTGCTTGGCTTGCCGCAACCCGAAGGGGACAAGTAAAGAAAATTGGAAAAAGGCGTCTCATCCCTTCGGTGAGATGACGGTGACTCTAGTGACTCAGTCCACATCCCAAACGTTGGCCCAATTTACCCAGGATCATCCTCCATCCCCGACCCGATGGCCAGCCAGGTAGGCAGTTCATACTTAAGGAGTACACCGCCAAGGGGGAGGAATCAGCCGCGGAGATGGTACCGAGTGTTTGGCCTGCCTGGGGGTCATTCGGGGGACAAGACCAGGGGAGAAGCGAGGGTTCAGGCTGGGAGTAGGGCGGATGTCGAGTGGGTACACCTGAAGGATGCCCGTAGGGATGACAAGAGAAATAAAGTTAAAAAAATAATCCCCCGATAACCCACATCCCCTGAGTGGCTTATTGTGATTATACAATGTGTATTTTTAGTATATGTATAAAAAAAATGTAAAGAAAAATAGTGTTTTATGCTAGTTGAAATTATATTTTATGGAATTTATTGTTGCGCCCCAAAAAATAGTTCCCTGTTGGTAGGTTGAATATTGAGTAGATGCTGGCCCCCAACCCCCACTGATACAATCGCTTATTGTGAAAAATGTTATAAGCAGGCTGAGGGTATTAAAAACATTTGTATAGGGATTCTGGAACTATTTATGACTGATGTGGTTGCCGATAGCATAGCAGGGAGGGAGGGAAGACAAAGCCACGGTGTTCCGTTATGAGAGAAGCTGGATGATCACAGAATGTGGGTGTCAGTGAGCCGGGTGTGCTCAGTGACAGCTTTGAATAAGTTATGAGGGACAGGAAGTGAAATCTGAGACACAGAGGTAGATGCTGTTTTTTTTTCTTACTGAGACAGTGTTTTTCTGAGAGCTGGTAATAACTGTTAGCCAACAGAGTATGTGTACCGAGCACGAACAGAAGACTGCATTTCAGTTTGTTTCCGAGTTCAAGTTTGTCATGTTCTGGGTACAACTTTGGAGGGAAAAATGCAATTACGGTGGTGTTTGGGGGGATTTGTTTACAAGTGCCATTTTTTTATTCATAATTTAACGATTACTGAGGAAGAGAGACACAGTGATTGGGCCAGGAGCCATGAGTCAGACCTGGACTGAGTGGAGCTGGAGAGGAAGTGGGAGTCAAGTGAAGTGAGGTGGGTGCAGCGGTACAGAATTGTGTGCAGATGCAGCTGGCTGGCACCTTTTGCATGCGTATAGCATAGGATTTACCATGGCAGAAAGTTGCCAGCCAGTCAATGACAGCAGAGGATTTTAGCTGCTTTTGAATGTCCATCGTATAATCAGTATTATGTGATAGACAGAAGGAAAAATAGGATACTTAAAGACAGACACTAACCTATTGCTTTATGTTAATAGATAACAACACTGTGGGCCTGACAAAGTGGCAATTCCATGAAAAGTAACCCATTACGTTGGCGTGAGGGAAACACTGAATAAAATTTGTGAAGAATATGAGAACTTTTTTGTGTGAAGTTCATCCCTATCATTTTGTATTTTGAATCTTACTGGTCAACCAGTGGACAATACATGACCATAAAAAATAAAATAGCCCTTGAAGGACTGGGGCAACCTGTACCACTAACAAATACAGGGTGACAGTGTTTACCATTGGATTCCAGGGAATGTTTTGAGGAGGGTGAGGGGAATAAAAGTCAAAGAACCTCAGCACAGAAACCACTGAGGCAAGGGACACCTGAAAAGAGCAACGGCATCAAAGCCAGTGTTCAAAGAAATACAAAATCACACATACCCCAATAATGCACTGCATCACAGGATGCATTTGCAAATCCCCATGAAACTGTAGACTGGTTCTGTTTCAGGCAAGAGTGCATGGTGCCAAATGATCTCTCACACAATCTGCAAAGGCTGAGAACAGAAGACAGAGATGTGTGCCCTTTTCAGATAACCCTTGCTTCAATGCTTTTTGTGCTAGGTTGTCTTTTTAGCTTGCTTTCTTATTTTTGGCCCACCATGATCCAAACATGTAAGACCACATAAAGGCTGGTCTGTTTTTCATTAGTTTGAGATACAGATGGGGCACACTGATGAGTTCTAAGAAGGATGAAACACAGGTCTGTGTGTCTCCTGTTCTTGGTCTTTGCAGATTATGTGAGAGGCCTTTGGTATCATGCGCTCCTGCGCAAAGCAGAACCAGTCTAAATTTTTATGGAGGTTTGTATATACATCCCATGATACTTTGCATTAATGGGGTATTATGAGGGAGTTACCACTGGATGTCAGAGAGTCATGTTTTAGGGCAATGTGAAAGAGTGTGGTACAGCTGGATAAAAGGGAACGATGTTTTAGTCATAGGATGAGGGAAGTTACCACTGGACATCAGGGAACAATGTTTTTGGGTTAGAGGGAAGGAGTGGGTGCAACAAGATGCCATGGACTAATATTTTAGGGCAGGGTCAGATGGGCTGCCACTGGACAGCAGGGTCTAATGTTTTGGGGCATGGTGGGACAGAGTACCATGTGTTGTCATTTACCAGTACCAGTCATGTAGGAAGGGAGCACAGCAATGTTCTCGGTCAAGCATGCAGACTGAGGAGGGAGGTTTTGTTTTTTTGAGCAGTTACACTCAGGATCTTCCTTGCAATGGGTATGTTACCATATTGGGATTGAGGGTATAGTAGCAGGCAGCAGTCGAGTGGGGGGGGGGAGGTAACAGTACCTTTGATGGACTTGCATAGAACCGAGGGACAATTACAGGATAGACTTCTTGAAGAACAGGATATACATTTTTGCCGGAAAAGGGAGCTATGCCACAGCCACTAGACCACCAGGCAAATTACAATGCTGCTTTGTTGTACAGCCTTTAGGCTCAGCAAGCCTGGTGAAACTGCAGTTGCATTTGGTGCTAATTATGTAAAAAAAATATCAAAACCATAGCTTAACATGGGCAATGGTAAATGTAATACACATTTTAAGTCATAATTTTGATTGATTTGTTTAAAATATGTTGCAAATGAATTACAGAGAACATGGTTATTAGCACTGTAGAGAGCAGTCTAGCTCTCGCTACTATGACGTCCGTACACCTCAGTGTCTGTTGGCCATTTTGTAGAGCAGACAAGGTGGGAGGTTTGAAAGGAAAGGGCTGTTGGTTACATTTTTCAAATGCTATATAATGGTAGTTTACTCACCTGGTAAAGGTGATTGCATGAGCATCACCTTACAGCATCCCCCAATCCATCACTTCTGGGTTACGTCCACCTCATAGGCTGCAGCTAAACATGTGACCAGATGTTTGAAATCTGATCTGCCTAGGTCCTCCTCCTTACCGCAGGACTCCAGTTTTGATTCTTCCAAAGCTGTGCTACCTGTACGGCTACTGTGGTAAAGTTTTGTCATGATACTAAGAGAAACAGAGGAACATATATAAATGCAATGATAAGGTGTACAGGTATGGAGCTGGGAGCGTATAATGGCAGTAAACACTCTAAGAATATAGCCTGACTATTAAGTAGATTTATTTCCATATTAGCTACATACTAACATTGTCCAGTCCGTACAGCATGCCAGAATGGTCAAAGAACTATGATTTCGAGGTAATAATAGCAATAATAATCATTAACACTAATGTCAGCTGGATTGTCATCCGAGGAAAATGCTTGGGTGGGTATGGGGATGTTGTAAGGTGATGCTCATGCAATCACCTTTACCAGGTGAGTAAACTACCATTGCATATTGCATCATCTTAAATCATCCCCAGTCCATCACCTCTGGGTTGTAAGAAACAGTGAGAGATATTTCGGGGGGTTCAGATGACGTTCCATCTAAGGTCCACTATAATTAACACTTTTCTAGCAAAATTCGCTCTTTCAGCATTAGCTTCATCCAGCCTATAGTGTCTGGTGAAGGTATGTACTGAGGACTAAGATGTTCCTTGATGCCCTGTGGCTGTAATAGACCTTGCAACTTGTATGCTTCAGTGATGGTATTTTTAATCCAGCTAGCTAATGTGGGAGGCAGCTGCTGCTTGACCCTTCCTTGGGCTCTTTGGTACCATGAACAGGCTGTCTGATAGTCTGAAATCCTTTGTTCTGGCCAAATACGTGGTGATTACTCTTTTCATATCCCAATGCTATATCTCCTCTTCCTGTCCTTGACTGGTTTGTGTGGTCCATGCCAGTAGTTCAATAGTTTGGAATGTATGGAAGGGTGTGGCCACTTTTGGACTGAAGGAGGGGTTGGTCCGAAGTGCCACCCCATCGTTGTGTACAATCAGAAAAGGAGGTTTACAGGACAGTGCTCTGATCTCGCTTATTCATCTTGCCGAGCAAATGGCAAGGAGGACTACTGTCTTAAAGGATACCCATTTAATGTCTGCAGTTGCCATTGGTTCAAAGGGCACTGCAGCTATTGTGTCGAGTACTGTGATTAGCTCCCAAGGCGCCAATGTCATCCTGTGCTTTGGGCGAACGTTAGCAACTGCCTTTAAGAACCTGACTACATCAGGGTGTGATCCTGGGGAGTAACCTTCAATGAGGCCTGCACTAATTGCCGTGGCTTGAACTCACAATGATAAAGCTGAGAGACCCTTATCTACTCCCTGCTGCACGAATAGTAAGACTTGAGATATGGAAATTGGTTGCTTCTCAGTTTGGTTGTCTGATCTCCACTTTTCAAAGATGAACCAGTGTCTCTTGTATGTGACAGTAGTGGATGTGCATCTGGACTGAAGCATTGTGTCCAGTATCTTTTGGCTGTAACCTTTGTCTAACAGTCTCTGCCTCTCAGTAACCAGGCAGTGAGATGCAGCGGGAGTAGGCTCGGGTGGTTGACTGGGCCTTGAGTCAGTAGGTCCGGTCTGATGGGCAGTGTCCATGAAGTGTCTATTGACATGGATACTAGAGTCATGAACCAGTGCCTTCTGGGTCAATTCAGAGTCACCATCATGACAGTGCTCCCAAATCTCTGTATATGGAGTAGTATGCTGGAAGATGAGCATTCTTGCAGATGCCATGAGGTCTATTTCTAAGGGACCCCACCTTTGGTTTAGTTGGTGGAATATGTGAGGGTGTAGTGACCACTTCCCGGGTGCTATTTCCTGTTGACTGAGCCAATGTGCCTTTATGCTCAGTTCGCCTGCCCGGTGAATGGCCATGATAGATTTCAGGTGGGCTTTCACCCAATCCATTACTCTTTTGTTTCACAAAGCAGTTGGGTGCTTCTTGTTCCTCCCTGATTTGATATGTAGGCCACCGTTCCTCTGTTGTCTGATTTTATGAGCACCCTCTTGTGTCTGCTACATTCGTGATTCTGTCGGTGACCACTTGCCTTGTGATGGCATGCGATTCAGTGTGGCTCCCAAACCTGTCACACTCACTTCTGTGTCTATAGTGACATTGTGCCCTACTTGAAGTGTCGTTTCCCTGAGAATGTTGGTTCTGTTGGTCCACCATGATAGTGATTTCCTGGTGGATGAGTTTAAGCTGATTGTCTTGGACAGGTCATGTAGTATCTTGTGTCCTGCTTGTTTCACTACGGTCTGTAGTAGATGCATGTTCCAGAGCACCCAAGGGACTAGACTGATGCAGGAGGCCATGGAGCCCAGTGTTTGTAGGATGGCTTTCAGGGTCGGGTTTGGAGTGGAATTCAGTGCCTGAGCCTGCATTATGACCTTGGCCATTCTCTTCTGTGATGGTTGTACTATGCCTTCTGCCATATCAATGGTGGCTCCCAGATGTTCTATAGTCTGGCTGAGTATTAGGCTGCTCTTGTTCCAGTTGAGTACCCACCCATGGAACTGTATGATAGCCACCACTATTTGAGTGTGCTGTTGCACCAGTAGCAGTGCTCTGGCTCTGATCAGCCATTCATCAAAGTACAGGATTATGTGGATTCCCTGTTGCCTGAGTTTGGCGGCTAGGGTGACTGAGATTTTGGTGAATACACATGGAGCTGATGCTAGACCAAAGGGGAGGGTCTGGTACTGGTAATGTTGACCCAGTATTTTGAATCTCAGGAATTTGAAGTGGGATGGTCTGATGGAAATGTGGAGATAAGTGTAAGCGTCCTTCATGTCAATGGAGGTGAGAAAGTCTCCCAGTTTTATGGATCATAGAGTAGATTTTGACATCTCCATTTTGAACTTCTTGTACTGTATGAAGTGGCTGATGAACTTTAGATCTAGCATATGTCTCATATCTCCTGTCTTTTTTGGCACAAGGAAAAAAAATGGAGTAGATGCCCTGATCTATTTGGTCTGGCAGAACTGTAGCTATTGCTTTGTTGGCTAGGAGGTTGTGTAGTGTGGATTTCACTGCCTGAATCTTCACTGGTTGACGAGATACTGGGGACACTACCATCCTGCTTGTGAATGGTGTCTGTTCGAATTCTATGGAGTATCCCTGTGGTACCATCTCTAGAACCCATTTGTCTGATGTAGTTTGGCTCCATACGTGAAAGAATTGGAGTAGTCTGGCCCCTATTGGTGGATGGAGAGATGGTCTCAATGCTGCCTGGTTGCTTTGAATGGTTATCGTTTGTAATTGCTGTCAATTGGAGCTGGATCTACCCTGTGTGAAGGTGGTGTTACAGCTACCTCTTTGTCCCTTGCCATGGGCTCCACCACGGTTGGCATTGTTGAAGTAGAAGGGCTTGAAACTGTAAGACTTGCTCTGGGAGTAGTGAGTAGTTTGTATTCTGTCTTGTTTGCCTTTGTAGGGGTGAAATCTGCTTCAAAAGGCTGGTAGGTATGTGTTCCTGGATGGTTTGTCTTTTTCCAGGATTTTGCCATCGCACTTGTGCTTCACATATTTTTCTAGTCTCTCGCCAAACACTAAGTTGCCTTTGAATGGTAGTAATTTGTTTAGCATGGTCCTGGACTCCAAATCTGCGTTCCAGATTTTTAACCAAATGTGCCGTCTTGTTCTGTTAGTTAATGCGGCAAGACTTGTCGACATTTTCAACACATCTATGGCTGCATTGGCCACATATTTTGCCACCTGGATTGTGTATTCTGCTAGATCCACCTGTTTTGACTTTGGGTCTAGGGAAGCCGGCAATTCCTCAAGTCATGTGATCAGCACTCTGGAGGTGTATGCAGCTAAGCCCATCATTTTGAAGCACTTCTTCATGAATTCCTCCATCTTTTTGTCTGTAGGATCCCAGAGTGGTGTGTGACGCATGACCACTTGCCTGCAGAGTAATAGGTTTGTTTAAATGCATCCTATTTTATATTATAAGCATCCACATTCACTTGCCACAGTTGTTGACTCCTAAGGAGGCAAATGACAAAACAGTAGGGCAATCGGGAAATATTCTCTTAAAAATGTGGCAAAGAATATGTATTTTAATCATAACCTGATTGTGCCTGGTGCTTATATGGTAGCCCCCTTTAAATGGAGAGTGTCCTTTTTCTAGTCTGCCCTTCCGAAGTGGTAGATGTACTCACCAAAATGGAGGACATGATGTTCACTCTGCCCTGCATGTGTGTGCAGAAGTCAACATTCTGGAGTGCCATCCAATCTGTAGTGTCGGGTATGGCTGCTCTGGCCATTCACAGGATGACCTTGAAGTCGTTGCGCACGTGCAAGAGTGAGGATGTGCCGGCGAGCTTAGGCGGTGCAGAAAAAACAAGATGGCCATTTGGGTTGGGGAACTATAGGCAGGTTGATTACTGCAGGGGCCGAAGAGATAGGATTACATCCCCGGTAGAGCTGAAGTGTGGAATCCATGGCCGAGGAGAGCATCACTCGAGGATGCCAGAGTCAAGGTGAGGACACTCAGTGGGAGGATTTTGAGGCACAATCAGCGGGAGGAGTTGGGCATCAGATCATTTACGTTAGTAGGGTTCACTCTCAAGGGGACCCGACCCAAGCTAGGTGAACCGGAGTCACTCACAAGGGGCTCCAGGTCCAAATAATTAGTCAATAAGGCCCTGGGTGCAGGAGAAAAGGTTGGGAACCTGAACTTTGAGGGCAAGCACCATAACCATACCAATTACAGGGGTTTATTATTGGAAGAGGAACTAGTGGGGGATAGGGTGCAGATGAGTTCCTTGGTGCCATGTTTAAATGGCCAAACAGTGGGCTTGAGATTGTTTGAAACAGCCGTATGTTGCAGTTTGTTTGGAAATCAGCCAGATGTTCCAGAGCCTTAACTTAACAGATGCTTCAATGCAGTAAAAAAAAACTGTTCTAACACATAAAGTAAGGCATTGACTTAGAGGAGTTGTTAACTGCAGTACAAGAAAGCTGAATACATAAAAGATAATTTCTAGAATGGCTGTTATACCAGTCAGGCTGTGGCATATGAAAATCGGCCTTATATTAATGCAAATGCATATAAGAAGCTATCCTAAGTAAAACTCCATTCAGTAATAATTTTGTTTTTTGATGGTGCCTGGAAATAATCCAAACTGAGTATAAAATTTATTGAGTATAATAACCGAATCACAGAGTAGCCACTGTACCAGTAACTACCCTACGTCCCCATAGCTGAATTTTGATTGAGTATAAGTAGATTATTTTAGTAGAGTTCTTACCTTATTACTGGTATCTGTGGGGCTAGGCAAAATGCTTGCAGCCTCTGCGATGGACATTAAGGAACTGGAGTCCTATGGTAAGGAGGAGGACCTAGGCAGATCAGATTTCAAACATCTGGTCACATGTGCATTTGCAGCCTATGAGGTGGATGTAACCCAGAGGTGATGGATTGGGAGATGCTGTAAGGTGATGCAATATGCAACAGCATTTATGTTTATTATATACAATGCGGTTTTGGCATCAATGTAAACAGCAGGCTTTCCTTTTGAGCATAATATGCTCTATTGTTTTTTCAACAACATTACAAAGAGAAAACAGTGAAAAACAAGGAAAATAACAAAATAGAGTAAAGAAGAAGAAGAGGGGTGATAATAAAACCCCCCATTACTGTACATTCTAGGATAACATGTAACATCTACAAGGTTCCAAAGCTACAAATTTACAGGAGTCACACCAGGACTGGGAAAAGGCTTTGATTGTTTGACATAGTCTTGTCAGATGTGTTTGCAGTTATATTTACAGAGTTGTGCCCTTCCCCCCCGGGAGGCCCCAGGGGCATGGAGGCAGAGGGAAATGGAACAGGTCCCTTTACTGTGTCAGCTAGATCTCTCAGCAATGAGTGACTGGTATTCAGGATAGAAGTAGTTGGGATCCAAGAGTGCTCCATCTCTTAGTGTAGTGCTCCCTACAATTCTGAAGGGAACAGGCCATCTTTTCTATTTTAAGGGCCTCAAGTGTGGCCTTGTGCCACTTTTGATACAAGGGGATGGTGTCATCTAGCCAATGTCTAAGGATGGTTTGTTTTGCTATTGCTGCTATGAGTGTGATGTGGAATTCCCTGACTCCAAACACTTTATTTAGGTCGAGTCCCAATAAGCATATTCTGAGTGTGAATGCACTTTCCAGCCCCAGCAAGGGGTCCAAGTGTTGTTGGATGGATGTCCAGGGTGGGGCCTCCTTGGGGAAATCCCAAAGAATGTGTTTTAGGTTGTCGTTATCCTGTTTGCATCTAGTGCAGTTTGCAGATTGTAGGTGTCCATTTTGTGTAGCCTTTGAGGGTGTAGTACATGTTGTGGGTGATTTTCATTTACATCAGTTTAAGATTGTCAACCTTGGTGTATCTGAAGATATTTTCCCACATTGACCTCCTGCTGGAGGAGCCTTTGGGTTCTCGGAACTCCTTCACCCAATATGAGCAGGCATCTATGTCTTCTGGAGTGTTGGGCACCAGGAGCTTTTGGTAGAGGTGCAAGGTGGATTGTGGCTGTGCCACTAGGTAGGAAAGTTCCTCCCAGGCCGATGAGTTATACTGGTGCACATGTCCATGTGGGAGAGCTGTGGACATGGCGTGCCTTAGTTGAAAGAACATGAATGGTGACAGCTGCATGCCTGGGATGGTGGTGGAGAAAGTATCATATGTTATGAAGGAGCCTTTCTGAATCAGTTGATTCAGAAGCACTGGGTGTGGGCATTTGGGGAAGTTATTGGAGATTTTTTTTGTTGGATTCGGAAGTTGGGGTTCCCGCAAATTGGTTGCGTTGGGGCCAGGATGAGATTGGTTTTGAGAGTTCAGTGCAGTTGCCTGCTTACTAGATATGAAGTGCCCATTGGAGTGGTTTTGAGTGCATTTGGGATCTTCACATGTGGAATGTGTAATAGGGACTCAATATTGATGTGGACCGAGTGGCATAAGTCGTGCTTTATTTGGTGCCAAAGCAGGGTGTATTCCTTGTTGCTGGAGTTGTCATTCACCGAAGCCCACTAGAGGAATCTTCCTGCATGTAGGGCTAGGTATAACAAGTGGAAATCAGGAAGTCGGAGTCCCCCCTGCCATTTGAGGGGTGTGAACTTTTTGTATGCTCTTCGTGGTGTCTTGCTTGCCCAGAGAAAGGAGCTTAGCAGAGATTTGAGTTTGTTGAACCATGCGACAGGTATGAACAGGTCTACCATTTCCAGAGGGAAAAGTATCCTGGGTAGCACATTCATTTTAATAGTATTGACTCTGTCCCATAGTGTTAGAGGTAGATTAGAGCATCTGCTCAGATCGTGTTGTTAATAGTGTCTCTAGGTTTAGAAGGCGGGATTGCTTTTTACTGCAGGAAATGTGTATCCCAAGGTATTTGATTGATGCTGGGCACCATATAGCACCCCATTCTTGGAGTTGGCTTTTGGTGGCCCAGTGGTACAGGGGCATGCTACTGGTTTTGTCCAGGTTCAATTTGTATCTGAAGAGGGCTCTGTATTCCTTCAGGAGGGCAAAAACAGCTGGAATCGAAGTGGATGTTTTTTTCCAGATGCAGGAGAACATCGTCCACATATGTGGATGGTTTGTATCTGTGTTTTCCCACTTCAATTCTCCAGATGTCCCCATCTCCCAGAATTCTCCATGTTAAGGGTCCCAGGTAGAGATTAACAAGGTATGGTGATAGTGGGCAACCCTGTTGGGTGCATCTGTGGAAGTTAAAAGTGTGGGAGTTATTACCATTGCATCTTATGCTGGCAGAGGGATTGGAGTAGATTAGCTTGATCCATTTAATGAATGCCATCACAAATCCAAATTTCTCAAGAGTGTGAAATAGGAAGGTCCATGAAACTCTGTTGAAGTCTTTCTCTGCGTCCAGTGACAAGAGAACTGCAGGTTGTTGGGAGTCCCTGGAGACAGAGACAAGATGGGCGAGTTTGCATAAGTGGTCTACTGCTTGTAGTTCTTTCATGAAGCCTACTTGCTCAGGGCCTATTAGGAGTTCCCATACCCTCCCAAATACTATTTGCTATGATTTTAGTTAATATTTTGAGGTCGGCGTTGAACAATGAGATTGGCCTGAAGCTGGCTAGGCACTCTGGGTCTTTTCCAGGCTTGTGGAGAAGGGTTATGTGGGCCTCCTGGAATGAGGGATCTAGGTTATGCCTGTTTAGTGCCGTATTGTAGAAGGTGATCAGAGGGTTGGCTAGCTCTGTGGCAAATGTTTTGTAAAAGTTGTGGGAGAATCCATCTGGTCCTGGTGCTCAGTTTAGCAGCAGGTCCTTTATTGCGCTCAAGATTTCATGGATGGATAGGTGGGTGCTAAGTTCTGCTACCTGGGTTGGGAGGAGTTGGGCAATTGTGCTGCTTCTAAGAAGAGGTTGGTGTGGCACTCTGATTCCTCCTCATCTGCCATGTAGAGTGTTGGGTAGTAATTGGCGAAGGCTGCGGCAATGTCTTTGGGGCTAATGAGGAGTGGGTTGGTAGACGCTACATGCATTCCTTTGATCGTCCTCGCTGCCTCCTGTTGTCTCAGCCTTAATGCCAATATTTTCCCTGCCTTTTCACCCTGATCAATATATCTCATTCGAGCTTTGGTTAGATTGTGTTTGGCTTGTTCTTTAAGTGTCTCCTTGTATTGTACTTTCAGTGAGTTGAGGAGCAACCAGTCATTTGTAGGCAAGGAGGATAATAAGGACTTCTCTAATGTCACAATTTGTTGGAGCAACTGCCAAGCCTTGGCTTCTTTTTTCTTTTTTCGGGTGGCCATTAGATGGAATAGAGCTCTGTGCATCGTGCATTTGTAAGTGGCCCATATGGTGTTGTAGTCAGCTATTGTGCCTGTGTTCTTCTTGAAAAAGGTTTGAATGCTTAGTGCTAATTTTTCCTGGACATCGTCCAGTTTGAGCAGAGCATTACTGACTTTCCATATGATGTCTTTCCCAGTTATGTTATCAGTTGGGGACATGGATAGGAGTACTGAGGAGTGGTCTGAGAGAACAGTGGGTAGAATGCTGCACTGATGTGTATTTCCCAGGAGAGCTGGTGAAGTCAGAAAGAAATCTAATCTGGAGGATGAGTTATGAACAGGTGACCAAAATGTGTGGTCTCTCTCACCTGGGTGAAGTGCTCGCCACGTGTCAATGAGGCCTAGTAAATCTTGAAGCGCTATCAGTGCCCTCTAGTTGGGTGTTTAGCTGGCTCTTCTCTGCCCTGTCCTGTCAATTTAGGCATCTGGTACTGTGTTCTAGTCTCCTGCCACAACTATTGGGAGCCGCCTGAGTTTGGAGAGTACAATGGAGTCGGTCCACATCTGCCTTCCCCCTGCCTCCTGCCATTGGAAATTTGCACTGTTAAACACATACTGGATAGATACTAGTCCTGGTAACATAAAGCAAGCACAGTGTAACTTAGAGAACAGATTAGCTAAAATATTATCTAAAAATACAATACTACTCACTACATTAAAGTTGCCTGTGTGTTGTGTGCATGCAGTAGTGGTTCTGGTCGGTTCCCACTGGTGCTGAAGCCCCCACGTCAAGGAGAGCAGCACCAGGGAGGGTTGGGAACCTGTCTTAGTTGATCTGCAATGAACTATCATGAGGAGGTTCCTGATCTGTGAGCTTGACAGTGTAAGACAATGGGTACTGTCTTGCTTACACTGGGGACATGAGGTTGTGGATTCTTACTGCTGAGTGTTTGGGAGTTTGCTTCCCCAACCTTAGCCCCCAGTTACTGTGAGGGCATTGTAACTTTCTAAAATTCTGTTTAGTTGTGTACAAGCCACCAGGGTTGCAACATGTACAGATTTCTGCATGAGGTTTGTGGTCTTAATTCTGGTTGATGAAAAAAAAATGCTAAGCCAGTTGAGGATACATAGTTGCTTGTGATTTCAACTGCTTCAGCAAGTAATAGCTTCTTGTGGCTTCTTAAAAGGTGGCAGCCTAACAGACCCCTCTTTCTGTGAAGTGTCCGGGTTATGGTAATATTTTCCAGTTAGGCCAGGCTGCAATGTAGGGTTGAGTTCATCATCTATTAATAGTATTGTGATGAAGCAGCTGAATAAGGTGTGGTCTTAGGGGGTAATGCATTGCATGCATCCAACACTGGAATTAAACAAGGAGAACCACACAATGCTAGTAAAGCTGAGTACTTCCTTTCTTTCTCTATGGTACTTCTAGTGGGATGCTCAGAGTAGGTCCGCTATGCACCATGGATGAGCCTCTCTGCTTCACCAATTCCCCCACCCCACCCCGTGAGCCCCAGTGGTCATTGACACAGACCTGGAGACTGTAATTCTAAATGCCCATAGCGGGTTTAGCAGTCCAGTGGTACCTGTGTTCTGCTGTTCTCAGATGCTGAATTTGTTGGTGATATGATCGGGCACATCCACATTCCACTAAAGCTGACTCTCTGTTACCCTCTCTCATGGAGTGCATGCAGTTGCGCCTTTGACTATGACCATGTCACCTCTCTGCACCTAGTGCTAGTGATGGGTGATCACGGGCCCTGTGTCTGGCTGTCAGTGGTGGACATCATTGTTCCGATGTATCCAGACAGTCCAATGCTAAGGAAGGTTATGTTCTTTGGGGGGGTTCTGCTTCAGGGCTGACTTGTGCCCTTATGTGCGCTCATCCGTAATTTAGCTGCACTCATCCCCCCTTCCTCATCCATCCCCCCACTCTTTCCCCCAGTCTGTCCATCTTGCATACCTCTGTCTGTTTTTATTAAGACTTTAATACAGGGCATATGACATAATCATAATTAGTTCCTTGGTTCCCGCCCCATTTACCTTCCAATTCTCCAGCAGTCTTTAGTAAAGTCACTTTCCTTGGTTGCACATTATTGTGGATGTATTGTCCCTTCCTCATTGCAGCTGTCAATGTGTTCCTTGTCGCAGCTGGATCTGAGTGTATGAATTGTCATTCTCTGTGGTGATGGCAGTCACCATAATGGATGTGTCTACGCCAGGTCTCTTGTCTGTGTTAGCGGTCTGGTGGTGGTGAGTTGGGAACTACCTGGCTTGTCCTTAATCGCATGCCTGTGGGAGTCTATTGCTTAGGGGTCAGTATGCTTGATATGGTCAACTTGGTTAGAGGCTGTGGGAGAGAAGTAAGCAGCCTCCTTCGGTCTGTCCAGAGGAGGATGAAGCAAATGCCATGGGCAGCCGAGTTCAAGGGGTTGTATGGCTTGGCCGGCCCTTGGTAAAACCAGGGTTTTGGGGCTCCAGTTGTTTGGGGATGTGTTGTTCCTTTCATGCTGTGTATTTGTAGATTCTGATTGTGCGTGCTGCTGCAGTATGGTTTCGCAAGGCTGGACTGGGTGAGGAGGTGAAGGATTCGGTGCCCCACCTTTGATCCTGGTTGATTTAGTGCATTATCTCTGGCAGGAGATTCCAGGCCTTGTTGGAGAAGAAGGGTAAACAGTTCATGTGGAAAGGTAGCAGTAGAAAACAAAGCAGGAACACAATATATGAGCAGCCAAATTGTAATCCAGCCCCATGTATGAGGGTCGCCCAGGACAGCACATCGATTTGGGGAAAGATGCCAATTCTGATAATTATGGTCTTATCCCTGCTGGAGTGGTCCAGTGATATAAATATTTGATATAAATGTCTTCCCAAAGTCTGAAGTGAAGCCATCGAAGGAGTAGAGGGTGGGTAAAGGGTTTGAGTCAGTGGTTGCTGAAGTAAGTGAGCATAAATTGGTTAGACTGTTTCTAGAAGAGGTTATGGGAAGTTAGTCATCATTTTATTTATTTATTTTTTAAATTGCCATTTATCCTGTTCCCCAGTCTGCCATCCCCGAGCCATCCGGAGATCCAAGGAGGACATCCCCCTGCCTCTCGTCTCGCCCTACCTGATGACCCCCCAGATCCCCATGGAGCCACGGTTTACCCCCCTATGAGCGAGGATGAGGTGGGGGCTCATAGCACCCTGTAACTTACATTTTGTCAGACCGGGGCCGATGGTTGGGTGAGGGCACATCGAGGGCACGTCCCCGGAACTACATCTTTCCGGTGATGGCAGGCTATTTTCCTCCTCTTTACTCTCTGATGTGTGGTGTGAACCCTTGACATCATATTGTGAGGTGCTGATGTCCACCATACATTGTAACCTAGCCCCTCCTGCAACTGCAGTACTCATCACACCCCGAGCCTCCACACGGGGTCAGGCAAGCTGGGGGCTATGGTTCCTTCCCTCTCCCCCCCCCGGAGAAGGTGAGCAGTAGTGGGACACTCCAGCCTTCTCCCCTGGCCAGCCCTCCAGTGACCCAAGTCCACTCCCAAACCCGGGTGGCCGGCCTCACAAGCAGAAATCCAACCACTGCACTGATGGGCCAGCTTAGTCAGCATTTTAAAAAGAACTCACCCAGTTGCATCAGCTGAAGGATTTGCCCGGTGCACTTTTCTGTGATGTAGCTGTCAGGGGTGAAATAGTTTTGGGGAGGTACTTGTGAAGTTCTTACTTGGCCATCCCTGCATTTTGAAATTCTGTGTTTCCCCTGTCTGTAGTTATGACTAGGTGAGCTGGATGAAGCATTCGGAAGGGGACTTGGGTGTGGTGTAGTGTGGACTTGATGGGCTGGTGTGCCTTTTGCCTATTTCTCACCATTGGGGTCACATCGTTAAAGATGTGGAATTTTTGCCCTCCACAGAGTAGTGTACCTTTCTTCTGAGCTTCGGCCATGATATGTGGCTTGTCCTGTAAATTCTGGCAGTGGAAGATGATAGCTCTGGGACGGGCACTTCTGCTGGGCTCTCGTTGTGCTTGAGCGGAGCAGTGAACCCATGCTAGGTTGTATGCTGAGCTATGGCTTGGTGACCCTGCTACATCTAGCAGTAACTTCTGAATGAATGCCACAATATTGTTCCCTTCTGTATTCTTGGGGATGCCTACAAGGACGAGATTGCTCCACCGGTATCTACCCTCCTGTTCCTCGATTCGCTCTTCTAGCTTGTTAATTTTTTTCCTCATACTGATTAATTCCTTTTTGTCTCTTGCTTGCTGGTCTTCTACGGAGCTGACTCTTGCTTCCACATCCATAACACAGATGTTGAGAGATTCTAAAATTGGTTTAATTATTTTTGTATCTGATGCCAGGTCACAGATGGTCATTTTAACCTTGGCAAAATTTGCAAAGAAATGCTCCAGTTTATCTGTCAGAGATTCATTGAGATCTGCTCCCCGAGCATCTGATTCTTCTGTGTCTGATTTCATCCATTTAGCGGCTTGGGTGGGGAGCGAAGCAACTGCAGTATTTGTTTCCATCTGCTGTTGCTCCCGCAGATCCATTTTCAAGTCTGGTACACTATTTCACTTTGTTTTGTTGCAGCCTAACAAATTCTGTCTTTTTTTTTTTTTTTTTGCCAAAATCCATTGTTTTAAACAGTTTGCCTTGGTTTTTAAAACACAGCTTCACAGAGCTTCAGGACAGCTGTTCGTTCACTCCAAGAGCATCACGTGACTCCTGCAGGCTTTCCTTTAACTTGTTATGAAGCTACTTTTGAATTATGGCTGTGCAGCATGCAAAATTCCCTACCGGGTCCACATGTCATAAAGATAACTGCTTATGGAATACCACGCGGAACATATCGCATAGTGCACTATTGCAATTGGGTACAAAACCTCAGAATACACATATGTTGCATGCGTAATTTTGTACCCTGTCGCACATGGGTGGGGAGGAGGAGTTACCTGGAGGTGGAAACTCTGTTCGTGAGATGGTCCGCTAAGTTGTTGCCATGGCTCAGTGGGATGAGCCATGAGTGCAGGGGGTCCCTGTGCATCTGTGGAGCAGGGCTTGAATCCTGGTCCCAGACTTTTGTGAAACTGCATTGTGTGGTTTCTTTTTTTTTTCTCCCCCAGTGTTTCTTCCTGTCCCTGTGTTGACCCCCCTGGAGTTGATTATATTAATGGGGGAGTTCGGGGGCACAGCCCCCCATAACAGGGAATGCGGGTGGCAGAGACTCCCACAGAAAACAAAGATAGCAGCTGTTTGTTTCGCTGAAATGTGTTTCAGCAGTGTATCTGAGTGGCAGCAAGGTATCTGCTGAATTGTCAGCATGGTACATTGCTGTGCTCTTATGTCTTATGGCATAATCACCCCATGCCACAAAATTCCACCATCGGAATTGTTGTGGAATGGCAATTCCATTTTTGAAATTCTTTGCAGAATTTCTTTTTAAATTCTGTGAAATTCCAAAACCGGTTCTGTGCAAACTGTGGAATAATTTTCTGTGGATTATGTAAACTACATAATCATTTTCTGCAAACTGAAAAGAAAAAGAATCCACTGTTTATGTGAACTGCAGATTATTATTCTGCAAAAAACATTTCACATGCAGAATGTCAAAATTTCACAAATGATGGTTTAAAATTCCATGGCATTTTGTTCCATTAGAAATTCATCATTCCGCACAGCCTTATTTTAAATTGTTTCAGGGCAAACTAAGGGGTTTAGTTATCCTCTCTTTAAAGAAAGTGCCAAAGATCATGTAATGGCAACATGTTGCCAACATCAATGAGTGCAATGTCTGTTGGGCCAATTAGTTTTCATAGGCAATAGCCCTGACCCCTGCTGGATAGTGACTGCAAAACTTGATTTTAGCAAGAGTCCAAATTACCTCAGTGACTCTTCCAATCCTGTGCGGGTGCCTTCAGACTGTCTGAAATATTACTCCCAAGCTATTTTACACTGTTGTATTTTCCACCAATACCACCTTCATTCTCTATTCACTGTTAGGACTGTTTGCCCCTAACTGCATCACCTTGTGCTTCTCAGTGTTAACTTGTAACTGCCATACGTTGACCAGCTCTCCACTCTACCCAGGTCCCCCTTCATAACTTTGACGCCCCCTTTACTGTCCACCTTGCCACAGATCTAAGTATCATCTGCCAAAAGGCATATTTTGCTTTTAATCCCTACTCCTTTGTTGCAGATAAAAAAAGCTGAAGAGCACTGCTCCCAAAGACTGATCCGTGTGGCACCCTTTTAGTAGCACCCCAACCCTGGAGAATTCTTTATTTATTACCACCATCTCAGTGCTGTCACTTAACCAATTTCCCCACCCAACTGGATATGTGAGATGATGGAATGAAAGGCTTTACTGAAATTAAGGTACAGTATGTCCACCCCAGGCCAATTGTATTTTTCTGGTAAAATAATTATCAATCGATCAAGCAAGCAAAGCAATCAAGTATTGTCTCAGGGTTAAACCAGGGTACTGATTTTTCAATTTAAAAGCAGTCCATGGAGGGATTGGAGTATGAGTACTTGGGAGGGGGTTGCAGCTGGCTTAGCTCAGGAGGAGCTCTGCATACCAGGTGTGAGCAACTTGGGGAGGATCAGGGTGTGCAAAAGGGATATCTGCTGGTAACTGGGAAACTATTGCTTTTAAAGGTGGTTTCAGCAGCTGGATGGAGCTCTGTTATGTCAAAAGAGGATATGTAGCTATTTTAGGAGAGCTAGGGCATGCACAATTGGTAAATATCAGCAGCTTGGGTGCCAGGCTGGGATTTCCACATGCTGGAAGTTTCAGCTGCTTGGTAGGGTTGGGGTGCGCAAAAAGTTCAATTGTCAACAGCAGTACTGTCAGTATTTCTGCATAATTGGGCTGTAAACAGTTGGACGGGGCAGTTATGTATGGGGCTGAGACATGCAAAGGAGGCACAACCAACTGGTTCAGGGGTTCAGAGTGCATAATGGGAAAGTCAGCATCTGAGCAGGGGTTACATTTGTGCAGATTTTGGAGTATGAGGTGTGCAATCAGATATTAGCAGCTGGGTGAAAGGCGCATATGCTTTAAGAAGCAGTGTGGTCTAGTGGTTAGAACACTAGCTTCAGAACTTGGAGGTCACAACTTCAAACCCCACAACATCCAAATACTTACTGTGTGACCTTGAGCAATTCACGTAACCTCTCTGTTTTCTTGTCCACTCAGCTAGGTAAATCAGTAGAAACAGGATCCCAATATAAGTAAGATGCTACATCTCCACTGGGCTATTCTGAGTAAATATCTGTAAAAATAAAAAACATTTGGAAATGAGTCAGCAAGGAAATGCCAACACATCCACCTGGCATAGCGCAGGTCAGCATTTAGCCCTTTCTTTATATTGTTAATACTAGAGTGACCCAGCTCTGGTTTAATCAGATCCTTTTTTTTTTTTAATCAGAGCTGGATTCAGAAGTGAATCACTGCCAACCTGCCTATCATTTGTTTCAAACTAACCTGCTCAAAAAGTGAGATACAGAGGAAGAAGGAGAGGGAGAGATGGAAGGGGTGTGCAGAAATGCGTCCTGTAAAAAAGTGATTAATTGCAACCTTGGTTAACCTGAGTGTGTTGGATTATATATTTTTGTGACCATCAAAAGCTTATTAAGTATGGAACATTTGTAAATGGTGAATCATATAACAAACAGTCTGCTGAGAGGCTCGTTATACATCTTGCCAGCAAACACTGCTGTATCAGCATTTAGATATTGACCTAGCGTCTATGCATTATACTGTACCTCTATAGGGCTTTGCAGCCCATTAGTTAGTGTGTTTCTCTTGGCAATACTCTCAGAATTATTGACTGCTTCACTTCACTACAAAGCAAAAGTCTTTCTTAATATACTTATATTATCAAAAAATATGGCATTTTGTTTTCACTCCATCCCCTTAGCGAGAGTTTCCAAATCAGAAGATTTTTTTCTCCCTTTTTAGGGAGGGCTTTCACTACATATATAGCCTGGTAGACATGTGTCATATCATGTAGGGTGTGTGTAAATGCTGTACCTTAATTTAAATGTTAAACTGAGTATTTGTATTTTGGGGGATTCCAAATATTCAAGTGTTTGGTATTTGTTATTTGAACTAAAAATCTAACAAATGTTTTAAAAGGTCTTTCCCCCTCCGTACTGGTTTAATCCCATGACTACACCCCCACAGTAGTCTCCCTCCCTTTACCTCCAATCTCTGTTCTCTTATACAATGTATTGTATTCTTAAAGTCATGCTTATGCCAGGACCTGTATACATGTACATCTTTTTAAGAAATTCCATGTCTCTATCCCTGTTCACCCCTGAACTCAATGGGCTGCACTGCAGTCCCCCCCCCACCAAACCAGAAATGTGCTGCTGTCTGTAGTGTGTAATTTGCTGTCAGCTGACAACCTGCATCATAATTGGAAAGGGGGGGAGGAGTAGACTACATGTCCCTGAGTGATACTAGGCAGACCGGTCAGTCTGCCTAGCATCAGTCAGTGATGTATAGACTGCTCCTCCCCTTGGGGTGCTGCAGGCTGCCAGTAGGAGAATGTATACTGCAAGCAGCAGGCAACTGCAGGTTAGGAAAGGGGGGAACCTGCTGAGCAACTAGTATGTTTTCAACTACTGTTGCAAAATCTAAGCATGGATCCGGATCAGTGGTAGGGGCAACTTTACATATATGGTTCTTTGGGGCTTGGGATGTCAGACTATAGAGGGAGGATGTCTTGAAAAGAATCTCAGTACATGGTTACTGGAAGGGGGCCAGCAAGTATTTAAGAATATGACACATCGTGTGGAAGTGTTGGGGGGGTAGGATGGAGGGTGGTAGGCCACTGAGGGGGTGAGGAATTGTTCAAGTACAGTATCACAGATAATGCAAAGTGCACATTATTTTGCCTTAAATAATGAATGCTTCATATTTGTGATATAAAAGGGAATTAGTATTTGTTACTAGCACACCCTTACTATCTAGCACCAATACTACAGTGGCCAGCTGAATGTCCCCTTTTATAGTATGCCATCTTGCAGCATCACCCAGCATTCCTTGTCAGCCTTTGCCATATACTGGCACAGGCACTATGTCCATTCAAGGGGTATTCATGTCCCATTCTGTACCAGTAGGTGTCTTTTGCTGTTTACCATTAGCCTGCCTTGGCAGTGTGCATGCACTGTTGATTGCAAGCATACTGAATGTCAATGTTGACATGCAAAGCACCTTGTCCGTGTTCCTAATTGGGTGCACTTCCCTAGACATGACCTCTGCCATACCACTAGGTATGGTGGTGCTGTATAGAGGAGAGGGGGACTGCCTCAGTCAAGGGTCAGAACTGGAAGCACTTTTGGAAAAAAATTGGTGTGTTCTAATATCAGTTTGCCCTGTGTCATTTCTTCCCTGAAAAACTGCAGTGCAAGGTAAATGCTCCCCCTGCCAAATTAACAGTATAGATAGTGCACTGTATAATCTGTATATACTGTATATTATACAGTAGATAATTGTGTTTCTTTAGTCCATTTGCGACAAACACAGTACTGCATGTGATGTACACAAATTTCTTTTTGTAGTAAAGTGCACTCTAGTAGTGTTTCCAATACTGGAGTCAAGCTTGACCCCACACTCTGTGACCTCCTAAAAGTACTGTAGAATATAAGAATTGCAGGTGTGTGGGAGAAGTTAGACCACTTCACCTTTCAGTTTTGGGGTCCTGAGAGTGGGGTGTATGGTGGTTATTGTATGTTCTGACTTATTAGATGGTCATGTTTAGCACCATAAGTATTACGCAGCATGATCAAACTATCATTTGTTTAATGTGAACAACACACACTGTATAAAGATTTGTTTTCTGCTTGCACCACTCTCTGTATGTCATTGCAGGATGGAGCAGGTGGCTTATGGTTGTACTTTATGAGGTGCCTGCTGGCGGGCTGACTATTGGAGGACATCAGCTATTTGTATGGTGTGGTATCAGGCTGCCACAATTCCTGCAATGGTGTATAGAGCAAGATATCGCTACAGTGCCCCCAATTACTGGGTTTGGGTAGTTGTTGCCTACTGTGTGATTGAGTGCAATACTGAAAACAGTGCTTTAATTTATTGTGAAGTATCCCTGGAACAAGATGTACTACAGCAAGACCTGCCTTGTCCGCTTGTGCCTTATAGGCTAATAAAGGAGCCTGGAACCCTAAGATGCTGCTGCTGTCCCTCATTTACTTCATGGTGCCCCTTTCCACCCTCCACCCTGTTTGTTATAATCAAATTCATTTATATTTGTCGCAGCAGAAAACAGTAGTGTCCACTCTGAGTCAGATATTGCTATCATGCAGTCTTTTATTTCAGTGCTATAAATGGGATAAAAAAAGTAATCTCACATGTTTTGGATTACTTTACAATCCTTTCTCAAAGGTCAAATGGTCTCACTATGACTTTTATAGTTACTGCTTGATAATTATGTCTCAATATGATACAAGGAAGGGGGTAGGGAAACAGCTGTGGAGCAGGTAAGGGAGGGTTGAGAGAGGGGGAAGAAGGGTGAAGAAAGCAAAAGTAGCTAATGATCAGGTGCAGCCAAAGTGCCGTGACATGCAGCTATGACTACAATACAATAAAATGCATATTAAGTAACAATATAAATATATAGTGAATAGTGCAATAGAAAACAATTCTGTCTAAAAGAGTTAAACGTTTATCTAAATAAATATAGATGGATCACATTTCTAATACTGCTTAAATATATTAACTTTTATAGAAAATCCAAATAGTGATAAGGGAAAGAAAAAAATCCCCAATATCAAAAGGAATTTTTTTTTTATTTCTTTGTAATTTGTTAACTGGGTAGGACCCAAGAGTCTTAGATGCCCATTTTCAAAGGGGAATTGGAGATGTAAACAAGAAAAAAAATACAGAAAAAATGTGATATACTATGAATATATGGAATATATTTGTTGAGCACAAAGTGCTTTGCTAGAGTGCAGATGCATCAAACCAAGCAGACTGGCACTTCAAAAAGGAGAGACTTTCTGCAGCTTTACTCTAGTAGAAGGGAGGACATGGGTGGCAGTGATGGCTATGGGGCACAACATGCAGGGCTGCATGGGTTGGCATTAGGGCATAGACTGGTCAGGCAGTAGAGTGTACAGTTGACTGTATAATTACATCCCACCACAGTTAACCAGTCCATTCTATTCCATTTCCTCATGTGACAGTGGATACCCAGTGCAGTCATAGCTGATGACATCCATGGGACATCTGCAGACAAAGAGTGATAGAAGATACAGTAAGGCACATACCACAACCTGATCTGCGGTTGAGATGGACACTTGGACTTCTGAAGATGTAGATCCAGTGCCTTGACAAATGAGGGGGGCACTGTAGCACACATCTACAATGGCATGCAATAAATTCCTGGCATATTGCATCCTGCACAACATTGTCATTGCACACATGATATACATGCCTTAAGTGGATGCTAGCAATGCTGATGGAGACGATGATAACTTGATTGCCATTCTCATACAGGGGAACACAAGGGCAGGGCCTGCAGTGACTGGATGGCATGCCAGGGCACAACTGGTAAACAATCAATTTACCTGACCAGTACCATGGACAAGTACCAACAGCGATACAAGAAAAGAAAAACCCTCCACCAGCAACTCGGACCCCTAGGCAGTGCAGCAATGGGCACAAGTCAGTGACAGTGGCCACCATCCAGTCAGTCCACTAGAGGACTGTAGGCTATCCCTCCCACCAGTCAGGCAGCCCACCAGCCCATCAGGTAGTCTACCGGCCATCCTGCCAACCCACAAACCCATCCAGTTGGCATAAGAGCCACAAACACACTAAGATGAATGACCATGACTGACAAGCAATCAGACAACTGCAAACAAACCAATATAGGAGTCATGTCCAGAAATATACAATATATACAGGAGGTGCCTTAGGTTTCATACAATGACCATCAGTGGTATATATACTGTATGTTGTGCGTTGTATGAAAGATGACCCCTGGTGCCAGATATAATCATCCAGGCAACCACCATTCAGAGTTGGGTGTAACACATTGCCCATGGACATCACATTAGTTAGGTCATTATGAGGGTCTTAAGCTGGATCACCATTCCATTGCATGGTTCAGAAGCTACTTACTGCAGTAGACCAAAACCAAACTACCACATGTAAAGCCCACCTATCCTCACACTGTACGATTACCGATGGAGTTCGCATGGGTCCATACTTGGACCGCTATTCTTCTTATTTAACAATGATCTCTCATCCAACTGTGGAGAAGCAAAAACTATCCTGTATGTGGATGTTGCAGTCCTGTACAGAGATGGAAATGTCATTGCTGATATTGAGAAAGGGTTAAATAAGACTTTGCCACGCTAGGTAGATGGCTTTCATCTAACTATCTGGTGCTAACGGTTAAGTAAACTAAAGCCATGCTCTTTGGGCCCAGAAAGTATGGAGTAGACAGAACCAAGCTTCTCAAGATCACAGACACTAGTGGGACAATGCTGGAAGTTGTGAGCAGCATGAAATACCTTGGAATGTGGCTAGACCAAGAGCTGACATTAAAACCACATATTAAGCATACTACTAAAATAATAGACCAGAAGATAGGTCTACTATACAGACTAAGAGAGTACCTCACTAACAAAGCCTGCCAAACGATGGCGATTGCTGTCCTGCTTCCAACACTCCTTTATGGAGCTCCAATACTGGCCTTCCTGAAGGAAACTGAACTAAGCAGACTACACATGCTCTATCATAAAATAAGCAGGTTTGCAGCCCAGGTAGACAGCAAAGAACACCATTGAAAGGCTCTTGCAACACTGAACTCTACCTAATGTACAAAATACTGAACAATCGCCTACCTTGCCTCCAGAACCTTGTGGAGCTCAGGCTTCATGAATGAACTCTCCGCCCCTATTTCTTAACCCCCCCCCCATAGATACCCAGAGTAAACACAGTGGCTGGGCAAAAAAATAAGTGAATTGCAGTTTTATTTTACATAAAATTCCTCTCCCCACCCACCCACTGTGGTATAATTCAACTCCCCCTACCTCCCAAACACTTTTAGATCACATAACCCCCCAATCCTCCTCACTAGCACCCTCCTTTCACCTCTTTCCCCAAGCCTGGCATATTAACATCAGCAAATCCCGGAGAGATACAATTACTTTTATATACCATTCCCCCCCACCAGCAGACCAAACACACTCCCTACCTCCTCCACCCAACCAGACCGAATTTTACAAAAATTACCCCAACCTAACCCCCCGACACCCACAACCCTCCTCCTCCCACCAGCACCCAGAAAAAAATAAGCGTACAGTGACCTTGTAATAAAGCAAGCAGTCCTCTGCTGCAGATTGGCTGCACTGTTCATTGTCCCATAGTAACTAATGATGCTGGAACATGAATAAATTGTGAATGGTGATGTCTTTGCTGCTCCCATTAAAACCCGATTGGCTGAAAATTCTGCCAATCAGATGTTTTTTTGGAGCAAAGACATACTCATCATTCATTCATGTGCCATCACCATTACCAAGAGGGACACTTGAACAGAGCAGACGTTCTGCACCAAGACACTGTTTTCTTTATTACAGGGTCACTGTAAAAGATATTGTGAAAGGGTGGAGGAAGACTCTGAAACTCCTGATATGTTGAAAAATGCATTAATTGTTACATCAGTTATTTAATGTGCCACCAAAATTCTCTGGCCAACATTTCATGGCCGAAGGGGACACTTCCTCAGGGCCCTTGGTGGTCCTGTTTGATAAACATAATCAAAATTAATGCAGACTTAATAAACAGTGCTTTTACAGAACAAACTGTTGCCAATTGGTTTCATATACTTACTGTACATAACAGTCAAAAATGATACTTTTCATCATATTATGGCTCCAATAACAAAATCATATGATGCGAACTCAATAGTTCTCAAAGTACAGTACTAAGCCTAAAGAAGAAATAATAAGCACTAACAAAACAACTCCCACATTTCATCAGTTATTGTGCTTATTTTAAACAATGTTTTCCATAGTGCAAACCAATGCATGCTGATTATGAAACTCACCCTACTGTAACAAGTGACAAACAGAGAGATAGCAGTAGCAGAGGACATTTCTCCTCTGGGGGAGCCACCCTTTTAGGGCACCTCTCTACCTGCAACAGTTCCTATGGTTGCCACTTGTAGCAGGGCACATGTTGGACGGGGGTGTGTCATTAGGAAGTGACATCATGACATGACTACGCCTTCACGCACGGTTATGCTCCCCAGGAGAGCATACTACATAAGGCATGGACACAGCAGTCCCCACTACCCCACTACTACTACTTGGGAAGAGTAGTCAGCATGTCATCAGATGCCTATGAGTATAAAGTGGAAGGCATTTGTATTTTGTAATTAGGTCGCTCTCTCAGGTTAATGTCTCCAAATGTTTAGGGATTTCTAATACTGTGACAAGAACTGACTCCATTCTTTAGCCAGGGCATATTCAAAACCTCAAGAAATTAGTACTGTATTAGTCTTTGATGTTTGCTGAGAGCGCTCTTCTCAGCACACGCAACGTCCCCAAGATGGCTTTCTTTTGAAGTTTATATGGTGTCACAAGTATTGGTAGCATATTTAAATGTGCCTGAAAGTTCTTTTTGATTAGTCCCATTGCTCCAAGCACTATTGGAACAATGTGTGTGTCCTTATTCCACACCAGTTTGGTTTCTTATTGCATATCCTGGTATTTCATGATTTTATGTTTCTCTGTGTGCAGGACACTGTAGTCACTAGGGGTGGCTAGTTCAATCAGCAATGCTACCTTTGTTCTCTTTTCTTGTATTACAATATTGAGTTTTCTTGCTTCCACTTTCTTGGCTGTTGGTATTGGGTGATCCCATGTGATCATTACTTCTTCATTCTTTGTGATTCTTTGTGGTTCATGTTTCCAGTGTCTCTCTGCTACCTGTATGTTATAGTGCCTGCACAGTTTCCAGTGGATCAATCTTGTGACATTGTTGTGTCTTTCGATATACAGGCCTTCTGCCATGAGTACTTCGCATCCAGCCAAGAGATGTGCAACTGCTTCTAATTCTGTACTACAGAACCTGCACTTGTCTGTTTCTCCTGTTTTTTCTATGGATTTTGTGAACCATCTTGTGCATAGTCCACTGTCTTGGGCTGCCATTATCAACTTCTCATTTTGTGACCTAAATTCACCTCTTTTTATCCACTCATGGGTCAGGGCTTGATCGACCTGTGGTTGTTCCAATAGCTCCTTATATTTTCCACTATAATTATGGGCTTTCCAGTAGTTTTTTCTTTTCTGTTGGTCTTTGTCCTTATACTCCTTTTTCTGATTCTTTGCACTTTATGTTGCTGGCTGTTCCTTATCTACTAGTGGATTAACATCCATCTCTGCTACCCTCTTGAAGGCTTCTCCTAATTTGATGAGTGAAGTCATCTTAGGCTTATTTTCTTCATGATGCAGGACCTTGACTATATGTGGGTCCAAAGATGTCAGTAGGTATGTATGTAGCCACATTATTGTAGGTCTATATGTGTAATCAATCTCAAGGAGGCCCATGCCTCCCTCTGATCTTGGGATGTATAATCTTGGCATGCACTGGTTTTTATACATTAACTGGTGGGCATGAAGCAGTTTTCTTGTTTTTATATCTAGCTGGTTCAATACTTTCTGTGGCCAGTCTATAACACCAAAGCTGTATGATATCACTGGAAGAGCGAGCTGGTTTATAGCTTGCACTTTATTTTGTGTTGTCAGTGAAGTTTTCAGTATGAGCTTTAATCTTCTAAAATATT
This sequence comes from Neoceratodus forsteri, assembly GCA_016271365.2. NCBI lineage: Eukaryota > Metazoa > Chordata > Ceratodontiformes > Ceratodontidae > Neoceratodus > Neoceratodus forsteri. Next base: position 1,107,369,959 of record CM057456.1, on the reverse strand, counting down.
CATTGCTTATTTTTGCTCTCATTTGTACATGTTATGTTGTTGACCCTTCCTCTATGCCCAGATATTTATATACTCCCTGTTTTCTTTCCTGGCTCCCTATAAAATTTTTTTTGGGTCTTCTCTAAACCATCTGTTTTGTGTTTTTTCTTTGTTCCTTTCTACGTATCTCCAAAGCTTCTTGGCTTGAGCAGAGATCTTGAGTTTGTTATTCGAGATGGTAAAATTTAGGTCCTGATCTGTTTTAATGCAATGTTTTTCTTTGATTTCATCCACTTTCCTGATGACTTTCCTTGATCTATTACCCTTTCTAAACTCCTCCAGCAGTGATACTTCTGCTCTTAACTCCATGATTATCCTCTCTATCTACTTTTGCCATGGTGGTATGCTGCATGTTCTTCTCTTTTTGTTCTTCATTCCTTGCTTTTGTGGCACTGCTCTATTTGTTATTAGTCTGGCAGCACAATAATGTATTCTGTTTATCTCAGAGATATCATATGGATCCCTCTGAATGGTTCCAATAACCTTATTTATCTGTTTTATTTGTTCCCTAACTGTGTGTGTCATGTGTAGTTTTTGCAATATTTCCCTTTGATGTGCTTTGATATATCTGTCCATTTCAATTAAATCTAGCAGGTCTTCTGTTATGTTTCTTCTTCTTGATTGAGGGTTGTTCCTATAGTTGGCATGTCCTGCTCTTCCTGTCTCTGAATGGGTTGAACTGGGACTTCAGTTGTTTTATTGAAGCATAGCACTTGGTGTTCACTTTGCTGAACATCTTTAATGGGTGTGTCATGTTCTGTTTAAAGTGACTGCATTTGCTGAGCAGTTGTTTGCTGTAGTGTTGTACCAGATGATGATGTTGGTGGAGGTTGAGTCCCTACCTCAAATCCTTCTTTCCTTAACTGTTCAAGGACTTCTGTTTTGATTTGTTGCTTTTCTAGATCACTAAACTGTGTACTTTTCATTACATTCCACTTCGGTGTGGTTATCCTTTTCTTTGTGATGTTTACCATGTCTGGATATCTTTGTCTGTATGTCTGTTAGAATATATCTGCAGCTTTTGTTACCATGCTGGTAAGAGCCGCTTTCTTTTCTGCATACATGCTGCACTATATCAGGTCTCTTTTCTTTGCTCGATCCCATGCATCTGCTTTTTGAGCTTTGAAGACATCTGGTACTTCTTCCTTCTCTCTTATAACTTCTTCTCCTGCTTCTTTCTGTAGTCTGTCACCACTGTGAAAGAGCGTATGCTCAATGATTATTCCTGTAATAAACAAACAATAAAGTGGAAGGTAAGAAGCACACACATTTTAGCTTTAGATTTTGCATCAACACTGCCAATATCTGAATGCTGCGGCTCTAACTTACAGCACATAATACACCTTAAAAATGTTTAAGTTTCTCTATCTAGCATTATACCACAACAGTACAACAGTTCAGGCTGATTCAGAACACCACAGCACTACATTCCAGTCCACAGCATGCTTCTGTAATTGGGAGCACCTATGTTCTATATTTTCTTTTTTTTCCCCAACAATTAGCTTAAAGGTTCAGACTTTTAGGCTTTTCAAAGCAATCTACACTTTATTAGTAGAGCTACATATGATGAATGGAAGTGCTAGTAATTTTTTAGTATACTTTATGTTTAAACATTGGTCGATGTGAGTGTTATAAATGGCAAACATTTAGCTAGAAGCCAAGGGCTAATGTAAATAAATTCAGTAGATGGATGGTCCTGCATTTCCATTCAGTAGCAGATGTCAAGAAAACATGGAGCTGTCTGGTGGGCTGTGGAAGATTTGTTAGAGACCAAATAGGAGAATATCCGTATGTGAAAGATTTGTTAGGGACTAAATAGGAAAATATCTGGATAACAATACCTGTGCTTCCACATGGCTGCAGATACAGATGCACAGGGCAAAGAGTCCATCTGTCAGCCAATGCATAGGGCCTCTGCCACCCATGGGGCAGAGGTGCAGGGCCCTATGCCAAGGGAACAGTTGGCTTCACTATATGGTACCCAGGCCCACCCATGTGGATAACCCTGCAACTTTCATTCCCTGGCTGGTGGGCTGTGTCACATAATAGCACCATCCCCCACCCTCACCCTGTCCAAATGGGTCAGTGAGCTTGCCCCATAACTTGGCTCACTGGCACAGTATCACAAAGCCTACCTGCTGGGGTCAAGACTGGCACTACACACAAAGTGTCTTAACAAATATATATATATATACATATCTCTCATCACTGAAACTTGACCTTGATCCTATCTACAGTAACTGGTAGACTGCCTCGGGGGGTGGCCCTACCCCTGGAGACACTACCTATGAAGGGGAAACCGTGGTAGCCATTGGGTGGCAGCTGTACCAGGAAGGGTGGCGGAGTATCAGTTCTAAAAGGGTGTGTCCCTGGGACCAGGGTATATGTCTGACAATGTGGCAAAGGGAGAAAAAGATCTGTGAATAAAAAAAGTCATAGGATTCTTTTTGGTTTTTACTTACTAGCATGTTTTCAAGTGACCTGACCCACCTACAGTAAACACACACACACACACACCTCACCCACAGCTAGTTATCACTATAGTATGTCTGCTAAATGGCTGCAGTTATAGTAAATATTTATTTATTCAGTTTTTGTTAACCAGGTAAGTCCACTAGGTATGCCATCATTATGGCGACAACTTTATCACAACCAGCACTACAGCGATAACAGTGCCAGGTTGCTGTAGTGTCGGCGTGGCACCCCAGCACTGCTTTCTTGGGTTATTGCACCCCCTCCCGGAAGCAGCTCCGACTCAAAGTTGATTAATTTAGTAGTGGGGGGGGGGAGTCCCCCAAAGAAAATACAGTCTGAAGTGACTCCCTGTATGCTGACCGCAAATGCGGTCGACATAAAGGAGTAGCTGTAACGTCAGTCGACAATGAAATTGTTGACCGACTGTCATAGATCCAGTGCACTAAACAAATAAATGCCTATTTTCAGGCATGACACAGGCGATTACTACAGTCCCAGGAGATATAAGTCAGAATACAGGAGTGAATACAGCTTGAGAATCACAGGATACAGATGCTGACAAATCAAACACAGAAGTCATACATACAGTGTACATTACATACAAAGCACATGAAGCAGGGAACCAGTAAAACTGACACAAAGGACAAGCCCTGTAAGTCAAAAAAGTGCACAAGTGTCAGGGCCAGATCCACACTCTGGAAAGCAAGGAGGTAACAAATGGCATATACAGTATCATTAAGTACATGTACATACAGATGACAAGAGGAGATGGATGTGGTACCTGCTTTGAAAATTGTTAACAGACTGGCACTGGTGGAGTGCTGCAGATATGGAGTTTCATAAATGTGGAGCAACACTGGAGAAGGCAATGTCACCAAGTTTTGTTTTTGGTATGAAGAGCAGGTTATGATTGGAGGAACCCAGTGGGTGGGCATTGCATGGAGGCTGGAGTAGCTGGACAAGAAGTAACGGGGACTGCTTTTTCACAATATTGAAAATTACACCTCCTAGGGTAAGATCATGTAGATCTGCATGAGGGAGCCAACCAAGTCTGGAATATAACATGTAGTTGTGGGTATGGTGGTTTGACACTAGGACAAAACAACAAATGTTGCTGTATGTTGCATCCCACTTCTGTAATGTGGTTATGGCACAGCTGAGAAAACAGATAACCCATGTTAAAATGTGGGGATTAGCATACCAGGGGCAATGGCTAAATGAAAGCAACAGAAGGTAGCACTCTAAGTAGGTAAACTGAAAAAATATAACTTACAAGTTGGGCCGGGTTCTTTTTTTGCCAATCTGCAGTTTGACACCTTTTTAAAATGTCAGCTCTTAAATGATGTTACTGCATACCAAAATATTATGAGGCACTTCAGCTGTAACACCGAAGCCTTTAAGCTTGAATTTGAGCAGTACATGATACTGAATGTGCCAGCACAAACAAGCATAAATGCACTAGACTACTGAAAATGTCAGAAGCAGCAGCTTCCAACATTGAGCTCTGTGACATTATGTGCCTTGGCAATACCAGTGACTTCTGTGTGTGTTGAAGGCTCATTCAGTCTGTTCCTCAAGGTGCAAGACAAACACAAAATGCGTTGATCTGATGAGAGACTAGTGCAGCAAAATGTGCTGTACTGCAATAAAGAGATTACTGCATCCTTTCATAGCTTTGGGCTACAAGAAGTGTCCGAGTACAAATGAATTTTAGGGGACAAGCTGTATTTAACTGTACTCAGTAATGATGATGCATTCATATGTTTTTAATGCTTTTATAATGCTCTGTTAATGCTTAATGCTTGCAACCAAAGTGATTTTCATGAACACACTGTATATAGCGATGTAAATACTATCTCTGCATTTATTGTACATTTTACTGTGCAGACTATGCATTAGTTGTGTAACACCTGCCCTGTTGTACCTTTATACTAATTTTTGTAGTTCCTCACTATTGTGTTCCTCTTATATTGCTATACTGCTTATGTGTACCTCCCAGGTCCACTTTGCAAATGAGCTCGCTCAATGGTGTTTTACCTAGTAAAATAAGGATTGATTGATTGATTTTAATATTTATTACTGTTTCTATATAACTATTTTCGATGAAGTAAATTTAACATTTTGTACAAGTTTATTTAATTTTGTCTCTCTGTTATTTCCATTGAAAAATAGCATATTCTAGCCAAAAAAATAAAGATTGTTATTTTCTGTCAAATTAAAAAAAAAAAAAATTTGAATCCTGACAAGTCTAGTTACAAATCACCCCATCCAGTGCAATGGCTGAATGGGCTGAAGTCATGAGCCTATGACTAGTTTTATATATCAGCCGTATCCTGGAGTTTACTGACTTACAGGTGCCTGTGACATGCAAAGAGAAATCCAATGATAGGTTAAGTGTCACACCTAGATAATTAAATGAGGAAACTACTGCAGGGTGGTAGAACCACTGAACACAACAGTAAGGAGAGTCCAACAATTTTTAAGTTTAGAAGCAGAGCCAAATAATATTGCCTGGGTTTTAGTAGTACTCAGAAGGAGTTGATTTGCCAGAGCCATTTTTGAACTTCCTAGGAGTCAGTTAACAACCGATTATTGACCTCTGTTATGCTTTGGGAGCTCATAAACAGTACCAGAGCATCGGCATAGAGGATAGGGGTGCAGTGGGCAACAGATCTATGTATAGCATTTATAGGTAGGGGAAAAAAAGTGTGGTCCAAGGATGGACCCTTGCGGCACAGACCTTTGTGGCAGCAGGTTCTAAGAAGGAGGTTCCTAACTTAATTCATTGTTGCTGACCATCCAGATAGTTTGTGAACCAGGGTAGAGCAGTAGAGAACACCCCAAGGCTACAAAATCTGGCACAGAGTCCTTCTGCAGCAGAAATAATCACTAAATCAGCATATGATTAATGCACAATTGAGAAGAGTTGCATGTGTTTACACTACACAGTGGTTTAGGTTCACATTGCATTCTGAGGTCCTCTAGTTTGACTGCTGTGATGATTATATCTGTTCATGCTCCTGCCTTCTGTAGCAGTTCCAACTCAAGCAATGTTTTCAAACAGCATTTCTGTCATTTTGGGCCAGGAGGGCCAATAGGCTGGTGATGTGCAGCCCCATCTGCAGAGGTGACTCTTGCTATCACAAGTCTGAAGCATTGTGAGCAGCATGGAGCATTCACATAGGGAGCTACAACACCTGCATCATTACATCGCCCACCTCACCAACAGTTCAGCGACATCACGTTGGAGCACCTATAATGTTCTCCATCCTTTCTGGATGGAAAAGCTGACACTAGTTCAGTCCATCTGCACCACTCACAATGGTGCAGAACAGGTAGTGTTAACATGCCATTGATATATTTAGTTATGGAGCATTTATTGCATGATTTACCCATTGGTAAAGACCTTAGCTGACCAATCAGATAATAATTATATCCACTGTTTAATTGGTATTAGTCCTGTTTGTGTAATGCCCCTGTAGAGCAGGGCATCCCTCTCAATTGACTTAGTAGGCAAGGCACCACTACAGTAACTTACACCACTATTTTACTGCCATACATGTTTGTGGTGATTCATAGGTTCTTTTCTAACTCAGCAGTAAAGAGGGTTCATACCCAAACAAAAAGAAATGCATCCTCCCAGAGAAAGATTTTAGTGGGCCTTATGACTGGTCAGTACAAGCCCCTGGGATGCAATACCTTCCTGCCTCCTCACTGTAGTCTCTCTTCTCATAGACCCCACACAAATTTAACAGTTCTCACCAATTAGCAAGCACAGTAGTTTTGCAGTTAATGATGATGGGTTTAAACAGCAAAACACAGTTTTATTTAACACCACGGAGCCCTGCAGGAGAAACTGATTAGTGGCTCCAACAGTACAGGGAAAGGATCACAGTTGCCGGTCATGTTGAAAGTAATGGGCTCAGTGCCACCCAGAAAAGAGGGTACACCTCCAGGGACCACTGAAGCAGACACACAACAGACCCACATGAAGCAGAAAAATTACAGGAGGAAAGGCAAGCTGAATAAAATGAGTATAGCAGGCATTTATTGTCAGTCCATGTCAAACATGAAAAGTACCAATGTGATACGCCTGTGCTTTGCCTCAAAACCAGGGCTTCATCGGGGGGGGGGGAGGCTAGGACATGGACTGACAATAAATGCCTGCTATGCTCATTTTACTCATCTTGCCTTTCATTATGTAAGAAATAAGACACAACAGGGCATGAGTCGTTATGTGATAAACACATGCTCTGGTACATTGTGAGTTATGAGGTGTTAACCACACTTCCAGGTGTTACAGGTAACCTGTGTTATCTCATAATGTTGACATCCTGATATGTCTTATTATGCTTATAAAATGGGGAACCACAGATCATAGAAAGCCAACTTTTTTTAAAAGTAAACCAGGTATTTTCTTTCTTTAATAGTGACTAGTAAAAAGTAATTCTTCCCCAACCGTCTATCTGCTTTTTCACACACTCAGAAGATAGAATGCCAGTTGACTCTTATGGTAAAGGTGATTAAAGGATTACCCTTTACAGCATTCTGACATCATGACAAATGGGTGTGTAGGCTTCCTCTTTTAGGCTGATGCACAAATCATATGACTTTTCTGAAATGTGTTGCGGACTCCTGCCCTTCCTCCCAGCTTTCCCTTAGCTTGAAACTTTTAAAGCTTCTCAGGACACACCTGGCAAAATGATATTACTCAGGAAAACAAATGTGGTTATGGAGCAAACCGCAGAAATAGATGCCTGATATAGCAGACAAGACAGGTTTATTAACTACATCTACTTTAGACATAGGACTATAGAATAAAAAAGGTTACATCCAAAAAAACTACTTCTAAGTTCACCAAGAATCATGTGATAAACAAAGTAGTGCCACTGTACACAGTAGGCTCAAAGTCTGTGGGTGGAGCAGTCTTTCCTCACTGGGAGGGCCTTGGAGTGCTACCTTTTCCAGTGGAGTAAACTGGCATTATAACTTGCACCCCTTAGAGCACTCTGATGTCATGACAAATGGGTGAATTTAGAAGCAGTGTTACCATGACCAAGGGCTGGATGAGAGGAGAATGGCTATGACACAGCTTGTAAGACATGTCTGCCAAAAGTGACCTCATCTTAGTTGAAGGTGTCAAGACAGCAGTGCCTAGCGAGGATGTATATGAATGCCCACGCTACTACCATGTATATGTTGGAAATCAAGGCACTATTTCTCTCCACTCAGGAGGTAGAGACTGCCCTTGAGGAATGGTCCTTCAGATTGGGGGAAACATAGATTCATTCAACTCTTTAGGCCTTTTCTATCACTGTTTTCAATCATCCAGCTAAAGTAGATCTGGATGTAAGTGTCTCTTTCTTGGACTCTTGAATTATAGCAAACAGTCTGTCCATCTTCTCATGGAGCACCATTTTGTGCAGGAATAACATTTGATTGCCCTTCCAACAGTCCAAGACTGCATGACCTCTAAAGACAGTAGCGTTAGATCTGGGCTGAAGGAAGGTAAAGATATCTACTGGGTCTCACCGAAGGGTATGAAACCTTGAGAATGAAGGATGACACCAGTCTTATCACCACTCTTTCCTTATGGAATATCAAAAAAGGTTCACTACATGACAAGACTTGTAACTCGACCGACCTATGAGTGAAGCATAGAGAAACCAGGAATATAATCTTGATAGTCAACCAGTACAACGAAACTGGTCCAGATTCTCAAAGAGCCCTTAGATTGATGCAAGTTGTAGCCAGAGGCAGCTTGTGTCAAAGCCTGGTGTGCCAGGGACCCTGTGCCCGATTCTCTACTGGGCAGAGTCCTAGTGGCAAAGTTTCACAGCTTGCAGCAGCCCTGGCAGTGGGCCAAACAGAGAGCTTATCCTGAGGGTCTGCCACAAGCTTTGGGGCTGCTGTGTGCCCCTCTAGCTAGTCCCTGGTGACTAGTGGCCCTGCTATCTGATCCAGGATGACCCCGAGTTTAATTTATTTCAAAAATGTTGGTAATGTAGTGCCCCCTCCCCATTTTCTGATGTCCGCAAATGTAATTTATTAAACAACCATTCATGATATATCATTTTCATTTAAATTTATTTGTTATACTGGAAAGGCACGTGAGCAATACTGCCCATTTTCACAAGCATCCAGTTTAAAGAGAAAAAAAAAAAGAAAACTATTTTCACGGTAACAATGTAAAAATAAATTAAACAGTAAGTACATATAACAGAGGTTGACAATAATAACATAACATATGACAGAGGTTGACAAAATAACATAACAATGGCACCATGGTAGTACATTAGGGTGGATAAAAGCACATGAGAAAGTGCTTGACCGGAGGACAAGTGCTAAAAGGTATTTTTTTGGTGGGTTTTGCTTGATAAGAAACAAAAGTAACAATGAAAAGGTATGCCATAGGGAGAAGTAGTATGAAAGATTAGAAGAGGGAAGGAAGAGAGAACAGTCAGGCCAGGGAACAGCTGCAGGTGGAGGAGAGGGAAAGGTGTATCCTTACATTTTGTTTGAAAGAAGTGGTGGAGGGACAGAGTTTGAGTTCAGGGGGAGAGAGCTGAAGAGTTTGGGGCCCAGGTAGGAGAGAATTTTTTGGCTGTGGGAGGTATGGCAGAAGGAGACAGAAAAGGAGAGGGGGGAGGAGGAGGACCATCTCATTGCCCTGGGGTAAGCTGCTGTTTGAAAGAGGGAACTGATGCTGTTAGGGAGGAGACCATGGGACAGTTTGTAGAAGAAGGTGGAAATTTTGCAGTTGAGTCAGTTCTTAAGGGAGGGCCAGCCAGAGATTCTGTATAGGTCACTGTGGTGTGTAAGTTTGGGGAGGCCAGAGGCAAAACAGATCACATTGTGGTAGGAGCTATGTAGCCTAGTGACATTTTTAATTAAAAGGAGAGGGACATAGACAAGAGCACCATAGTCAAACAAAGGGAGAAGGAAACTGGCAACAAGGAGGGACTTGGATTCTTTGTTAAGGAATTGCTTAATTCTTTGGAGCATGCCAGGTCTTTGGTGGTCTTTCTTGATGGTGAGACTGATGTAAGCATTGAAGTTGAGATGGCAGTCAAGGAGTAGGATGATATACCTTAATTCGTTAACTCTCTCTCTAGGGGGGGTTCTGAGATTGTCGTGTAGGGTGAAGTAGAATTCAAGTGGTCTTCAAGGGCTGGAGAATATCATGACTTGTTTTTTTGGAGTTGAAGACAAGATCTTTGGATGTGAACCAAGAGACGAGCCAAGTGAAATTGGCCTGAAGTTTGTTTAGTAGAGTGGAGGGGTCCTTGTCCTTGCAGAAGAGGGCAGTATCATTCACATAGAGAATGAGCTCAGTGTCCATGCAGACATCTGGGAGGGAGTGTACAACTAGGGAAAAGAGAAGAGGGCCCAAGATGAACCCTTTGGGTACACCATACTTAATGGAGGCAGGATTTCTAGAGGACACCACCAACTGTGGTTTGATGTGATCTGAGTGTGAGGTAGTTGTGGAATCAGTGGATAACTTTGAGGGAGTAATGGAGACTGGTCTCCAGGGTCTGGAGAAGAACATCATGGTCTATGAGATTGAAGGCTTTTGTGAGACCCACAAATACTGAACCAGTGTATAGGCCTTCATCGATGGCTCTATCTATGTAGTGAGTGAACTTAATGAGGGTGGTATCTGTGTTGTGGCCAGCCCTGAAACCATGTTGCACTTCAGAAAGGAGGTTATGTTGAGTGAGAATGTCAATGGTTTGCTTGTGGACTACTTTTTCAAGGATTTTGGAGAGGGCAATGAGGGAGATAGGTCAGTAGTTGGAAACTAGGTCCTTGGGACTGGATTTATGAAGGGGTTTAATGATCATGCATTTCCATTTATGTGGGAAGGACCCTGTACAAAGGGAGTAGTTAAGAATATTGGTGAGGGGGACAGCCAAGAAATCACAGACCGGTTTTAAGACTCTGTAGTTGATGTTGGTGCCCTTTGAAGGTCTAGGGTCATTAGTTTTAATACATTTAACTACCTCAGAGGGGGAGAGATACCAGAAAAAGAATCTGGGGTGAGACCTTGGGGGGGGGGAGGGAGTGCTGGGAATGGGGGAGGAGTTGGGTTTATATTTGTTGAGATCCCCAAAATATTAATTAAAAAAGTGAAGCTATCGCGAGAGTATCAGTGATGGCCAGGCCATTAGAGGAGAGACAGATTTGTTCATCGGATTGACCCCACTGATGAGGTTGTTGAGGATATTCCAAGTTCACGTCAGGCTCCCTATGGCTAGGCACTGTTTCTCCAAGATGAAGGAGGTTTTTGCAGATCTGACTGCAGACTTGCATTTGTTTCAGAGGGGTTTGTAATTTTGGTGAAGGTGGAGAAGTTTGTGTTTCCTGTATAAGGACCAGGCATGGTCTCTGTCCCTCATGATCTTGCATAGATCGGAGGAGACCCATTCTTGACTAGTACCTTTAACCTTGATTTTTTTTTTTTAGGAGGGATGAAAAGGTCACACAGGGTGAGGAACTTGTTGCTAAACAGTTCAAGGGCTACATTAATGTCAGTAATGGAGTCCGTGAAGGACCAGTCCTGGGCAAGTGCTGCGTTGGACAGCTCAGTGGGATTAAGTTTTTTTAGTTGCCTGGTGAGTATGTATTTGTGCAGATGGTGAGGGGTTTTAGCTGACCAGCAGCAGAAAACAGCACAATGATCATTGATTGAGTCAGCAAGAACCACAGAGGATGTAACATGAGAGGGGTTGGAGACAAGAATCCAATCAATGAGGGAATGAGTCCCTGTCCCATAATGGATTCTGGTAGGCTCGGGAATGAGCGGATGAAGGCCAGCACCAAGGATCAATTCCTTGGTTGCATCGCAATGAGTGGACTGCCAGTTTAGGTTGAAGTCACCAATGATAATCCATTCTCTCCCATGTGGAGGGGAGATCCTGAGGTTGAGAAAGATATCTAGTTCAAGAGGAGATGAGTCAGGGGGAAGGTAGACTATGCTGACAGTGATAACTTTGTTGTTGCCGAGGAGGAGGAGGAGGAGGTTGATTGAGAGGGATTCGAAGAAGGAGGATGTGAGTGGTGGGTTAAATTCAGTGACCAAAAGGTGATCTGCACCCCAGAGGAGACAACCCCCAACCACATTTCCTAAGCCAGTCCTTTCTGAAGAGAGTGTACCCTTCAAGGTTTATTTCATTATAGGGAATCTTGTTGGTCAGCAAGGTTTTGGTAAGGGCAATGATGTCGAAGGTATTGGCCGACACTGATGACTCGACTGAGGTTATCTTAGCCATCAGGTTTTGGACATTGAGGTGAACAATACTAAGCTCCTTGGAGTGTCTGGGGGAGAAATGGGGAGCAGTGAACCCTTGAGGGGGAGGAATGGGATTGGGATGGACAGAGCCAGATATGAGAAGTAGGAGAAGGAGGGACCTTCAATGTCTTTGGGAAACCAAGACAGACAGCTCAGGAGAATGGAGCCTAGTATAATTTTAGGTGAAGGTGAGCAGATTGTAGTAGGAGGGGGAGAACTCATGAAGCAAACAAAGTTTAAGGAGTGAGTTTAGGGGTGATGGTAGAGGATGTCAGTGTTGAGCTATGGGGAGAGAAAAGGGGAGAGAGGAGAGGGTGCAGGAGAGGAGACCAGTGATGAAAAGGAGGGGAAGAAGCATTAATGGAGGGTGCTAAAAAGTAAGAGGGGGAGGTAGGGAGGAGGGAATAGATGATAGAAGTGAATTTTGCCTGGAGGGGGCATGAGAAGGTGGTAATGGACAGCAGAGAAGCTGCAAGGAGTAACAGATTGGGGGGGGCTCCATAACAGTGTGAAATGAAAGAGGGAAAGAAACTGAGCAGGGTAGCCGATGGGTTGAAGGGAAGGGAGGTCACAGAAAAGTGAAGATAACTGACAAGGTAAACAAGGTAGCAGAGGGGTGAGGAGGATGGAGATCTCAGAGGAGTGAAGAAAGCTGAGGATGCCAGGGAGCTAAGAATAGTGAGAAGTGTGAGATGGAAATGAGTAGTAGCAAGACAAGCGGGGAGAGAGGATTAGGAAATGGACAGGGGAGATGTGAGGAGCAAGGAGAATAAGATGGTATTGCTAGATGGGTGGCTGTTTAAGAGAGAGGGGTGGCAGAGTTGGTAGCCAATGGAAGAGGTGGTAAGGTGCAAAGGAGGAGCAAAAGTGTATTTAATGAGTGTCGGGGCAGGGTGTACAGGCGACATAAAATTCAAGTTGAGAGTGTCAGGGCAGGGGTGGGCAGGCGAGAGAAAATTCAAGCTGAGAGTGTAGCAGAGCGGAGCAGTCCAAGCAACAGAGCTAGGCCGGTTCGGGGGTTCTACCAATGGGAGCTCCGAGCATAGTGTAAGGTGCAATCATGGAGAAGGATGGAGAGCCTGAAGTCCAATGATGAAGAAGCTGGTTCTTTGGGCCATACCTGGGGAATTTGCAGGCTGGAGGAGTGCGGGTGATGGCTTGCAAAGTGCTGCTCTACCAGAGCTGGGGACAGTGGACATGGGAGTGCCCTGTAAGGGGCCTCAGACTGAAAAGAAAAAGGAAAGGAGAGTGGGGTTAAATAAATGTGAATTGGAGGGTGAGGAACAGACAGGGGAAGAGACAGGGGAAGGTAGACAAATAAAGGGAGTGTGTGTTAGGGGGAATCAGTGGGAGGGCAGGCAGATGACAGAGAGAGGAGGGACAATGGAGCATGGAGAGTTAGCTGGGAGAAAAGAGAGGTTAGGGTGAGGGGGAGCGAGTGGGGAGAGGGCAGGAGGAAGGGGGATTCAGAAGAGCAGAGTTAGGCAGTAAAGCAAAACAAAAACAGCTATAAGCAAATTTCTCCAAGCAAATATGTGCAGTACGGAATTAGGCTATATCACAACAGCAGTAAAATCAACAGAATGAGCAGTTAGAACAGACTGTACCAGTACATTTAAGAACTGAAAAGAAAATAAGCAGCTGGCAGTGAACTGTACCCAAGGAATACAGGCAGAGAGAAAATTCAAGTTGAGAGTGTAGCAGAGGAGAGCAGGAGCAGTCCAAGCAACAGAGCTAGGCTGATTCAGGAGTCCGGCCAATGGGAGCTCTGAGAGTAGTGTAAGGTACAATCAGGGAGAAGGATGGAGCACCTAAAGTCCAATGATGAAGAAGCTGCTTCTTTGGGCTGTACCTAGGGAGTTCGCAGGCTGGATGAGTGGGGGCAGCAGCTTGCAAAGTGTCACCTACAGGAGCTGGGGAAAACAGAGATGGAAGTGCCCTGTAAGAGGCCTCCAGCCGAGGAATACTGGCAGAGAGAAAATTCAAGCAGTGAATGAAGCAGAGAGGAGCAGGAGCAGTCCAATCAACAGAGTTAGGCCAGTTCAAGAATCCAACTGATGGGAGCTCTGAGCATAGTGTAAGGTCCAATCAGGGAGAATGATGTAAAGCCTGAAGTCCAATGGTGAAGAAGCTGGATCTTCAGGCTGTACCTGGGGAGTTTGCGGGCTGGAGGAATGCAGGCAGAGGCTTGCAAAGTACCACTCTACTGGAGCCGGGGACAGAAGAGATGGGAGCACCCTGTAAGGGGCCTCCAGCTAGGGAGTTCATGGGCTGGAGGAGTGTGGGTGGTGGCTTGCAAAGTGCCCTTCTACCAGAGCTAGGGACAGTAGAGATGGGAGCACCCTGTAAGGGGCCTCCAACCAAGGAAAACAGGCAGAGAGAAAATTCAAGCTGAGTGTGTAGCAGAGGGAAGCAGGAGCAGTCCAAACAACAGAGCTAGGCCAGTTCAGGAGTCCAACCAATGGAAGCTCTGAGCATAGTGTACAGTCCAATCAGGGAGAAGGATGGAGAGCCTGAAGTCCAGTGGTGAAGAAGCTGGTTCTTCAGACCATACCTGGGAGGTTCACAGGCTGGAGGAGTGTGGGCAGCACCTTGCAAAGCATCGCTGTACTGGAGTTGAGGACAGGGGAGAAGGAAGTGCCCTGCAAGGGGCCTCTGGCTGGGAAGTTTGTGGGCTGGAGGAGTGTGGGCGGTGGCTTGCAAAATGTCGCTCTACCAGAGCTGGGGACAGTGGAGTTGGGAATGCCCTGTAGGAGCCTCCTGCTGGGGAGCTCAGAGGCTGGATGAGTGTGGACAGCAGCTTGTAAGTGCCACTCTACCAGAGCTAGGGACAGCAGAGATGGGAACACCCTGTAAGAGGCCTCTGGCTGAAAAGTGTGGCCCCCTCCCTGATCTCTGATGTCACTGAGTTTAATTTATTAAAAAAAAACCTGGTGGTCTAGTGCCCCCCACCTCTGATCCCTGACATCCTCAAAAGACTTATATATACAAAAAATCCCTGGTGTGGTCTAGTGAACTCCCCCACCTCCAATCCCCGATGCCCCCAAAAGTAATATATATGAAAAAACCCTGGTGGTCTAGTGGACCTCCCACCTGGCAGCGCCCTACCACCCCACTCCCTCCATCCAGTAGCTAAGCCGGTGACTGGTACAGTCCACCACTCACCACCATGGCCAGCCTCCTTCCTCCTTTTTATGGCTGTGGGAAGAGCCTAAAGCCAGATCACTTTAACTTGAAAAGGGGTTTCTGTGAAACACATTTTTTAGTAGTTTTCAGTGTAGCCTTCCATAACACTGCAAATCCCTATGGCAGTTAAAAAATACTCCCTTCTTTCTTTTTAGAATGATGCACACAGAACTCCAAGCTGCTTTTGTCTGACAACAAATGTGCACACCTTCCAAACAAATCTAAGTATCTTTAAAACTATTCAAGGTGCACAAATAAATAGTGTGAAAGCTGTTCAGGGCAAAAAGACCTTACACATGAAGGTAGTCACTAATCTGAATTCTTTATATTTTGTAAAATATGGTCATCCAAACAACCATATTTTTTTCTCTCTGAGTGAACACAGTAGGAGTTTTGCCAAACAAATATAAATATCTTGTAACGTGTACAAGTTACCAATATACAGCCAGCATGAAAGTTGTTCAGGACAAAATCACCTTTCAAATGAGGATAGTCACTAATCTGAATTCAGTAGATATTATTAAATATAGCCATCCGAAAGGAGAAAATTGTGAAGAAAAATGAAAATTCAGGTAATCAGATGGCTATAGTTTAAAAAAAACATAATTAGTGCAGCTTAATGAATAGGCTTATTGGAAAGGTATTTTTGTCCTGAACAACTTTCATACTGATGGTTTATGTGTAACACATATACTTATAGAGATATATTTAACATTTGTTTGGCAATACTTGTATGAAAAATGAAAACTGAGGTAATCAGATGGTCATAGTTTAAAAAATATAATTAGTGCAGCTTAATGAATATACTAATTCGAATGGTCTTTTTGTCCGGAACAATTTTCATATTGTTTTTTTAATCTGCAACTTGTAAACTTTTAGAGATATTTACATTTGTTTAGCATAACTCCTATGTACTTCTAAACAGTCTAAGTTTTGCAAATAACTACCTCACTCAAGTGAAATTCTAAACCAGACCACCTTGTTCATCTCTTGTCATGCTAATTTAAAGTGAATAGGAATTGATTATTTATGTGCAGCTGTTTGAAATGTCTCTATTTTTATAAATTACATTTATACCTCTAAAGGATCCCTATTTAACAGTGCCTGGATAAAAGCTGAAGCTGTCAGTTATGTTTTGTATTGTTTTATTTGTATGTGCAGTTCCTTTCATGGAACTAAGAATTTGGAGTTTTGACTATGTCACTTCATGGTTTCAGAACCGTGGGCACTGTACTGATAAATTCCTGCTAGCATTTCTGAAACTGTGAAGCCACAGAAATGTTTGTTGCCATATTGGTCCTTGTAACCCAAGATCCACAGAAATAGATGATTTGATACCTTTTATTGGACCAACAGAGTTGTTACAAAAGAACACAGATGATTTTAGCTTTTGGATTACACAGAATCCTTCATCAGAAAACACTGCCAGTTGTTTTAGAAGAACATACTTTCTCAAAACCCAGATCATACAAAAAAAAACTCAGATGAAAAGTTGTTAAGGATCCCATTGGTTAAAACTGCATTCAAAAAAAACAACATACCCATATAAAGAAGCAAAAGTTCCATCAAAAGAAAGCTATCCCAAGGTCAAATGCCAGTGACTTGAAAGTTCACTCCCTGAGAAAAGCTATAAAATAAATGAAACTTCATTTTGAAACCCTGTGTGTGTGTGTCTGTGCTAGCATTTGTAGATGACAATGATTAAAAACCACAAGTCAAAATAAGCTTAAAGAGCAGCTGACAAATTCAGGAGAACTTTAACAAAACACAATATTTAGATAAAGTTCAGCTTGTATTTCACATTAGTTCTTTATTCCTCCTCTCCATTATTTATTGCCGAGGTCAATTGCATGCAAATAGAATTTTTGCTCCTGAAGAGTTCATCTTTTTCTGTTGCTGTCTCCCTATCTGGGGTCATAACGCACCGCTTGTGACATCACAATTACTCTGATGGCAACAGATTGTGATGTCACAACAGACCATTATGACTTGAAGTAAGGAGTAAGCTATAGAGGCAGATTAACTTTAAAATAACTGTAAGGATAAAAACCATGTTTTCATGCACATTTCCTCAGTAATAAATAATGGGGAGGAGAAACCTAGAGTATATATGAAATATAAGCAGCATTTTACCTACTTATTATGTTTTTCAACTTTTTTTTCAGGCATAAGTAGCTCTTTCTGCAATACATAGTAAATAATTTTAAAAGTCTTGTACATATGAAAATATCTATGTGTTAAGTAAAAAGTAGGTTAGAAAACAACCTGCCCTAGTGTAAATTAAGCATTCACCAGCTGTTTCACAGAGTGGTGTCAATCAAATTTTACACAGTGTACTGTTCAGATATATTTTTCTTAAACTCTGTGTACAATAAGTCCATATTACTCATGAATAGTCAAAATTATACTGTCTTAAACATGATATATCTGCAATTCTGTAATGAGTGACTAGTGTATGTGTATATTCAAAACCCAAACCTAACACAGGCCCCCTTGTAATTGAGATACTGTTATCCTAATATGTCCATGTAACAATATATGCCCATATGTACCTAATCTGGGTATGCCAACCATACAGCTACACCATTACAGTGAACACATCGATGCCAACAACATCGACAGTTCACTGTAATGGTTCACACAAGACCCTGGCACTCTGTCTCCCGGTCCTGCACCCCTTCCCCAATTCAACTCCAACTCGGAGTTAGAATCCTATGGATCAGGGAGTGCAGGAGGCAGAGCCCCCCCAAATGGGGGGGTTCAGGAGGCAAAGCCCTCCAATAGAAAGACAACTGGGGTATCCTGCTGGAATTATGTCAACTTCAACTTGCAGTCAACATAATTCCATCGCTGGGATATCGGTTGACAACATAGTTGTCGAACCGGCATTGTAGAGCCCCTAATCTGCTGTTGTATTAAATAACAGTTCTATAAATCTAAAACCAAAACAAAACACAACTGACTGCTTCAGCTTTTATTCAGGCACAGTTAAATAGGGATCCTTTAGAGGTATGAATGTAAGTTATGAAAATAGAGACATTTCAAACACCTGCACATAAGTAATCAATTTCTGTCCCCTTTAACTCATTCAGACCCACTGGGTGTTTGGAATGTTGGAGACAGAACTCCAAACTGCTTTTCATTGAGAATCTTCCTAAGGCATTGTGCATAATTCTTAGCAAATGGGCACACATTCCAAACAAATCTAAATATCTTTAAAACTATTCCAGGTGCACAAACATAACCAGTCTGAAAGTTATTCAGGACAAAAGGACCTTTCAAATGAGGGTAGTCACTAATCTGAATTTTTTATATTTTGTAAAATATGGTCATCTTATTACCTGTATTTCCATTTTTGTTTTTACAAAATTCACATTTCTGAAGGCAATTAAAAAAAAAAACTATAAAGAATTTAGATTAGTGACTACCCTCACTTGAAAATTTACATTCAGTTGATTACTGTTTAACAATATTATGCTTCTATGGCTGCCACTGTGCATCTGATGCAAACCCATAATCACATTCCTCACTTGAAATGAAAAGAGGTGGGGGTGGAGGCCATAACTGATTCCTTGTTTTTGTGTTAAAAGGGTCAGTTTTTTTTTGCAGCAAAAACTAGGAAAGGGGTAATTTCTAAAAAGTGCGGAGAGCATGGGGAACCACTTTTTTCAGAGCATGCCACCACCGGCAGCTACCGCTTCAAGACTGCTACTACCCCACCTACTGTAATATAATCATGGAAAAACCTGAAGTAGTCTACCAGCACTGAGATCAATATAGTTAAGGAACATTTACCAGAAATTACAGCTTAGAAAAGAATGAGAAAGTGGCTGTGATGACAATCAAATCCCAGACCAGATCTCTAGTTTGTTAATAGTCTCTTCTTGAGTCTGATTTTTACTGGTCTGTGGGCCAAGCTCCACAAATGTTATGCCATCATCAGATATGTGTAAGTGCACTGTGTAAGCAGGTAAGTGGACCGCTGTCTGATGTTCTGCCACAGTGCTCCAGCATAGTTTCCAGTATTTCTGTTTATGCAGCCCTTCCCCTCTACAGGCCGCATAAACATATTCACTTCCTGGTAGACTACTTTTCCTTTCCACAACTGCGGAATTGCTGGCTGCCATGTGCAACATGGTGGTGCTGACTTAAAGTGTGCATGCATGAGTATTATTCATACATATGTAACCCCCACACCACCTTTGGCTAGCTGGCACACCCCTTAAAAGAACTACTGTTAACTATATGGCGTACAATTTTCTTTTGGAAGAACTACATTCATGGTACTACCCCTAGCATTGGAGTGTATACTAGGCTCATTATCTACAGGATGGGGGGGATACATACTAAAATGAAACTTTTCATTTGCAACCAGGTCCAGAGGAGAGGATACTAAGCATATGCAAGACCTAACTGCTGAGGGGGCCCCAATAACATTCACACTAGAAGCAACAAGTGGAATGTCCAAAGCAGTAACTGGGAGTTTGCAGTATGGCTTTATTTACAGATGTTACTTAAAGCAAGGGTGGTCCCCCAAAGGTTTGTCATTGCAATACAGGCACACTCTTTATTGTAGGACACTTTGCTAGGCTGCACTGTTTTCCACAAAAACATCGCTATCTGTCTTCCAAATTGTATATCTGTGGGATTTGCCACACACTTTAAACATTTCCCACGCATTTCCATTTCCAAAGTGTACAAGTATATCTGTGGGATGTGTCACACACTCTAAAATCTTCCTGGTGCATGGTCTTTGTTCAGGGAACAGTGGTGCCCATCCAAGATCCACTTAATCCTGCCTGAAACTCCAGATGGCGGTTCTCCCACCCTTTGCCCCAGACAGTCTCTGCCATTCCTTCTGGGTTACACCAAATGAGTCTCTAATCCCCAATGAATTGCTAAAGACCCCCAACTTTAACTTTAAATTCAGCACAGTTGTGGTGAAAGGGGTCCTGACCAGTGTGATCTAGTCTTATCTAGGGCACACACAGCTCAGACAACTCCCTCAGAGAACAGTCTCAAATTCTGTACTCACAGATTAGTTGTTCCTTCCTTCCAGTCATGGAAAGAACAAAATGCACCTTTCTTTCTCTGGTAGCTGTCAGATTGTACTCATTGTTTTTCCTTAAGGCAGCTGTGAACTTTAGAAACTTCAGGGGATTGCCACTTGGATCCACAAGAATTGCCTTCCCTGTCACTCCCCCTGAAGTCCTTCAGGCAAACTGAAGATTTTACCAAACTAGGGTGGGAAATACAAGGGCTCCCTTTGACAGAGCCCCAATGACAGACCTCCTGCCACTCTGACTGCCACACTTGAACTTACTGATGAACAATCTAAGCTCCCCAAGAGCAGCTGACTCTACAATGGTTATGCTGCTGTGAGAGTTCTAAATGGCATAATCATTCTTCTCTCATGTTAGCTGAGTAAACAATGATGTCATTATGTAGAAAGTCCCAATGATCTTCCCACCAGCTGCTTTTTCCTACCTGCCTAAGACTAGTACTAATGGAATTCTAGTAACCTGAAGGGACTTGGTTGTTGCACGTGGTTATGTCAACATCACCATGTTGTGCAAGGCTGACTCTGGGGCACACTGCACATGTGCGAGTATCACACATGCGCAATACTGTAATTGCTGCAGTATTATGGCTTACTCCGGTGCAGCAAGAGCACTGCATATTCTTTTCACTGCTCTTGTCACTCCTAAAAGAACTCCACAATTGTATTGGCTCTGACCAGAACTTGTTTATGGATGTAACTGTAGAACATAGTATTTACATCTTGAAGCATTTGTGCTGGATAAACCGGTTCACAGGTTATAGATCTAGGATGGGACAAAGCTCTCCTGCCTTTTTTGGCAAGAAAAAGAAGGACAAGTATACTCCTTGCCCTTGCTCATTGTATGACACTGGGGCTATAGCCCTTGAGATTAGCAGATGATTGAATAGTCCCCTTACTTGAACTAATCTGAAGGGGAAGACTAAACCATAGAATATTTAAGCAATAATGCAAGACAGGGTGTGGTATATCATGGGATGTCTTCAAACCTCATGTATGTTGTGAGGCATGAGGTTGCAGGCCAAGTGCCTCATGCACCTGAGAAGTGATGCTATCCCATGGTATACCACACCCTGGAATTCATTACTGCTATTATGAACTGGCTTAAAAGTATTTTTTTCAGTAAAGAAATAAAAAAATATTAAAGCTTTCTGAAAATATGTATTTGGGGAAGTTGGAGGAGTATCTTTTAACAAAACAGTTCTTGGAGGGGTCTGGGCAGCAGATGGCACTGTTGTAAGTGGGCTGGGTAATTTGTCACACTCTGCCAGCACTGCTGTGTTTGACCTGGTTCGGATGCCTGCTCTGGGACTAGGTGAAGACTTCCTGTTCATCTTTGGTAGTTGGTGGGTGAGTTGGAGCCATTCAGCACCATGACTGGTTTTCTTTCTGTTTTTTTTTTAAATGAAAAAGTTGTGCACTGCCAAATGCCACAAGTGAGCAACTCAATCTTTACAATGTTAGGACAATGCAGGTACGAAGGTACAGCAGTACATGTGTCATGAGGCAGTTCATGACCATTGGGGGTGGGAATCTTTCAGTGTGGTCATCGTTTTTTCTGTTGCTTTTGGTTTGACTCAGGTGGTGGGACTGGTGTTCGGCATGAGCAGGCAGGATGATGTCACAGTGTGTGAGAGGAGCAACTGTGTTAAAAGTGCTGTGGAGCATGTTATCAGCGGCACAAGTCAGGATCTGTCAAACAGCAGGAGGGAGGTAACAGTTGCGTCGGAGCTGCAGAGGCTACTTGTTCTACTGCAGCTTTCTTTAACTTTTGACTTGGCTGTTTTAGAGCAGCGGTTGCAGTGGGTGATGCTTTCTTTCTCGAATGGGACTGAAGAGGTCATCTTATATAGCTACCAAAAAATATGGGTGGATTGATCTGGATCAGGTAAAATGACCTGTTGGCTGGCACCTTTTCTTACCTGTGATTACTGTATGTTGTTCAGTTTAATCATGGGTAAGAAGAGAGCTCAGCCAATCAACTTTCAGGATTTATAGTGCCCAGTTCATAAAGCTTATTATTACATGCCTTAACACCTGGAGAAGAACCACTTTAACCTCCCTAACTATTCCTGTCACTTGCACATACCACAAAACTATTCACTTTACCTCCTCTTCTAGGAAGCCCTGGTATAAAAACCCTAAACTCCATTACGTAACTATTATGCTCCTCCTCTTTACTGCTGGGGACATAAACCCTAATCCAGGCCCCCATCCTGCCTCCCCTGTGACTTCAACTCTACCATGTTCCATCGCAGCAACCCACTACATGTCTTGTCTCCCTCATGGCCTCAAGATACACCACCTCAATATTAGGAGCATCTTGCCTAAATTTGCCCTACTACAACCCATCATTCTTACCCTTGCCCCAGATCACCTTATTCTATCTGAAACATGGCTCAACAACAGGATCCTAGATCCCTCACTCTCTATACAAGGTTACAATATCTCCAGACAAGACCAAACCGGTAGGGGAGGTGGAGTAACTATATACACTGACTCCCATATCCAGTTCACCAATGTGCTAAGCACCTCAGTCCCGGCAGCTTATGATGCTCTGGCCCTAAGACTTGCTCTCCCTCACTCAGTTCCTAAATATGTAGCAGGAATATACTGCCATCCAGGACTACCGCCCTCTACTGCAACAAACCTCCTCACAGAACTAACTACTATCTCCTTTAAAAGGGGAGTTGTTTGTCCTAGGCAATTTTAACTTATATTAAATTGGCCAGATACCTTCCTAAGTAAATCGCACAATGTCATCTCTACCTTTCATCTAACGCAATTGATTACGGAGCCAACTCACCTTAATCTAAAAAGAGGTAATCACATGTTCATCGACTGGGCCCTCACTACCCACAAACACAGAGTTATAGATTCCGGCCTCCTCCCAGACTAGTTCAGCGAGCATCATATAATCTACTTGGTCCATAAAATACATCGTCCAAATGTCCCTCACAAAATAATCATAACCCACACATACAAGTCCCTCGATCTACAGTATCATACCTACATCAGAATCTATACCAAACAGACTGGTCCCCTCTTTACTCATCCCATGTGGTTAACAATGCTGTGGACTTCTTTCATGCTAATTTTCTTCATATCTGGAATAAACATGCTCCCTTCAAATGCACCAGGGTATGCAGTAACCATCTTCCCTGGATCACACCTGAACTACTGGCATGCATGCGATCATGCTACCATGCATGGCAGTTACATAAGGCCTCACAATCCCAAGCCGACCGTGTCCAGTACAGGGTCCTAAGAAACTCCTGTTCTAAAGCAACCTGCCTTGCTAAATCAGAATATATTCACTGTACTTTTGAAGTCAACTTAAGCACCCCCTCTAAATTTTGGAAAGTGGTTCATTCCCTCTTCACCCCGTATCAAAGCCTCAAACTACCCTAATCAATGTAAATAATGAACTAACTTCTGACCACACCCTTGTAGCAGCTGCTTTTAACTCATACTGTACCTCATGTGCCTTAGCCCTCCTTGCTTCTTTTCCTCCTACCCCTGCCCATAATAATACCTACTCAAACCCCATATGCTTACATCACTTCTCCTTTGCCCCAGTCACCTACACTGACACTCTAAATGCATTATTAGCACTCAACCCATCCTAGGGCTCCTCCCCGGATGGCCTTGACCCTAAGCTCCTGCATCTATTTGCTAATGCTATTGCTTCTACCCTTTCAGAAATACTAAACCTCTCCTTCTCAACACAAATGGTCCCACTCTCCTGGAAACATGCAGTTGTTCTCCCCTTACCTAAGGGAGGTGATCCTTCCTCTCTGGGGAACTACAGGCCCATATCACTCCTCCCAACATTGGCCAAGCTTCAGGAATGCTTAGTTCTTTCACAGCTCTCCTCATATCTCTCTGACTCTACCTGTTTCGCCCCCTACCAATCTGGTTTCAGAAAAAATTGCTTTACCACTATCTCCCTGCTTAGGCTCACCGACTCAATACTTACAGGTATGGCTGATAGGCAAATAACCTCAGCCATCTTTGTCGACCTTGCCAAGGCCTTTGACACTGTCTTCCACCCCCTTCTGCTAAACAATCTGGCCTTGGTAGGGTTATCTGACTCAGCCTGCGGCTGGTTCAGTTCCTATCTAACATGTAGGACACAATCAGTCAAAATTGGAAATTCCATCTCCCTTCCCCTCCCGATACAAACAGGTGTGTCTCAAGGTTGAGTCCTTGGCCCCCTGTTATTCTCCATTATCCTGAACTACCTTCCATCAGTTTGTACTTCCTCCTCTGTTCACAGGTGAGCAGATGATACTGTGCTTTTCCTGTCTGGCATCTCTCCCTCGGATGTTGCTTCAGTCTCCAGCTGGACTTTGAGAAAGTTCAGCTCTGGCTAAGCTCCCATCAGATTTTCCTCAATGCCAAGAAAACTGTCTCTATGACCTTCAGCACTAGGCAGAAACTTTCTATGCTACCTAAATTGCCCTCCTTCCACACCCTTGAAGGTACTTTGCTAGAAGATACCACTTCCTTTAGGTATCTTGGGGTCTGAATGGACCAGCACCTCAACTTTTCTAAGCACAAATACTCTATTCTGAAAAGTTGCACCCTAAATTAGGTGCCCTATTCAGAAACCAAACCTGCCTACCCCTCTTGGCTAGGCATGAGCTTGTCCAGAAGATGATTCTACTTATCTTTGACTACTGTGATGTAGCTTATAGTACCGTTCCACTGTATTCTCTAGCCAGATTGGATTCCCTCTTTAATGCCTTCTGTCATTTTGTCCTTGATGCTCCCTCCCCTTACTCACCACTGCTCCCTCTATTGATTCCTTGGCTTTTCCTCTCTGTCTGACAGGTGACTAGCCCACTGCATGAAATTCACCTTGAAATTTTGGTTTGCTTCCCTATCCCACTACCTATCTGATACCATGTCTCTTCTCCCTCCGCTCCTGTGATTCGCGCACCTTGACTATCCCTCACTGCTCCATTACTATCAGCCAATCAGCATTCATACATCGATTCCTGAAGTTATGGAACTCGCTGCCTCATCAAGTCAGGCACTCTTCCTCCCCTTGGTCTATCTTGTCCTCCCTCAATAACTTCCTTTATCCTGCCTGCAGCTGCTCTTAGTAACCTCACTCACTCTCCTGCTTCAGTGCCCCTCAGCTCTTAGTTCACATCGAATGTGGCTTCTAGCCACTCGATAGTATGTTGCACTTAGTTCTTAACTATATAGTGGTGCTGACAATATGTGTTTATTGTCAGTGCTCCTAGTCCTTGCTCCTTGCTAGATCTCTCAATGTTAAACTCTAATTGTACTCCATGTACTTGTTATTTTTTTAAGTTATTCCTACTTGTCTGTGTTAACCTCAAATATACTCTGTATTATATTGTTGAATGTTTTGTTTACACTAGTGTACTCCCATTTCCCCTTCCCCCCAGGATGATCCATGAAATGAGCAATTTAATAGTGTTCAGTGTGCCTTTCCTGGTGAAACTTTTCAATAAAATAAAATAAAAATAAGTCCTTAATAAAGGTTTGTCTTTCTGTCCTCATCAGAAAACAAATGTTTTCCATTTCAAACAGCCTCCAGAAATTCTATTAGAAAATTAGATTACATCAGTATTATAATTTTAAAAAAACTTAAAGGGGAATTTGATATGCAGGAAGAACTCATAAAGAAAAGGAAGAGAAAACTCAACAAGCCTTTTAAGATTGTCTTTTTTCTTCCTTCAGCCTCAATACCAGTAGCCATTGAGACCTATGTTAAATTACAGAGAAGGAGACAGAGACTGAGCCTTGAAGATCAGATATATGAAAGGAGGAAATCATAAAATCTAACAGACAAGAAATTTGGCTCCTTAAGGAGACTAGAAAATGATAGCCGCATCATTATAAAACACCCAAACAAGGGATAAGGGAGGTGTGGTAGTCACACAAGACTATCAAGATTACCACACTGAGTGCTTGGACTAACTTAATAACCAAGAGAACTTCATGTATAAGAATGTTTCTTACAAATTGTGATAACCAGAGTACTTTTGTTGGTGGTTTGAACTATTTTGTCAAAGGCTAGTACCTTCTGTAGCAGTGCAGGGCAGTGCTCATAGGTGAGAAAACTGGCCTATTTTGGGAGATTCTCAATAGCCCAGCAGGGTTTGTTACATAGTGTGGACTTTCACTGTATTGGCTTCCTGGTAGGGGGATAATTTTATTAGTATACAAAGGACTCAGAAACAGGCTGTTTTAATGGCATCTAAACACATACATTCAATTGCTAAATAATATGTGAGAGAAAGCTGGGTCCCTGAGACAGAGGTTAGATAATACCTCAAGGTAGGCATCACCCAAAATTCCAGGCCTGAAGCAGTTTCAGACAATCAGATGAACCTAGGTACAGGGAAGTGACATCACAGTCTTGCTTGACCAAGGCACCAGACAGAGGGAGAGGAAATAAATGCTTCAACCCAGTTAGTCTTTCTTTCTTATGCTGCCATTCCTATGTGTCCAGGGATGTAACCAGACTGTGTCTGCAGTCAGAGGCTAAGGTAACAAGGGTAGTGGATAGTGACGTAAGAAGACTGTAACTTGTAGGAAAGAGAGAAGAGTCTGACTGCACAAATGTGCAAGCTTTCTTTTATAATCCTGTACCATATGTGTACTGGTTTTTCACTATGTGTAAATAGCGTTACACCTGAATATTACTGTTGTATCTATACAGCCAATGTTTATTAATAAATTAGATGTTTTTGTAAAGACTGGAGTAACAGGTTGTCTGTGACTGCATCTGTGAGGGAAGGGTACCTAGATAATAGGGGGTGCATTACTTAGTTTATTTGGGCAAAAGTAGACTTGTGTCCATCAGGATTGTCCCCCACATTGGGTGGGCAATTCAACCTAAATTGGGAGACAGAGAGAGAGGAGCCATTTGTCTAATTTATATTTAAAAGTGTTAAACTTAGTGGACTCAACAACTTCCAGAGGAAGGTTATTCCAGGCTTTTGGTGCTGTAATATTGAAAACATAGTCCCTTTTTTTGGTATTTGCCCAGTCAGCAACAAGCTGTTTGTTGTGTACTCTACCTACACTTCTCCTAGTTGAATGTCCTAGTCCACACTGATCCATTAGCTGTTGAGATTGTAGGATTTTATAAATAAAAAGTAGATCTCCTCTGCATCTCCTAGCTTAATTGTAAAAGATCTCCGAGACAGTAGAGTGTGTCCTACCCAGAGCAGAGACCCTCATTATGCAGAGTTTAAACAGTAGAAGGTGGCAGAGAAGGGTGCCAACACAGCACCGGGGTCTGTGCTCTTGTGAATGATGGAACCTAGACAGTGGTGACACTGGTCCAGATGGTCTCAGTGGCAAAAGCCTGAGAGAGAAAGAGGCTCACTGGGTACTGTGGAGTGCTCTAACCATCACCCAATTCAATGCCAGAGTTGAAAGAAAACATTGTGACCCTGTTAGACTCTGGACTGAAAAAATAGGCTATTACTGAATGGGAGTGTAAAGCTTTAAGCAACAATAAACCTATGATACCTGTTTTCTATACTCTGCCTAAGGTGCACAAAGGGTTGAACAGATGCCTTGGTAACTCGATAGTGGCTGGGATTGGTTATGTTCTTGAACTCTTGTCCACCTTTTCTAATTTTCATAGCAAAGTGTTAGCACCACTGCCACAGACTTGCTCTCTTCCAGAACTCAGTCTGCACTACAACCAGTTTTCACAACCCTTCAGATGCCATAAAGAGTTTCCTTGCTATATTGTCACCACTGAGCTGCAGCCTCATTTGGGGTACCACTAGGTCTGATTCCCATTAGAGCCACTGTTCACATACCACAGTACTTCTTACCAAAGGGCAGATGACCATCTTTTGTTATAGCTGAGACACTTTGCCTTAGTTATGGTAACTGTAGCCTGTCTCTTCAGAAATAGATCACACACTTGCCAGTTTATCCCTGGTTACAGCTGCAGCAAAATACATGGACAGTTATTTCCTGACATTTCTGTGACATCTCTATAGAAATTCCTTGCCTGACTGCAGTATCACTGTGGGACACCAGAGAGAATCTTTTTAATATTTTATTTATTTATTGAGAGATTGGAATTACAACCTTTGAGCTAAGAGTTCATTTACAAAGGATCCTCATCAAACAGTTTTAGACAGAAAACTTAGTTGCAACAGCATACTTACAATGGACAATTTTTCACACATTATCAACAGGATCTTATACATTTGCATAGGAAGGGCAACATATTTTAGGATCCAATTCATGGGAATGGCAACATATTTTGGGATTCAGTTTACAAAGCAGACACAAATGCAACATAACACATGATACGAATTCTCATATCAGGTACAGATACAGCCGCTGGAGGCATTGTTAATCACATCAGTAGCCACAATGAACATCTAGAGGATAAGCTAAGTGCCAGGACCAGGGAGACTTGGTCGAGGATGGTGGATGATGGGGGAAGGGGTAGTGGAGGAGGTTGGGGTGGGTAGTGGTAGGTATAGGGGAAAATAGGAGTGGAACAAGGGGCAGGATAGGGTATGGAGGACAAAGTTAAAGCAGAAGGTAGGATGAGGTAGGGGGAGGGGGAAGGGGGGATAAGTGCACCCAGCCAAGGCCAGGATGGGGTTAATATGATGCCCAACTGACTTCCAGTAGGCGGTTAAAATTTGCAGAAGCAGAGGTCTGGTGAGGAGATGCACTTCTGGAGTTTGGATTTGTAGAGCCCTATTTGTGGGAGGCTAGTGATGAAATAGGGAGCTCATTTAGCCAGGTGGGTACCCTTATCACAAAGGCATGCTTTCCCAAGGCTGTTTTCCTGAAGGGTACCACTAGGGCATGCCTAGTGGTGCTTCTTGTGGCATGTTCACCTGGGGCAGGCTTGAATAGCCCCTTCAGGGAGGCTTGTGTAAGTCCCAGCAGGGCCTTCTTCCCTAGTAGGCAGGTCTGGGTCTTGATTCTATCCATTGGGGGAGCCATTTCATCTTTATGTAGAGTTCACATGTATGTGTGAGGTGATCTGCATCCAAGACGAATCTGCAAGGTTTGTTGAGGGTCAAGTGGACTTTGTGAAGATTGGTGTCTGTGGCTGAACCATACACTACAATTCCATAATCCAAGATTGGCAGGATTGTGCCACTGATTGCCAGGAGTCTAGCCTCGGGTGTGAAGCAGAAACATAGTCTATTGAGTGCCCCCAGCTTCCTATTTGTGGCTGTAGTGATGTTACCTATGTGTTCATCAAAGGAAAGGGATTCATCAATAGTGACCCCCAGGTACCTGAATGAGTGGGCCTATTTGAGTGTGGATCCCAAATTGAGGGCAGTTGTAAAGGGTGTGATAGATCTCTTCTGACAACCTGCAAAGAGCATAGTCTTTATCATTTTGCCATTGAGGACTAGCAGGCTGGAGTCAAACCATTCCTGTAGTAGATCAAAATTAAGTTGTAGGTTCCTGGTCAATGTTTCTTAACAGGAGCCTCATAGAAAGAGTTCTGTGTTGTTTGCATAGAGCAGAACTTTGGAGGAGGGGCACGCATCTGGGAGGTTGTTTATAAAAAGGGCTGAACAGGAGCTGGCTCAGTATGGACCCTTGCAGGACCCCTACAGTGACTTTCCAGGCCCTGGTTATGGCTCCATTGACTGTTACCTGTTGTAAGCTTCCTGTCAGGTAGCTACAGAACTACCCGACTGTGCCTGAGGACAACCCAAGGCAGATTAGCCTGTGTAGCAGCAGCTGGTGGTCAACAAGGTTAAAACCTTTGGATAGGTCAATAAAGATTGGCCAGACTAATTGACCCTGGTCAAGTGACTCATCAACATAGCCTGTGAAGTCAATTAGAGCTGAGTTAGTACCATGCTACTTTCAGAATCCGTGTTGTTGAGGGCTGAGGAGGTTGTACTTATGTAGGTGATCAGTAAGCTAATCAGTGATGAGTTTTTCCAGTGCCTTGGAGAAAGGGGACAGTATAACAATAAATTGCAAAATATCTGGTAATATGTGAATGTATCTATGGCTGTAGCTGTATCTGCATTTGAAATGACTCAGTCACAGAAAGCATTAAGTATATAAAAATAACATTTAATATGCCACAGTTTTTAAATATATTATTTTTTATTTTTTTTTTTATTTAGTTGTTTAACCAGGAGTAGCACACTAAGCTGAAAGCTTTTTTACAGGAGCGACCTGGAAGCACAGGGAAGTTAAGTGACTTTCTCAAGGTCACACAGTATGCAAGTGGAAGCTGTGGGATTCAAACCCAGGTCTGGTCTACTGGCTGTCACCAGATTTGCAGCTCAGAGCCTTAAACCACTGTGCTATACTGCCTCCCAGTATAGGGTACACACTGAAGGCTATGAGGAGTACAGTATTTCTACAGAAAAAAAAGATACACAGTTGAAAAGATAAAGATCCCACAGAAAACACCTAACTCAAAACTAGATTCTAAGTAGAGTAAAACAAGCTTACCCCCAACTGGGATCTTGGTGATTTATGTTAGACGCAGACCTGTGATGTTGCTACTTCACAATACCAAAACATAACTAATTCTAAGAGCAAACATACATACATACAGAGATCTTTATCTGGCTAGCCCACTACCACTGCATTATCATACATGGCTTTCTGACATCACATACTAGACCATTTATTTGCTCTCTGGAGACTACCTTTTTCAGGACAGGTCCAAACTGGCTTTATGGATTGAAGGCTGGGTTATTTTTGTTTTTCCCACTGGCTAAATCAGTGGGATGCTGTCTCATTGTGCCATGACCCTGTTTGTGCCAAAATATGTATTTTTTATTATGAAAAAGGTTCAGCCCTTTGAAGTTTAACCCAAAGCAAAAGCTTTTCATGGAACATGAACGGATTAAAGGATTGCTTACACAAAGATGCCATCCAACCTCTGTGGGAACCCTGGAATACTCACACAACAGACCTGGGACTGCAATATAAGACAGTTTTCAATTCCTCAATACATCCCACAGCTAAAATATTTGACAGTGAACATAACTAGTAAGATAAAATAAATAGAACAAAACATTCCTGGGTGTTGCATCTGTTATAACCATGTACACTTAGTTACATCAAGGACACCCCATTAACTGTATTTGAGAAATCTTTTAGAATCTTAATACTAAAGGATTTGATTTCAGTAATCTGTAATCTGATTTTAATTACACTGGATATTCACAACCTTTACATCACCATACCACACAAGGCAGATTTAGAGAATCTGAGCAGTATCTCAAATACAAAGATGAGTGTACCTTTGAGGATGATAAGTTTTTGGTACATAGATACATAGATACATACACAGTGTCAGCAGATAAGGGCCTATGGCCCACCCAGTCTGCCCATTTGAGCTTGTAAGTTCAGTTTATGCTTTCCTAGAAGTCTGTTGCCCCATACCCCTGACATCCAGAATTCCTTTATGTCTATCCCATGCATTCTTAAATCCCGTGATTGTTTCAGCCCCCACTACTTCCTCTGGCAGGGTGTTCCACTTGTCCACCACCTGTTCTGTGCAGAAATTCTTCCTCACATTTCCTCTGAATCATCCTCCCTCCAACTTCATCCCATGCCCTCTAGTCCTGAAACATCTTTTTCGCTTAAAAATAGTGTATTCCTGCACCCTGTTCCTCCCTGTAAGATACTTGCATGTCTCTATCATGTCCCCTCTCTCCCTCCTGTCCTCCAGGGAGTACATATTCACTTCCTTCAACCTGTCCTCATAGGACTTGTGATGCAATCCATGTACCATCTTTGTTGCCCTCCTCTGAACCTTCTCTACCCTGTCTATGTCCTTACGTAGGTAAGGTCTCCAGAACTGTACACTGTACTCCAGGTAGGGCATCACTAGTGTCTTGTGTAGTGGAATTAGGACCTCCTTTTTCCTGCTGGTGATGCCCCTGCCTATGCATCCCAGCATCCTATTTGCTTTTCCTGCTGCCTTGTCACACTGTTTCCCTACCTTGAAGTCATCAGAGATGATAACCCCCAAGATTCCTTTCCTGCTTGGTGCATGCTATATCCTCACGACCCAACTGATACATTGTGCCAGGGTTTTTGTGCCCCATATGCATTATCTTGCACTTCTTTGCATTGAATTTCAACTGCCAAACCCCTGACCATTCTTCAAGTTTCTGCAGATCCCTTCTCATTCTGTCTACACCTTCTGGTGTGTCTACTCTGTTACAGAGCTTTATGTCATCAGCAAACAGTGAAATTCTGCCTTCTAGGTCCTGTGCAATGTCACTGATGAAGATGTTGAATAGGACCAGTCCCAGCACTGATCCCTGTGGTACCCCACTGGTCATTCTTCCCTCTGTGGAGTGACAGCCATTTACCACCACCCTCTGTGTCCTGCTGCCCAGCCAGTTACCTACCCACCACACTACTGTCCTGCCCACACCCATATTCCCCAGTTTGTGTAATAGTCTTCTATGTGGCACAGTGTCAAAGGCCTTGCTGAAGTCCAGATAGGCCATGTCCACTGCCCTCCCCTGATCCACCTCCCTAGTCACCCAGTCAATAAATTCAACGATGTTGATCTGACATAACCTCCCCCTGGTGAAACCATGCTACCTTGGGTCCTGTAGTCCATTGACAACCAGATGTTCCACCAATCTCTCCTTCAATAGTGCTTCCATGATCTTCCCCACTACCAAGGTGAGGCTGACTGGTCTGTAGTTCCCTGCTTCCTCTTTGTTCCCACTTTTGTATAAGGGGACTACATCTGCTGTCCTCCAGTCTTTGGGAACCTCCCCTGTTTCCAGTGATTGGCTAAACAGGATGGCCAATTTCAGCCACCACCTCTCTTAGTTCTTTAAGGACCCTGGGGTGCACCCCATCTGGCCCCATTGCTTTATCAACTCTTATTACTTCCAGTTCCTTCAGGATCCTTTCTCGTGTAAAGGGACTTGTGTCCATTTCTGCACCATTCTCACCCCTTGTACTCCCTTCAGACCCATTACCCTCCTCTTCCTCAGTAACAACTGAACATAAATACCTGTTCAATATGTCAGCTTTACTGTTGTCATCCTCCATGTGGCTCCCATCCTCCCCTTCAGTCTCACTATCCTTCCCCCCTTTGCCTTCCTTTTTTTACTTATGTACCTGTAAAAGGTTTTGTCCCCTCTACCCACTGATTTTGCAATGTGTTCTTCTGTCTGAGCTTTGGCTTCCCTTACTGACCTCCCTGCCTCCCGTTGCTTCTCCTGGTACTTCTCCCTATCCCCTTCTGCCTGTGTCTTTTTGTATTGCCTGAATGCAATCTTTTTGGCTTTCACTTTCTTTGCTACCTCTTTAGAAAGCCATAATGGTCTTCTCTTCCTTTTCCTCTTGCTAACCTGCTTAATGCATAATTATGTTACTTGTAATCCCCATTTTAAATACTGCCCACTGTTCCTCAACCCCTGATTCCTGACCCATTTCCCTTAATGCCTCTTTCAAGTATCTCCCCATTTTCCCAAAGTCTGCCCCCCTAAAATCCAGGATACATGTTTTTGTGTGGTTTGGTTCTGTGCTTTCGGTGATTTCAAACCACAATGACTGGTGGTCACTGTTCCCCAGGTGCTCCCCCACTGTTACCCCCATCACACTGTCCCTGCTTGTGAGCACAAGGTCCAGTATTGCCTTCTGCCAAGTTGGTTTCATGACCAGTTGCTTGAGGAAGGCACCTTGAAGGGAGTCTGGGATAAATCTGCTCCAAGTTGATGCTGCTGCTAGGATGCTCCAGTCAACATCTGGAATACTGAGGTCTTCAACCAGTACTACCTCACCCTTGTCTGCCATCCTTTGGTATAATAGGCTTCCTTGGTCTTGCACTTCAACTATTATAAATTTTTGTGGGAGTTATTTTTTTTTCCAATAAATTAAAGGTATAGTGAGGGGGTCAACCATGGCCTCATCTTATGCCAACCTCTACATGGCAGGATAAGGAAGCCAGTTTGTGCTCAACCCTTTGTACAATCCATTTTTAAGGGTATTATATACTGGGAGCTGCTTTATTGATGACATCTTTCTGGTATGGCAAAACATGCTGGAAACACAATAGGACTTCCGTAAGTTCCCGAATCACAGCACTGACCTTATCAGGTTCACCCTGCAGACAAGTTACACCTCAGTCCTATTTCTAGATATAGAAATTTACATTTTGGAGGTGGATCGTCACTCCAGGTTATTTCAATAAACAACAGTTAGGATTATTATTTTACATACCACAAGTTCTTGTCTGAAACATTTAAAGGAACACATCCTATGTGGACAAAGAGAAATGTTTCAACAATGCAGGATTTTGAGAATGCTTGCAATAATTTGTATTCCAAATTCAGAGAGAGAGAGAGTAGCAGAGTTGAATCATTGAGCAGTCAAGAGTAAAAGTGCAGGGAAAGACCTGAAGAAATTACCGAGTCAAATGAACAGACAGGAACAGTCAAGCAAGAGAGTTTTTTTTTACCTCATCTGCTGATCAATTCCATTATATTAAGCAGGCAGCATAAAGAAACTGGAATGTCCTTAGAGCAGTCCTGGAGGGAGAGCAAATCTTTGCCAAACTGCCTCTGGTTGTACCTAAGAAAGCTAAGAACATTAGAGACTGACTGATCCATTCTATGGACAAATTACTGATGAAGGATCAACATATGGCACCAACAATCAAAGGAAATCAACAATCAAGGAAAACTATCCATGTGGTCACTATGGGCCATATGACTATATATGGAAATAAGCCAATACGTAATATTACAAAGGAAACAAATGTCCTGATAGTGGACTATATCACCTTCTGACATCATATGTTGTTTATATTCTGCCCTTGCAACTGGTACTATGTTGGACACATCACCAGAACACTGAAGGAATGTATATAGGAACACAAAGGCTACTGTATATTTTCAGAAAGGACAAAATGTCACCAGTGACCAGACATTTTTCTGCCTCAAAATATCTCACCCATAGCTACTTTTTTTTTAGTGGAGTTTATACTACCAATTAAACTTGGAAGCAATAGAGAACAGAAACTCCTTTATAGAGACATATTGGACTGACTGATTTAAGGCTGTGAACCCTAAGTAGGGGATGAATCAGGAGATAGATTGGCTCCCATTACTATACGACTCCAATGTACCGTTTTGAGTCTGGACTTCCCTATGTAAATGTACAGAGTGTTTTGTTTCCTACCAATACTCATTATCCCCATCCCCACCCTTCTTTAGGACAATGTTTGTCCCCCATCTTTAGGGTGTTTCTGACCCTTTGTGCTATGTCATGGGTGATTTTTTGCCCCATTTTAAAAGGTGCTTTTGCCACAGTGTTCCTTAGGCCAGTTTATTTAGGACCTCAATACACATAAATGAAAAAGCCCACTGCTGGGCCAAGTCCTTTATGATTTATGAAATATTATTATTGAGGGCTTTCTGGCAAACATGCCCTCCCCCACTGAGAGACATTATGGAAGATCTTTTAGTTACCAAAAGCCTACCACCGGCATTTGAGCTGAGTCATCTTATATCCAGAATGACTCAGCATTAGAAAGAGGCTGTGTAACTCTGAAGAGGGGTCGAGTTCTACACTGATGTCATCATGTCAGTGTAGCCACTGGTTCCTGAACAGCTGGGCCCTACCTTCAATGAACATTTACCCTTTTGGCAATAATACACCAGAAAGGGTTTTCCCAACATTTACACTAAACAGGCTTACATTTATTGAATATATTTGCTGTCCCTTCCAGAACTTTTTTGAAACTTGGGTCCATGCTCACACAGGCTGAGCCAAATAAGGGCAGGAAGTTCATTCCACAATGAGTGATACTGTGCATCTCATGTCTGACATCTGTGATGCCACTGTGCCAATGGCAACCTACTTTGGCTCATCTGGGCTGTTCACACACTTAGTATAAAAACTGGCAATACAGCAGTCATGGTGCTCCCATGATTTGGCATGCAGGATGCAGTGCTGCAGTCTTTAAACTCAGAGGTATGAGCTGATTTTCTGAAACTCTTTTAAAATATTATTAGTGGATGCTCTATTTGCATCCTGAATACTCCTTTCTGCTCCTGTTAACTTTATGCAGTATGACCAATACCTACTGGTTAGAATGCCAAATAGGCTGTGAAACGTTTTAACTCTAAGATGAAATATAATGAAATGTATTACAGTACTCTTTTGATCTACTGTATAGCAACATTTCTAGGTTTATGTTTTGAGTCTGTGTTTTAGGAGACACCATAAAACATAAGATTTGTGTTGTGTAACTCCATGCAGGGTTTACCTATGTTTTGTTGTAGCATGCTTAGCAAGGTTGCAATGACCAATGTAAGGTTATGGTCATTGCTTGAGCAACCAGTTGTTATGACTGGAACTAGGCAATAATCAGTTTTATAAAATGGAGTGAGGCAAAAAATGTATAGATGAATGAAATATTTACATGGCAGTAGGACTTGGAGTGATGGTAAATTATCATCATTAGAGGTGGGCCATCACCATTTATTATCACTTGAGGTTGGTCACATTGGAACTGTTAACTAGAGGTGTGCAAAGTCCATGAAATTCACTCTGTGAGTTAATTCACAGATTTCATGGAATTTGCGGAGACATTTTGTGAAATTCGTGGTCTTTCATGCTCCGCCTGTGAAATTCATGCTTTGCTTTAAAAAAGGTGAATTTTGCCAAATATTTCATGCAAATTGCGCAAATCAAAGTTTCGGAGTGTTTTGAAAATTCTACGAAATTCACAAAGCGTGACTTTTTGGCGCTTCATATGAACTTCGTGGGCGAAGTTTAACTTCAAAACACCTCTACTGTTAACCAATGTAAGAGCAGCTTGAAGAATGCCTGATGACATTCCAATTACCTCTGCAACATTCAAAACAGAGCAGTGAAAAACAGAAACAATGTATTCTTCTTTAAAAGAACTAATCTGAAAGCTTTACAATTTAAAATACTTTGTATTAACTGGACACACAATGACCTCTCTCAAAATATGATATTTATCGTCACGTGTGAGGGGGTAGGACTTTCATAACTCATTCATGGCTCTACCACTTAAGAGTTATTGTCCTGACCCCCTCACTCATGATGATAAATGGCATAGTCTGAATCTGGCCTTTATGTATCCCATATTTATTCTCCAAAAATTTAATATATCACAAAATTTCAGGGGTATCGAACATTATAAAATAAAAGTAAACAACAATATTTTACATTGATTATGTGTGACAAACTACTGGTCATCTACTTATAATGTGGTGAGTAATTTCAAAAAATGTTCTTTTAGACAGACAGCAATTGGTTAGTTGGGCTCACACACATATGGTGTCCTATACCTAGATGTCAGGTATGCTTGATTTAAGTGATAAGGCACAACACGGTGTGTGTTATGCCAGTGATAACACACGATAAGGTGCGAGTTATGGCCTGATAAGAACATGCCCCAGGTGCATTATAAGGCAATAGGTGCTGGTGCTGAGTGCCTTTAGCACCTGGGAAGTGCTCTTATCATGCCATAACCCATGCCTCGGAGTGTGTTATTGCACTTATAAAATGGGCCTCCCCATAAACTCTTCTAGCAAACAAAACACTATTTAAAAAAAAAATTCTGAAAAGTGTTAAATGTAGAAAACATAGAAAAATAGTCCATCTGTAGTAACGAACTTGTACACCATTTAGAGGGTGCTGGTGTTTGTCTCTCTACTCCCAACTCTGTCTCTTCTGAAACACAGAAACACTTAGTTTATTTTTTTTCTTTCTTTTTATTTTAGTTACATTACTTTATTTTACTTTTATGTAGGCTTTCTTTTTAACTTGCACTCCCTTAACTGTGACCGAGCTTGTCCCATTGCAGCCACCGTACTCAGCGGTTTCCACTTTGCGGTTTTCAAACAGAACCAGCAACTTCTGCTGACCTGTGTTGTGCCATTGTAGATAAGGTATTTTAATTTTGTTTCATCTCTCCTCTCATGGATGGGAAGGGGTGACTGGGAGAGCGGAACATGCAGATCATGTTAGAAATGGACCGTACTCTGGAGATTGTGGTAACGGTCACTTCTTCCTGTCCTTGTGTGCTGTTTTAAATACTGGGAGTGAGAGAGAGAGAGAGAGAGAGAGAGAGAGAGAGAGAGATACAGTTTCTATGGACAGATGGCCAATAAAGAAAACAAAATAAAAGGTACTAAATCCTATAGCCATTCCAAATCTTCAAAGTTAGTTGTCATGTAAGAAGGGGGGGGATGTGTTATGTATTCTGTGATGTGTTTGCTGTTTCTGTGTTGGTGGCACCACAGTGTAAGTGACAGCTGGAGCTGCGACAGCACAAACTGGCAGTCACTAAAAGAAAGTAAGATGTTCACATGATTAAAAGCTTGGGGTTTGTGCAGTAATGGGGAACTTTGGATACACTGACTTTTGCTTCTTTTTTCTTATTTCTATGTTGCTGCCACCACTCTCCCACTGCAGCTGTTCTGTCAGATGTTAGCTGAGGAGGTGCAGTGAGAGAGGCTCCCCTGAGAGCGATGGCACGGATTGACTCCCTGTGTGCTGCATCTTGGTTGGCACAAGTAGTGCTCATTGTAAGATTATGTCCCGATAAGGACACGGCTGGAAAGGGCTTCCAGCCAATCAGAATTCAGGAATTTTTTTGCCTATTTTATAATGTGTAATAACACACATCCCTGGAGTGTCTTATTGCTATTATACAATGGCTAATTTTTTTATAAAAAAAAGAAAAAATAAACTTTTTTTGGCTTTTTCTCCTCATTTTTTCTGTGTGGAGGTATATGTTTTTTAAAAAAAAAAGTCCATTATTGTTTCCACTAGCAGGTGGAGCTGCTGCCCTAATGATATAGTGCCCTATGGCTTATCATGGTTTCAATCAGTGTTGAACATTGACGTGCTGTGATGTGTGACATCAGTCTTCCCATCTCCCCTTCCCCTGCTGTTCGTTCGCCCATTAAACCAGGTTGTATTTCAACTTTCTTCTTTTTTTCTCATAATGTGAATGTGGTCTGTTTCTTTCTGTGGTCACCAAACCACTGTACCTCTGGGGAGCAGGACACTGAAGTGTAAACTTGCTGACCTGATTTCAGCACTGAGGCTGACATTGAATCACAGTTTTTTTCTTTTCAGGGAAAGTTTGTGCAGTTTGTGCAGGGAGTACCTGTGGACCACAGTGCGGTGGAGGATCTGTGTTAAATTAAGGCTAAAAAACCTGCCATTAAAATTAAACTTGTTTAGTAAACTGACATATGCAAGTAAAGTATTTGGTGCAGATGGTGATGCGATGGACAGAATTGTTGGAGGCTAAGCTTTGATGGTTTCAGGGCACTGTCAGCTTCACAGTAACTTGTGTGGGGAGGGAGGGATTTCATTCTATGTTCTGAGGTCACTTGTGTGCCTGGACTTCATACAGTGATGTTATTGTATAATAACATCATTGTTCCATGCACCCCATGACCAATCAGAGTGCAGGAAATATTCTTGCCATTGTATGATTACTTATTTTATCATCCTCAAGTGATATGTTAGGTAACAGAAATGTTTTCTGATTTATGATGTCTGGAATATATAAGGTTATAAGTCTGCCTATGCATTCATTTAGGATTACATTTTTGAATTGTTTATTCTTTTTAGTTGTTTACTTCCATGATGCCTTAAACATAATTCCAATTCCACGAGGTGCTACTAGGTAATTAGTAGTTGCCATTAAATATCTATAAGATGTTAGAAATTTATTTGATTTCTCGAGTTGTTTAGTTAGCAGGGAGTAGGTAATTATGAACTTACTAGAATCAGAATGTGATGGCAGATAATGACCAAAGGTCCATCCAGTCCGCCCATTTTTTTGGAGTATCCATACCATGAATTATGATAGAGATGGAGGAATGCACCACAGTAAAGCAGTGCCAGGTTAATGAAGTAAATAGTAGAGAGTGAGAGAGAGAGAAAGGTAACCTTGTGTGACTCTTCAATAAACAATGCACTTTTTTGGAAACTCCAGGTATTTTCTCCTCTTTTCCTACACTGCTAGTGACTTTGAATGAAAGCTGTTGGATGAACATTCAAGTTAAGACATTCAGTCTATGGCATTGCAGGTGCTGGTTCTCTCTCTCTCTCTCTCTCTCTCTCCCCTGAACCTATTGTCCATTAGAGTCTGTGTTGATGAGACCTTTCATTCATCCCATTTGTGTTGAACCCACTCACAGTCTCTGTGCCCACCACCACTACTATGGATTAGTCATGTCATATCTAGGTAACTATAGACAGCAATATTAATTAGTAATTGTACCTTTTCTCTATTTTAATTGTACAAACTGCTTTTCCTGATGAAGAGGCATAGCCTCAAAATGTTGAGAATTATGAGCAGTACTAGCATCCTATATATACCCAGTTGGGGAGGCCAATACTAAAGAATATTATTGGATAAATTGAAAATTCAGTGAGTTGGTCATCTGTCAATAAATTATCAACTAAACTAAGGGGATCTTCGTGGTGGGGATGTGAGAGGCAATTAAATGGTTGTTCCTTGGGACTTGCTGGAATTCAATTAGATAGCCTCATGGTATTACTTCCCAATCCATTTTTTCTTTACTGATGTGGCCCATGCCCTGGCTAACAGTGTTAGCCTGACCCCCACTGCTGATTCTGAGTCCAGGGCTTTATGCCTGATAACTCTTGTTACTGAATGGTCTGAAACCTCCTCTGCCTCTACTGAGGGAATGTTTTCCCTTGTAATTGACTGAGTTCTTGCTGAAGAAGTTTGGTTTGAACATGAAATTTCTATTAATGAAGTTTTGGTGGTAATTATTTCTCCTTGCTGTCTGGGACCATTTACTGAAACTGTTCCTGAATCACAGAAAGTATTGCAATTTACCAGTTCTGTCCTTCATCAGGTCTCTTCCTTCTTCCTTGAGCTTTTTGACTTTTTCTAATCTTGGACTGATGACTATAGCACCTCTGAATTAGAGATTTATGAGGATGATCTTCGTGCTTTGGTCTCTACTTTTGTGCGGAAGGCGCGTCAACCTAAATTACGATATCAAAGACTAACAGCCCCAAAATCTACCAGCAATCTCGGTGCCTCTGACTTTTTGGCATACTGATATGCTGCCCAAGGTGCCAAATACTTTCAATGGGTTCCTCCATCAGCTGGAGGTTCTTCTTCATATGTTCTGCAGTGGTGGAGCATTGGAGAGGACTTTTGTAGTCATTATGGAGTTTCCTTGTGGGCACTTCTGTGTGCCACTTGTGCATCTCTGCCTACTTCCTTCCAGGTTGCTCTCATTGGCACCTCTGTTCTGATTTGTAGTCAATTAAAACAGCTTTTGAAATTATTATTGTGCAACCCTTTGGATCACCCGTTGTGACTGAATCCTAATTTAACTATTTTAGGTAACCCTTTACGTAAAACTTCTTGGAATCTTTTTGGGATTACTCACTTATCTCATTTAAGTCAGAGACAACACTGGACCCCTTTTGCCACCCTCCACCAAATGTATAGGTAGAACCCTAAAGACTATGTTTTTCACTGTCAAATTATTCATTCATAACAGAAAAAGACTAGTAAATCCCAACCCAAGTCTCAGACTGATCTGACTTCGTTTGAATATTTTAGCATAGCCTTGTGTGCAATTTATATGCTATATTTATTTATTTTAAGTTTGGTAACCAGCCTGACAGAAGCACACTGAGCCAAGGCTTGTTCCCAGGTGTGATATCGAATTCTTCAGCAGACACTGTCTTACAGGTATGGGCCACATCAGAAGTATTGGCCTCAAGCCTTGGACTGGAGACCTGATGAACAACAGTAGGCTGAAATTTGGAATAATACTCATCGTTACCATCAAATATGATGGGCATCATTTTATTCAATTTAAAATTGTACATGCTTTTTACAATGCCACTCAGACATTACATAAATGGAGGCTTTTGAATTCCCTGGTGTGCACAAGGTGCAAAAGTGGAGCGGGCACATTGTTGCACATTCTTTAGGATTGTCCCAAGGCTTGGACTTTCTGACAAAGTATCCGGGAGGCACTGGATCCATTTTGGGATCTTTCTAATGCTTTTACTAAAGAAAGTTGTCTTTTGGGTTTGGACTTGCAAGAGTTAATGGGCAGCGGGCAATACCTATTTTCACTTCTTGCTATGGTGGCTAATAAAATTAACCTTAGACATTGGATAGACCAGCACCTCTCATCTTTCATTGAACAGCACAAGGAGAAACTGTAAATGCTATAGGTGGAGGGTACACTGGCATCTATACGACACTGCTTCCAGTCAAATATTAGCTGATGGACACCTTTAGACACCTGGCTGTCCACCCTTGGGCATGCCTTGTCTCCTCCATAAATCATGCATTTTTTTTATAGACTTCAGCCCACATATAAAAAAGAGATGCACGGCTCAAAATGAAGATGTGCAGCATATCTTGAGAAATGCACAGAAGCGTGATATTTAAATGACAGAGATGCATTGCACATGTCAGAATGCACAATCACGCATAGATAATGTAAGCAGTGCAGAAACAGGGGAAGGGGATATGAATGTGCCACACATGGGAATATTCAGCCAAAATGTGCAGCGCATGTGCTGTGTATCCCAGAGATGTGTGGTGCAAAGATAGGATGACAAAAGGGTGGCCTAACTAGGCCAGCAACCCACAGGCAGGCCACAGAACTGCAGGCAGGTGCTGCTGAGACAACCCTTGGAGGTGCACCTGGATGTGCTCTAGGCACCCACACACAGCAGTCATACCAGGATGGCAGTACCCAAAGCCACAGGTGCTGTGTTGCCCCAGAACCACCCAGATGGTCACCCCCCCACACCACACCAGGGACATAGATGCTCAGCTGCCACATGCAGGTGCCGTTGGGTGCACCACTGGCACACCAGTGGTGCAGACAGTCACAATGCAGCACATGTACCAGGGGCCATGACCTGCACCCATGTGGCCTTCAGGGCACCACTCAGTGGTGGCATGCACCCATGGTGACATCTGGAGCAATGGTACCCAGTTGGTCTGGAGGTACTGGTGGCAGCATGGCATGGTCCAGGGTCTGACCCATGGCACATACCAATGGTGGTACACCATAGGTGCACACTGCACACCTGTGCCAGGCCCACACCACCCGGAGCAACAGACATGACACAGACGCCCCCATGTTGTGTGACATTGCCACAGGGGCACTGTGGTGGGTTGGTGTGGTGTTCCAGTGGTGGATATTGCACAGCTGTGGGCAGTGCAGGGTAGGGCTGGCACCACCTGTGGTCTGAAGGTGGCATGGGCATGTCTTATGGACACCGGACCCTTCCAGTGTTAGGCGTGTGGCCACCACAGGCAGGTGCTTGGCCAGTGACAGGGTCCCCACCCAGGTTACCAGGACAGTTCCAGGTGGGCGCCACTCACTCGGCTACCTGGTCACTGCCTAATCCTTGACATCTCTTGCCTTTCTCATTCCTTATCCATTATACTGGGGTATGTGGGGCACTGCAGGTGAATGTAAGATGCATGCAGGGCTAGTGTATCACATTCATGTGGCATACTGATTGGAGTGTGTCACCCTGGGCCCTTCCCTATTGCTCATCCAGGTTGGCTACTGTAGCCACTGTTCAGGTGGGCCCCCTGCACCCCAGTCAGACCCTGTACATGGCCATGGGTGACAGCACTGTATGCAGGCCACTGCAGTCCACCCACACACGTATACTTTCACACCAGCCTGCTGGGCTGCAGTACCTCCTGTTCACCTTTGTGGAGTGGTGGGGCTGCCCTGCAAAGCTGGATCTGTGCATGTCACAAGTATGAAAAATGCCCTGAATACATTCCAGAAATGAGATGCAAATGTGGGGATTGGGCTTGGACTGTGCAATGAGGCTATTTGCATATCCTGGCTGAATATTGCAGTTCTGCGGGCCGTGCAACTGACTGCCCATTGCACATTTCCATATGCCCCACACAGGTCTCAGGATACCTGCCATGCCACGCATCTCCCACTGCACTATCGGGCATGTTTGGGATATTCGGCATGGCTTGCGTGATCGCATTCTATGGTGCATCATCTGAATATACTGCTGTTTTGTGCCAGTGCATCTGAAATGCGCGGAACATGGACTTGCACAATGTGGCTGGCTACTTTTGAATATGGGGCCCTTCTTATAGTAACTGAACTGTACCCCTAACTTCTCCATAGCCTGTTTTTTTTGGGGGGGGGGTATAGGAAGGA
The DNA here is from genome assembly GCA_016271365.2 of Neoceratodus forsteri. NCBI lineage: Eukaryota > Metazoa > Chordata > Ceratodontiformes > Ceratodontidae > Neoceratodus > Neoceratodus forsteri. The sequence continues at coordinate 1,107,325,693 of CM057456.1, read as the reverse complement.
TGAGAATTAGGCTGGGGTGGTGGGAGGGGGGATGGGATTGTCTAAGATTTGTTATTTTCACTGTTGGTATTTTCACATTGGAGCTTGCCTGTAATTAACTTCCTTTTCTTTTTAATAAAGTGTATTTAAGAAAAAAAAAAGATTTATGAGGAGATTTTTAGAATCCTTGTCAGCCTGCTAGAGCTTAATCCACAGGTGCCAGTAGTTATTCTTGATATCATCCTGAAGGTGTCAACTGATGTGTCCGTCACACATTTGATTGCCTGGATTATAGATACATATTCACAGATTCACAGAATGTAATGGCCCACCCAATCTGCCTGTTTCCCTACCTGCTGCATAAAGCTCTAGATCCTAATTGATCTGAAGCTTACCTTCCCTTTCCTACCACTAGGGTTGCCTTCTACCTATCCCATGCATTCTTGAATTCGCCTATTGTTTTTGCTTCTACGACCACTACAGGGAGGCCGTTCCATGGATCCATTACCCTTTCTGTGAAAAAATACTTCCTCACATTACCCAAGTCTTTCCCCCTCCTGCCTCATATTGTGACCCCTTGTTCTTGCACATCTTTTTTTCTGAAGGATGCTGCCCTCTTGAACTCTGTTTATCCCCTTAAGGTACTTGAATGTCTCTATCATATCTCCTCCTCCTCCTTTCCTCCAGGGTATACATATTGAGGTCTTTCAGTCTTTCCTCATATGTCTTCTGGTGCAGTCCCCACACCATTTTTATTGCCCTTCACTGGATTTCCTCTACTCTGTCTATGTCCTTTCAGAAATGTCTCTAGAAATGAACACAGCATTCCAGATGAGGCCTCACCAATTGTTTATACGGTGGCATCACCACCTCCTGTTTTCTAATGGTAATGCCTCTGTCTATGCACCCTAGCATCCCTCCTGCTCTCCTTACAGCTTTCTCACATTGCTTGGTTACCTTTAGATCATTCGTTATGATTACCCGCAGGTCCCTTTCCTGTTTGGTTGTTGTCAGTACCTCCCACCACCCCCCATCATGTATTCCTTTCCTGGAGTCTTGTGGCCCAAGTGCATAACTTTGCACTTCTTTGCACTGAATTTAAGCTGCCACCCTCTCGACCATGCCTCCAATTTTCCTAGGTCTCTTCTCATTCTTTCCACCCCTCCTGGAGTGTCAACCCTATTGTAGATCTTAGTGTCATCTGTAAAGAGGCATACCTTCCCTTCCAGCCCCTCCACAATGTTGCTTATGAAGACATTGAAGAGGACAGGCCACAGCACTGAGCCTTGTGGCATCCTGCTGGTTACTTCCCACTCCCCGGATTGAACTCCATTCACCATCACCCTCTGTGTCCCGTTGCCCAGCTAATTTCTGACCCAGTTTACCACCTTGGGACCCACTCCCAGACTGGCCAATTTATTTACTAGCCTCCTGTATGGGACAGTCTCAAATGCCTTGCTAAAATCTAGGTAGGCCACGTCCACCTCCCCTCCCTGGTCAACCTCCCTGGTCACCCAGTCAAACAAATCTATCAGATTTGTTTGACAAGACCTTCCTGCTGTGAATCCATATTGCCTCAGGTCTTGTGCCCTGCTAGACTCAAGATATGCTGCGATCCTTTACTTTAGCATTGATTCCATTACTTTCCCCCACCACTGAGGTCAAACTGACTGGCCTATAATTTCCAGCCTCCACCTTGCTCCCACTTTTGTGGATGGATACCACATTCAGCCTTCTCCAGTCCTCCGGTACCACTCCCTGCTCCAGTGATTTGTTGATTAGGGCCATAAGTGGTTCCACTAGTATCTCTCCGAGTTCTTTTAATATTCTGGGATGTATCCCATCCAGCCCCATCGCCTTGTCCACTTTTAGTTTTGAGAGTTCTTTTAGGACTTTCTCTCTTCTGTGAATGGACTGGTGTCCATCTCTCTTCCATGTGTGTTTCTCTGGCCTACTTGTGGTCCCTCCTCTTTCCCTTCCTTTGTGAATACTGAGCAGAAGTATTCGTTCAGGATTTCTGCTTTTTCTAGGTCCCCCTCCGCACATTCCCCCTCTTATTTAACCTCACTGTCCCTCCTTTGGTCCTTTTCCTTTCACTCGTATACCTGAAGAAGATTTTGTCTCCTTCCTTTACTGACTGGGCTATTCCTTCCTCTGTTTGTGCCTTTGCACTACTGATTGCTTTCCCTACCTCTCTCTGTTTTGCCTGATACAGTTCTCTGTCCTCCTCCCTCTGCATTTCCTTGTACTTCCTGAATGCCTGTTTTTTCTCTCTAACCTCTCCTGCCACTTCTTTTGTAAATCGTAGCATTTTTTCTTTCTTTTTGCTTTGTTTACTTGCTTTACACAAAGGCTTGTTGCCACAGCTATGGTTCCTTTTAGCTTCTACTACTGTTTCTCTTCCCCCTCCTCATTTCCCAGGGTTTTCTTGAGGTGTTCCCCAATTTTTGCAAAGTTGGCCATCCTGAAATCCAGGGCCCTTACTTTTGTGCGGCCTGATTCTTCTGCTGTCTTAACCTTAAACTACACTGTATGGTGATCGCCGGTCCCTAGGTTGCTGTCTACTGATATGTCTGTTATTCTGTCACTATTGGTGAGAACCAGGTCCAATATTGCCCCCTCTTGGGTGGATTCCCCCACTAGCAGTCTGAGGCATGCCCCCTGCAGGGCATCTAGGATGTCTCTGCTCCAGGTTGTGCCTGATGTGTAAGTGTTCCAGTTAACATTTGGCATATTTATGTCCTCACCAGCAACACTTCCCCTTTCTCTGCCATTTTGTGGATGGTTTCCATTAATACCCTATCTATTTCCTCCCCTGCCCTGGAGGTCTGTAGACAACCCCAGTGCGGATGGTGGTGCCATTCCATGTCTCTAAGGTGACTCATAGTGCCTCTTCTCCTTCCTGTTTCCCCTTTAACTCAGTTGCTTTTATCCTCTCTCTGATGAAGATAGCCACCTCGCCTCCTTTTTTGTCCTACCTGTCTTTCCTGAAGATTGTGCACCCTGGTATGGTAACATCCCAGTTATGATTTCCCATGCACCATGTTTCAGTGATCGCGACAATGTCCAGGTCTTCCTCTGCCATCAAGGCCCCTAGGTCGGGGATCTTTTTACCCAGGCTACAAGCATTTGTACACATGGCTTCCCATGTTTTGTTGCCTTCACCCCTAACAGCTACTCCCTTTTACCTATGTCTTCTCTGTATGCTTCCCCTGACTTTACCATTAATTTCAGTCCCATTTGCTGATTCCTCCACTTTAGTATCCTCACGTTTGACTACCTTAACCTGTGGGGGTGGCAGTTGGATTTTCCCTGCTTACTTCCACCTCCCCCCTTGGCTAATTTAAACGCTTGCCAATGAAACATTTAAACCTCTCACTCAGGACCCTGGTTCCCCCTGGACAGATGCAGGCCATCCCTCCTGTATAAGCCTGCATCCCTCCAGGTGGGCCCCCAGTCCCCAGTGAAGACAAATCCCTCAGCTCTGCACCAGTTCTTCAGCCATTCATTGAATCCCTTGGTGTGAAGTATCCAGGCCTCTCCCATGCCATAGACAGTGACTTCTGAGAAGGCTACCGTGCATGCTACCTGTCTAAGTCCCCTTTCCAACTCGATGAACTCCTTCTGTACTGCCCTAACCTCATCCCCAGCCAGGTCACTTGTCCCCAGGTGGACAATGACGTCTAGCTCACCCTTTCATCCTGTTTGGCCCACAGGATGCCATTGTCCAAATCACTTAGGTGCTTCAGATTGTGTAGTCCAGAGTGAGTCTGTGGACACTGTCTGTGGGAAGGTCTCTCCTAATTGCTTTGAGTCATCTCATAATCCCTCTGGTGGTGTATGAAGAAGCTATGGTTACTTTGGTGATGATGATGACCAGCATTTAATGGACCTTCTTTAACATGTCTTCTACCATTTTCTCAGCAGGATCCATTAGGTCCATCGACCCATCCGATGGCAGGGCTGTGTAGTGACTCAGGGCAGCAATCTGCATATTCACTTTGGTTAAAGTGCCTCAGACTTCCTGTTTATCCTACAGTAAAGTATACCTAATGAGTGGATCCAGTTTTTGCTCTGCAGAGGCCATGACCGCCTTGATCTTCAGAGTCTCCTTTACTACCTGAATGATTTGCACAATGGCATCCTGTGGGCCAAGATGGGTGATAGGTTTTCCCTTTCAGCTTCTTCCTCATCTTACTCATCATTATCAGATGAGTTATCACCACCCAGTTTCTCTGGATTGTGTGGTTTCCTTCTTGGCCTCTTGATTTTCTTTGGGCCCTCTAGCAGGGGTTCATCTGGGATGTCTCTTCATCTCCTGGGTGCAGCTAATGCATCAATACAATCAATGAGTTCTTCATATACTGTAGGTTGGCCATTGAAGCTTGAGAGGTGCCTATGGTGCTCTGGACCAAAAGGTTTATTTTTTTAATTTATATTTATTTATTTAGTGATTTGGAAAAGACCTTTGAGTGCAAGCTGTTTTACAAAGGGTCCACATCATAGATTGCAAAACAAAGTACAATCGGAGAAAGCAAAGGTACATCACAATGAATGATACAGCTTGAATTCAGAACTTACAGAATAACTCAAAACATAGGTACAAGTTAAAATAACAAGAAAAACACTTTATGAGTGTGGGGGGAGGGATACACAGCCACAAAGTGCCTTGTCAGTAGTTCAAAGGGACAGGGATAGCTGGCAGTGGGATGAAGAAAGGAGGTACGAGAGAGAGAGGTATGTACTGCGGTGGAGGTGAAGGGCGGGGGAAGAAGGGTGATAAGGTATAGGGAGAAATGGTGGGGTGAAGGGAGGCTGAGCAGAGACATGCTAGAATAAATGATTGGGTGTGAGGGAGCATGGTCAGGCAGCCTGCATTAGTAGTGACTGTTAGGGAAACTCACAGGACTGTGAGTTGGGGGGGGAGGGTGTGGTGGTGGGTGCCGAAGGAGCATGATTTAAACTGATTGCTGAAACAAGTCATGAGAAGGGACAGAGGGAAGGGGGTACCTGAGGCCTGCCTAGGCTTGCTGGGGGCAGAGAGAGCAGGTGGGGCTGGACTCAGGGGCAGGTGCACTTAGAGAGTGTTATCAGGTGCTGTTTGAGGTCAGTTTTGAATTGTGCCAGACAATTGGTGGCCAAGTTGTGCCCAGGGAGTTTATTCAGCCACAGGGGAACCTGCTAGGCAGATACACGTTGCCCAAGTGAGGTGCGACGGAAGGGGATAGCCAAGGCCCCTCTAGTCCTCCCTCTGGTGACCTGTAATGAGTTGGCCGCCTTGATCAAATTGCCTACACAAGGTGGTGTTTTACCCAATAGAGCCTTCTTCCCTAGGATGCAAGTCTGGAATTTGACCATGTTTCTTAATGACAGCCAGTTTGCACGTTCGTACAGAGTACAGGTGTGAGTGCCATGGTCAGCATCCAGAGTGAGTCTGCAGGCTTTGTTGAGTGCAGTCTGAACCCTCTTGAGCACTGTATTTGTTGCTGCCCAGTAGACCACTAGTCCATAGTTAATAGTAGATATAATGGAACTGTGGACTGAGAGGTGGAGGGCCCCTGAGAGAGGTATTGCCTGTGCCTCTACAGGACACCAATCTTGGTATTGACTGACTTGACCAGAGAGTCAATATGGTGCGCAAACATGAGGGTATCATCTATTATGACCCCCAGATACTTGAACAAGTGGACTTGTTCCAGCTGCTCACTGCATGAGTTGGAAATGATGAGGGGGTGGTGCTTATTTTTGTTGTGGGGGCTGGACATAAGCATGGCCTTGGTCTTCTTGTAGTTTAGTAGCAACTTATGAATACAGAACCAGTCCTCAAGTTTGGAGAAAGAGTTCTGCAGCTCAGATTGTAAGGCAGCCTGAGATGTGCTGCTCCTCAGGAGCACAGCATCGTCTGCACATAGTATGAGTTTGGTGCCGCAGACTGTGGGAAGGTAATTTAAGAAGAGGCTGAAGAATAGGACCCCAGTATTGATCCCAGGGGTACCACTAATGATACCTCTCTTGCGCTGGATACTGTTTGCCCAATTCTGACACATTGATTTCTCCGTATCAGGTAGTCTTGGAACCAGCAAAGGGCATTGGGTGCCACACCCATGTTTTGCATTTGAGTCAGTAACAGGGGGTGGTTGACTGTATCAAAGACTTTGGTGAGGTCAATAAAGACAGACCCCACAAGTTTGCCTTCATCCAGGGCCTTATGTGCATAGTTCCTGTAGTCCAGTAGGGCAGTGGGGGTACTGTGATTTTGTCTGAAGCCATGCTGGTTGGGGCATAGTAGATTATACTTATTGAGGTAGTCGATGAGTTGACTGGCCACAATCTTTTCCAGTGCCTTGGACGGGGGAGAAGATTGAGATGGGTCTGTAGTTGGCTACCAGAGACATGTCGCCTCCTTTATGCACTGGCATAACTAGGGCCAGCTTCCAAACCACCAGGATTTGGGCAAGGGCCAGGGACTTATTGTACAGCATGCTAATGTGCACTATAAGAATATCCAGGGTGAGGGATAGAAGTTTCATGTCTATCCCGTCACTGCCCAGTCTGGTCTTACCTCGTATTTTCTTGACCATAGTTAGGGCCTCCTTCACCGTCACCCTGTTAATGTAGAAGGTCGGTGAGAAAACTTGGTAGATATGTTGTTGGAGTGGTTCAAACCAGGTTGAAAATAGGCAGGTGGTAGCACTGGGGTAAGATCGGTGAAGGCCTTATTGAAGGCTTCTTCTTCAATAGCTAGAGGGTCTGTAGTGGGGGTGTTACTGATACTGAGCAGCTGAGGGTGCTTTTTGTCCTACTTCCAAGAATGCATTTGATGTTATCCCAGAATCTTTTCCCATCACCCCAAGAACTGCAAAGCTGGGCCTTATGATAGTTGGCTTTGGCAAGCTGGATTAGCTTGGTGCAGCAATTCCCGGCAGTTCTGTAACACTGGTAGTCATGTTTGCTACCTGTGTTTCTGGCCTTCTCCCAGAGTATGTCCCTTTCTTTCAGGTGGGAGAGGAGCTCCCCATCAATCCAGCCATTTGCCTGCCCCAAATTTTTCTTTTCGTGAGTGGGGCATAGATGTCACAGATGGAGCTAAAGCCCTTAATGAAGTAACTGAGGGATGTTGTTGGATACTCCTGATGTCTGGGTGTCTTCAGCATCTCCATCCACCACACATAAGGAAAACAGATCTGCTTGGTTGGTCAGCAAGATATTTGGGCATTTTTTGCAGGACCTCTTCAATTTGACCTTAATTAACTTCTCATGCTGTGACCTGAGGTGGTAATATGAGAGCAGATAAGCAAAATGAACACTGGTGAAGAGCAGGTTCATAATGGTAAAAAAAAAAAAACACAGGTTCACAACACATAGACAGTGGTTAGCCTGATCCAAGGTCACTGCCTTTTGATTCATGAAGCTAGTAGCCCCAGAGGTCTAAAGCGTGGTCCTCCTCCATAGAACAGTCTCTTGAAAAGGGACACCATTCATTAAAAATGATTAAAGGGACAATGTCAACCTGTTTTTCGTCATATTATTTCTAGTTAAAAACCTACATTTTATGATTTCTTAGCTTCTCTAAAATTCATCGATGTTGCTGTTTGTTTTGTCTGTCTCCTTGTTTAGTAGAACTGAAATGCATGCTAATGTATATTTATAAACAACCTTGTTTTGTTCACAATCCTGGATCTATTCTTATTGCATACTTCCTGAGCTTTACAAACACTCCCAAGCAGTGCAGTCATTCATGAGGCAGTAGCCTCCTAAACTCCCACTGCATCATGAGGGGCTAGACTGTGTTGTGGGTGTTCCCAAGTCCAAGATAGACACAGTTGGAGCTGAACAAGGAATGAAAACAAACCTGTGTTTGAGTGGTAACACCAGTATGGTAAGCAGTCTGTTTTTCACTTTTTTAAAGGAAAAAAAAAAAGGAATCAAACTACCAGCTACATCAACAATCTTTACAGAATGTTGGCAATCATAAAATGTGTGTTTATGTTTGCTTTCAAGCATGCGCAAGAAACATGTTGTGGCAGCTTACTGGAGTAGCAGGTTGTGGAGGTGCAGCAGTGTTGTGGCCAATGCTGGCAGTGCTTTTTGGGGCTGGTCTCTGTGGCGCCCATAGAGCAGCATGCTGTTGATTACAGCAGTTTTGCAGCATGCCACCAACTTGAAAGAAATTCGCTGCTGCAATCAGGGAGTGCCCTGTCATGGAAGAATTAGCTGCGTTTGCTGCTGGGGTGGAGCAGTTGATGTCGCCTACCTTGACTTCAGCAAAGCTTTCGATACTGTTCCACATAGAAGATTGATTAATAAGCTGGATAGGCTCGGGGTGGGTCAGAAGTTGGTCAACTGGGTGGCAAATTGGTTGACGGGAAGAAAACAGAGAGTGGTGGTAAACGGTATACAGTCAGAAGAGATGCAAGTCACAAGTGGGGTACCTCAGGGATCAGTCCTGGGGCCAGTCCTCTTCAATATCTTCATCAGTGACATTGCAGATGGACAAGAGGGTAAGGTTTGTCTGTTTGCAGATGACACCAAGATCTGCAATAGAGTAGATGATCCAGATGGGGTGGTCAGAATGAGAAGAGATCTGGATAAACTAGCAAAATGGTTGGAAGAGTGGCAACTGGGGTTTAATGCAAAGAAAAGCAAGATCATGCACATAGGGAAGAGAAACCATGAAGCCACCTATAGGCTGGGAGGGGAGTTGTTGGCAGTCACAAGGGAAAAAAGAGACTTGGGCATCATCATCACCGATGACCTGAAATCATCCAAGCAGACCCCTAAAGAAGTAGGTAAGGCTAGGGGGATGTTAGGATGTATTAGCAGGGTATCACAAGTCAGAAGAGGAGATAATAATCCTTTTTACAAGACACTGGTTAGGCCCCATCTGGAGTACTGCATGCAGTAATGGAGGCCACACCTTCACAAGGACATTAACCAAATTGAGGCAATCCAGAGAAGGGCAACCAAAATGGTGCAGGGACTGCATCAGAAAACATATGAGGACAGATTAACAGATCTCAATATGTGAACCCTAGAGCAAAGGAGGGAGAGAGGTGATATGATCGAAACATTCAAACACCTTAAGGGCATTAAACAAGTTGAAAGAGTCTAATATGTTTAAATATAAGAAAAATAGCAGGACAAGAGGACACAGCATGAGAATAGATGGAGGCCGATTAAGGGGTAATGAGAGGAAGTTATTTATCACAGAAAGGGTGGTGGATGCATGGGACGGCCTACCTCAGGAAGTGGTGGATATGAACACAGTGCAGGGATTCAAACAGGCATGAGATAGGCATAAGGGAGCAATATAGATGAGTATGAATAGATAAGCCATTGACAGAGCAAAGGCCGATGGCACATTTATAAGGTAGAAAAAGAAATGGGTAGATTGTATGGGCCTTGCGGTCCTTATCTGCCATCAGCTTCTATGTTTCTATGTTTCTATTACCTGATTGTGGCAGCAAATCGCAGTTTGCCTTGTCTGGTGTCACATTTCAATAAACATGGCAGCGGCTGTCGCCGCCTGCCTCTCACAGTCCCCATGAAAGCTGATGGGATGCCCAATCCCCTGTGGCTGCCCCTTCCCAGTTCATTTGCTGATGGGGAGCCCAATCCCGTCAGCATAATGTCCCCCCCATTCATTGTGTGCCAAGGGGGGGTGCCCAATCCCCCTCAGCCCATGCACCCCCCAAACACATTGCATGTGCCGACGGGGTGCCCAATCCCCATCGGCTACAGCACCCCCCAACAAACACCCAAGTGGCATGCTGGGAGCCCACCCCAGCAAGCCAATTGTCCCTGTAAGTAAAAAGCTGTCCCGTGAGGTATTTTCTTTTTTAAACCCTGTGAAAACAGAAAACCATCCCTCGTTGTGTCCATTGCCCCTCCCACAAACTGCACCCACCCTCTGTGTAACGCATCTCCCCACATTCCTTCACCCCATACTTACTTCCGGAGCCAGGCGTGACGATCTCCGGTGGAGCGGGAACACGTCTGCACTCTTCAAAGCCGACCACAAACTGAAGAAATGCCGGTAAGCTGTATAATGGCATAAATGGTTTTATTTCAATTTAGGTGGATATCTCAGCTATTTTTGCGAATTTTAGCACCAAATATTCAACATGGGGTTCTTGTGACCCCACCTCATGAATTCAGTCACTGTCATCTGGTTATTCAGTCCCTAAATGTGATTTCGCGGTCACTGCTCGGAATCACCTTTTGGGACAGATTAACAAAATGACAGTGTAAATGTGCATGAGGTGGACTCCCCAAAAGCCTATGTTGCAAATTTGAGTGAAAAATTCCAAAAATGACTGTGATAAGATGTGCATTATGCAGTTTCCACGCACACTTGTAACTTCATGAATTTGTAATATTTTCACTCCAGATTTTCAACATTGGCATTTTTCACACCTCCTTATGAACAGTATAGCTGTCATTTTACATCCTGCCGAAATGTGTTTCACACATCTGGTGCACAATTGCGAGGTCGCTGTGGGAAATCAACGTTCGGACCAGATTAAGAAAATCATAGTGACACTGTTCATGAACAGAGGTCACAAAATGTCTATGTTGAAAATTTGGTGAAATAATTCCACTAAATGACTGTGTTACGAGTGTGCCTTGCACAGTTTCCAGGTACGCTCGTAAGTTTGAGAATTTTTAATATTTTCAGTCCAGATTTTCAGCATTGCCATCTCTTCACACCTCCATATGAATGGTGCAGCTGTTATTTTTCACTTCCTGCCTGCACTGTGTTTTCGCACATCTGGTGCAGAATGGCACAGTCGCTGTGGGAAATCAAAGTTTGGGACAGATTCACAAAATCGCAGTGCCACTGTTCATGAGCAGAGGTCCCAAATGCTTTCATGAGGTGGGGGTCACAAAAAGGCCATGTTGAAAATTGGTAGTGCAAATACCAACAAACGCCAGGGGTGTTAGGGGTTTCTAACCATAACGTCCCACCCTGTACAGACTGACAGGCATCAGGGGTGTGCCTTTGGATTGCTGGCTGTAACGCTCATCTCATTCCACCCCAACCCGCACCCTGAAGCCAGTGACAGGCATTGAGGTGTGCCTTGGACTCATCAGCCCCAGAGTTCACCCAGTTCTCCTATACTGCACCCATTTCAGTGTATGTCCTTATGGAATGGGGTGACTATAAAATGTGAACACCCCAAGGCATACCTCAACACTTGTTGCTGTCTGCAGGATAGGGTGAGGTGAAATGGCGTGAGCGCTACGAGTGATGACCCAAAGGCACACCCCAATACCTGTCCAACTCTGCAAGGTAAAAGTGGGGTTGGAGTGAGTTCAGGAATTCACTACCATTCCTTTTCTGCATCTGTCTAACTCCTGCACTTCCAATGCTAATATCAGCAAGCAAACATTTGGCATTGCCAAATGCTTGATTAAACTAGGGACACTTTGCAATCTAAGGGGGTTGATGGTGCCCCTTTAAGGCAGGAAAACTCCTGGAAAATAACATTTAGTGGGTTTACACCAGTGCTTTTCCCTATCAAATGTGGCTGCTATGCCAGAAATCCATATGCTGAAGGCCCCTGCCATAGCAAGATGTCTTACTGCAAAAGAAAGGATTAAAAAGGCTGTTGCTATCCCTAAGATGGCTGACATGCATTAACAGTCACCGTGTGCAAGTTGGCAGATGAGATCATACCTCTTGCAAGAAAGTAGAGCTATAATATGGCAGCTAGTAGATGAACCATGCATCTGAAGAGGTCAGAGGGAGGACATCCATAACCAGTGGCTGTCCATGCTGAGGAAGCACTGCCTAGAGGTACAATCGATCCTCGATCCTGGAAGCAATCTGAATCATGGGTCATTCATGGCCATAGCCCAAAACCAGATAAGAATAGATTAGAGTATGGCAGAAGAGATAGGGAAGAGTCTGTCATGACCCTCAAAAGTGGTAGGGGACAGATGAATTAAGTAAATAGCTAAGAGCAGCCCTGAGATGAGCTGAAATGGAGAGAACAGCAGCACCCACCCTGGAATCAGTCCGGTCCTTGGCCAGAGGCATCAGGTGCAGTGCTTACAATGCTTTCCAGCAACTGCTGAGAACAGGTTGATGAGGACTCCAGGAATCATCCAGGCAAGGGGTGGAGGGGAAACAGACACGAAAAGTGGGCCCTGCACTGGTAGATGTCCCAGAGACATCATGGCATAAACAAAAGCTCTCGGGAACTCCCCTGCCCTACCTAGTGGAAACAGGAGGGAGGGAATGAAGAAGAATAGTACTTGGGAACCGATCTGAGAAGGAGGTTTCAGAGATGGAGTCAAAACTACCAAACCAACTACTAAAGTTGCTCGAAATCAAAACCAGTCTAAAACAGAGAACAGGGAAATGCTGTAGCAAAACTGAAATCAGCAAATGCAGGTAGCAGGTGGGAAACCAGCAGGAACAAGCTTGATCTACAGGCAACAACTAACAGAACAGCATGCAACACAGGCCAAACAGACAATCAGAGAGTAAACAAAGACAGGGAGGATTACCTATTCAGGGGATCAGGCACAAAGGGGGAAACAACTTGCAGCATAGTAATGAGAATACAAAATGCCAATTATTACTGAAAGAAAGAAAAAAACACAAAGACATCTCTTTCTTTCTTACCTTATTGAAGAACAAATAAAGGGGCTTGGAGAGTCAACACAGTGTGATCAGCCTGAGAAGATTCACAGATAAAACTGGGAGGAAGCCTAGAAGGAAAGTGAGGAGACCAGATCAGATTTCAGAAAATGTAAGTGGTTTATGCATCTGCCTATCAGAGAAAGACTATACACCTGTTTTTCATTATGTCGGAGTTATAATGCTTACTTTTCATGGAATGCAGGAACTCAAACTTCTGCAGAAGTCAACTGGCAGAATTGTCACCACTCCCTACACAAACACAACAGAAAGCCTCAGTAAAGCCTGGAATGTAAATTTATCTGTGCAGAGTAAGCAGCTAGGATAGTAAAGTGTGTTTTGGTGGTCAGAAAAGAAGCAAAAGAAGCTAAGGTGGAGTAAGTGTAGTGGTTTATTTTTTAAATTGGTGTATGTATGTAAGAATGGCATTACTGCTGGACCATTGGTGAGGCAGTAGAACTACCACCCGTGATGCTAGCATACCCTGGGTTCAGGAACGAGCTTGGATCTTCAGGGACTTGCCAGGGGGAGGAGGTCCAAGTGCCCTACAGGATGCTCCCCTCTACTGGGGGGGGGGGGAGGGTGCCACATCCCTCTGCAGCACTGTCACCTACAGGTATGTGGGTGGTAGGGTGCATGGGACATGGGGAGAAAAGGGACGTGACATGCTGTATATCACGTGAGTGTGCCACCACACGTTCATGCCAGGGATGTAGTCCCAAACACTGGCATCCCTGTGGGGAGGGATAGAGTGGCAGACCATGGGGGAACCAAACACCAGAAAATACCCTATCTGGCAGGATGATCACCAACCTCTGCAGGCACCCCGCCCAGTGACTCAGGATCCTCCCTACTCTGGATCCAGACCTTGGTGGGATGAGGGATTCCCCACCACCCTGCCATGGAGGTCAAGCCACGTGGGAATCAGGGGGAGGCATTCTGGGAGAAGCTGGGGTGACAGGGTTGGGAGGTTCGGTGGGAAGGAGGGCCAGTCAGGGAGGCAGGAGGAAATAAACAATAAAAAAATAAAAAAAGGGGAAACAACATTTAATACTAACATACTATTTGCCAGCAGATTAGGCCTTATGGTCTATCGAGTCTGCTCGAACCTTAGATCCTTAGTTGGGTGCCGAGGCCCTCCCATCCCTTGTGCTCCAGAAACCCTTATCATCCATCCCAACCCCCCTGGGACAGGCCATCATCTGATACATCCACTTTCTGTGTCTGTACCACCATCTCTTGATGCCCTCCACTGTGGATCTCTGAAGCAGCTCACCAGGCAGTGCATTCCAATTGTCCACCACCCTCTCAGTGAAAAACCTCCTCCTCTTTTCTCCCCTCACCCTTCCACCTTCCAACTTCAAACCATGCCCTCTGGGGATACCTCCCTGCTTTAGTCTAAAGATCCCCTCCATGTTTACCCTATTTATTCCTTGAGGTACTTGAAGACCTCAATCATGTCCTCCCTGTCTCTCCTCTCCTGCAATGAAAACAGGCAGAGCTCCTCAAGTCTGTCCTCATACGTCAAATCCCCTAGCCCTCGTATCATCTTAGTTGCCCTCCTCTGTACCCTCTCCAGGAGCTGTATATCCCTCTTCAAGTGTGGTCTCTAGTACTGTACACAGTACTCAAGGTGTGGTCTAACCAATCCATTGTACAGTGGCAGAATCACTTCCTTGCTCCTAGAGGTGATCCCCCTTACGATGCATCCCAACATCCTGTTTGCCTTGCTAGCCGCTCTCCTGCACTTCTTAGAGTTATTCATACATGCATCCACCATGACCCCTAGGTCTTTTTCCCCTATTGAGGCCTCCAGCACCTCCCCTCCCAGGGTGTACCTGTGTTTAGGGTTTCCCCGACCAAGATGCAACACCTTGCACTTGGTGATATTGAATTAATTTCCATGTGTGAGCCCGGCTTTCCAGGGTGTCCAGGTCCCCTGCAGGGCCAACCTCCCCTCTTCTCCCTCAACTACTGCTCCCATCTTGGAGTCATCCTGAAGAGACTCATTTCACCCCTATACCCTCCTGATGTCCGATATGTATGCATTAAACAGGGATCGGACCCAGGACCGAACCCCTCACAGGTACCCCACTACCAACCTCTCTAGGGTTCAAAGCTCCCCACAGACCACTACCTCTGGGTGCGTCCAGCTAGCCAGTTTTCAATCCATCTGACCATCAAAGGGCCTACTCTAACCCCATCAATTTCTCCACCAGACCATTGTGGGGGACAGAGTCAAACACCTTGCTGAAGTCCAAGAATAATACATCCACAGGCTTTCCCTGTCCAGTTCTGATGTTACCCATTCATAGAACTCCACAGGATTGGTTTGACATGATCTACCTGGCACAAACCCATGTTGCCGACTATCCAGACCTCCCACCTCCTCCAAGTACACACCCCAATCGTTTCCTTTAGTATACTCTCATTAATTTCCCAACACCGAGGTCAAACTGATGGGTCTATAGTTACCTGGTACTTCCCTCGACCCCCTTTATGGATTGGCACCACTTGTGCCTCTCGCCAATCTCTAGGTACCCTCCTGTCTCAAGTGACCTGTTGAAGAGCTCCACCAGGGGTGCAGCCAGTATGTCCGCCAATTCCATAGTACTCTCAGATGAATGCCATCCAGCCCAGAGATTGTCTTTCTTTAGGGCCTTGAGGGCTAACCACACCCTTTGGGGAATAGCATCACCGTCCCTCCACCTTACTGGCCTTTTATCCTTATCCAGATGTGACACCCTGGGGTACCTCTCCCTCCCTCTTGCTCCATTTCTTTTGCTCCCCTGATCCCTCTCACTGCCTTCTATCCCTTGGTGCCTTGCTTTGTAGATATCCATCCCCTCCTAGTGAACACAGAGGCAAGTATTCATTAAATACCTCTGCCTGGTCCTCGCCTCTTCACCCACCCTCCTTCTGATCTCAATCTGCTGAGATGGCCCTTAGTTTTCTCCGCTCCCCCAATGTGCCGGAAGAACCCTTTCCCCTCCTTGTATCCCCTGTGCAGCCGCTGCTCTTTTACTGGACTTTGCTCCCCTCACCATCTGGTGACTTTTCTAGATGCAGGATGGTACATTTCCTTATCCCTATCCTCTTGTTGTTTTATATTTTTTTGTAGGCACTTCTTTTCTCTGACTGCTACCTGTACCTCACTGGACCACCAACATGGTTTATGTGACCTTGCTCCTCGTTTCAACTTAGCGCAGATCCTGACTGCCTCATGAAGTCCCGTTTATGACCTCCATCTCCTTTCCACACTTGTCATTGATGTAATCCCTTCAGTGATCCTTGAGAATATTCCCATGCCCACAAAGTCTGCCCCCCTGAAGTCCACTGCCAGTGTCCTAGATCTCACCCTCCCTCCCCCATGCTTATTTGAAACCAGACAGTATTGTGGTCGCTCCCAGTCAGGGGGTCCTGTACAACCAGGTCCCTTACCAGATCCTCATCTGCCAGAACCACGTCCAGGACATGGCCCTCCCTTGTGGGCTCCATCACATGCTGTGTTAAGAACACATCCTGGAAGCCATCCAGCAGCCTCTGCTCCTTGGCCACCTTAGAGGACATGGTTCCCCAGTTTGTACCTGGCATATTAAGGTCCCCCATCAACACCACTCCTTCCCCTTTTGGTCCACACTGGGCAATGATGTTGTCCAGCAAACCATCCTCTAGAACATCACTCATCCCGGGGGGCCTATATACTACACCCAGCTTGACCTTATCTCCTGCTGGGGATCGTGCAAGTGACCCATAAGGCCTCCACGTTTCCCTCTGCCTCTTCTACCTAGCAATTTCTATGTCATCTCTAATGAACATAGCCACTCCACCCTCTCTTCCCTCCTTTCTATCCTTCCCTAAGCATAGTGTACCCCGACGTTTAGGTCCCAGTCATGGTTTTGTTGGCCCACGTCTCGGACCGCCACCACATCCACCCCCAACAGCATGGCCTGAACTCTGGCAACTTGTTTCCCAAGCTCCTGGCATTTACTGACACCAACCTCCACCCTTATCCCTGATCCTCTTTGCGAACCCACCCAGATTCCTATACTTCCATCCTCCCTCTGCTCCTCCTGAAACTTCCACCCCAGTCTGTTTCCCCTCCCCCTTGGGCTTGAAGGCTACTCCCTCATCTGGAGAGAGGGCTTCTGGTCAGCCCCTCCCTTATCCCTTCCCCCCCTCACAAGTTTAAACCCCACCTTTCTTGAATGTAGTCAGCCATTCCCTGTTTAAGGACTTCCTTCCCTAATGGGGCAAGATGAAGCCTGTCCTTGGCATATAGTCCCTTATCCTCCCAAACTCCATTCCAGTTCCCTAACTTGAGAGAGTTTAATATTTAGGGCCTAGCTGACTTTTTTAGTGGGAGTAAAGAAGGCAGCTATGTTTGTAATAGCAGTCAGGAATTTTTTTTTTTACAAAATGTACTGATATGTTACTGTGCTGTTTCTTGATTGCCAGCACTTTTTTTTAACCAGAGGCACTGATCTCACAATGCACAGCTGCTGAACAATCAGAATGTAGTGATTTCCCAACCCATTTCCTAAGTTATTTTAGTGCCTCAAGTGTGTTTATTGTGTGTCTGTCCCAGTAGTACAGGGCCCCATATACTGTAAGTGCCCTTCTAGGTGGGGTTGAAGCTATCACCCTTACTCATGCTAAGAGATGTATGAAGTCAGTAAACTTCACTTCACTAAATTCTTCACAGTTTTCTGATTTAATGAGGTGTGAACTGTAACTTCATGTACTGCTTCAAGTGGGGAAGTGCCTGCTTTGTCCAGTAAAAACTAGGCAAGGTAGCACTTCACAAGCAAAGTCATTGGACAAGTGCCGCTACACATAGTACTCATAAAGAACTATGTGAAGGCGGTGCCACATGACATTTCCACAGATTTCCTGCTTCTAAACCTGTAAACAAAATAAACCACCTCCACCCTCTGGTCATACACACCTACCCCCCTCCCGATATGCCATATTCAGTAGTTTAAAATTATCAGGAACAGCAGAAGTGGAATTTGCACTGGGAGAGTGGTGCTCCAGACAAAAAAAAGAGTCACTTTTTGTCACAAAAGTTGGGCACACACAAACCTCGAGATACAAGGGCACCAGTCTTAAATTTGTTAAAATATAATTTATTACAACATTAAAATAAAAAATGTTATAACAGGCAATACCATCGACTGCACACATGTGGATATAAGGCACCGCCTGGTGTTGATAAGGACATCTCCACTGGCTGTCGATTCAGTGGTGGATCACCTTCAAAGTTGGTTTACTGGCTTATAAAGGCCTACATGGACTTGGCCCTGACTACTTGAAAGAGCTTCTCGTTTCCTACCGCCCTGTGCGACAGCTCCGTTCAGCTGATGAGGGGTTGCTAGAGATTCAGAGGGCGACTTTGAAATCTTCTGGGGCCCGTGCATTTATGTTTGCAGCCCCTACCCTCTGGAATTCTCGACCCAGTCAGCTTTGGAAGTGCGTGACTGTGGGGGAATTTAAACAGGCATTTAAAACCTTTTTGTGGTGACAGGTCTATCAGTGACTCGCTGCTGTCTGGAGTTATTGTGTTACTTATTTCTGTATTTGTGGTTTATGAAATTATGTTTTAATTACTGTATAAAGATTATTATTATTATCTATATGAATCAGAAGGAGCACCACTCCATCAACTGCCAGGTGGTGTGTGATACCATAGGGCACATCACAAATGTCCAGGCACATTTCCCAGGAAGTGCACACGATGCCTACATCTGACACAAGTCCTCCCTGTTCCAGCGGTTTCAGTCCGGGTACATACCAAGTGAGCATCTTGTTGGTGAGTGCGAGCACAGTCAGAAACAAGGTATACACATGTCACAACATGTTGGTGATGGTAAAAGTACTGGAATAGCCACTGACAGAAAGGATTGTGGAATATCATGAATCCAGTGGACAGACTGGAGGGCACGAGGGGTTGGGGGGATATGAGACAGACTGTCAAATGCCACAAGGGTATAGAGATGTTCAAAGAAGGAAGTCATGTGACAGGGAAAAGGATGCACAAGAACAAGGGGTCATGCAAGGAAGCTGGAGGGTGTAGAATCAGGGGAAATGTAAGGAAACACATTTTCAAAGAAAGGGTGGTGCATGTCTAGATCAACCACCCTGAGTAGGTGTTTGTAGCAGAAACTATAATGGGATGTAAGAGGGCAGGGGATTAGAATAAGGGAACCACAGACGCAAGGAAAGGGGTGGAAAATGGGAGGATAAATATGGGCCACAGTGTCACTGTGGTTGGGGAAAAATGGTCAGAACAGGTGTCCTGTCTGGCCCCTATGTGCTGTCATAGTGTATATTGCTATGTTACTACAGTGTGTACTAATGTGTCACCTTCCTCTAAACAGGAGACAGTGCATACCCCCTGCAGCCATGGATGCTCACCCCTATAATCCAGTCCACATCTGAAGCAGAGGAATGATACAATGAGGCACACACAGCCACATGTAACATCAGAGAGCGCATGTTTAGCATGCTGAAAATGCATTTCAGATGCCTAGATAGATCTGGGGGTGCCATACAGTATAGCCCAGACAAGAATTGAGGCATATTCCTGGCATGTTGTATCCTACACAACATGGCACTTGACAGTGGAATAGTTGTACAAGACCAGGAGAGTGACGGTCCTTGCAGAGGACATGGAGCCACCAAACAAGGGCGAGCATCAGCGGCTCGACAGGCGAAACCCAAGACTAGCACTCAGGAGATGGCGGCACAGGGACCAGATAGTGGAGGAAAATTTTGTATCACAATGGTGAGTACAACCAGCACATGGGACATGGCATTTATCCACACAGGCACACTGTTGGGGAATGTGTTGTGGGCCATACGGTAAGGGTGAGGGGCTACAGGACAAGCTCCTGATACATGCACACATGTGAGCCAGGAGGATGCAGCCAGGGCCACATCTGAGACAACAAGGGAAAAGACCCACACAGGTACAGATGGTATTTGGACATGGGTCAGAGACGTACCACGGCACATACCCACAGTGGTAAGCCACAGGTGCACTCATCCCACCCATGCAAATCTCAGGCTCCAGGAATCACATCCATGGGTGAAATGCCATCCATACAATGTGCCTATGCCACAGGAGCTGTGAGGTGGAGTTTTGTGGTTGTTGAGGATGTGGACACTGTACAACTGTAGGGGGATGAGAGGGGTGCAGGGGGTTGCACAGCCACCACGCTTAGCATGGGCTGTGGCGAGGTCCCATATGGCCGCTTTGATTCCTATCAACCCTGCCCCAATGTCCACCCATATGCCGCAGAGAACCTCCACATGTTCTGCATGGTGGATTGCAGCCAGCACCTCCTGGAGACACATCTGTGCATGCAACCTTTGCACTGCCTAATGGAGTGACTCTTGGCCCTCCATGACAGCTCTCAGAAGCCATGTGTGGTCAGCAAGCTGTGGGTCCTAGGGCATGTGTCCTGGGCTGATGTCAGTCTACCAATGGGGAGGTGGTGCCTGTGTTACCAGACCTGCAGGAGACACAGTGTGTGATGCCCCCATGTCTTCCTGCTGGGTTGGAGGGGGTGAGCCATATGCAGGACCCTCAAATGAAGGGAGTGTGTAATCTCATACATGGTCTGGTTGTGGCTGGGCACCTCACACAGATTGTTATTGTTGTTGCTGGGCACTGTGGCCCTGTCGTTGTTCTTGTGCAAGCCTTGAGATATCACCCCATTACTGCGCACTGGCCGCCTGGCAGTGGCAGTCCTGTTGCTGTGCTGGGGCCGACCCTGGATGGCAACCTATGGCATGTGCCAGAGGGTTGACCTGTGGCTTCTGGGAGGAAGTGCTGGGGATGATGGTGTTGATTGTGGTGCTGTCATCCCCAGAATCCATGGTGAAGACCTCTGCAGCAGTCAGAAGGACCTCACCAAACAGTGAGGTGGTCTCATCATCACCATCCGTCTCCTCCTGTGTGTGGAGACCCACGTCCAAGGGCTCCACATTAGCACTGGAGGTGGCCACCATTATGATGCCATGCTGTTCAGTGGGCTATACCTGGTGACCACCACCTGTCCCAAGGAGTGATGGTGCTGTGGAGAGAGAAGGTAGGAAACAGTCAGAAATGCATGGTTAGTGACACAATACTGTAACATACACACTTAGGTGGACATGCATGTACTGTCATTGCATGGGACACAACATACAGGAAGACATTGCAACAGGGGTACAAGGCAGGCATGCCAGATGAACAAAACATGCTGTAGCACACACACATATATACAGCAGCAGCACAGTGTTGTCCACACAGTTCCAAACAACAGTGTGAGTGTTGACGTCACATACACAGGACACACTCCGGCCAACAACATGTGAAATGCAACATGTATACTTACATTGCTGGGATGGGCCAACCTGTGTCTCAAAACCCCCTCCAGGTACACCCTGTACAGCCACATGTCTGAAGGTTGTGGCCATCAGCACCTCCTGTGGAGTAATTTGCTGTGTCCTGGATGGGCTTCCACTTGTGGCCTAGTGTTCAGCATGTGCCTTCGCCAGAAGTTCTTTTGTGTGGATGTGGAGGCCACTCGCCTGCTTCCTGCTCTCTTGTGGGGTCCGGCACCTCTGCCCCTGGGCATT
This sequence comes from Neoceratodus forsteri, assembly GCA_016271365.2. Lineage (NCBI taxonomy): Eukaryota > Metazoa > Chordata > Ceratodontiformes > Ceratodontidae > Neoceratodus > Neoceratodus forsteri. The sequence goes on along the minus strand of CM057456.1, from coordinate 1,107,304,437 downwards.
CACAGCCTCTGCAACCTCCTTTCAGGCCTGCTCCTACTCCTGGGGTGTACCCTTGCATCTGGCCAACAGATCTTCTCTGGCCACACAAGCCTTAGTAAGCGCCCTGAGTTCCTCTTGTGAGAACTTCAGATGTCTTCGTCTCTCCGAAGACATATCTGGTGCTTGTGGGACAGAAAGATGGACACAGGCCCTGTTGCATGGCTAGGAACATTACAAGCAGCCAAAATAAAAACATAAGTAACCCCCCCCCACCCACACACACACACACAAACAAAACACCTGCTTTAAAGGATGCAGTACCTGTCAGTCACCTCTGAGGAGTGGTGGTGCTGTTGTGCCTTTATAGTTCTGTGCATGTAACTAAGCTGAATGCATTTCAGTAATGAGACACTAATTGCTGTTAGGGCACAGACTGTGCAATGTGACTATTTGCATAAGCTGGCTGAATATTGCAAAACTGTGTGCCACACAAATGGTATCCCATTGCGCTATTCTGGTTGCTCTGTAGATCCTAATGGGGCACAGGCACGGACATCAGAGTAGTAGACGCCATATGTCATAGCACCATGCAGGACACACTCAGCGTCATGCTGTCATGTAACACAGTTTGCCATCATGCATGCACCACCACCTGTACCACCTGCGTGATAGTAGTCTGCACATGTCCAGTGCATAACGTGGTATGGTTGGCATGAGTTGTGGCTGTTGACACCCTTCCCAATATGGCGCCATATGAGTGCCGTGCATACGTGGTAACAAGGAGTGCAATCTTTCATGTTGCTGTGTGTGTCCATGCTATCATGCGTTCCCAGTGTCATGCTTTCAGTTCCCCATTGTGAACTGGCATGGTGCTAACCCCAATAGAGGGAAGCAATCAATTGTTCACCAATCTCACAACCTACACAGCTAACACAACTGCAACAACATGGCAGGGTGTGTAAGAGAGCCTAAGAGTTGCAACAATGTCAAGAACCAGGAGAGTGATGGCACATGCCCAGAGGGACCAGAGATGGTCAGAACTGGAACTTGCCAACCTAGTGGACCTTGTGGTCTCCAGGAAGGCCCATCTGTTTGGGACAGAGGACCTGGACAGGCCCAGGTGCCAGGTGTGGACCACAATTGCCCACATCATCACCAGGAGGATGGGGTGGTCCACACAGGAAGCAGTGCCACCACAGGTATGGGGACCTGCAGAGGTGAGACAGGGACCGGCTACAGTGCCTGCAGGACATGGTTCAGGATGGCAATGTGCCACGCCCAGGTATGTACTCCTTTAAGATGTGTTCCATTTCTGTTGGCTCACAATATCAGGGGCACGCCTGTGGGGTACTGTGACCTGTGTGCCATGTGGCACATGGGTTTGTTACCACTGGTGACCCACACAGACAGGTGTATCACATCAACCAGCATACTGTACAGTTGTGTTTTGTACAGCCATGGCTACCATACTGTGGAACCATTATCAGGTGAGCTTAGTTTGTATACATTGTACAACTCTGCAACAATAATGCACAGGTAATGGTGACATGTGACTGGGCCTGATACTGCACATCCAGTTGACCAGGGTTTGAGTCTCACAACTGCCAACTGTCTACTGTGTGGCTCTGGGATGGTTCCATATCCACAGCATGTGTGTGCCCCTGTACAGGGGCACATATGCCTAGTGGGCATTACCCGGTTGTTACTGAATTGTGTTCACACTTTTCTTGTGTACCACTCAACATGCCACATGTTGGCATGTTGCCACACACACTGTTGTAACCCATCAACTTCAGCTTACAGTGTTTCAGTCACTGTATGGTACTAGTTTATGTTTATGTGTCATTCTGCTACTCATTGCACATGTGCAGCTATGTATCACCACCAGTACAGATAGTATGCATCCTACATCATCCACCACTGTCACCTGTCAGTGTTGTCACCCCTATTGGACATGTTGAAGACCACATCTGTGTTCCATGGCTCCTGTATATCTGGGGGTCTGACAAATACCCTTCCCTATCACTGTGCCAGTTGCACTGTGGCACACGACCATTCACAGCAGGTGCCACATATCATTGGCACGTGTGTATCAGGTCTCCTGTATCTGTTCAACACACTGACATACCCAGTTTCAATGAGTAAGTGATTCATGATTAAAATTTGTGACACCTGGGGAGGGTGACCCAAGTATGCATGTTCCTCTGGCCCAGTCATAACACATTGCCCAGGCACTTCATCAGTGCCTCATGTTCTGATGGCCAACCGTGCCTTCATAATGTTACTACCCAGTGTTGTTTGGGTTTGATTGTTTGGGTTTGAAAAGATGCCAGTCCCTCCCTACTGTGGGATTGGGCAATGTGTGTATGTATTTGGGCAAGGTATACATCTAAACTATGCCATTCCTGCCAAATGTCATGCACTGCGACTGTCGCATGGCCACATGGATTCCTGCTGCTATACAGTGGACACAGGCGTGGGGTGTTGTTTCAGTGCTGGGGTACCATTCAACTGCACACATCCCATGACCACACACAGACACATATGACAAATTTGTCCTTCCTCCTGGTATCAGCTGGTCAACATGGCTTTGTGTGTCACAATGTGTGCACACAACACTGTGCTGCATGGGTGTGGTATGCCATGATGGCACCTTACAAGCCCATGCCCTGGTTGTCCGATTATACACATACGTGGTGTCTCTCAGCTCCCACAGGCACACACTCAAGGACCATGCCCATCAGCTAGCCTCATCACATCATGGTCGAGTGCTCACATGTCACCCTGCAAAACTCCATCTGTCCCTGTACACTGCACACCTCTGGGTGGCCTGGCTTGTTGGGTTGTATTACTCAAACATTGCTACACATCTGTAATGCCCATTCACATGTGCATCAGGCTTGGTGATGTACATTTGCTGCCACATGTATCCCATAAGGCCCACCTGTGTGTCGCTGCATGGATCGTTGGGTGTCATCTGCGATGGACACCTGTGGCATGGAACAGAGGTGTTTCACCTGCTCAGATGTCAGATATGTTTACCATCAGTGTAGGACATGAACCATGGACACTGACACTGCATAGTACATGCACATTTAGAGGCCAGCGCACACTTAGAGGCCGGGTCACACCGTTCAGATGTCACGTACATGTCCTGCAACACAAGACAACAACATCCATAGAGTTCCATCCATGGCTTGGGTGTTGTTTTGTTTTGGAGGGTGGTTGACGTAGGGAACTGACTGTGTCAATCCCTGTACAATGCATGTGTGAGACTGCACTGCTGTTCTACCACTGGTGAGTGGGAGTCCATCAACACATGGGAGTCTGTTAACCATCAGGCATCTTGCAATGTACCTGTGTGGGTCTTGGGGGAGATGGCTCCTGCTGCATGTCAATGCATGATGGGCCAGAGGAGCATCCTGGCAGAGGGATGAGTTGTCGGAGCGTGGCAGAAGATGGTGTGCTGAGGGACATCACGTGCAGTGCCGCCAGCCAGGTGAGTATGCCTGTGTCACACACATTGCTTTTCCTTCCTGAGGCACCTTTTTACCATGCTGCCTCCACTGTCCTGGTGTTCCCTGCATGTGGGTTTGCTGATTGCATACTCACATGTTAAACATGTCACCTGTCAGTCATTGCTTCAACAGTGCATTGTCTGCCATGGTAGATGGCTGGCTAACATTCTACCCTATGGACCTGTGCATGGCACTGTGTCTTCATCTGGCAGATGTCATGCACAATGACCCTGTGTCCTCCATGTCCACACACACACACACACACACACACACACACACACACACACACACACACACAATTCCACCCTGCACACAGTGCATGCTGGGATACATGGCAGACAATGGTTTACCCTGTGTGTCCATGTCATGGTACATGTGGCCAACGGTTGTGCTGTCTGCACACTTGTCTGTAGGTGTTGCACCTGGGGCATCGGGTGGATCCCTGACCTGTTTGGGGGAGTGCTTCTCTGCAGCAGAGACATGTCCTTCTGTCACTCTGTGCTGGCCCATGTGATGTAAGACTGTGCGTTCCCCCAACTCTGCAGTGCTGTCTGCTTTGGAAGGCACTGTACAGTCCGGAGTGTCTTACAAGCTCCACAGACTGCCACTTGTGCTATGTCCTGCTGGTGCCTGTTTGGTTTACCACACACCCATGTACCTGTCCCCACGTGTTAGGCATGTCCCCTGGGAGTGTTGTCATATGCATGTGTGTGTCAATTCATCCCTATCCCAGCACCCTTTGCAGGCCACCATAGGTGTAAGTTATGCAGCCATTTGTCTGTTGGCCTCATCCCCCTCTGACATCAACCATATTGTTCATAATGCAGTACAGTGGTTGCATGTCATGTTTTATTACTGAGTTGTAGCCATTACTGCTCTTCCTGGCTACTGGGATGCCTACAGCTGCTGCCTGTGTGTGCTACACTGCTTGGCCATGCCCCGTGCAGTGTCCGTGCCACCCATGTCGGTGGTGGAATCGCATGACCTTGTCACATATGCCATTAGTGTTGTGTTAGCACAGCACATGACTGTAGACATGCTCCTCATAGGATGGTGGACATACCCGTTAATTGGTGTGTACCATGTGTTGCCATGTCCTCTTTATTCACATCCTGTTGGCATGGCATACAGTCACATACCATGTTGCAGCCTGTGTGTAGCACACATCGACAAGACTGTCCACCTACTGCACATCTGCTACATGCCCCCCATGCACATGATGCACTCTATGCACAGCCCCCTTCACATGGGTCCATCAAGACTTGCAGTGGTGCATGATGGTCATGACCAGTGTGGTGTGCTGTGACTGAGACAATGCACACTGTGTCCCAGACCTGTTCCATCAACATCTTGTGCCGCCTCTGCCCAGTGACTGCTGTTATCACCACAGGGCACTTATGTTGGAGGGACATGGCCATTTGAGAACATGCTCTTTCAGCATGTGTGGCCTGTGTCCATTATCCCCCTTGCAGTGGCACAACCATGTGTCTTACTGTGTCGTTCACAGTGGGCATGCACCTCTACCTGCCACTGCATGCTGTACATTAGGTTGTGCTGTTGTATTGCCCACACACGCACACATATGCCCATATCACAGGTTGCTTGGAACATTTTGGGCCACACTTCCTCCAGTTGCAAACCATGCTGCCATGCCTGGGACACATGTCCAATGCCTTATGGCACGCATCTCTTCCACACATATATGGCCACTGTGTCATGCAGTAATGTGACGCTGCCTGTAGGCTGCACTACGCTCAATGAGCACCACACTTCTAAACCATCTTATTTGGTCTTGTGTGTTTGGGGGGTGCTTCTTTACATGCACATCAGCACTTTTGTGCAGCTGCTCTACAGAGTCATCATTTTCTCCCTTTAGGTGTGGTCCACAGTGCCGTGTCCCTTGCAAGGAGCAGACATGTGTGCCCGAAGATCCAGAGGGCTAAGGATGCTGTTACGGCAGCAGGGCGACATGTTGAGGGTGTTGAGGGACATTATGGCTGTGCAACAGCAGATGACAGCTTCTGTTGCAGATATACAGGCCACCTTCATGGACATGTGGCAGCAGCAGTCACCACCTCCCCAGCCGCACCTTGCTGCCTTACAATAGTTTATATTCCTGTCCCTTTGTCCCCCCACATTCCCACTAATCTTATCCATCCCAGCACTGTATATAGTTAAATCACATTTTCCCCTTCTGTACCCACCCCAATACCTTTTCTTGTTATTGATGTTGTTGTTTACCTTTGTTTTCATTTTCTATTGTTGTATTGTAATTTTCTATTGAATATAAATATTTTCATATATCACTTTTCCTTTGTGCAGTGTTTTTTTCTTTCTTAAAAACCTGTCCCTGGCAGTTATCACCTGTGCCCACCATCCACAGGTTCACATGGGGGAGGGTAGATGGCCATTCGCATCTCATGTTGCACCATGTCTTACTGCTGGGGACATCCACTATATGTTTTTCTGTGTCCCACTCCATGGGTTGTCCGATGTGCCTATGACATGTACTTCCTGCCAGTTCCCTGCGGTGACTGTGCTCACAGACACTGCTTTTTAACAGCTGCCTGCAGCACACACTCCAACATGCCCTTCTCATGATGTCCAGGACTATCTCCAGCCATGACACTCCACTGTGGTGCCCCTCATGTGTGTCCGTCTGGCTGACATTTTGTATTGGTTGTGTCCTGGTTGGTTTAACTGCCAGCCATACCCCTTGGTGGCTTACATGCTTCTGCATCCACCTTAGTCCACCATCTGCAGGTATCCATGGGTACCAGCCATTGTTGTGCTGTTGTGCAGCACCTTGTGTTGTGCATGGGTGATATAAATTGCTGTGGGCAGACCTGGGCATGTATGTGCATTGTGTGGTACTGCCCCATTGTGCTCCTTGCTTCTTAACCCAGTGGCTCCTGTGTTGGGCCACTGTACAACACCTTTACATTGGGCTGATGTGCTGTTGTGCAACCGCTGCTGTGTCAGCATCTGGCACCTACCCCTGTGTGCACTGTCCTTCCATATTCAGACCAGACCATGTGCACCATGCGTATGCCACTGAGCGATTGTGCATTTTTGGGATATTTAGTCTGGATTGTGCAGTTACTATTGCAAATGCTATGTCTGAATATCCCAGTTTTCTGTGCTGCCACTATTCAGTGTATGGCATTATCGATTGTGTTACGCAGTCAGACACCTCTGAACATGGGGCCCTATGCAAGCTCCTATTATGGCAGTTCCAGGGACAAATCATGGCGTGCCAGTTGATATTGCCACAGATTAGTCTGGAGTGATGCACTTTCAACTTGAAATGAGCAATCTGCTCAAAACTGAAGCCCCCACCAAAGGTTATGCATACTGTATGCTTAATAGCTTGATATACCAACTTCAGATGTGAGGTATTTGCAATGCAGCCTAATGGCCAACTTGAAAACATACCAACCACAGCAAACAATCAATTTCTCCTGAAGCAGGGCAAGCCCTGGTCTTACCCATGGTACCACAGACTGCTTCGCCTGGTACTGCAAGACTCTGAAACTCTTGTCCTGAAGTGCCACTGGATTGGCTGGGCTTCCACTTTAAGCTTGTCCACTTCTTGAATGCTGGAATTTCAGGCTTTCTCCATGAGATTCAGTTCTCTCTCTCTCTCTCTCTCTCTCTCTCTCTCTCTCTCTCTCTCTCTCTCTCTCTCTCTCTCTCGATCTCTCTCTCTCTCTCTCTCTCTCTCTCTCTCTCTCTCTCTCTCTCTCTCTCTCTCGATAAGGTCCTGGGTTGACTCACACATTCTGGCTTCCAAACATTCGGGGTGGCAGAAGCCTGTGATCTGGAAGTAGTGCCTGCTATGGAACCCAACCAGCAGCTCTGCATTCAGCTTATTTGTTCCATGCTGTCTCTTTATCACTGACACCCATACTGGCTAGCACACAAATGTTGCTCTTTTCCTCACATGGGTTCATCAGCTTTCTTCACAGTTCATCTCCAAGAAGCAAGGGATGGAATGGCACAGCTTGAACTCTCTCCCAGACAGCAAACTTGTGGCTATAATGTTTGTCATGTACAAATTCATGCTTTTACAAAGGTTTTGTTATGCAAAATGAGCCATTATATTAATCTGTAACCAGCCTCTCTTATCATCCAGCTCAAGGCAGGTTACTAGAGAGCACTAGCAGGTTTAAGCCTGACCCTGAAAAATGTTCTCTAGTGGGCCTCTGTTTGGAGACAAGGGGCTCAATTTTCAAAGCCCTGAGAATGCCAGAAGCCCCTGGTGCACTGATCGTTTGGTGCACGGGGTTTGCAGCCTTCTCCCATCCTGCGATCGGGATTTTCAATCCAGAGCACTAAATGCCACAAGTTAGACCAGTGTTTCCCTGGTCTAACTTGCAGCATTTGGGGGACCCTTTTTATCAAGCTTGCACAAAATATTTGGCACAAGCTGCTGTAAACTGAGGAAACTGTCGCAACTGTGCCCAACAATGTAAAATCAGGTGTAGTTGCAGTAAAGGAGTCTGGTGCAGCTGTGCCAAAAAAATAGCTTTGATGCAGGGATTGATAAAAATCGAGCCCAAGGTATCTGGAGTTTGTCCCTTAAGCTTCATGACTCAGAAGTGGAAACTTCGGCATGAATATTCATGACCATGCCCTTTACCATTTACACTACATAGGAGGAGAAAGCAAGTTGAGAGCTCAGTTCTCCATTCTCCAGGAACCAGTGAAAGAGAGAAAGAGAGAGTCCAACTTCTCTGGCTGGAACTGAACCAAGAGGGCCTGTGGCCTCAGGGATGGTGGCTGGGTCCCTGGGTCTGGGTGGCATTGGACCCCTCTGGTGAGATCTCCAGAGGCTCAGGACCCAGTTGGGGGCCCATTGGGACTAGGCATCCAGGACCTGAAAGGTACAGCTCAATACCATTTCAGTTTAATTTCTATGGCAGTTAAAAAATGATTTTGCACCACAGGTTTGATCAAAATACACCAACGTTCAATGAGTGGTACATAGAAATATGTCAGACTTTGCGCATATTAGCATCAGTGACAAACTCATATGCTTCCTACTATATCCAATGCTGGTCTTCTCTGGAAGTATGGTTGTCCAGCCTCCTTCCTGCGAAATAAACATTTAATTTTTTTTATCCCTATGATATAAAGTTTTGTATAAGAATTAAGGGGGGAGTTATAAAAATTTGTATTTATATTGGTCTACTTTTAATTGTAATGCTTTTAAATGATTATCACAACACTGAAAATCACCTTTGTTATGTATGTGTATAAGAAAAATTCACTTCATTAAAGAATATTAAATAAAAAAAAAAGGGCAATCAGTGTGGAGCTCGAGGGAGGCACACAAGGCTGGACCAACTATTTGTTTCTTAGGAGTAGATCATAAGGGTGATCTGCTGAATTCACTGTGTTGTCATTTGCTGGTACAACAGATGTGCACAGGCACAGCTGTCCCCAAGGCAGTGCTCACCCTGGTCCATATTGTCTTGGTAGCACCAACGCTTCTGGGATCCTAAAAAGGATATGTGGTTCTTAGTGGCTGCAGCAGTCTGCATAGGCCCAGTACAATTGACTAGTAATGCTGCAAAGCAGATGTACAGTAAAAGATGAAGAATATTACTGGTGTCAAACATGCCTAATAAGATGAAGGTGTGGCAGTAATGATTAATCTCATGAGGATAATGCCCTTCAAGGCTGTGTAATATCCTGATTGATATGAGTTCCTAGCATAGTCCTTCTTGTTTCAGTGGTTTCATGTTTGTGGTGCCCCTAAAAATGTGTATAGGATGCCTTGGTCCCCATTCACTCTGATCCATGGTGGCCAGGTAAAGAGAGACAGTGTTTTGTGGTGTAAGGCGGATGATCCTTTGGACAAGAGATGCCACCATATTCCTCTAGATGCAGGGGGGTGCTGGCCCTAGCCCTTAGCTTCTGTCTATCCAGTAAGACCATGTCCCCAGTTGTTGTCTTTCCCTCCTTTTGTCTCTGACAATGGCACTTGGCTGCATCTTTTTCCTCCTGTAGCTGGATCCCAACCCTAATGCCCTTCCTTGCTAGTTAAGCTTACTCCTAGCTGTTGTATGTCTGCAAAATACCTGTTTTTGTAACTTAAATCTATGTATGCTTATTGTATTGTTACCTTTACTCCTAGGATCACTATGTATTTTTTCACTATACTCTTTGTTTCTGTTCTTTGATATGTCATGGAGCCTATGTAAAAGAGCCTTTGATTCAAAGGTATTAATTCCAAGAATGAAATAAATAAAAAATAAATAAATAAATGAAAAGGTCCCTGAATCTGTATGGGTAGCAGCAGTGCCTGCAGCATCACCCTTAGGTGGTGTGTGAAATAAATTCTATGTGTGTGTCTGAAATAAAATCTGCCAGCCAGTCATCAAGCAACAGCAAGTAGCCATGTAGTTAAAAGCTGTGAATTAACACCAGAGGTTTACTACAGGCATCAGGAAGATGACTTTGAATGTTCCAGTAGCGGTCAGAGTACCAGTGGTGATGCTCAGAGAAGCACTGCCAGTGCCAAGTTCATGACTCACGTCACACTCACGTCATCATGGTGAATCACGTTCTTCATGGTCATCATGATCACGAATCATACCACTTTAACTTTTTTTGGTCCACCCCTGTTTTTTTTTTGTTTTTTTTAACCTTCGGTTTCATCACGAATCAGGACTCCAGTTATCATGTCACGTCACTGAAGATCCTTGGTCCAGTACGATGCTTATGTTAGTGTTCACGTTCTGTAGGATGCCCTACTAACAGATGGACTCGAATCTTTGTCCTCACAACAAGCCGTCTCTATTTAATCCAGTAGATTTAATCTCAGCGCGAACATTGTACTCATGTCATGTCATGATGACAACTCATGAGATGAATCATGTTCTTCATCTTCACAATCACAAATCACACCACTTTAACTTTTTTGGTGTAACCATGTATTTTTTTAATCTTTGGTTTCATCATGAATCAGGACTGACAGTTATCATGTCATGTCACTCAAGATCCTTGGTCCAGTACAATGCTTATGTTAGTGTTCACGTTCTGCAGGATGCCCTACTAACAGATGGACTCGAATCTTTGTCCTCACAACAAGCAGTCTTTATTTAATCCAGTAGATTTAATCTCAGCATGAACATTGTACAGTTCAGGGAAGTGCAGCCATAGGTATTTCAAATTTTCAATGGCAACTGTTTGTGGAAGCTCAATTCTATCCAGTTTCTGGTGCTCTAAGAAGCACTGCCAGTGCCAAGTTCATGACTCATATCACGACTCACGAGATGAATCATATTCTTCATGGTCATCTTCATGATCATGAATCACACCACTTCAACTTTTTTAGTGCAACATACCGAGTAGGAAAACCACATCTATGTTTGTACCCAGTCACGATGATGGTGGTGCTGAATAATGTGGGTGAAGCAAACCATCCTGGTGGCAGTGTCAAGCGGCGTATCATTAAGGTTGCTGATGCAGTCATGGAAAAATAATTTCCAAGTGGGTACAACTCCAGCATTGAAGACTGCGAGGGCTGCTTTCCTTTTTTGTTGTTTCCCTTGTTTTTTGCAGGTGTAAAGTATTTAACTGCAGTGACATACAGGCCAGATGATGGATATAACAAAAGACAGGAACAACTCCACTGGGTACTGATACTGAATGGGGAACTGGAATGAATTCAGAATAATTCTTCTTCATCTGTTTGCAGGTAGCAATGAGGTACCGTGGACGGGCGATATGTTCCAATCTGAAGACAGACAACAGTTTTGATACACTGAAGACCTGGAAAGAAGACAAAAATATTAGTGAAAATTGTTTTCCAATAATGCATGCAACCCCCCCCCCCAAAAAAATACCTACCTTTCATGGCTTGACATTGTTCGTACAGCAGAAATCAGTAATCAGACACATGTGGAACATGTGCAGTGGCAACATGGTTTCTTCACTACGGTCTTGAATCTGTGTGCTGTGACCTGAGAATGTAAAAGAAAAGGACAGTAAAGAGAAATGCTTATAATTTACTCATTCACTGCAGTACAGGCCCCCCGGGAAAATATTAAAATTTTACAGAACCACATTAGATGGTGGCACATATGTATGGCATGTGAATGTGACCATGGCCTACACACCAGTGAAGGGGAAACATTCAGTATGTATAATGATGATTCCCTGCAAGAGAACAACACAATGGACTGCTTACAACAAAAAACGAGATTCAATACAAATTAAATGGCAGTGTCTCTAAAAAAACATGACAGTGACACGTACAATAACTTACCTTTGTTGGTATGAATACACACACATAGGCAGCATGTTTCAATCAACGCAGCAGAAGAATTTTCCAGAACATCGAATTATAGTTCAACCCATTGTCATCTGTGGTTATCATCATTTAGCAACACACTGTACATCAGCAGCAGCAGAAAGCAGCAGGACAACAACAGCAGCAACAGCAGCAGGTGCCAGCAAGCCATTTTCTCACTTGGGATACTTATGCAGAGTTCTGGCTATGGTGCACACTTCAAGCAGTGTGTCAAGAAATACTTGTGACTTTTCTGAACAGTTTCTCATGTGATTATTCTTCATTGGGTCTTTTCATGAAATTAAAATAGTGGGACAACAGCAGCAGCAGGCGTCAGCAGGCAATGGTCTCACTTGGGACACTGTTACGCATTTTTGGCCTTATTCTTCATCTGTTCTTTTTATGAAATTAAATCAGTGGGACAACAGCAGCAGCAGCAACTGGCGTCACCAGGCAATGGTCTCACTTGGGACACTGTGACGCATTTCTGGCCTTATTCTTCATCTGGACATTTCACGAAATTAAAACAGTGTGACATTCACAAGATAGGACATTTTGGGGGGGCATGGTAGGTGATTTAATGGTATTTTGATTATTGCACTGCAGCTTTAACCAAATGAAAGAAAAAAGTCATAATTCTAATCTAAATCACAGCTCTCACAAATGCATCACACCACCATTGTGCTTTGTGCAATAAAAATACAGTTTCTAGGAGTTCTTACTTACTTTCATTTATTTTTTAAATGTCATAGGGTCTGCAAAATTGCAGACACTGCACACTTTCACTACAGGTGACACTAAGGCGACGCACCGCCTGCTTCAATAAAAATGTATTGCAACGTGCATTTCGGCACTGCGAATTCAAAGGAAATGAAAGCACGCAGCATCCAAAAAGTTGGTGACCACGGAATTTTAAAAAATAAAATAAAGAAAGTAATAAGAAAAAAATTGTTTCTATTGTGGAAACCAAAATAGGGGGTGGAACATTAGGGGGAGCTGGGGATTTATAATTATGAGTGTCAAGAAATCATTGTTAATTTTATGAACATTTTTTCAGGGGGATTATTATTCACATCGGGACACTAATACCACATGCTAAATGATGTATACTATAAGCCAGCAACATTCAGAAGATAGGAAATTATGGGGGTGGGGTTGCCATGGTAGGTGAGGTGACTTTAGGATATTTTTATTGTAGTTGTTGTGGGTATGTATGCTACAAAATCTTAACATAGTAAACAGTATCGCAAAAGTAATACAGCCTGACAATGAAAGCATCAGTGCAAGAATGCACTTACAGTTTTGACCAATACTTTTTTATTCCATTTTACATTGCCACCTAATCTAATAATTTGTGTATATGAATGATTCCCCTCTTTCAACAATTTAAGTACTGTATGCAGCACTACATTTTTTTCAGAATCGGAAGTAATAAACGGAGTGCTCATTTTAATCTGCCTTGCACCAGGTTTGGATCAGTATTCTCACATGCTTTTGGACAGCAACTATTTAAATTCAGTTCTGCTGTGACTACAATGAAGTCACATGCAGCAGACAGTGCTACTGTACATGATATAATGGAACAGTATCTGTTCAAAAACAGCTGGGAATACTGATGAAAACCAGATCACAGTAACATTACAATGAGCACTACTTTTATTATTTCTCACTTAAAAAATGGAGTAATGCAGAATAACATAAATTGTGGAAGGAAGAGTAGCATAGGTATACACAAGTTATTAGATAAGGGGCAATGTAAAATAGAATAAAAAATTATCGGTCAAAATTGTAACCGCATTCTTGCACTGATGCTTTAATTGTCATTCTATCTTATTTTTTGGTTACTGTTTAATGTGTACATGCATTTTCATACTATACATACCTACAACTATCAAAATACCATAAAGCCACCTACCGTGACAATTAACCACCCACCATAATTTACTATATTATGAATGTGGCCAGATTATACTGATATCTTGCTACATCATTCAGCATGCGGTATTAGTGTCCACATGTGAAGAATAATTCCCTGAAAAAATGTTCAGAAAAGTAACAAGTATTTTAGGTGTTGTTACTTAATTTAGTTTATTTTTTACAAGACTGAGGGTCAGCAAAATGGCAGACACTGAATGCTTTCATTACAGGTGAAACTGTGGTGCCACAATGCACGGTGCAATAAAAGCGTCTTGAAGAGTGCAATTTCATGTCACAATTTCAAATGAAATGAAAGCATGCAGTGTCCGCAAAGTTGGTGACCACATGACTTATTAGATAAAATGGAGTAAGAACAAAAACATTTCTATTACAGAAAGCAGAATGGGGTGGGGGTGCATTTTGGTGGCTGGGGAATCGGATCTAGCATTATGAGCATCAAGAAATACAGGATTAACAAAATTAACATAAGGAAGAAAATATTAATTGAACATAAATTACATACTTAGTCTGTAATAAATTCAATTATTGCTTAAGAAAAAAAGGAAAAGCAGAGGATAGGTTTTTTGGGGGAAGATTTTGTGAAATAATAATTGTTTACTGGGCCTGTGGGGGCTGGGGCTGAGCACCACAAAGTGTTCTTAACAAGCTGATTATCTCAGCATTCTGACCTTTGATCCTGTTCAGCTGCTGCACTGCACCCTCCACTACATTTTTGATGGCTTCCACCTCAGACCACAGCACAGCCAGGTCAGCCTGTGTGGCAGGATGTTCTGAGGGGTCACACTCACGGGTAACTGTGGGAGCCACCACTTCTGCTGCCTTGGCCATTCTTCAGCGATACTGTGCAGGCAGACATTCTCCCTCTTCAGCAGCTTCAGCTGCAGGAGTGGCTGCTGCCTCCTGCAGCTTTGCTTCCCACTCAGCATAGTGGTGCCCTAAAGGTGCTTTCATTGACCACCCATACCCAAGTGACCGCCTTTGCACCCCTGACATATAAGTATATCACACAACTTGCACTTCACTACCGTTGGGTCACTGAGGAGGCAGATGAAAACTTGCCAGATGGGAAAGCTGCGGGGAGGACCAGGCACAGGCAGTGGGGGGGGGGAGCACCTGATAATGCTACCTGCTGTGCTGCAGTTGGTGGAAGGGCAACAAGCTACTGCTGCTGTGGCTGCTGCTGTGGTTCCTGCTGCTGATGATCTTCAGGCTGCTGCTGCTACAGTGCTGCAGGGCTGGCAGTGGCTGAAACACCCATCACCCATGAAGATGCAGCAGCTGCTGCTGTGGCTGCTACGGTGGTTCCTGCTGCTGATGATCTTCAGGCTGCTGCTGCTACAGTGCTGCAGGGCTGGCAGTGGCTGAAACACCCATCACCCATGAAGATGCAGCAGCTGCTGCTGCTGCTTTGGGCACCACATGGCCACTTTCAATATTGTGCTGTGCCTGTGAAGGACCAGTCGAGGTTGAAACAGGAACACTGTTCAGGCAAAATGGTCACCCCAGGCCGCCGTGCATTCGGGGGCCCCCGCTGCCCACCATTTCGGCCACCTCTCTCCATATTAACTAAAATTAAATATAAATCAAAAATAAAACAAAAAAATACTAGTAGAACTACTAGTACTAAAACTACACTAACTAAAACTAAGTAACAAAAATAAACAACTTTTTTAACTAAACTAAGCTTTCAAATCAACTCAAACTGGCTGCAAAACTTAAACAACAAAATCAAAAAGCTTTAAAGCACAAAACAAATGCTCAGTATATAGACTTTTCTGCAAAAAAACACACCATCCACCAACACTGCTGACTAAACAGCTCCTTCTACAAGAAAAAGTGAATCTACTGTAGTTCACTGACTTCCTGCCTAATTAACTGCCTGCCTGTCTGCATCATGTGACCTGTAGACAGTCAGACATGTGATCTGTGGGCTGTTTCTTACCAATTTCACCTTCTTAAACTGTAACTCGAAATGAACTTGAAGTGGACTACATGAAGTGCATTAAAGGTGAATTTTGACCTTTTATTGGAAATTTCACATAGTGCTACATGAATTTGAAGTTGCTCACTTTGAATTAATTTCGCAGGCAAATTTAAACTTAGCTGCATCTCTAATCCTGAGTAAATACATTATAAAAATGGTTAAAAGCAGGATCCCACTGGAAATCAAATGTTTCATCTCATCTAGGCTATCCTTGGTAAATAAACTGCACATAACACACAAACAAAGTGTGTCTGGCATGCCAGCCTTTCCTAGTTATTTATTTATTTATTTACGAGTTTTACCAGGAGAACATACTGAGCAACATGCTCGATTCCAGATGTGACCTGGGGGCCGGGGCCCATAAACAAAATTGACATACTAGGACTGTACAGACATGAGCTCAGGTTTGTACAATAAGCAATTTCAGGGAAAAGGGAGAGTTCCTCCTCCACAGCCAGTGGAAGCAGTTATGTCTAATGCTTAAACTGCTTATGGCTCGAACCTCACCGTCAACCCGGGTTCGGGAACGGACTCGGGATGCCGGAAACTGGCAGGGAAGGAGAGGATTGAGCATCAGAGGACTGCTCTCTCTCCTGGGGTGAGGTTAGATGGTGAGCCTCACTCTGTAGTAGCCCCAGTGGGTGGGAGTACTCACCCGGTGCAGGAGGACAACCAGAAAGTGGAAAAACAACCGGCGGCGCTGGGTGCAGCTTCTGTGCTCCGTTGCTGGAACCTCCAGGAGCCTACTCCTCCACAGCAACACCCTTGATCAGTAAAAATAGAGTGTGCTGGGTTTCCCCTGCCCCCGGTGCCTTCCCCCTTGGACCCACCCAGTGAAGGGATACGCCGGGACACCCGGGGAGTTGGCTGCAGATCTATGGTAGGAGAGAGCTCGGGAAGAGGATAGCTGGGGTGGTAGCAGCACCAGGAAGCCCGAAGGAGAGGTGGACGCTGGAGTGTCAGAGGAGGTAAAAAAACAAACAAAAAAAAAACTGCTTATGGGAACCAGGAGACTGCAAGTTCAAACCCTTATGGAGCAAAATACAGTCTGACCAACTTATGCTGGACACATTTGGGTTCAGTTTTGGCCAGTGTAATGGGCGTCCAATATATCTTTCCATGGAATGCGTGGCAAGCATTTGTGATTTGGTAAGGAGATGAGCACTGTATTAGTGAAGCTGTAGTGTGGTGAATTATGTTAAGTGTTTCAAGGTGTATAGAGCTTTGTTTATTGATGTATATTATTTATTTTCATTTTTTTGTTTTTTCTATCTTTGGTACAGTTCAGTATAGGGGTCGTGAGGGGGTGTGCTTGTAGGTGGTGTATTTGTGCTTACCCTTTTTATGTTGCTTGCACGCATGTGCAAGAAACATAGTACCATCATCCGAGTTTTCAGAGGTGTGGCAGCCCTCTTCCAATTCAGTCAGTGTGTTTGCAGGCACGGCCGCAGTTCTCCAGTCAATGCTGCAGCTGTCTATGACAGCAGTTGAAAATGCAGTGGCCGTACAGTTGAAAGGGAGAGCTACGCTTCAGTGAGCAGCGATAAGATCATGTGCTCATGTGCGCTCCCCCCACACACACATGCATACTGCATGCTTGTGCTTCCCTCCCCAGCACACTGTATGGCACTGAGGTGACCAATCCCCATCAGCTGTGCTGCGCTCCCTTCCAACAGAGTTCCAGGTGCCACGCTGGGAACCCACCCCAGCATGGCAGCAGTCTGTATGGCTAACGGGGGTGCCAATCCCCTATTGGCTCTACTGTTCCCCCCCCCCGAGGCTATCGGGTGCCACGCTGGGAGCCCACCCCATTGTGGCAAGAGGTCCTATGGCCAATGGGGTGCCCAATCCCCCATCGGCTCTACTACCCCCACCCCAAACAGCCTTCCAGCTGCCATGCTGGGAGCCCACCCCAGCGTGGCACAAGTCCAGTATCATCCAAGTAAAAAAAAAAAAAAAACACCTAAAAGAGAAAAACCATCCCTCGCAGACTGTCCTGACCTCCCTCCCCCAACCCGCACCCACCCTCTGTGCATCTACCTCCCACACCCCCACCTCACTCCTATACTTACTTCCAGAGTCTGACGCGATGATCTTCGGTGGACCAGGAACACGTCTGCACTCTTCAAAGCCGACCGCGAACTGAGGAAATGCCGGTAAGCTGTATAATGGAATAAATAGGGTTTTTTCAACTTTACTGCATATCTCATAGAAACATAGAAACATAGAAGTTGACGGCAGATAAGGACCGCAAGGCCCATCCAGTCTGCCCATTTCTTTTTCTACCTTATAAATGTGCCATCGGCCTTTTCTCTGTCAGTGGCCTATCTATTCATACTCATTTGTATTGCTCCCTTATGCCTATCCCATGCTTGTTTGAAGCCCTGCACTGTATTCATAGCCACCACTTCTTGAGGTAGGCCATTCCATGCATCCACCACCCTTTCTGTGAAAAGAATTTCCTCACATTCCCTTAATGGCCCCTCTAATCTCATGCTGTGTCCTCTTGTCTTGCTATTTTTCTTGTATTTAAACATGTTAGACTCTTTCACCTTGTTAATGCCCTTAAGGTGTTTGAATGCCTCGATCATATCCCTCTCTCCTCCTTTGCTCAAGGATATACATGTGAGCTCTGTTAATCTGTCCTCACATGTCTTCTGATGCAGTCCCTGCACCATTTTGGTTGCCCTTCTCTGGACTGCCTCAATTCGGTTAATGTCCTTGTGAAGGTGTGGCCTCCAATACTGCACGCAGTACTCCAGATGGGGCCTAACCAGTGTCTTGTAAGAGGATTATTACCTCCCTCTTACAACTTGATACCCCTACTAATACACCTAACACCCCCTAGCCTTACCTACTGCTTTGAGGTCTGCTTGGATAATTTCAGGTCATCAGTGATGATGATGCCCAAGTCTCTTTCTTCCTTTGTGACTGCTAGCAACTCCCCTCCCAGCCTATAGGTGGCTTCAGGGTTTCTCTTTCCTGTGTGCATGATGTTGCACTTCTTTGCATTAAATACCAGTTACCACTCTTCTGACCATTTTTCTAGTTTATCCAGATCTCTTCTCATTCTGCCCAGCTCATGAATTCTGTCACTGTCATGGCGTTAATCGGCCCTGAAAAGGTGATTTTGCGGTCACTGCGCAGAACCACCTTTTGGGACTGATTTACAAAATGACAGTCTCACAGTTCATGAGGTAGGCTCCCAAAAATCCTATGTTGAGAATTTGGTGAAAAAATTCCCAAAAATGACTGTTTTACGAGCATGCGTTGCTCTGTTCCTACGCACGCTTGTAAGTTCGCGAATTTTAAATATATTCACTCCAGATTTTCAACATTGCCATTTTACCACACCTCCTTATGAGCAGTACAGCTTTCATTTCTCACATCTCACTCTAAATGTGTTTCCGCGCATGTAGCAACCAATGGCGCAGTCGGTGTGCAAACTCAATGTATGGGACACATTAAGAAAATCACAGTGAAGCTGTTCATGAGCAGAGGTCCTAAAATGGCTATGTTGAAAATTTGGTGAAAAAAAAATTCCTAAAAATGACTGTTTTACGAGCTTGCGTTGCGCAGTTCCTACGCACG
Source organism: Neoceratodus forsteri (assembly GCA_016271365.2). Classification (NCBI taxonomy): domain Eukaryota; kingdom Metazoa; phylum Chordata; order Ceratodontiformes; family Ceratodontidae; genus Neoceratodus; species Neoceratodus forsteri. The sequence goes on along the minus strand of CM057456.1, from coordinate 1,107,285,125 downwards.
CTCCTAATTTTGCAAATTTTTAATATTTGCACTCCAGATTTTCAACATTGCTATTTTACCACACCTTCTTATGAGCAGTACAGCTGTCATTTTTCACATGTCACCCAAAATGTGTTTTCATGCATGTAGTGCACAATGGCGCTGTCAGTGTGCTCAATCAATGTTTGGGACAGATTAAGAAAATCACAGTGACACTGTTCATGAGCAGAGGTCTTAAAATGGCTATGTTGAAAATTTGGTGAAAAAATTCACTTCAGCCATTCTGCAATGTTACTAATGAAGACATTGAACAGGACTGGCCCCAGGACGATCTCTGCAGCACCCCTGGTCACCCTCTCCCTAGACTGCACCCCATTTACCATCACTCTCTGCCTCCTGTCTGTTAGCCAGTTTCTAACCCAGTTTACCTTTCCCCCATGCCCAGCCTACCCAGCTAGTTTATCAGCCTCCTATGTGGGATGGTGTCAAAGGCTTTGCTGAAATCAAGGTGAGCGTCCACTGCCCCACCCTGATTCACTTCCTTTGTCACCAGTCAAAGAAATCAACCAGATTTGTCTGACATGATGTCCCCACTGTAAATCCATGTTGTCTATGGTCCTGGGCTCCGATGGCTTGTCGCCCCTGAAAAAGGGACCTTTGGTCTCAGTGGGTTTACCCGGTCACCAAAATCTAAATAAATAAATAAGTAAAATAGATGCACCACTATCCTTTCTTTAAGCAATGTCTCCATGATCTTCCCCACTACTCAGGTGAGGCTGAACAGCCTATTGTTCCCCGCCTCCTCCCTGCAGCTGGACTTGTGTAGAGGGACCACATGTGCCCTCCTCCAATTCACTCATGTTGAATGACTCAGTGAACATGGCTGCCAGAGGTACTGCTATCTCCCTTCGCAGTTCTCTTAATATCCTTGGGTGTATGCCATCTGGTTCCTTCGCTTTGTCCACCTCAATTTAGTGAGCTCCTGCAGGACTCTTTTGCCTTTGAATGGAGTATTGTCCACCTCTTCACCCCTTTGGCAACTGCTGTACTGCTGTGGCCCTTGCCCCTCCCACTCTTCTGTGAATATTGAACGGAAAGACACAGTGCATGTCTTGGGAGGAAGGCATGGAACTATCACATCCAAACACCTAAACAGCACATACAAGCAAGCAACATTTGGCATTGACAAATGCTTGTTTATTTTGTCATTTATGTTTCAATTATTTACAGTCCTTTTTCACTACTTTTTCAAATAATCTCAGATCAATGCTTGATGCGGCTTTGTGGCTGCATACTGCTCCCATATCCATTTTGTCACCACTAGAGTCTTCCACTTGAGATTGTTGTCGGCACTCTGTTCTTCTTCCTTTTTATCTTATTCACTAGAGTCATATGACTTAGGACCACCTCCACATCTGACATCCAGTCACCTATTTCAGCTTCTAGACAGCACAGTTTGAGATGGCATAGTGTGAGGAACTTGTCATCAGTCATACCTGATGAAGCTGAAATTTCACCTTGAGGTTCAATGAGCACTTCAGGGGGAATTCTTTCATGAAACTGGCTTTTGCAAAGCAGCTCACCATAGTCTCCTGGCTAATGCTGTCTTATGCCTACTTCAGCATGCTTACAGTGTCAAGAACAGAGATTTTCTCACACAGACAGCGGTGGTAAGTTCGTCATTGCTGTCAAACATCTCAATCACCTTGTCTCTCATTTCACAAATATAGTGCTGTTTAACTTCAGCTGTCAGTGCAGTGACATTTCTTATAGGCACTAGCAGCTGACTGACAGCTGATTGATTTGATCTAACTAACCCTCTAGGAGGTTCTCCACACAAACAGGAAATTACAGACCTGTAACATACAGCTAATAGGGTGCCTTGAGGAGGTATGCCCCCAGGATGGTGATACTATTACAGCAAAAGTGTTGATGCTGACAACATCGACATTTTCACTGTAATAGTCTTCCCGAGACCCTGGCACTCTCTCTCCCAGTCCTGCACCCCTTCCCCAATCCAACTCCAACTCGGAGTTAGAATCCTTAACATCGGGGGTGCAGGGGGCAGACACCCCTGCATGGGGGGTTTGGGGCAAAGCCCCCCAATAAAAACACAGTCCAGGTCTCCATTTGGATTTATGTCGACCACAAGTTGTGGCTGACATATATCCATCACTGTGATGGTGGTCGACAACTTTGTTGTCCAACCGGCATTGTAGAGCCCTTTGAGGAGCTGTGGCAGCTGCTCAGGCATCCGCTATATAGGGGCTACAGGGAATGTTATAACTCTGCAGGATTTCACAGGGTGGATAGGATGTAGTATTTGGCAAAGCAAACTTGTCCATTATAAGTGGGTGCCCATTACCAATGGAGTCCACTGTAGGTGGATTAGACTGTACTCGACTGTGTGACCAGGAGCAAGTCACTTAACCTTCCAGTGCTCTAGTTCACACAGTTGTGGAAATGGGTAGAAGCAGGCTTGCACGGAAATGAGATGTTGCATCTTGACTGGGCTACTGGGTGAATACATTGTAAAAATGGATGAAAGCAGGACCCCACTAGAAACCAAATGCTGCGCCTCTGCTGGGTTATGTGGGTAAATAAATAATAAAATTAAAAATATTGTCAATAGTCAGTGCCCCCCCCCCACCAGGCAGAAGAAGCAGTGTGTGTGTTCTAGTGGTTATAGTACTGCTGAGAACTAGGAAGGTGCAGGTTCAAACCCTACTACAGGCAAATGCTCACTGTGTGACTGCGAGCAAGTCACTTCACCTCCCAGTGCTTCAGCTCACCCGACTGTGGGAATGATCTGAAGCAGGTTTCCACTAGGAATGAGATTCTGCATCTCAACTAGTCTGTCCTACATAAATATATAGTTAAAAATAAACTGCCAGCAGTTGCTAACCTATCCTAGGTAAATACATTGCAAAATGGATAAAAGCAGGACCTAGCAATAAACAAAATGTTGCATCTCATCTGGATTACCCTGAGTAAATGAATTGTAAAAAAAAACAAAAAACAGAGTAATAAAAAATTGCAGACAGTCACCAGCCTTTCTTGGTACCCTACACAGGCAGTGGAGACTGTGTGACCCAACAACTGGAGTACTATTAGGAACCAGGGGAGTGCAGGTACAAACCCTCCTAGAGCTAAATACTTGCTGTGCAACCCTGAACAAGTCATTTTACTTCCCAGTGCTCCAGTACATCAAGCTAGAGTAAACAGCAAGATCCCACTGGAGATAAAATGTTGCATCTCAGCTGGGGCTATCCTGGGTAAATTGTTCAAATATCGCCAGCAGTTGCAGACTTTTCTGCACCCCCCTCCCACTCACAGATATACAGGCCATGAATGCAGTGTGTTCCAGTTGTTATGTAAGCATTAATCCCAGACAGAGGAGGGCTCTACTAGGGATAAATATCTGGTTGGGGAGGGGGTTGGTGCATAAGGCCGCAGGCCAAGTGCTTCCAACCACCAACCAGGCATTAATCCCTAGTGGAGCCCGACTCTGAAGGGGATTAATGCTCTTGTAACATAGGCAATGTGGAAATGGGTAATATTGCATTATTATCTGTAATATATTACACATACAGATAGATGCACTATTTCAGAAAATCTTGATTGTTATACAAAATATGGAGTAATTTTGATTTTGTCTGTACCACATTTATTCCTATAGTAGTGTTTTTTTATTACACATTAATAGGTTTGTGATTAGAGACTAAAACAATGATTAGTGCTATCATTGTGTTTTTTTAAATTTCTATACGTACAAACTCTTTATTTCACTCGTTTCTCTTCTCTGACCGATATCCATTGCTTGTGGTGTGATGGCATCGTAATTTGCATATTTCATTGACACAGCTTCTATCGATTTCAAAGTCGTTCTATAAGTGAGTCCTGACTTTGCTCCAGATTCACTGCTCGCCTGATACCATTAGACAGTTTTGCTATGTTTCTGTTTGATAGAATGAGTACTGTACATGTGCATGTCAGATTTTAAATTTTGTGTGTAGTTCACTTCCACTATGCATGATATGCATTCGTTCCACAGTGTGCATCGGGTGGGTTGGTGAACAGCACATATTTGTTAATGCGGTGGAAAGGTGGATTCTCCTACTGGTTTCAATGTAGTATTGCACTACCGCGGATTATTGCATGTGACTTGGGTGTTTGGTGGTCGTGAGTGGGACAGCAATGGCGGGTTCTACTGCTGCATTAATATCCGCTACATTTGTGTCAGCTGGTCATTTCTGACTAATTGCCCGCCTCTCTTTAGTGCTGCATTAGTTCCCATGTTACAAAGCACTCTTGGAAACCAGGTTACTGCAGGTTCAAACCCACAGTAGCAGCCACAAACAGCAAACAACACTGATACAATTCTGTGGCTCATCATATTTAAAGAATTGCTTTTTCTATTGTTTTAAATGTTAAAGAAAACTAAAAATAGAGAAAAAGGGTACTGTATATGGCAAAATAAGAGACAGTAAGGGCAATCTTCGGCCTGCTCTGCAGGCACAGGAATGCCTTTCTCCCTGAAGTAAAGCAACAACTTGTCAGATGCTACATCCTTAGTCTCATAGATTATGGCCTTGTGATCTATGGTGCCACCTGTGACAGAGTTCTTGCCAGGGTCAGAAGCCTAATGAACAGGGCTTGCCAATATGCTCACAGTCTAAAGTGGGATTCCCATAAGTGCACTCTGTAGACTCCTGACTACAATATAGTACCCTAGTCGCTGGCAAAACAACCTTGTTTGGCTTGTTAGCCCAAGGGGTCTTGTTCCTGCTGAGCCCTGTTGACTCCAGATATCCCACTAGAGGTGTTCAAGATAACTCCTTGGTGGTCCCATGTAGAAAAACCTCCCTGGGGCAGGCTAGTTTCTCTTTCAGATTCCCAAAACTATGGGACTCTCTTACCCCATCTCTTAAAGTCAAAGACTACCTTGCCAACTTTAAATCACACCTCCTGGCCTCCCTTGCCCCCCCCCAACAAGTTTGCTACTGCTGTCTTGCCCACACCTTCCCTAACTTTCCTTGAACCCTGTGCCCACATTCTCTTCCACATTTTCTCTAGTATTGTATACTCTGTTGTATCCCGACTCTTAATATTGACTTAAATTGGTGTTTACAACTTAGCTCAGCTTATGCCAATGTAACTATTTCTTCTTTTTCCATTGTATTTAAATTATGCTGTACCTCTAACCTCTTCAGTTCTCTTGTAAATACATAACATAGTTCTGTTTCGCTACTTTGTTTGACTCTAGACCCTTTGAAAATAGGCCCAGCCTAGAGGGTCTTGTGTGTAATAAATAAATAAATCTAAACAAAGAATAAAAAGCATGGGTCAATATTTTCACTGCTAACATGCACTGCTACTGTAACTTTCTTGTACTGCAGTGCCCTCCTAGGCTATCCTGGGTGAATACATTTTAAAAATACAAAACATTGCCAGCAGCCAGTGGCCTGTACTGCCCCTTCCCCCCACAAACAGTGTGGCTTAGTGATTTGAACAATATTGGGCACTGAAAGCTCACTAAGCAGCACCGGCACTACTAAAGCCACGACGTGGCAATTCTTTCACCCCACCCAGCTCCACAGACACCAGCAGCAGCCAGTACTTTTGAAGCTTCAGTGTGGCACCCCTTGTACCCAGCCATCTGCCCCCACCAACTTAATCAGCACCAGTACTTAATGAAGCGGTGGTGTGCTTTGCGTTATAAAAACATGCAAGCAAATATCACTGGCATTGACCAATGCTTGCTAAAACAGAGATTAGTGGAGACTAGAGATTCTATAATATCACAGTCTAACCTACAGTCTGAAACCAGTTGTGGAAAGCAAAGAATCTCAATTTTATTTGGTCCTACTGCTGATAGCATCTCTACCTCAGTGGACTGGGACTAAAACTCAAGCCTAAGGGTACTATTCTCAAAATGGTCATCTCCATTTTGTGCCTCAGGGAAACATCTTTTGACTATCAGGCATTAAGCAGAATTGGGTAAATCCTGTTGGTAATGGGATATGCTTGGCGATTTTTAGATTGAAGTAGGAGCTGAATTGTCTTAAAAATGTATTGGTCTATTGTACAATTATACCAAGCAATCTGTTGTTTTGGGGAAGGGGTGAAAATTGTAAAGTGTCAGGGCATTCTCTCTGAAGACTGAGGCTTGGTCAACACCCTTAGGCACATAACTGTTTCTTTTAAGTGAAAATTAAAAGCTGTCGTGGGAGTCTGTCAGTGGTTCATACACTCAGGGAGACACACAGAATCGCTGTCACAAACTCACACACTGGGTCAGTCAAAGCCTCACAAAATGATTTTTATAGTCAAAGATAGAGACAGACAGTCATTATGGCTCAAACAAAAGAGTGCACATGCTGGATTGTACCTTGATGTATTGCTAAATAAATAATTTATGTGTACCTTTCTATGAAAAGTCTTCTTGCTTCACAGTAAAACAGTTTGTAGGAGACCATACCAGTGGACAGAATAATAATGAGAACAGTACTGTGATGAGTGTTGCCTTGATACAACAGAACATGCGAGGCAGCATAGCAGTGGCACCTTGATGACATAATAGCAGCCATGAAATAACATTTCTGCTCACTTGGCTTTAGGGCTTGATATAATGGGCAAAGTTTTGCAATCCTCACACACTGAAAAACTGGGTGCAAATAAAAAACACATTTTTGGTAGAGCATTTTGATTTTTAAAAGTAGTTTCAATACTCCCTCAAGAAAAGCTATTCTGATAATATATGAAATGTTAAAGTAATTTTAGTGAAATTTGTTCCCATTGATTCAAATTCAGTCACATTATTTTTGCCATAGAAGTATTCATCTCTCCTGGGAGGACAGGGTGGCTTACTCAGCCCTGCCCCTGTCATCCACAGCCATCCCAGTCTCCTACATTACCAAGGGCTGCATCTCCTGCAGATTGTCCCTCCACAGCAAGGCCAGGGAGGCCCTCCCTTCCTCCCTGCCCTGGAGCACTCATCTAAATTATCCTGGATCCTGGAGAAGCAGAGCGGACTGCAGCATGATGTGCAGCTCTTTATGGAACCCATCCTCTATGCTTTTCCTCCTTATTACACCCCCAGATACCGTGGACATGCAATAAGCATGTGTGTGAGCTCTACCTCCATGGACATTCTCCAGGTGCTCTGAACGTGGGTCTCTACCCATGAGGCGACTTGCAGGCACGATCACTTGGATTGTTCCAGGTGGCAGTCAAACAGCGAGTCAATGCTATCCCTCATCCCCGAGGAAGGAGAGCAATCCTACAGATGCTCAGTCCTTCCTTCCTTCCCCCAGCTGACCCCCTAATGACCTGTATCCACTCCCAAACCTGGGTTGCCTGCATGGCAATTGGTAAGGTCCCCAAGGAGCCTTGGCCCTCTTTCCCACCAGCCTGGCATTCAGTCATATCATTATATTATTATGTTCAGTGCCACATCAAGAAACCTCCAGCAATAATATCTGAGTCAAAAGGGGACAACATTTCAGCTATTCTACAACTGCACACTTGAGGCAGAACTGACTTGTGTGTGCAAGTACAGCATCAGACACTAGTTAGCCACATTTAGCTGTTTTATCAATAAATGCAATTTTTAATGCATGCAAAACCTCTTCCACTTCCTCAGGGATGGGATGGGAGTGTTCTCTTTCAAACATTCTTGAAAAATATTTCTTTAGCAAGTAGCAAAATATAATGCATGATTGCTAGTTCAGTTATTATATTTAGCTCATATCTCATATCAGGCCTACAGCACATCTATAACTGCATCTCATTTGTGAGAAAATTCTTACATGGCACAAGTTTATCAAATTCATCACTTTTTGGTCCAAATACTCGAAAGGACCTCATCACCCAAACTGCAAAACATGTTGTAAACTGCAAAATAGCATGTTGAAACAGGGAGTGCCATAATCAAAGCTGTGGAGAGCACCATGCACTACTGCTTGCATTGCTGTCCAAAACTGATATACACGCCATGCAGAATAAAGACAGATATCTGAATACAACGGACTTTGCTATTCAGGAATCTGGCTGCTAAACAGATTGTGGGCTGGTACAGGATGAACAGTAAAATACTGCCACTACCTATGTGAGCTGTTGCAAGGTAACCTTGAGATACCCACACTCTGGAGCCATACCATGAGTGTGGAGCTTAAGGTTAGTTCAGCCATGTGCCTGCTGACCACAGGCTCCTTCTAGGTGCCAGTTGGAACACCACTGGCATGAGCTACTCTACTATGGCCCACCTGCTGAGGCAGTTCCTGAATGGGTTCCTACAGCATGCTCGGGAACACATCATGTCACTCATGTCATGTCACCACACTCATGTCACTACACATGCACCACCTGCAGGGGATGGGGCCAATGAATATATCAACCTCAAAGACGTTCATTCCATGAGTATGCCGGTGGTATGCAATGCCAGAGGGCACATCACCAATTTTCTAGCACAGTACCTGGAAGGCACACACCATGCCTATAGCTGGCACAACTTGATCCTGTGCCACCATTTCAATGACTGAGATATCCCCAGTATGTTCCTACTTGATAAGGACACATACATACATTACACAATGCAGCACAACACCACCAATATTGTCTACCAAGCTGAACCTAATAGAAAATGTTTATGTACTACAGGTGACATTGCCTACCCCTACATTTATTGCTTATGACACAAGTGCTGTGATCTGCATCTGCTGCAAAAGAGTGCTACAATGAGGCATACTGGGCAAGCCCTAATATTACTGAGTGCATCTTCAGTATACTAAAATTGCAGTTCAGACCCTGGCCAGGGCTGGAGTGTCCTATTGTATTCTCTCCCTAAGGTATGCAAGATATTCCTTACATGTTGTATCCTGCACAACCTTTCAGTGACCCACAGAATCCCACCACAATGCCAATATGGGAACAACAAGGCATATGGAGATGGCATGGACCAGGTAGTACATGAAAAGCCAAATTATGAGCAGCCAGTATGATCCTGCAAGTCCCTGCAAGGTAAAGAAGAGATGGGAGGAACCTGCTGCAACAGTGGTGCAAACAAAACTGGCATGGAGTTGGAAGGGTGGCTCACTCACTACGCAATGGCCCATTTCATCAGAGTGTTTATTAGCACACATATTTAACTGTCAGTGGTACAATAAACTAAGCCAATGTTTCATGGGTATCTGTCCCCCCCCCCCACTTCATTAGGGACACTACAATATTTGCAACCAAGCAGAAAGAAATAAATATCTTACAATTATTCATTATAGTGGTACTTGATGAAATAAACCTCTAAATTAAATTAATAATTTAAGATTCTTTTTGAAAATTAAGTGCCTAAATAAGGGAGAAACCACAGTAGTTTTGTACAATTTTTCTAATGGCTAGTTTGCATGACAGTATTTGAATTAGATCGCTGCCATCAACAAAGAAAAAAACATAGTGAGTTGCAAGTGTTCCAGTGTAAGTTCTAATTGCATCATTACTTCTGTAAAAATTTGATACCTGATAATAGCAGCTTGGCTTTATATGTTTGCATCTCATAATGTCTCAGCTTCAATTTAACTTTTAATATGAAAAAGTAACATATCGGTGAATATCCAAACCCTATAATGTCTTTCTGATTTAATCGCCAATATTTAAATTGTTAGTAGTGACTACTATTCTCCCTATCATTTCTTTCCATGATACAGAGAGACACCAGCATGCATGGACTGTATACTCAAGAGAGGGGAAGACGCAATTATTTCTGCCTTGCAAGTCTGTCTCCTGTTAAAAAGGAAAAAATGATCTCCATGTCAGAAAGGCCTATTCCATACCTTCAATATAATAATTATATATCTGAGTGGTGTATTGAGGTACAACAGTTAAAAGCAACTGACAAACACATTTATAGTTACTATTTTAATCTCAAAGGGTAACTTTACCAAATCAATGTGCCTGTGTAGTAGGGATGGAAAGAACTGAAAAGGTCTTGACCCCTATTATCAGATCCAGGATCCTATCCAGAGTCATCATTACCTTGATCAAGATTCAAATCAGAATCTTTAGGGAACTAATGTTCATAGCTGAAAACAATCACTAAATGCACTAAAAACAGAAAATAAAGTATAGTTCTAACCTGAGGTTGTTGGTTCTGTGTTTCTGACTCCATTTTGTGCATTCTTCTTCTCTGTTCCATGTTCTTCTGCTAGAGACACTCCCACTTGTGCTCCACTCTGCCCCACGTACTGATACCCTCCCTGCTTCATATGCACCTCCCTGCCCTCCTTGCAGACACCTCAACCATGCCCCAGCATAAATGTCCATGCCTCATCTTCTGACACTTACACTGTACCAGATTACACATCCCTACCCTCTCCCCCGTCTGCTGAAATGCACCCTGTGCCAGTATATACAACCCTGCCCTCTCCCTAGTCTCTGCTGACAGGCTCTGCAGTGATCAAGTCTCTATTTGTCAGACCCAAGCCTCACTCATACAGTGAAAACATTATCAATGCAGTTCAATGGGTGTTTCACCTTTTAGGTTTTTAGTCTCACTCCTAAAATAGAGTTACAATTTATTTCAATGGGGCAGTTGAAAATGTCTCTCTTTGGTTCCCTTCATCTCATTCAGTTTAATGTTACTTCTGACATGGACTGGTATCACATCCATCCCAGCCCCCCATCTGCTAGCTGACAGAACCATCCCACCAAGATCAAGCATACCCCCCACCTTTTATTATTGAAATGTTGGACACTAACACCAAAAATGTGCCAACATGTGACACACTGGGACTTAGAATGCTTGACACATCATCAAATACTGTATGTTTATACAAATACAAAACACTGTAAACTAATGTCTTGATTTGGGTTGTGTTTAATTTTGTTTTATCATCGTAGAATATTTAGAATTGCTGCTTTGAAGTCTGAGATTACAGTCTGAGACAATAACCAGGTTGTGGGTAACCATTTTGTTTTGAACTACTTTAATTGCATTGAACTACAGTATGTGCAGTGCCCTGAACCCCAGGGAATGGGAGCTCTATAAATACAGCTTTACTTACTTGCCCACACTCATGCTAAACAACCCCCTTGCACTTTCACTTGAACACCTGCCTGCACTCTTGCTTGACCATTTACCCACCCTCTTGTTAAACCACCTGCCTGCCCTCCCACTTGACAACCAGCAAGCACACCAGCACAAGAACAACACAACATTCCCACCAGCGCCAACTTCCTGCTTGCTCTCCTGGTCATTCCCTTGTGTATCTGGCATAAAGCAGAAGAAGCACCTGTGAGTACTGACTGATGCAAACACTGATGCAAACAAAAATTGTTGTGCGTCTGTTGGTGTCTTCATTGCCGTTGGAGGTGGAAACTTGTTTTTTTTTTTAAACACTGAAGTGGCTGCAAAAAGAGAGAGATGGACAGAGTTCAGGGCTCCAGCTGAAGAGTCCATATCTACCCGTGTCGGCCAGACTGAATTAGATCTGGGTGGGTTCTGATTTTGAGTGGACTGTCCACCCATCCCTATTGTGTAGTAACTTCAGTGTATCTCATGCATCTACAATTCTGCAGTGCTTTTTCCTGTTTTAAGAGAATGGCACTGTCAGTAAATAGTACCCTAAGATCTATTTTAATTAAACTGAATTGCAGCAACAGGGATCTTCTGAGTGGAGTTTTCTTAGGTGAATCATTTGTCAAAGTGATTGTGAAGAGCCTCCACAGGTGGGACCACTGGCAACATGCTCCAGAGCCATCTGAGTCCAACAGACTGAGGTCAACTTCAGAGGACAGAGGTGAGTGATTATGACACAGAACACAAGAATGCAAATGAATAAGTGCAGTGACAAATTTTGAACAGAAAGGGAAAAAAAGAATAACAAGACTGCAGCATAGACATCAAATAGGAGGATGCAAACAAAAAAGTACAGTAACCTTATGCAAGGGGGAACAAAAGCAAACATAGTAACCATATATGGGGGGCAGAAGCAAAGCAAAGTAACCATACAGTACACTGGGGGACAAAAGCAAAAGCATAGTAACCATATACTGGGGGGCAGAAGCAAAGCAAAGTAACCATACAGTACACTGGGGAAACAAAAGCAAAACATAGTAACCATATACGGGGGGAGGGGGAGACAGAAGCAAAGCAAAGTATCAATACTGTACACTGGGGGAACAAAAGCAAAGCATAGTAACCATATATGGGGGGAACAAAAGCAAAGCATAGTAACCATGTATGGGGGGAACAAAAGCAAAGCATAGTAACCATATATGGGGGGAACAAAAGCAAAGCATAGTAATCATATACAGGTGGAAACAAAAGCAAAGCATAGTAACCATATACAGGGGAAAAAAGGCAAATCAAATATACAACATGGGGGGGAGGAAAACACTAGAGCTGTGCATAATGTGAAATTCTGCTGGTGGAATACATGCAGAATGGCAATTCTGCTTCTAAAATGCTTTTTGGAATTTATTTTCAATTCTGCAGAATTCTAAAAGAAAGCATGTCTATATATTTCATAGATCACTTCATGTGCAGAATAATATTTCACAGTTTGTAAAAAATGAATCCGCAGTTTACATAAACAAATACAATTCCACAGTTAACATTCTGCTTTCAGAATTTTGGAATTCCAGTTCCAACAGAATTCTGTGGAGTTAAGCAGAATTTCCCAAATTGCATGGAATACTGGTAGAAGCAGAATTTGAAACTTCTCCACTGCTCTACAAGATACAGATGCACAGCCACCTGTTGAAATGGGAGAAACAACCGGGAGCAGGTCAGCACATAATTCTAAGAAGTCACCACATTCTGGAGGATAGGATGAACCAGAAGGAATACAAATAAGAACAATTACCAGACTGTGCAGTGGGAAAAGAACATTAATCAGGGCAACTGGGATAGAGCCCATAGTCACTCTATGCATGGGAGACACTATGCATGGGGAGCGACACAAATGTCAGTCACAGCACTCAGTGTGTGTGTGTGTGTGTGTATGTTACCAAACAATAGTGCACAGCTGGGTCCTAGTGGCATGTGGTGGCTGTGGAACTGTGTCGCTTGACATGTATTCTCTGGAAGGATACAGAACTAGTAGGTGTGAGCAGGGAGGGTCTCTACCCATGCACTCACCCACCATGTGCAGAACCCCTCTGTGGGCACCTAGATGGCATATGTAGGAGGATGGCTGATCCATACTCTTGCTGGTTGGTTTTGTGCAAGAGGACTCAAGGAACAGGCCATAGTCTGGTGTCCCAGAGCCACCAGGGTTTGGTTTATGGCTGTCACATAGTGTTCCCATCTGCCAGATGTGACCATATCAATATGCTGCTATGTAGCTGAATACCTGGTCACCAGGATGCCTGTACAATCATCTAGTGGGGAACAGATATGGTCAAGAAGTCGGGTGAATCAACCAGATAAGTGGTGCTTTTGTGTCTGTAGGAGCTGTTTGCCTTTGTAATTTACTGTGTTAAAATAAAATGCTGGACTGAGTTGTATGTGTCGGGGAGGGAGGGAGGAGGGAGGAAATATGCAGTGGGATGGCTGAAGGAAGGTTAGTGTTTGCTGGTGTGGCTGCCATTGGAGAGACACTGTGCCACTTGGCTGCATGAAGACAATAGGGCTCTTGTAGTCCCTATGTAGACCAACAACCCCTAGCAATCCTGAAACGTGAGCAACCCCGAAGCATGAGTGCCATGAATCAGGGAGAACTGCAGGCCACAGTGGTCAGAGGAAGGTAGGTAAGTGTAAAAGGAGGCAGTAAATACACTTTCAGGTGTTCCAAAGGGTTTGCAACTGATCCTCATCTAGGATCAGCCTGTGACAATATAAGAGATCAGAAGATTGTGAGGGAAGGCAGTCAGTTCCTATCTGTGACCAGCCCACAAGGGTGCACTGGCAGGGAAGTGTCTTGGGACAGCTTACATTTGTACTGAGGTTCAAGGTAGCAGTAGGTGCAGTTGGAGCATCTTGAATTAACTGTCTAGGCTAGCAGGGAATTGTGGCTTTTGCAGCCATCCCCATCAGGATTACATACGGACATTCTTATCTGGACACAGAGTGGATCAGGAGGATGTGGGGGAATAGGAACATGTGCAGGCATCAGAATGGGGAGAGAGTGGTGTGCTGTAATGGTTGTGGGGTAATAGTATTCTTGGGGATGATATGGGTAATGGGGCAGTCAGTGTTCAGAAGCCTGGAGCACCTAAGGGCAGAGGTAAGGTAGCTAGGATGGGATCTGGGAGGCTGGCGTGGAGCATAGAAGAAACAGGCAAGGGAGAGAAAGGCAGATGGGGATGCCCAGGGGACAGAGGTCAACAGGCGGGGCAGGGGTGTAGAGGGGATCACTCAGGTTTCATAGGTATTCTTACGTCAGAGGGTGGGGGAGCCCAGCAAGGGGAAATGACAAGTGGTGGGGCAAGGGGAGACCGTGAAAGTAGCAACAGGAGTGGAAGCATTCAAAAGATTACCCTTAAGGAATAGATTTCAACCACTGTCTGGAAGTGAGGAGGGGGAATAGGAGGTGGGTTGAGAGGTTAGGTACAGACAATGCAGTCAGGGGGAGTAGGTCTGGAGAAGGGGTTAGGACTGTACAAAGTAGTCATGGTGGGTGAGGAAAAGAGATTAGGGAAAGTGAAGTAGGAGCTGGGGAACAGGAGTGGTTAAGGTGACAGGAGGTGAGGGAAGGAGAAGGGATGTGTGGGTGGCCAGAAAAGAAAAGTCAAGAAAGTAGATTGGAAAGCAGAAGGGCAAGTAGAGACAGTGGGGGGGTCAGTCAAGCAGAGGTTGGAGAGACTAGGATGGTGTCTGTGATGGTGGGGGAGCAGATAGGTGGTCAAGTAGCTTGTAAATCAAACAGAGAAGGAAAAGAAGGAGACAGGAATAGGACAGGGTAGCTGAAGGGTGGTAATCTTGCGTGACTTGCTAGTTAAGGTTATTTACTGGGGGAGAAAAAGGGGGACCCAAAAATGGGGAGGAAGGTGGTTTGCATGCCAGAATGATGGCAGAGGGGGTGTGCTCAAAGATTGGGGAGTTGGTGACGGGAGCTGGGGGGAACCACACATAGCTATTTACCTAGGTACCAATGACCTGGCCAGGGAGGAGGAGGTGTGGGTAATACAGGAAAGGTTCAGGATGGTGGGTAAGACTTGCAGAGAGGTTGCCAGATCACCTGCATTCTCTGAGGCATTGCAAGAAATGAGAACCAGCACAGTCAGAAAGGAAAGGATAGAGGAATTCAATAACTGGCTGAGGGAGCTGTGCAAGGAGGAAGAGTACAGCTGTATTTGCGGATGGGGAGACCGGGTCAGATAAAACACTTTTGGCACTGGACAGACTACACCTCAATAGAGGGGGGTCAAGAGTACTCAGGACCAAGCTGGGAGGGCACATTAACCAAAAACATTTAATTTGAACTATTAGAAGGAGGCTAGTGGGCCTACAGGCTCCAAGTTTCAGGGAAGAGGACAACTGGCCTCACCCCATGCTAGTAGGGCAGGACTAGGCGGTAGTGGTGGAGGGGGAGCAAAGGGGTAAGCAGCAGGGGAGATACAGGTAAAGTGGAGTCATGAAAAAGATACCTGAGTGGGAAATGAAATAGGCTCAGACTCTAGGTGGAAGGTGGTGTCCCTGAATTCTGTAAGTCTCAGAAACAAGATGGATGAACTTCAGGCATTGTTGGTGGAGAGGGGAGGGGAGTGGACATCATGGCAGTCATGGAGACATGGACCATGCCTAATCATGAATGGGACCTCTCTGGGTTTAAATTATACAGGAGGGACAGGGAGGTAGGAAAAGGGTCAGTGGTTTACATCAGGGAGGGTATAACTTGCACAAGGGAGGAGTCAGATAAGGGAAGGGCAGAAGCACTGTGGATTCAACTACTGTCAAATAGAGGGAAGAAGGTGAGGTTGGGGATGGTTTACAGACCACCAAACCAGGAGAATGGAAAAAGCAGTGAATTGAACTCACAAATAAAGACTACCACAGGGAAGGGAGAGGTGGTAATAGTGGGACACTTTAACCTGTCCAAGTTGAATTGGAGGGTACCGACCATGACCTGTGCCAGGAGTCAGGTGAGCCTAGATGTGCTGAAAAGCAGATTCCTGACACAGAGCATCACAGAACCCACCAGGGAGGGGAAAATCCGTAATCTGGTGCTGGCAAATGGCGTGCATGTCCAGGATATAAAGGTTAAGGAAACCCTGGGTGGGAGTGACCTTTGCACAGTGGGGTTCTGGTTGGACATGAGAGGCAGAGAGCCCCCAGTAAGATTACAATTCTGGATTTTAGAAAAGTGGACATCAGAAAGATGGGAGAGCAGCTAATGAATCACCTGGCAAGCATCGAGGGGATATGGGGAGGACCAAAGGTGGACCATCATCAAAGAGGAAATCATGGTAGCCACAAGGGAGTGCACTAGGCTAAAGGGGAAAAATTTAAGGGCCAAAGCACCAGCTAGTTTAGCACAGAGGTTACCAGGCAGTAAGGGATAAATGTTAAGCCTACAAGAAGTTCAGGAGTACTACCTAAAGATGGCTAGTGTACCAAGTAGGGTTGTCCAGCAGGCCAGCAATCAGACTGAACTGAAGCTAGCTGAGGGAATTGAAAAGGCCGAAAAAAGGCCTTTTTCCACGATATTAGTGAAAAAAGAGAAAAGAAAGACAGGATTGTTAGGCTCAGGAAAGAGAATAGATGGGTGGGTAGAGGAGAATAGGAGCAAAGCAGAAGTACTGAATGAGTATTTCTGTTCAGTTCTTACCAGGGGGAGAGAGAGACAGGCCAGTGCCTCTAGGGAGGAGAAGAGGAGATAGGGAAGAGCATGGATGTTTTGAAAGAGGTGGCTAGGGTGAGGAAAAGGTCGCTTGAATTAAGGATAGATAAATCCTCAGTCCTGGACTGTATACACCCAAGAGTGCTGAGGGAGCTAGCTGAGGAGCATGCAGGTCCCTTGGCTGACCTGTTCAATAGTTCACTGGAGTTGGAAGTGGTACCGCAGGAATGGAGAATGCCACATATAAGGCCTCTCCATAAGATCAGACCCAAGGATGACCTGAGGAACTATAGGCTGGTCAGTCTGACTTTAATCGTATGCAAGTTCATGAAAATGATACTTAAGGAAAGGTTAATAGGGGGCATGGCTGGCTGGCAAACATGGTAGACACATGCTAGCTCAGCTCCTCAGGACACCTTCATTTTAAAGTATTTACAGCTGCAAAAAGTGAGTTTTAAAGTCTTAAATTGAGTTCATTAGAGGCTTTTCAGGATGGTGTCTGGGAAATTCAAGAAAAAGCAAGCAAAGCTTCACTTTGATGCCCAACAGCAGCCGAGACAGAACCCGGGTGCTATGAGCAGTCCTAGGCCTTCGGACCTGGAGCTTGAGTGTATGGGTGTGCAATAAGACATCAGCATGGATGTACTCACCAAATCGATCGGAAGGATCCCATCTACATCGATGCAAATGCTGCAAGAAATGAAAGCTCGGTTCATGAATATTATGAACCAGCTTGCACACCTACAATCTGTAATTACCGGCCTTACCAAGATGATGGCAATGCACTCAACCCAGATTTGTGAGCTTGAATGCCAGGTAGGTGAATTGGAAGATTCTTATGCTGTGGTAACTGCAGAGAGAAACGGCCTATTATCAACCCTGGCTGAACTTAGAGACTGTATAGACGAGTAGGAAAACCAATCGAGGAGATCCAACATAAGGATTATTGGGCTTCCCAAAGGCACAGAAGGCCGGAATCTGAACACCGGGATGCATTGATGGCTGGTGGAACAGTTGGGCCTCTTGGAGGACTGTGCAGCCTTTGAAATTGAAAAAGCCCACCAGGTGGGACCTCCTCCAAACCTGGGCAATAGGCTGCTTCATTGTTTAATAAAATACTTGCAGTACACTGACAAGGAAATGGTGCTGCAGAAAGCCAGAAAAGCAGGCCCCACAATTGTTGGTAATTCAAAGGTGTACATTTATCAAGATTACAGTAAGGATTTTCAAAGCAGGTGGCAGAAGTTTAATCAGGCCAAAAGCAAACTCTATCGGCTTGGCTGGACCTTTGCCTTCATGTATCCGGCTCGCCTTTGGGTGGATAGGCCAGGCCAGGGTCCTCAATTTTTCACATGCCCCAAAGCAGCAAAGAAGTGCATCGAGGAGAAGGAGGCCGGGAGGATGAAGGCACAGCCTGCACCACCATGAACCTAATGTGCCGAAATGGAGTAAGTGAATATCTCTTCTTTCTCTTTTCCCTCTGGTGCTTTGTTGTCCTCCTGGGAATATTACTGCATAAATAAGGGGATTACTTCAATGGAAATCTACAATACACATGCTAATAACTGAGGGGATCTAATTTTCTTATTGATGCCTCCAGACCGTGTCTAGGGACATGGGTACCGTCGGGAAAGGCCTCCTACATTATTGCTCTACAGGTGTATGTACCATCTGCACAGCTCCTTTCACTTGTTCTGCCTTATATCCTGAGGGGTTTATGTACAGTCTGGAGCTCTGGTTTTGACGGCTGACCGAAGAAAGACTTATTAACCTTTTCCCAGCTTACCAACTCTTAGCCTTCACCTTTGTGTATCTGGGGGGGGATTATAAGTATCGTGTTTAGTTAACTGATTATGTGAGGGGTCTTTTATAAGCTTAAAATAATCTTTTGGTAAGAGACCTTATGGTGGGAGCTGTGGTGCAAGTAGAAGGAGCCGTTAAGTCCCCTGATTTCCTCAAGCTCCCTTGTGCATGGCTCCCCAGGACCACTCAAAGCTGGTCTAATTGCAGGCTGCTGGTGCTTGTGGCTTTCATTTCTTAAGTCTACCCGACTGTGTCTTGGGACACGGGTAACAGTGGGTCTTCTGTTCACGGATCATGTCAGAACAGCTGACATGTTTGTGTAGAGCTACAGACCCTGAGTGGATGTAACAGCTGGTGTCTATATTTGAGACCTCTGATACCCGGACTACTCCTTATAGGGAGAAATCCCTGCAATTGTGAGCACCCGCTTGGGCAGTCCCATGAGGTGGAAAGCTTACATTATGTTATTACTTATCCTTGTTGAGCCCTGTTGGCCCTTGTACTGTGTTAGTGGTTCTAGTTATTGTATTCAGCTGTTTTACTCTTTTTTTGTCTTTTGCTACAATTGGTGTCCCACCTTCTTAATGACAAATATGGTGGGCATTTTGCTCAATATCTGCCTACTGTTTGCAGTGGGAATGCTGGGGGGCTTTGGCTCGCTTAAGGTGGAGGAGGAAAATCTGGTTGTCCACGTTGGACCTGGTTTGGGTGGGTTTTGCCAGCAAGCAGTCTGGCATGGTGGGGAAGAACCCGGTTTGTGGGAGGGGGGGAGTGTGCATGGATTTGAGGGGTGGTGGAACATGTACTAAACCTGTCATTGGGGGAGTATAGAGGGGGGAGCTAGCTTGATGGCACCTGTAAAGGCTGTGTGTGGTGTACATCTTGAGCTGGCACCCAGTATGGCGTTATCTTCCTGTGACGCAGGTGTTAGATCAGTGTTGGGGAGGGAGGTTTTTTTGGTGTTTGGTATGAGGGGATGGGGGGTTGTGGGTATATTTTCTTAATTACTTTTTGTGAAAAATGGTCATAGATGTGCACATATGTCATACATTCTGTGTAGGAAGTCTCAAGGTGACCAACAATTATGGGGGGATGATATTAAATGCGTGTCTTGGAACATAAATGGAATTAAATCCATTATAAAACATAGGAAGGTGATGTCAGAAGTATGCTGGATCAAGGGACACATTGCGTTGCTGCAGGAGACCCCCTTCTCTCCAACTGAGGCATAGAAAACTGCTAGTTTTATTGGGGGCATGTGGGTTTCGGCTACATTCTTGTCCAAATCAAGGGGTGCCTTGATCTGGATTCCCCAGGGAGCTCAGATTCAGGTTCTGGGGAGCATTATAGATCAGGCAAGTAGGTACACTCTGGTAAAAGTTAACATAACAGGCAAGGGAGTCTTCTTAATTGGTTCGGTGTATGCCCCAAATGTGGAAAGCCCGGGTTTCTTTCAGAAACAAGCATTGGATATGTAAGGTTGGGAGGGTCCCTGAATCCTGAGTGGTGACTACAACTGCATCCTGGACATAGTGCTAGACCACTCCAATAAGCTCCCAGTGCCCAAATCACAGAATGCAAAGGCTTTAGAAGTACTATAGGCTGATCTACATCTAGTTGATGCCTTGCAACACGCTAATCCCACAGGGCAGGAGTACAGTTTCTTTTCACACGCTCACCACTCGTATGCCAGAACTGACAGAATACTGATATCCAGACCCCTGCTGCTGGGAGTTGGGGAGACAACATATTTCCCAATTCTGGTTTCTGACCATGCCTTGCACTGTATAAGTCTAAAGGACTCAGGGGAACACAAAGCACCAAAAAATTGGAAGCTTGACCCTCTACTCCTTAAAGAGCAGGAGTGTACAGTTTTCATGAAAGGGTGTATACAGGAGTATTTGCAATTAAATGGACAGGGGGATACTTCTCATGGTACAAGATGGGAGGCTCTGAAGGCCTTCATAAAAGGTCAGACCATCTATTTTGCCTCGCACCGAAGGGGGAATGAAGCAAAGGAGCTTGAATTTCTGAGAACTAAAATTGCAGCCTGTGAGAGGGCTCATGTGCTCAACCCGTCTGATGCCCTATATAATGTGGTTCAGAAGTTAAAGTGGAAATTTAACACTCTGACTAGTGCCCAGTTGGAAAGGACCATTCTTTTATCTAACGCTGGAGCATATTTCAATGATGATTAAGCAGGAAAACTATTAGCATGGCAGTTGAAGCGTAGGGAGGGGGAGAGAACAGTGGGACAGATCAGTAATGCCCAAGGGATGGTAGTGCAGAGTAATGGGGAGAGGCGTTTGGTAATTTCTATAAATCCCTTTACACCTCTGAGTGTAACCCCTCTCAAGGTGACTTTTACACCTTCTTTGTGGGAGTATCTCTTAGCAAACTAAGTGAGGAAGGGGCTGAGGAGCTGGATTCCCCAATAAATAAGCAGGAAATTCAGGTTGCCTGGAATACTTTAAAAAGTGGGAAGGCCCCTGGCCCTGATGGGCTCCCTATAGATTTTCTTAAAATGTTTAGTGATTGCCTCCTGGATCCTCCTTTTGACATGCTTGAGGAGGGACTGGATAGAGGTGAGTTGTCCCCTTCCACATGGTCCGCCATGATTATGGTGTTGCCTAAACCAGGCAAAGACTTAACTAAGTGTGCCTCATACAGGCCAATTTCATTCCTAACCGTAGGCTATAAAATAGTAGCAAAGGCCCTTGGGAAACACAATATTAGATGTATGTTAAATATAATTTATAGATAGGGGTGCACTAAACATACTCATGGAGCTGTGGTGGTGGCACTGGACGTCGAAAAGGCCTTTGACCGTGTGGAGTGGGGGTACCCATTTGATACCTTGAGAAGATTAGGGGTGGGACCTACCTTCTGTTCATGAGTTTGTACACTATATTAGGGTCCCAAGCACAGGTCATGGTTAACAGGATCCTCTCTAGACCTTTTTGTCTAGGTAGAGGCACCCATCAGGGGTGCCCTCTCTCCCCCCTTTTATATGTACTATCTTTGGAGCCACTGGGAGCAGCCCTCAGAACACACCCAGGCATCAGGGAGCTTATGGGGGGAGGCCAGGAGCATAAAATAGCAATGTATGCAGATGACCAGCTCTTTTATCTGTAAAATCCAGCTCAGGATCTACTTGTAGTCCACCACCTGATGCAAACATTCGGTGGAATCTCTGGTCACCAAGTGAACTGGTCTAAGAGTGAACTGCTGCCAGTAGGCACATTGGACAAAGCCCGGTCAATTGCCAAACTGGGAGGGCTACAACTAGTTCACTACTTAAAATACTTAGGAGTACAGTTATTGGCCACTATTAACTCCCTCCATACCCTGAACCTAAAATCTCTCCTTGCAAAAATAACTGATAACTGTGATAGGTGGTCAGCTCTACCCCGGTCTCTCTCTCTCTCTCTCTCTCTGCTTGGTAAAATTGGGCCAGTGAAGATGACAATAATTACCAAGACTCCTTTATCTTTACCAGGCACTCCCCATTAAGGTACCACAAATGCACCTCAAACAGCTAGAGGCCACAATCCATAAATTCTTTTGGAGAGGGGAGGGTAAAAATGAAAAAGTCCCTCTTGCAGAGACCCCCGTGGGAGGGAGGAGTGGGGCTACTGAATTTTAAAGTATATTATTGGGCAGCGCAGCTGGCCTTCCTGCCCATGGGACATTTAGGATCAGAATGCCCTTGGTTTGGACTAGAGGAGGACATATTGTATGGTAACCTTTGAAATGACACTCTAGTTGGTGCACTAGGCACCCGCAAGGTGGAACTCAATCCTTTCACTGCCACCACACTGTGAGTATGGGTGCAGGTTCATCAGTGTATTGGCCATGTTTGCAACACCTCTCCAAACAACAGCCTGTTATTGTTAATGTGACATGGGGGCGGATACTCTCCTGCAATAATACAACCTCTCTGGGTATGGAGGAAGAAGGGACTCCTGATGGTTAGTCAATTATATGAGGGAGGCATGTTAAAAAGCTTTGCACAGCTCTATGAGGAATGGAATATTTACTCAGGAGATTTTTTCCTATACCTGACAATCCATTACAAATGTGAGGACACCCTCTCCACACTGTATGGCTGGTCTGACCCTTCCCCCCGGAGGAAGAACTCTTCAGACCCAAACCAGGGCAAAAATCTCTCTCAGTATATTACCACATTATCCTGGGTTTTCTACAATGGGTGCCAATATCCAGTCAGGAAAAATGGAGTGGAGATCTACTTTTACCTCTAGACCAGCGCACCTGGAGATTGGCATGCTCCCAGTATCTGAATTGCTATCACAGCAACAAACTGTGCCAGATCCAATAAACTTTCTGCATAGGGCATATGTGACACCTAAGTGGTTGCATATCCCTAGATGCTTCAAGATCTGAGTTCTGTCCCAAATGTAAGGTGGAAGTGGCAGATTTCATGCACCTGGCTCTGACATGTTCTAAAGTTGCTTCCTTTCGGCATTCTATGCATGATGTAATGAGCAAAGTGTTGGGATACAGCACTTCCAGGTCCCCTCTTGAATTCCTTCTTGGATCAGATCCAGTCCACCCAGGTCTGATGTCAAATAACCCCCTGTGGTCTTTGACACTTATTAATGTATGGAGAATGATAGCCCAGGAATGGATGCCCCACCCCCCAACTTCTCCATCAATTGCTACTGTAGATGGTACAGAATTTAAAATCTTGCATGGTAATAGAAAGAGCTCAATTAAGTGCACAGGGCAGACTTTCCAAGTTTTGGGAGACCTGGGGTCCACTGCTGGAGGCAGTGGAGACTGGAGACATTCCCATCTGAGCTCCTACTCATGCTTCTGGTGGGGGTGGAGTGGTACCTATAGGGTGGTGTCCTATGCAGATCATTATGTTCACTGGATCTATAGCAATGATAAAATCATTAATGTATGTACTCTGTCTAACTATCCTTCCATGTGAAGTTACCTCATGACTTTAAACTCTGATAGCTACTTTGTATGAAATAATATTGGAGTATTGTAAAGATGTAAATTGTCTGAATCTGTTGTAAGCACATCTATTTTCCAATAAATTATTTTTTTTTTAAAAAAAGGAAAGGTTAATGAAATATCTGGAACAGAATGGCCACCAGGATGAGCAGCAACACTGGTTTATGGGAGGGAGATCATATCAGACAAATCTGATTGACTTCTTTGACTGGATCACTAAAACAGTAGAAAAGGCCAAATGGTGGGTATCCTCTACCTGGACTTCAGCAAGGCCTTTGACTCTGTACCCCAAAAGGCTGATCAAGAAGTTCGTGGATCTAGGGGTTGGTGAGAAGTTGACCAGGTGGGTGGAAAAACTGGCTGAGAGATAGGACCCAGACCGTGGTGGTGGAGGTAAGCTCTTGTTAGATGTCAGGATTCTAGACCTGTTGGAAAAACATGACACAGAAGCCCAGATGTCACAGAGGAAAGTATATTCCAGAAACTACAGAAAAACTGCATACCTGCTTGGAGTTTCGGAAACCTTCGAACACCATGGTGTCGTCATACAAACTCAACAGTCTTACAGACATTCTTATACTATAGATAACAAAGAATGTTACAAGGTAATGGACTCTCCAAAAAAGGCAGAAGAGCCGAATACAGCAGTTCTATTGGTGAGCAGTTAGCACCTAGGACAGTTAGATGACTACTTGTTTTGCACGTACACACTGATAAGAGTAAAGCTGACTAAGACTAGTTTTGGGTAACAATACAGTGATTTATAAGAGGTGCTGAATCAGCAACAAGGCAAAATGCTGTAGGTGGTGCACAAGCACTACAAAATAGTCATGCTGGATAACAGTTCCTAAGCACATAATAACGGGTGTAAAAGAAATACAAAGTGTACCTTATACTGCAGTGACAGGTGTTGTAGCATGCATGGAGGGGGTAGACAGGGTAGAGAAGGTTCAGAGGAGGGCAACAAAGATGGTGCACGGGTTGCATCACAAATCCTATGAAGACAGGTTGAAGGAACTGAACATGTACTCCCTGGAGGAGAGGAGGGAGAGAGGGGATATGATAGAGACATACAAGTATCTTACAGGGAGGAACAGGGTGCAGGAAAACACTATTTTTAAGCGAAAAAGATGTTTCAGGACTAGAGGGCATGGGATGAAGTTGGAGGAGAACGATTCAGAGGAAACATGAGAAAGAATTTCTTCACAGAACGGGTGGTGGACAAGTGGAACACCCTGCCAGAGGAAGTGGTGGGGCTGAAACAATCATGGGATTTAAGAATGCATGGGATAGACATAAAGGAATTCTAGAGGTCAGGGGTAAGGGGAAATAGACTTCTAGGAAAACAAACTGAACTTACAAGCTCAAATGGGCAGACTAGGTGGGCCATAGGCCCTTATCTGCCGACACTGTCTATGTATCTATGTATCTATGGAGGTATATAGGGTGTCCAGGTCTACATATTCCTCCCCTTGTTGCATGATAAGGAGGCAACACCAAAGAGATAGCAGTGTAGGCTAAAGTTTGGTAGATTGGGTGGCATATAGAATGTGTAGCTTCTCATAATATTGTTGTACATTGCAACATAAGCAGGATAAGGTACAAATAAGGAAAATAATCAAACAGGCTTAAATAATAAAACCTTTTAATGTAAGTTCTAACCAGGTGTTAGATAATGCAGTACCTAAATCACCACCATGAAATAGTTCATTAAGAGAATTACCAGCTTTTGTAATATTATTACTGCTATGAATGAGACATGTATCATTTCGGTCTAATAAGGATTTGAGATTCCTAATGCCTCATTTCCCAACTTTAGTTGCTTTGACTCTAACTGGAGCATTAATGAAGTTTTTTGCAATATATTTCCTTACTTTCTGAAATATATATATATAGATTTTTAATTATAGTGGCACAGTAGTGTAGCTATATTTAGGGCTGCATAGCCATTTCTACATAAACCTCAAATTTTGTACTTTAATAACTTTTGAACCGTTTGTCCGATTTGCCTGAAATTTAGCACATAGAAAGATCTACCATAGATCTCTGGATCTGAAAATTTATATGTCAGTCAGATGTATGGTTGCAGAACCATAGTGCACTCAAAAAGTGAAATTTCCCCAAAGTTGCGAATTCATTGTCCACCCATAATGCACTGAAGAAGGTTGCAAACCCATGAAAACCATGAAATTTGAATTTAGTTTTCTACCTTGTATGGTTCCTGAGATATTTGCAAATTAGTGTTCCAACTGATCATTTTCATGTGCGTAGGCCACTATTATGCCCTCAGCGTTAGCAGTCACAGCGCTTTTCAGTGCCCATATCTCAGAAATGATGTGAGATGTAGATTCAGTCAACTGATGTTGCAAGAACTACTCACTCTCATGATTACAATAGCACTTGAATTTTTTTTCTACCCACTACAGTTCCCGAGATATGGGCAACTTAGTGTTACAAGGCATCCGTGCTGTATAGGGCTGCTGTATGGCTCCATACTTATGTGTAAGTGGGAGCGCAGAACCCAGAGGGCCGGCTGTCCCACAAACACATATCATTATGCATAACTGGGCAGAGGCCCTGCACTCCCACCAACACATTCCATTTACTACTTACATTACACTTTTAAAAAAAGAAAGGACATTCTTTGCAAAAACGTCATTAATGCATCAGTTAGGGTTGTTTCCACACTGACAAAAATGTGGAAATTTCCACGTTAGGGTTACCACCCCACCACCCCATCCCCATGCCCCTCCTCAAAATCCTAACTCCGCATATACCCCCGCCCCCACCCACACACACATACACACATGCAAGACACATGCAACATTGTACAACACTGTACGACTCTGTAAGCACAATAATCACAACACTGTACTAATTTCACATAACACTATGTAATGAAAAAACAAATACAGTGTAAGTGACTCTATAATGCAAGCACAATATGATGATACATTACTGCTGTCACATCTTCCTACTACAATGACACTTAGTCTGTACACTTTTTCAAAATATTGATTTATATGTGTCATAATCCAACAGCTGGGTCACTGCAAGTAACGTCGCTACCACATAGGCATGTGGTAGCAGGACGGATGCACCTGACACTTACACAGCACTTTGGAGATACTGCTTATTTATTTTATTTATTTATTTATTTAGTTAGTTGTGTTTAACCAGGTATAGCACACTAAGCTGAAAGCTTTTTTATAGGAGCGACCTGGGAGCACAAGGAGGTTAAGTGACTTGCTCGGGGTCACACAGTATGCCAGTGGAAGCTGTGGGATTCAAACCCAGGTCTGGTCTGCTGGATATCACCAGATTTGCAGCTCAGAGCCTTAGACCACTGCGCTATACTGCTCCGGGGTAACTACCACCAACACATGTTGTTATGCTACTGCGTTACCTGGAAATACTCATTAACAGTATGTTATTGTTATCTTTGCATGTTACAACTGTTGCTTTTACATCTTACTTGTAAACTATGCTACAAGACATTACTTTTATTACTAGCACTGTTTGTTATTAGGACTGATTCCCTGTACCAAAAAACAAAATGCAAACATACAATGACTGTTGCTAGGCTCACAGAAACTGTCATTTCTAATACACTATGTGTGGTTAACATACTGTGTGTTTCATCAGCTGTTAACTATTGAAATATGGGCATCTGCGCCATGATTGCCAAGCATGTGTGTATACCCCCACGTCACCATGATGGCTGCAGAACTCATACACTTGGTGGACTGTGACAATGCCTGTGTCTTGTGGAACATTTACAGAGTTGTATGTCACTTCTGTTACCTGTTCTTGCTTGTCCCTGGTTGCTTGTCTTGCCTTGGCCCTTCCCTTTCTTGCATGTGTGCGTGTGTGGTGGGAGGGAGTGCGAAGTTAGGTTTTGAGGAGGGGCGTGGGGTGGTGTGGGTGGTAACTCCAACATGGAATTTCCACATTTTGTCAGTGTGGAAACAACCCTAACTGATGTATTAATGATTTTGCAAATAATATATATATATATATATATATACACACACACACACACATATGTGTGTGTGTGTGTGTGTGTCTGGAAGCACAGGGCCCTCTGGGCCTACGCTTCCATTTATAGGGCAACAGTGACCAAATTGTCAGCATAGCCACCTAATTTCCGCACCTCGTGTACCTGGTACAATAAAAACATTTTTGAATCCTTCCCAAATCATAAATCTGCACAACTGCAATGCCATTCCATGCCACAGGTGCGAAAACACATTTTGGGCAGGATTTGAAAAATGACAGCTGTGATATACATGAGGTGGGGTAATAAGAAGCCTATGTTGAAAATCTGGGGGTCACAATATTTAAAATTTCCAAAGTTACGAGCGGGCATAGAGAAATTGCAACAAATGGTCATAACTTTGGTATTTTTCATATTTTGACCCCAGATATTCCACATAGTCTTCTTCTGACCCCACCTCATAAACCCCATGGGTAGGATTCACAAAGAAGATGCGCTCAGTACATATCAGTTGCACCGATGCAAATGAGATGTGCAGATCCCAAACATTCGTATTCACAGAAGATGCACCGTATGATGCTCCCAGCGCATCTCCTCTGTGAATACTAATGATACACCATGGCACAACCTGAGATGCTCTGGTGCATCCTGAAATGTGCCGGAGCACCTGGGACCACTGAACATGGCAATAGGAGCATCTCAACCAGGGACATAAGAGCAACAGGGGAGGACTGCAGAGATGAAATGAGGGCTGGGGAACATCCAAAGTAGGGAGTGCACCCAAGGCCAAAGGGCTGGGGAGTGGCAGCCCAAAGCAGACAAGGTGCACAGATAGAGCACACATGTGTACAGCAGAAATCACCACACAAACACCCCCTGACCCAGGGGACAAGCCAGCACAGTGGTCATACATATGGGCAGCTGGCACGGGGTGGCACAGCAGCAGAGGTGCAATGGTCAGCATGGCATAGGCAGTCATGCATGTACCAGTGCACAGGAACTTTACAGGGTGGACCTGGGAGCTGCAAGACAGGCACAGTGGAGCAAAGGCACAATGGCACACAGTCTGATGCTCATAGCCTGCACAGGAAGCACATGCCCACAGGCACTGTGTACTGCAAGCAGAATACCACAGTACCAGGGTGACGACAACAACAGAACAACCTGTCCTTCCCCAGAACAGGGGCAATGTGCAAGTGAGCATGTGAGCAGGCCACACAACAGGCCTTACGCATCCCTGAGGACATACATTGTGGTGGGCAAATAAGATGGACATGGCGCATGGTTGTGCACTGCCACAGACCCAAATGAGCCAAGGCAACCAAGGGTAGTGGGGCAACCAGGAAGCACAACAGGTGATCAGTACAAGATAAAGGGAATGACCACAGACACAGGCATCATGTGCAAAATTACTCAAAAACCCAGAAACAAACAACAGCAACAACAACATAAACACAACAACATGCAGGCAAATGTAAAAAAGTATGGTGAAAATTCAAAACTATGTACAATAAAAACAGGGGTAGTGGCAGGTGAGTTGGTGGATCAGAGAAGTCAGTCTGAGGACAGGGACAGTGTGGTAGGGTAGGGTAGGGTACAGGGCAAACAACAGGGGCTATTAACAATAATTCACATAGGCCTAATGGCCCTGATGGGGAACATCCCTCTGCTGCCCATGCTAGCCCCCTTCCTGCAGGGCATTTTGTATGGCATTGCATGCCCACAGGATCTCCTCCTGACACCGGTATATTGGTGCCAGTAGCCTTTGCAGTGCAAACAGGAATGTACCCACCGCTGGTGTTCTGGTCCACCTCCTCCTCCCAGCTGATGCAGCTGCCGATGCCCGTGAACCTACAGTGGGGATGCAGAGAACAGGGACTCAGTGAAATGGTCTATATCGGGATCGGCCCCCCTTACCACTGTGCAAGTGTGATGGAGGTTTCCCTCATGCCAAGGGCTGACAGCCAGCCATGCACACCACACACCGGCAACAGGCTGGCACACACAGCCACACAGTGACTGTGGTGTAGTACAGGGATCAATCAAGGCCCGTAGGTGCATGCAGAGTGGTGCACCAATGGACATGTAGCCATGTCCCGAACAGCATATGCAGATGCCAACTGAGTGCACAACTGTGCAGGCTCAGTCTGAACCCCCATTGGAACACTACTGGGTGCCCATGACCCTGAACAGAAGCGTAAAATGGGGACAAACACACAAGAGCCATTGCCACAGTGGCCCTAGCACATGCTGCCAAGGTGACAATCCAAGTGTGTGCATGATAGCCAACACATGGACATGCACATGAGGCAGGCAATGGCCTGCTGTGGGCAAGGAATTTGCACCCCCCCCCACAACCATATGACCATACAGCTGAAGCAAATGCATTGCACTTACCTGCCACTACCTGTCTGGTCTGTGCCCATCCACAAGATGTCCTACCGCCTCTGTTGGCCACTTGCATTGTGGCCCTCCGCTGGTCTGCCACTCCTGCAAGGGAAACAAGTGAATAGCACCATGAGCAAACTGTAGGTACAGCCAACTCCCCCAGACTTGGTTTGCTGGCCAAGACACCTAGCTTCACCTGAGCTCTTTCCTTCCAAGACTGCTTGAAAGGCAGAGTAGAGAACCTTACCAGAGCAAGGGAAAAGGATTAAGACTTCTTTTGGCTAAGCAGATTTACTGTGTGGTGGTGTTTTTATTTTTTATTCACAGGGATTGCTATTATTTGTTGCTAACATTTCATTGCTTTATTTTTCTCTGAAGCAAAGTGTTTCTTACAGCGTATATCTTCTCTGAAATTATTACAGGTGGTGCTTTACAGGTTTTACAGTTGTATCTAACATTAGGATAAGCTTTCAGGGTCACTGCATTTGTTGTTGACTGATTGTTTCTGCTCTTACCTCCTTGTTCTTTCGTCCGTGGTTCTTCTTTTTCAGCAGGGGAAGGGCGCAGCCACCCACCCCCATCCCCAACCACCCCACACTACACTTCTTTTATAGGGTACCACAGTTGTGACATTTCCTGTGGCAGAGCAGGAAGGGGCGGATCAGTGGGGCATCCACAAGGTGAACTCATTTACAGGGGCACTAGTAATTTAACTTGTTATAACAAGTTAAACAAAAACAAAACACAATCAAACCATTACTTGCATTTTTTCCTTCTAATTACTCTGACTAGGTTATAAACCCAGCAACTTATCTGGAATGGATATCATTAACTGCAGGTACTGTGGAACAATTTTCAGAAGGACAGTCTTACAGGATTTAGGACACTGTCCTACATGCTGGGCCATTGGAGATCTTAGGGCTCAGCTCCGGGCAGCATGGGCAGAGATTGCACGCCTCAAATTTCATATTCAAGAGGAAATACATTATAAGAACCACCCGCCATTTCCCCAGCATCCAACAGAAAAACCTCGACCGCAGAGGGTAGTTGGACCTGGAGGTTGGCAGGTGGATAGGAGGGGCAAATCGGGTGACCCATCACTCTCTGCTCTCCAACATATTACCTCCAAAAACCATATAAACACTACAAACAGGTATCTGCCTCTATCTCTGAAATCAAACAAAGAGGCAGAAGACACTGCAAAGCAGGACACTCGCACAGGAGCTAGCACAACAAAACTCACCCAAATCGGGAACCAAAACAAAAAAAGCAAAAGGAAATCCAAAAACTTCTGATCATAAAAGACTCCATGATTCGGGAGTTGATACCATCTCCAGCCAGGGTAATGGTCAGATGTCTCCCAGGTACATCGGCATGGAGGGACACTGACCGACTACAAAATTGTTCAAAGCAGGAGAAAACATTGATGTCCTACTACACATAGGGACTAATGATCCGCCAGCCGGTCAGTTGTGGAGACAAGGAACACCTGACCAGGCTGGGTGACAAACTATCATCCATTTCATCGGCATCTCCTCTCTGAGATCCTGCCAGTCTGGAGAGGGGCAGATGGACGGAAGGTCAGAGAAGGGAGATAGGGAGCTAAACACGTGGCTCAAGGGCTGGTGCCAGGAAAAAGGACACAGATTTGTAGGAACTGGCAACAGTTCTGGGAGCCAAAGTTCTTAAATTTGATGGACTGCATCTGACTAAGGAGGAGTCAGTGCATTGGGGCAGAAGTTTGACGTCTTTGCAGAATATTTAAACTAGCAATGGGAGAGGGTGCAGCACCCATACATCGAATGGGAAGAACACCCTCCCTCAGCTAGTGGTAAACAGGGATTCAGCATGTTTGCAGTTCATTTGCATCACCAGGTAAGAAAAAAGGTTTGTCTCCCCATACGACGCACAGGGGTAATGCCAAACCTCAGCCAACAACTAACACACCGAAATCTGGCCAATGGAAAATCATGTACACAAATGCTCACAGCCTGGGAAATAAGATCCCAGACCTGCAGGCAATAATGTCAGGCTAAACTGGACATAGTAGCAATTAGTGAGACATGATTTACCAGTAACCACACTTGGGAGACTTCAGTACCTGGCTATGTATTGTTCAGAAGAGACCGAGGTACAAAAAGGGGGGGAGGAGTGGCCCTGTATGTCAATGAAAATATCAAAGCTACAGAAATTCAGAATACACATAAGGAGCCAGAAGAACTATGGGTCACCCTGGAAACAGAAAATGGGACAGCCTTAAGAACTGGGGTTGTCTACAGGCCCCCAGACCAGGGGGAGGACATAGATACATTACTGTTGGAAGATATGCAAAACTTGACAGCTAAAGGGGAGGTTCTGATAATGGGAGACTTCAACATGCCGGATACAGATTGATCAATACCAGCAGGAACATCTGCCAGAACTAGACACATAGTGGATTCCCTGCAGGGGGAGGGCCTCAAACAACTGGTACAACAACCCACAAGAGACAGGGTTATCCTAGATCTAGTACTGACTAACAGGGAAGGGATCACAGATCTCCAGGTAGAAGGTCACCTGGGGCCAGTGACCATCACATGGTATGGTTCAATTTGGCTACTACATCTAAATCATCCCATTCCAAGGCAAAAATATGGGACTTCAGAGGAGCTGACTTTGATAAGATGGCCAACAGAGTTAAGCTAGCCCTCGCAAAAAGAAACACAGGTGAGGGGGTACAGGCAAAGTGGGCAAGCATTAAGGATGCAATACTTGAAGCAGCATCCCATTGTGTTAGACAGAAAAGGAAGTGCAAAAGAAGAAGGAAACCACTTTGGTTCTCAAATATAGTAGCAGAAAAGGTCAGAGCCAAAAGGCTGGCCTTCAGGAAATATAAGGGAACACAGCGGGATGAAGATAGGGAGGCATGCCAAACTGCCCTAAGGAAGCAGGGAAGGCAGTAAGGCAGGCAAAGTCCCAAACTGAGGAAACACTAGCACGAACAGTAAAAGAAGGTGACAAGACTTTCTATAGATACGTTAGTGAAAGGAGAAATTCCAGAGGTGGTATTGCTAAGCTTAATGGAGAAAAGGGAGCACATGAGGAGGAGGACCATGTAAAAGCATCTATCCTAAATAGATACTTTTGCTCAGTATTTACTGAAGAGAAGGTAGGGCAGGGCCCACAGCTCAGCACCATGGACACAGAGAGGGAGGGAGGTGAGCACTACTCCCTTCACAAAGAAAGGGTCCTACAAGAGCTTGCTAAGCTCAGGGTGGATAAGGCCATGGGACCTGATGGCATACATCCCAGGGGTACTTAAGGAGCTAAAGGTGGAACTAGCAGAGCCATTAGCAGAACTGTTTAGTGAGTCTCTGAGCACAGGAGAGGTCCCAGAAGACTGGAGAAGGGCTCAAGTGATCCGCTCCACAAGAGTGGTAGCAGGAGGAGGCAGGAACTACAGACCAGTCAGCCTTACCTCAGTAGTGGGCAAGATTATGGAGGCACTCCTTAAGGGAAAGGATATTGCAACACCTGGAATCCATAGGGGCACAGGATCCAAGACAGCATGAGTTTACAAAGGAAGGTCCTATCAAACTAATCTCATAGATTTCTTTGACTAGGTAACCAGATGGTGGACCAAGGGGAGCAGTTGATGCGCTACCTTGATTTCAGCAATGCTTTGACACTGTTCCACATAGAAGATTGATAAATAAGCTGGGTAGGCCTGGGTGGGTCAGAAGTTGGTCAACTGGGTGGCAAACTGGTTGACGGGCAGAAAACAGAGAGTGGTGGTAAATGGTATACAGTCAGAAGAGATGCAAGTCACAAATGGGGTACCTCAGGGATCAGTCCTGGGGCCAGTCCTCTTCAACATCTTCATTAGTGACCTTGCAGATGGACTAGAGGGTAAGGCTTGCCTGTTTGCAGATGTCACCAAGATCTGCAACAGAGTAGATGATCCAGATGGGGTGGGCAGAATGAGAAGAGATCTGGATAAACTAGCAAAATGGTCAGAAGAGTGGTAACTGGGATTTAATGCAAAGAAGTGCAAGATCATGCACATAGGGAAGAGAAACCCTGAAGCCACCTATAGGCTGGGAGGGGAGTTGCTAGCAGTCACAAAGGAAGAAAGAGACTTGGGCATCATCAACACTGATGACCTGAAATCATCCAAGCAGACTTCTAAAGCAGTAGGTAAGGCTAGTGGGGTGTTAGGGTGTATTAGTAGGAGTATCACAAGTTGTAAGAGGGAGGTAATAATCCCTCTTTACAAGACACTGGTTAGGCCCCATCTGGAGTACTGCGTGCAGTATTGGAGGCCACACCTTCACAAGGACATTAACCGAATTGAGGCAGTCCAGAGAAGGGCAACCAATATGGTGCAGGGACTGCATTAGAAGACATATGAGGACAGATTAACAGAGCTCAGTATGTTTACCCTTGAGCAAAGGAGGGAGAGAGGTGATATGATTGAGGAATTCAAACACCTTAAGGGCATTAACAAGGTGAAAGAGTCTAGCATGTTTAAATATAAGAAAAATAGCAGGACAAGAGGACACAGCATGAGATTAGAGGGGGGCCGATTAAGGGGGAATGTGAGGAAATTCTTTTCACAGAAAGGGTGGTGGATGCATGGAATGGCCTACCTCAAGAAGTGGTGGCTATGAATACAGTGCAGGGCTTCAAACAGGCATGGGATAGGCATAAGGGAGCAATACAAATGAGTATGAATAGATAGGCACTGACAGAGCAAAGGCCGATGGCACATTTATAAGGTAGAAAAAGAAATGGGCAGACTGGATGGGCCTTGTGGTCCTTATCTGCTGTCAACTTCTATGTTTCTATGTTTCTATCCCCCAAGAGTCCCCATGCTACAGCACCTTGGTCAGCTTGCAAGGACAGCCCCCCAACAGTGCTCCAATGTAACAGCACCCTGGCCAGCATGTAGGTACAGCCACTCCCCCAAACAGTGACTCAATGTTACAGGGTGCGGGTGGATGTGTGCCTCACCAAGGTGGACACCGCAAGGTGGTGGTCACAGTGCCACAGCAACACCCATGGGGTGTACCAGAGCACACAGGGTGAAGCATGGTATGCATGGCCACACTACCCATGCTCCACCAGCAGGGTATGTCAACCATATGTGTGTGGATGCATGCACCCTCCACTCACACCCCACACCCACAAATGCATATGAGCTGGAAAGAGTGGAATAAACAGAGCACAGACATACCTGGGTGTGGCACCGCCCCCCCCGCAGGCCTGATCCTGGAGGCTGCAAAGCCATGTAGGGTTCCCCCTGTGCAGGTCTCCATAGTGGTGCCTGCACCGCACCCACATGTGTGGCACCCCTCTGGGACGGGTGAGGCATTCTGCCATTCTTGCCCACACTCCAGAGCGTGACTCCTGCAGGTCCTGGCTGCCAAACAACTGTGCCTCCAGTAGCAGGACAAATGCCACCAGGTTGGCCAGTTCCACCTCACTCCAGTTCAAGGCCATTGGTCAGCTGCCTGTGCATTTGGCATGGCTTCCCAGTGTGTCCCAATGGTAGGTGTGCACACTACAAGCACCACTGCTGAACTGGCCGGTTCGTGCCTGATGCCTGATAGGCCGACATGCAATACACCATGCATCTCAGTAAAACACCATGGCAGTGCGCAATAGTCATCATTCATGCAGCACTGCGCTTGCACGGTAGACACAGTCTGGGCGGGAGACTAGGGTCAGGGGTGGTCACCAGGTCTTGCATGCGCGGTCACTTGGAATTGCCACGTTGTGTATGGCAAACTATGCCGCACACATGGCACAGCTGATGGCACACATACCCATACATGCGCTAGTGGTTGCAATGGAGCATGATCACACTGTGACACAGATGCACTATACATGCACAACATGCCACACACTGCACATAGGCAAGGGTGCAAGTCACCTGACATACACCGAAGCAATCAATAGCACAGCCACGGACAGTGCCCGAGATGAGCGATGCATGCCATGCTCGGTATGACATACTGCACATGCACAGAGATGTGCGTACGGAGGTGCACCACATCCACCAGATGCACCAAAGTTATTGTGCATGAGCAGAAATGTGCCATAGAGGGATGCCCCCAACTGGTCAGATGTGCCCTGCTGATTGAGATGGACTGGAAGCAAATTTGCAATTCATAGCCATGTCATGCAAATTAGCTCATTGCCCAGTTCAGGAGCATCTCACCTGCTTTGCATCTCATCAGTGTTGCTCCAAACCCCATTTGCATGTGCTGGGCTATAAATGAGCCAGAGTGTGCCACTCCACACCACAGGTGATTGACAGGTATTGCAACCTTGAAGGGAGGTTTGTTTACATCCAGATCTGTACAGCATTTCAGCCACTGCAGACATTGGAGGTTTGCAGGAATCCAGGGGGTTGTGAATGTGCTGCTGCCTTCCACTGTGCTGGAACACAACCGTACATGCTGGAACTGTGCTGCTGAATTCCACTCTGCTAGAACACAGCCATACATGTTGGAACTGTGCTGATGCCTGCAACATATCTCTCCACAGGTGCCAGAATGTCCGATGAGGACAAGCAAAGTGGGAGGTGAAGGCCTAGCTTCACTCCGGATGAGGACAGGGCCCTGTTGGAGGCCTACCTCCACAGGCAAAATATCCTAGCTGGCAGGGGTGGAGACCACCAGGGACAATGCCTGAGAGGAAGTGGCCCACCATGTCAATGCCCATGGGATCTACAATAGGACATCAAAGGAGTGTAGGAAGCACTTTAACACTGACAAGAGGCAGGCCAAGGAGAAGGTGGCCACCACACAAGCCTTCTTGAGGGCGATGGGGGGCTGGCCTTGACAGCCATGCGCCTCACTCCTCATGAGGAGTTGCTGGTCTCCAGAATGGGCCATGCCACTATCATGGGGGTACCCGGTGGTGGCTTTCAAACTGGGGGTAGTCCATCACAGCACTGTGAGTATGCAATAGTCACTACCTGTGGAGGTCTGTGTGTGCTTGCCATGGGTGGCCATGTCATGCCACACTAGGCCCTGGTACAAGTCCGTGTTGTGGTGTGCACATCAAATGTCATTGTCCATCCCTGACTTTGGCACACATGTGTCCCATTAGCCCCTTGTGCTGGCCCAGCAGCCAGCAGGGATGCACAGGGTTGTGATACTGCGCATGCACCCACTGCAGGTGGCCATGTGAAAACATGTGTGCCTGTATGCTGTCTGAGCCCTGTGTGTTGCCACCAGCATGTCCAGGGGTGCAGGCTGCCCTGTCTGGCCACAGTGTGCAGCAGCTCCACAGTATGGTGCCTGTGTGTGGAGCACCGTGGGGGGGGCACCACATCCGGCACAGTGGTGAGCTGTACCACATATGTTTCTGTGTGGCAACCATGGCCACAGTGCATTGTGGACACCACTGGTGCCTTTGTGCAGATCTGGTCGCACTGGGTCTCACATGCTTGTGTGGTGGGACAGGCACACCTATGGCACACGTGCATGAGTCCATGTACATTCTTGTCTGTAGCCACCATTTATGTATGTCACTAACCATGTTACCCTTTCTCTCTTTCAGCTCCATCACACCTCATGGGTGCTGCAGGGTCCAGGGGACACTCGGACACCTCGGTGGAGGATTAGCCCAGACCCTCACACATCTCCACAGCTAGGGCCATGGTGAAGGATGAGCCAGGACCCTCCAACCCCTCTGCAGCTAGAGCCAGTGCTGGTGGTCAAGTGAACCTGCCTCAGCTGGTGAACCTTCTGGGTCTTGCTGACAAGGAACTAGTGGCCAGGATTAACAGCATGGATGACCTGTTGGTACAGGTCTCGGGCAAGGAGGGGGCATATGAAGGTGATGTTGAGGATGATGCCACACAGATTTGGGAGGACACAGTCAACATCAGCCTGGCTGTGGTTCCTGGCCCGTACAGGTGGCACCATGCAGTGTAGGTGGTCCTGCACCCCCATGCACCCCCTTGGGCATCCACCACTGACTGCCACCACTGTTGGTGGCCATGTGTTGGGCACTGCTGAGATGGCCCAGGACGGCCACCACTGTCCAACAGGGTGCTGTGGTGCCACAACAGGTGGTAGGGGACCAAGATGCAGATGACCCTGGGTACGCAGTGGTTGCCCGTGTCCAAACCCTGCCCATACAGTGAACTGCTGTGCAGCATCCACCTATGGTGGATGTGGCACAACAGGCCAGTACACCACCTGCCCATCAGCACCACACCCCAGTTGATTCCCCCACTGAAGTGGTGGAGGAGTATGCCCACCTCCTGCAGGACACCGTAGAGGGCAGGTGTCCCTCAGGGCATAGAGCAGGGACATGCAGATGCAGTTGGTCCTCGTGCATGAGGCAGCGTCTGCGTGGTGCATTCAGATACTGGGTGAGTTTCACCTCATGTGGGTGGGCATGACAGCAGCAATGGAGAGGATAGCACTGGCACTTGAAGTGATCAGTGCTAACCTTGCACCATGTGGACGCCAGGGTTCCTGTCGCACTCTGCACGGTGCCTCATGCACCCCCAGGTCACAGCATCAGGAGACCACATTGCTGCTGATGCTGTCACCAGTCCACCCCATCCCCAACACCCCCGGATCCAACCTGGACCTCGGGGCCATCACACCCATGAGCACATGGTCTCATGTGGGTACCCCAGCAGGGGCAGTGGACTTCCCTTGAGGCCAGTGTCACACATTATGTGAACGCCAGAGCAGCGCATGGCTGCACATGTATCTGTGGCAGCTGTGGGGGCTCCCACTGATGCCTGGGGATCCTGGTCTCATGGCTCCTGTAACTTACTGTCATTGAGGCCCACACACCTGACTGGTAGTGCCAGGGACTGTGTGCTGTGGCACACATCTGCCCTGGGCAACACCTATGTGGGCTAACTGTGTGGTGCACTGGGCATGGCTGGGGTCACTGGTGTTGTGCTGTGTGGCATGGCCATGAAGAGTGCAGCTCTGAGTTTGCTGTGCATGTGTGCTGGTGGATGCCCTCTGATCTATGCCATTCCCCACAATGCCAATGTGTGACCCCCTGTTCATGTCGGACCTGCAGTGTGCATCTGTGCATGTCTGTCACTACTCTACATTGAGCTCTGCACCTGCTGTGTAGTGGACACCTGTGCATGTGAGTCTTACCCCCACCTGTGTTGTGTGTGTGTGTATATGTGTCTGTATGTGTGGCTGCCATGTGTTGCCCTCCTCTGCTACACACCTGCGGTCTCCAGAATGCTCCTCCACTATGGTGTCTCTGTGCTTCCAGGACCTAGAGGCCAGGTGTGGGTCCCTCCACTCCAGGGGAGGCTGCCCACCCCCACCCTGGGGTTCCTCCTACTCCTCCCCTGTACTGTTGATCTTCTTGGCCTGGACAGGTATTCCACAGTTAATGACCATGTTGTGTAGTATACAACAGGCTAGGAATATGCCACAGGCCTTTTCTGGACTGTACTATAAGGCACCACCAGATCTGTCCAAGCATCTGAAGTGCATCTTCAGCATGCCGAACACATGCTTGAGGACAGTGCGTATAGCAGTGTGTGCCGCATTGTATCTTTCTTCAGCCTCAGTGCCAGGCTGATGAATGGGGATGAGCAACTATGGGCAGAGGGGGTATGCAGCATCAGCTGTGAGGGACAGAGCAGTATGTTAGTCTCACACATGCATGTGCATTGGGTTCCAAGAACCCCCCCCCACTTTCCCATCTCTGCTGCCAATGTCTGAGTACCTATGTACCTGTGGCCCACCTCCCTGTGCAACCCCGTACCACCCTGGTTGGACACCTCATCTCTTACGCACCCACCACCTGGCATGTCCTGGCTGACCCTGTCCTGCCCTGCACCTCCCCATCATTGCCTCTGGGACTGCCTGTTCCTGTCCTGTCCAGTCATGGTTACCTTACATTACCCGGTGGTTGCTCATGCCTTTGAGCATGTGCTGCCTTCCGCCCTGCCACACATGCCTGTTGTGCCACACCCCCTGCAGTGCCCATAGTGTACTCTGCCACAACACTATCACTGTGTTTGTTTGCCCCTTCCTGGCAGCCTGCCCAGTTCCATTGTCCAGCATGGTTGTTGTCCCTTGCACTGTCACTGTCACAGCCACCCCCCAAACCACTACCTCCTGACTTCAGTTGTGCCACAGTGTGCATTGTGTGGGCATGTTTGCAAGCCCTGCTCACCCACTAGGTGGCCATTAGGGATGTCCACACTCTTAAACCAGCAGCAGAGGGACCACTGATAGCATTTGAAGTCATCATGTGTACTCTCAGGGTGTGTGGCACAGACATCCGTGATGCACATCACCTGGCAACTGATGGAGTAGAAATCCTTGGTGTTCATGTACGGGAGTGCCTCTTTTGCCAGGTGGTGCACGAATTGCCACATGGGTGCAGTCAATGGTCCCAATCATGCCTGCCAGCCTTTGGAAGTGCTCATGGCTTCTCTCCAGTCTGCCTGTGTGCTTGGAATTGAATGAACTCTGAAGCATATGGCAGCAGTGTGATGAGGAAATGGGTGAGAAGACGGGATGCAGATGCCTGGGAGATACCAGTGGTGTCACCAGCTGGCTTCTGTAACATGCCTGTGGTGAGCATGCACATTGCTGTTGTCACCTTGGTCTCCACTGAGATGGCATGATCCGTTCTGGTGGGTGCTTGCAGTTCATCATGGCACAGCTCATGGAGCTGCCTCAGAACTGCCCTATTCAGTTGGTACCAGCCACATTTTCAGTGTCACTCAGCTGTTCAAATGTGATTCGGGCATGGTACCACCTCTGGGTAGGCCACCTACAGTTTCTTCAACCACCACGTTGTTGTTCTACCTGTCTCCTCACCCCCTCATTATCTCCAACATCAGAAATGGTGCCCCGTCCATCTCTGCTGTCCTCCCTGCTGATCTGCTTCTACTACTACTGCTGCTGCTATCCTGCTAGCTGCCTGATGGGGGTTTGCACTTTGGACTACTCCTTTTAAGCATATCTCATTTGTGCACATCTGGGGGATGCGCTGTAGATGTGCCATCATTTTGTTCTGTGGATTGGGATGTGCTGTGTATGTAGATACATGCCCCCTCCAGATGTGCCGCATATCATTATTAGTGGTCTTAGGCATATCTGGGGAGGGCTGTTGGCGCATCCGGGGAGACATTGGCGCATCCGAGATGCGCCGACACATCTCTGCCGTTTGCGAATTGCACTTGGACACAATTCTGGGTTGTGCCAGCACATCTCAGATGTGCTAGGCACATCTCTTTTGAGAATCCTACCCCACAGGTGAAAATTTTCAAATCTGTGCCAAAACGTCATTCCATACCACAGGTGTGAAAACACATTTCAGACAGGATGTGAAAAATGACAGCTGTACTGTTCATGAGGTGGTGTGAAAAAATGGCTATGCTGAAAATTTGGAGTAAAAATATTGAAAATTACAAAAGTTATGCACGTGTGTAGAAAAATTTCAACAAGCACACGTAACTTGCCCATTTGTACGAATTTTTTCACCAAATTTTCAACATGGCCTTTCTGGGACCCCACGTCATGAAAACTCACAGTGAAATTTCATTATGTGGTTCTGAAAGGTGATTTCATCCAGCAACCATGAAATCACCTTCCGGGTTGATTAACAAAATGACAGTTGCAGTGAGGTGGGGTCCCAAAAAGGCCATGTTGGCAATTTGGTGAAAAAATTCCCAAAAATGGCAAAGTTATGAACACAAGTTCAAAACACCATTGAAATACATTATATGGCACTTATCTTGATTCCTCAGTTCATGGTTCAGCTTCGAAGAGTACAGATGTGTCTTGGTCCGAAGAAGATGACATCAGCTTGTAAGTATAGGGTAAGAGGGGTGTGGGGAGGTGGGTACTCTGTAGGAGGGGTCAGCAGTGATGACGAGGGACTGTTTTCTTTGTTTCAGGTTAAAATAAAATAAAAAATATGTCGGGGGATGCTTTTCCTTTTGCAAGTACCAAGACGATGAATATACCATCTCAGAGCTTCTCAAGCCTAACACTCACCCCATTCCATTTGTACATAAGGTCAGATGTGTAGACTTTATGAGAATGGGGTGAGTGTTAGGCTTGAGAAGCCCAAGGCACACCTCACACCTGCTCTCCTGCGTGGTTTGGGATGGTAGGGTGTTAGGGTTGGAAACCTTAATGCCTCATTTCCCAACTTTTGTCACTTTGACCCTAACTGGAGCATTAGCAAAGATTTTTGCAATTTATTTTCTTACTTTTTGAGATAGTATAATAGTATCCTTATTTTACTGTGGAAGTGCAGGTTCTTTTGGACTGGAGGACTGTGGGGATAGGTTCACTCTGTCCTGTCTAGGGACTCCCTCTTCCCCTCATACAGAAGCAGCAGCAG
This sequence comes from Neoceratodus forsteri, assembly GCA_016271365.2. NCBI lineage: Eukaryota > Metazoa > Chordata > Ceratodontiformes > Ceratodontidae > Neoceratodus > Neoceratodus forsteri. The sequence continues at coordinate 1,107,242,840 of CM057456.1, read as the reverse complement.
CAGAAGCACCAGAGTGGAGTCCATCAGGAGACAGGGCTTCATCATTATCAGCATCGGGCAGCACTGGAGCAGAGACTAGACCAGCAGGACACCAGGGCTTAGTGGCTTGAGCTACAGCCAGAAAGGAGGATCTGTGGCAGCCACTCAGCCAGCCACAGAGTGCTGGAACCAGAGCAACCAATTGGCTGCACAGGAAGGAAGGGCCAATTGGGGCAGCCGCAGCAAATCTAAACGCCAGGCAGCCCTTTAAAGAGCATGACCTGAACACAGAGAAGCAGAAAAGGAACTGGAGGACTGAGGAGAGAGGTTCACTCTGTCCCATCTAGGGACTCCCTCTTCCCCTCACACAGAAGCAGCAGCAGAAGCGCTGGAGCAGAGCGGAGCCAATCAGGAGACAGGGCTTCATCAGCAGCAGCAGCAGCAGGTAATGCAGGTGTGGAGACTAGACCAATAGGACACCAGGGCTTGGCAGCTTGAGCTACAGCAGCAAAGGAGGATCTGCCCCAGCCAATCGGCCACAGAGCACTGGAACCAGAGCAACCAATTGGCTGCACAGGAAGGAAGAGCCAATCAGGGCAGCCGTGGCAAATCTAAATGCCCGGTGGCCCTTTAAAGAGTGTGACCTACACACAGAGAAGCAGAAAAGGAACCAGAGGACTGAGGGGAGAAGTTCACTCTGTCCTGTCTAGGAACTCCCTCTTCTCCTCACACAGAAGCAGTAGCAGAAGTGCTGGAGTGGAGCTCATCAGGACACAGAGCTTCAGCAGCAGCAGCAGTGGGCAGTGGTGGAGTGGAGACCAGACAAGCAGGACACCAGGGTTTAAAAAGTCCTTCCACCATCCCCCTCCACCATGACTTCTTAAATGCTCAGGAAACTGAGCAGGGATTGGGCAGCTTAAGAAGGGGAGGAGCATGGGGACATGGACAAAGGAAGGAACTCTTCTCAGAAGGGATGATCACTGAATAACAAATCACTCTGCAGGAACACTCTAAAGGGGTGAACAGTATGTATTTTACAGGAACACTCTAAAGGGACTAACAGTATTTATTTTTATATAAATGTGTAGAGGACCTTTACAGGTGTTAAGAAGATTATGCTGGAGAGGAAAAGGAACACTCTAGGAGGACTAACAGTATTTATTTTTAAATAAATGTGTAGAGGTTGTTAAGAGGCTTACGCTAGAGAGGTATTAATGTCAAATAAATGTCTAAAGGATTATACTACTGGGGTTGGATAGGCTAGGTAGTGAGTGTGAAAGGTAAAGGGGCTGTGTGAGGTGCAAGGCCTTGTGTAGATTAAGGGAATAGTAAACTTAGAGGGACAACAGCACACAGGGAAGTTCAGGGCAAAACAGGTTTTAATGGAATCTAAGCTGAACATGTGCATTGCATTTTAAACATTGTAAGTTTGGGCGGGGGGATTCTTGCTAGTTTATTTATTTATTTATTTATTCAATTTTTTAACCGGTAGGCCCACTGAGCCCAGAAGGTCCCTTTTTAGGGGTGACCCGAATTTAGTTACAGAGGTATATAGGTACAGTATTTGATTACAGAGATGATTTGGTACAGCATTTAGTTACAGAGGAGTACAGGTACAACAAAGAAACAAGTTCAGAGCAAGTTAGAACAATCTGCTTTGAAAGAGCAAATAGCAGTACAGGCGCTGTATAGGTTTAGAAGGCAGATTGCATAAGTGGATGAGGAAAGGTGCAGTTTAGGCACTGTATAGGTTTAGGGGCAGGTAGAGGAAAAACTGCAGGTGGTCGTGTATACAGGCAAACTACCCTTGGTGGGCTTAAAGGGCAGACTGCTTTGGTTGGTAGGACAAACTTTGCTGGTTGGCCAATTTTTACAAGGCGTAAGGTATCAAAGAATTGGTGGAACATGGACAGAACTGGTATAGGAGGATAGGAGAAGATATGGGGGTGGGATGGGCATCCTTCATCTGAATAAGTGGAGGGTTGCTGGTGGGCGAATAGAGAGTTGGGAAGGGTGGTAGACAGCAACAGCTGCAGAGTGCCAATCTTTCTTAGAATTGCATGGAGAGTGGGGGGTTGTTTGGTGTGCAAGCAAATAATGCTGCTTAAGAATAAGATTAGAAGTCTACAAGAGGAGCTAAGATGGGATGGTGGGTGGCAGTGGAGGACAACCCAGCAGCTGGGGAGGAGGGAGGGTAACTGAGGAGGGAGGACAGATCGAACTGGGAGGGGGAGGAAGAATGGGGGAAGGGTGGCAGATGGGGAAGTAAGACAAGGGGACCCAAATCAAAGGGAAAATGAAAGTAAAAAGGGGGAAGAATGGAAGAGGGAAAGGAAGATGGGATATAAAAACCACAGAGTCAGCAATGGGGGGGTGCTAGCAAGAAGAATGAGAAAGTAAGGGGTAATGAAGGATCATCAAAGAATTGTTTTGTAGTATTGGCGGGACTGAGGGATGTGATGGGGGTGCGTTCGGCAGAGCAACTGAGGATTACCAGAGGAGGAAAGTACGGGTGGGGGTGATGTTACAACATGGGCAGAAGGGGGAACAACTGTGCTGGAGAAAGAGGAGTTGTGTTGGAAGGAAGGGAATGGGTTACAGGAAGGCCAGGGAGTGCAGAAAATAAAAAAGAGAGTGGGGTCTTAGTGCTGGGGGACTCAGTACTAAACTCTGAGGATGGGGAAGCAAGAGGGAGCGGCATAGTTGCATTTGGGTGCAGGCCATGCCAGGAATGACAGCGGAAAGGGTGGGTCAATCTGTTCTGAAGTATGCTAGGAGGGTAGGGAGAAACCTCATATAGTTCTGCATTTGGGAACAAATGACCTGGTGGGGAATATGGTAGATGTAGTTCAGAGGATGTTTGAGGACCTGGGGCTGATATGTGAAGAGGCAGGAAGATCAATAGCTGTCTCGTAAGAACTTTCAGTGTCCATGCGAGCACTGCAAGGAAACTGAGGATAGAGGAATTTAACAAGTTGCTAAGAACCTGGTGCCAGTCCAAAGGATATGGGCTGTTGGGAGGGGAGGGAGACCTGGGAGGACAGTGAGCTCTAAGCTAAGGATAGGCTCCACTTAAGTGAGGAGGACAGGAAGATACTGAAACAGAGATTGGGAGATTAGATAGCAAAAGAAGGGAGTTTAAACTAGGAGTGGGGGGGGGGTGACATGCAGAATCCACAGGAAGGGAAGCAGAATAAGCTTACCCCCATACCGGAAGCAAGGGTCTAAGGGAGAGTACTTGAGGGAAGGTTAAAAAGGGAATGCAGGAAGGGAGATGGGGGAAGGAAAAGGGGTGGAGGGTGGTCACCTTGAATACTAGAAGTCTGGGGAACAAAACAGCGGAGTTAGAGGCTCTCATGGAATAAGGGGAGGTGGACATGGCAGCCATCACCGAAAGATGGGCCACCCCATACCAGGACTGGGACCGGGTAGTACCTGGGTATAGGATATTTTGCAGGGATAGGATAAATGGGAAAGGGGGAGGGATGGCACTGTATGTGAGGGAAGGGATGAGGTGTGTTTGAGAGGAGGGGGAGGAGGGCAGTACAGAGTCATTATGGACACAGATCCAAGATTCCAATAATAGGACTCTCAGGATGGGAGTAGTATACAGACCACCCTCTCAGACAGAGGAGTTAGACAAGAAACTAGCAGGACAGATCTGAAGGACCTGCAGGAAGGCTAGCATGGTGATCGTGAGGGACTTCAACCTGCCAGAAGTGGAGTGGAGTATCCCAGCCACCACTAATAGAAGGGAGCAGGTACTTCTAGATGTCTTCCAGGATAGCGAGCCAACCAGGTTAGGGAACACACTGGACCTCGTGCTGGCTAATGGTGAGTTGGTTAGGGAACTGGGGGTGGAGGAATCACTGGCAGGGAGTGACCACCACTCAGTGTGGTTCACAATAAATATGGGCAAGGAGGGGGTAGAAACAGGTAAAAAGGTGTTAACTTCAGGAGGGCCAACTTCGAGAGGATGGGGGACGTAGTAAAGGAGTATCTAGCCCAAATCCATCCTAATATGGGCACAAACCATGAGGCAACCAGAACCTGTATCAGGCTCCAGAGTAAGAGAGCAAGGGCCAAGAAACCTAGCTGGGTGAGCCAGGGGGGCATGGACAAAGTAAGGAAGAAAAGATCCTCCTTTGGGAGGTTCAAAAAACAGGTAGAAGGGGAGGATAGAGATGATTACCTGAAGGCGTTGAAGGAGGTGACAAGGGCTGCCAAGGCATCAAGGGAATTCAGGCTGGCTCAGGGCATTAAGGGGAAGGAGAAGGACTTCTTCAGGTACATCAGGGAGAAAAGGAGTTGTAAGGACCCAATCGTAAGGATTAAAAGGGATGGGGGTTGGGTGGAAACAGGGACAGAGCAGTCAGAAGTGCTTAATGAATACTTAACGAATACTTCTGCTTGGTATTTACCGAGGAGAAAGGAGAGGCAGTACCAAGGGGAGGTGAGAGGGCAGGCACAGAGGGGGAGGTGGTGACAGATGGCAGAATCACAGTGGGCAGAGTATTGGAGGGCTTGAGGGCACTGAGGGTGGACAAGGTGCCAGGACCAGATGACATACACCCCAGGGTGCTGAAGGAGTTGGTGTAAGTCCTGATGGGGCCCTTGGCAGTCCTGTTCAATGCCTCTCTGGACTCAGAGTGTGTCCCTCAGGACTGGAGGATGGCTTACGTGGACCCCTCCATAAGAGCAGCTCCAAGGATGAACCAGGGAACTACAGACCGATGAACCTCACATCCATTGTTGGTAAACTGATGGAAACAATCCTGAAGGAGATGCTGGTGTCCCTGCTGGAGGATAGTGGGCTGCAGGATGGTAGACAGCATGGGTTTGTCACAGGCAGAGCCTACCAGACCAACCTAGTGGATTACTATGACTGGGTAACTAAACAGTTAGACAAGGGCCATGCTGTAGATGTCCTGTACCTGGACTTCAGTAAGCCATTTGATTTGGTACTGCATGGGAGGCTAGAAAGTAAGCTGGAGGGCATAGGGGTGGGGGAGAAGATGGTGGAATGTGTAGTGAACTGGCTGCAAGGGAGACAGCAGAGGGTGGTGGTGGGAGGGGAGCTCTCATCTATGAGGGCAGTGACAAGCGGAGTGCTGCAGAGCTCTGTGCTGGGGCCAGTGTTGTCTGGGATATACATAACAGACATGATGGGGATCAAGAGAAAGATCAGTCTGTTTGCAAATGACACCAAGATGGGAGCAGTAGTGAATGACATTGTAGGGTGGCAGGGGTTGCAGGATGATCTATCAAAATTGCAGACTTGGTTGGACACCTGGCAGTTGGGGTTCAATGCCAAAAATTGCAAGGTGCTGCATTTCAGTGCAAAAAACACAAGGAGGAACTACCAGTTGGGGGGCGGGGTTCAGTTAGCCATGACAGAGGAGGAGAAGGATCTGGGGGTGATCATTATGGGCTGAATGAATAACTCAGCACAATGTAGGAAGGCAGCTGCTAAGGTCAACAAGATGCTGGGTTGTATTGCCAGGGGTATATCCTACAGGAGAGGGGAAGTGATCCTGCTGCTATATAGGTCGCTGGTTTGGCCACATCTGGAGTACTGTGTGCAGTACTGGCGCCCATACTTGAAGAAGGATATTAAGTTACTGGAGGGGGTGCAGCACAGGATGATAAAGATGATCCGGGGCAAGGGGACATACCCTATGAGAGCAGGCTGAGGGAGTTGAACATGTACTCACTAGAGGAAAGGAGGGACAAGAGAGATATGATTGAAACCTTCAAGTACATGAAAGGAATAAACAAGACAGGCACGGAGGGGCTTTTCAAGTTAAGTGGGGGAGGAGATCTGAGATTGGAGGGGGGAAGGTTCAGGAGAGAGAGAGAGATATGAGAAGGTACTTTTTCACATAGAGGGTAGTGTCCAGGTGGAATGCATTGCCTGAGTCGTGTCCTGTAAAACCGTGGCGACTTCAAATGGGATGGGACAGGGTATGGGGAGGGTCACAGGAGGGAGGGAGGGAGGGAGGGAGGGGCAGCTGCAGTATAGGGCCTTGGCTGCACAACGAGCAGACTCGTTAGACCATAAGGCCTTTATCTGCTGGCAATTTTGTATGTTCATATGTGTGTTTGCATGTGCTCCCATCCCTACAGAGATGCCTGACCAAATTATCAGCATACCCATGGTATCAATCCATCTAATGTACCCAATGCAGAAAATGTTCAAATCGTCATTCCATGCCGCAGGTGCAATAACACATTTTGGCCAGGATTTGGAAAATGACAGCTGTGACATACAGTACATGAGATGGGGTAATAAGAAGGCTATGTTGAAAATTTGGGGTCTTTTTTTTTTTTTCTCCTCTACTTGCATCCACGCCAGCCACTCCTTCTGGTGAGCCAAGGCTTTTACTGACCCGTCCTGTCCCCTGAGCCTCCACTCTCCCATGACAGCCATCTCCCCAGCTAACCTGGCTTATCCCTTTCGCCGGACGGGTCCCCCTCCTCCGAGGGGGAAAGCACCAGCCAGGGGGACGCAGGCCAGCACATCATCTTGGCCCAGGGAGACGCTGCTGAGGCGGAAGACTGCGGAGGCATTGACGGGCTCAGAGAGCCAGGCAGCCATCATCCGGCGTGACATGGAGTGTTTTTCATGCTTTCCTATATACGTCCCTCCTTCGTCGTCGTGCAGTGCTCCTGGTCTCCTCCAGAAGCTGCTGCCGACTGATGACTCCCCAACCCATCCCCGGGAAAGAAAAGCAGTCCCTATGGATGCTCAGTCCTCTCTGCCCCGTCAGCCCCTGGCGACCCGAGTCCTTTCCCGAACCCAGGTTGCCGGCGTGGGTCCATGCCTCAACCCTCTATACCACCTGGCCAGCAATTTGGGGTCTTAATATGTAAAATCCCCAACATTACGAGAGTGCCTAGCAAAATTGCAATGAATGGTCATAACTCTGCCATTTTTAATCATTTTGACCCCAAATTTTTAACATATCCTTCTTATGACCCCTCCTCATGAAATGTATGATTGTCACTACATAAATGCTGTTGAAAAGGTGATTTCACCAATCAACCATGAAATCACCTCTACAGCGGGAGTTGCATAGCAACAGTCATATTGTTCATGATGTGCGATCCCCAAAAGGCCATGTTGAAAATTTGGTGTCAAAATCTCAAAACAATGTCAAAGTTATGCATAAAGGTTAAACCCCCATTGAAATACATTGGACCGCATTTACCTTAGTTTCTCATATTATAGTCACCAGTTCCAGCAGCAAGACATGTGTTTGACTGGGCAAGCGGATCTCAAACCTGGGACCTCTTCAGGTGAGTGAGGGTGTGTGGGGCTGTCAAGGGAAGTGTGGGGAGCTGGGTGCACAGTGGGAGGTCAGGTGGGGGTATGGGTGTGTTCGGTGATGGACTTTTTTTTTCAGGTTTAAAAAGATAAAAACAGACATCGAAGGATGGTTTTCGTATTTTCAGGAACTTTAACATATACAAGGGGTCAGACACTAACCACCAATGAAAAGAAGGAATATATGTGGATCAGAGGATGCGAGGTGCCACTAGACACCAGGGAAAGATACAGGAGGCTGGGGGGGTACCACTAACATCAACGAGTAACAATAAAATAATAAATGTAGGGATTGGAGGGTGGGGGAAAGAAATGGACTTTCAATTCTTAAATATGAAGAAATATTGGATAAGATAAAAATCGCATAAAGTTCTACAGAAAGGCAAGATGAATGGCAAGAAGAAGGGGGGGGGGTTAGTGAAATGTAAGTCAAAAGTGCAAAATCAGAGATAAGCATATTCCTAGTCAGATAAACTGAATTCAAATAATTTGAATACATTATGGAAGCGTATGTACAGTAAGCGCTCCTGCAGTGTTCAGTCGGCGGCTGGCAGTGGTGGTGAGAGGTGGGCTGTGCCAGTCGCCCCGCCTAAAATGGGTCGCTGGGGGTGGGGTGGTCGGGTACCGCCAGGCAGACGGGGTTGGCCACTAAACTACCAGGGATACTCAGGACGTGGGTAAATGGCAGCAATTTTGGGGATCGGGGAGAGATTTTCATAGCTTGCAGGGTGTGGGGTTTCCCTTATGGTACTGGGGGTTGGGGGCATGCAACAACCTTGTCGGGCTATTTTATAGGTACTGGAGGTCAGGGGCATGCTGCAGCCCTGCGGGGCTTTACGGACAGGGGGGATGCTGGCATGGGGGGGCACGTGTGTTTTTCGCACCCAGAAACATAGAAACATAGACTTTGATGGCAGACAAGGACCGCTTGGCCCACCTACTCAGCCCATTTCCCTACCTACTGGATAAGCTGCAGATCCTAGTTAACCAACAGCCTATTTCTTCCTACCCCCCAATGTCCTTATGTCGGTCCCATGCATTCTTGAATTCCCCCACTGTTTATGACCCCACGACTTCCTCAGGAAGGCCTTTCCATGCGTCCACCACCCTCTCTATGAAAAAATACTTCCACACATTGCCCCTGAGCCGTCCCCCCTCTATCTTCAAATTGTGTCCCCTTGTTCTTGCCCATCTCTTTTTCTGAATGATGCTACCATCTTGGACTTTGTTGATTCCCTTGAGGTGCTTAAAAGTTTCTCCTTTAGTCTCTCCTCATATGGCTTCTGTTGCAGACCCTGCACCATTTTAGTTTCTTTCTTCTGGACTGCCTTCATCCTGTCCTTGCAGAGATGGGGTCTCCAAAACTGGATGCAGTACTCCAGATGGGGTCTCACTAAGTGTTTGTACAGAGGGATGACAACTTCCTGTATTCTACTGGTGATGCCTCTCCCTATGCATCCCAGTATCCCTCCAGCCATCCCTACTGCCATATCACATTGCTTGCTAACCTTTAGGTCATCTGATATGATTACCTCCAGGTCCCATTCCATTTTTGTTGTTGTTACTACCCCTGCCCCCATTGTGTACTCTTCCATTGGGTTTTTGTTTCCTAGGTGCATTACTTTGCACTTCTTTGCATTGAATCCTAGCTGCCATACATTTGACCATTCCTCCAACCTTGCCAAGTCCCTTCTCATCCTTTCCAACCCCCCCACTTGTGTACCAACCCTGTTGCAGATCTTTGTGTCGTCTGCAAAGAGGCATACTTTTTTTCACAGTCCCTCTGCAATGTCACATAAACACATTAAAAAGGACCGGACCCAGAACTGAACCCTGCAATACCCCACTAGTAACCCCCCTTTCTTCTGAGTGGACTCCATTTACTATTACCTTCTGTGTCCTGTTGTTCAGCCAATGTTTTATCCAGGCTACCACCCTGGGACCCACTCCCAGGCTGGCTAATTTGTTTATTAATCTTTTGTGTGGGACTGTGTCAAATGCCTTGCTAAAGTCTAGGTAGACCATGTTCACAGCCCCTCTCTGGTCTACTACTTTGGTCATCCAGTTAAAGAAATTGATTAGATTCATCTGACATGACCTTCCCATTGTGAATCCATGCTGCCTTGGGTCCTGTGCCCCACTGGCCTCCAGGTACTCAACAATTCTTTCCTTCAGAAGTGATTGCATCATTTTTCCTAGCACTGAGGTCAAACTGACTGGTCTGTAGTTTCCTACCTCTGTCATGCTCCCACTTTTGTGAAGGGGAATAACATCCACCCTCCTCCAGTCCTCAGGTACCACACCATCCTCCCATGATTTGTTAAAAAAGGGTAGCCAGTGGTGTCACTAGTTCTCCCCTTAGTTCTTTTAGAATTCTGGGATGAATCCCATCAGGCCCCATTGCTTTGTCCACCTTCAGTTTTAGGAGTTCTTTCAGAACCCTTTGTTCTGTGAAAGGACTGAGATCAACCTCCCCCCCCCCAGCCAGAGTGCTTCTATTGATTGGATTAGGTGCCGTCCCCTCCTCTTCTTTTGTGAATACTGAGCAGAAGTATTTGTTCAGTATTCCTGCTTTTTCACTGCCCCTCTCTGCCCACCCACTGCCCCCTTTATTCAGCCTCACTATCCCTCCTTTTGTCTTTCTTCGCTCCCTAATGTACCTATAAAAGGTTTCATCCCCCTTCTTAACCAAGTTGGCTATCTTTTCCTCGGTTTGGGCCTTTGCTATTCTGACTGCCTTCCCTGCTTCCTTCTGCTTTAACTGATACAGTTATCTGTCCTGCTCCTTCTGTGTTTCCTTATACTTCCTAAATGCTAGATTTTTCTCCCTAACCTTCCCGCCACCTCTTTTGAGAACCATATTGTTTTTTTCTTTCATTTTGATTGATTTATTTGCTTCACACAGAGGCTTGTTGCCTCTGTGATGGCAGTTTTGGTGTTTCCCCATTGTTGCTCCACCCCTCCTTCTTGCCTGTTTGCTAGTGCTTTTTCTGAGGTACTCTCCCATTTTGGCAAAGTCAGCCCTCATGAAGTCCAACACCCTTGCTTTTTTACAGCTTGACTCTGCAGTTGAGTTTATCATGAACCACACTATTTGGTGGTCACTTGTCCCCAGATGGCTACCCACTTCTAGATCTGAGATCCTCTGTCCTTACGACAAACCCTTCAGGTATGCCCTTTGTTTGGCATACCTGTGGGTTTGCCACAAGTCACAGGACTTAGCTGCCAGGACTCTGCTCCTTATAGAATTGGGCCCAGGGTCCTTGGCACAACTGCACCCCTTGCATGTCACAACTTGTGATATTCGTAGGGTGCTTATAGAATTGGGCCTATAATCTCCGATTGTACACTGAAGTCCCTAAATATTTTAATATAATTCATCTTGCTCTGTGCTGCATATTAGAATGTAATCTAGTCTATAGTTTACATTTCTGACATGGACACACTTACCCTTTGTACAAACCTATCATAATAGAAAAATAACTTAATCACTGTTTTAACTAATGGCATTTTCAGCAATAACAGTAGTAAGCCCAAATCTCAGATCTGAAGTAAGAAAATGTAGTGATTCTAACATAAGAACATACAGAAATGCCAGCAGATACAGGTCAATTGGTCTATTGCATCTGCTCAGTCATGCAGCATACAGGTCAGACTCCTGCTGATGCCCCCCCCCCCACCTCTTGCTTCCTTCTCTTCCCCCCTCAACTTCCCACCAACTAGTATCTTGTCCTTGATCCTGTCCCACCCTCTTTTGAAGCTCTCCACTATTTTAAGAGATACCACTTCCTTAGAAAATGTGCTCTACCTCCCTACCACCCTCTCTGTGAAGTAATGTCTCCTAAACTCTCTCCAGAAACTACCCCCCACCAACTTGAGGTTGTGCCCCCTAGTAATTCCTTCTCCCTTTAATCAAAATATGCCCTCTGTACTAACCCTGTAGATGCCCTTTAAGTACCTGAAGATTTTGATTATATCACCCCTCTCACTTCTGTCCTCCAATGAGTACAAGTTGAGGTCCCTCAACCTATCCTCATAAGGTGATCCAAAATGTGTCATAGAAAACATAACAGTAAAATGTGGCACATCAGACTTATGGCACAACAGAAAACAGTATTTTACAGTCTTATGTTTACAAAGTTGTTACCTGGCTTGAGATAAATGAATCACCCATTTCAAATCCCACCAGAGCCACTTACATGTGATGATCCAGGAGCACTTGTGTTGGATCAGGGCTGCTTTCATCATGTTCATGGCTACTGTTGCAAAATAGAATATATGTACACATATTTGTTTATTAAATCCGAGTTGACTACATTTTGCTGTAGAATATATGTTCATTTCCCTGTTGCAGCAAGGTTAAACTCGTTCCAAGGAGCTCCATTATGTAAACTGACAGTAATGTATGCAGAGGGAAAAAGAGAACAGAATTTAAAGAATACTTAAACCCTATTGTTGTGCTTGAAATTCCAGTTAAAATGGATCCCAGAGTGAAGCAGAATAGACAGTGTTCAATTACAGAATGTGCCTTCTTAGCATGAAATCAGTTTAACCTTGCTGCAACAGGCAAATGGACATACATTGATAACATTGTTTTAGTACTGACATTTGGACCTTCATGGCATAGCAGAGCATTCATTTATCAAACAGGGCTCATACACTTATAAACAGATACTTATTTTGGACCAGTAATAGAAAACAAATAAAAAGAAAGAAACAAACAAACAAAAAAAACTATTCAAGTCATTATACCCTCTGTATGACTGATTTTGTAGTTCTAATTCATTTTTGAATGGCATAACTTAGACATGTGGGAGTGTTGAGAGCAGTAGACAGTAGAAATTCATACATGATGACACCCAGCTTCAAGACTGGGATTCGGGGTTGGGGGAAGAGTCCGGGTCTGCTTCTTACATTGCTCTATCTCCCACATAACACATGCCTACTTAGCCATGTGCTACTGGGTCAGTATTCAGTCAAAGTAAGGCAATGATGAGTTAAACCCCTAGGCTGCTGAAATAACTGGAATGAATCTATTTGACTTGATCTGGACAGATGTTCATTCTGCAGCCCTGCAAGGGTTAAATGACAGCAGCTTCAAAAGTTTTTTGTGTGTGTATATCCTCAAAAGTTGAGAGGCACAGTAGCATCCCTCTGCCTTTAAGGTGGAGCAGCCAATAGCAAAAATTAGAGGGGGAGTGAATTTTGCAGTTGATGGAAGGATACATGGAAAACTCCTAAAAGATGTGTTCTATGGAAACACCTTTTTTCAAATGAAAGCAGGATGGCTGTAGGCTCTGCCCACAGCCATAAAAAAGAGGGACACCCAAAATCTGCAAAGTCTGCAGCCAAAACAAGCCATGACTATAGAGGAAAACTTTCAGAAGAATAATTGACCATACATAGACTACAAGCAAGGAAACACATGAAAAAAGATATTGAATGTTAGATACATCAGATGGTAACACAACTTCTACATCTGAAGTGTATGACATTGAGGGTCCAAGTACCTCAGCAGCATATCATCAGCCAGCTATATTACTGAATGATACACAGTCTGCATTTGTTGATACCGTAAATGACAATTTAGAAGAAATTATATTATCTATAATTAATAATGCCTTGATTGTAAATTTTTATAAAAAAAAACTTCGGCATGGGCCACAGTAAGTATTTTCATGTTACAAAAGTTTAACGTCATGAAATTCTGTATCCACATTCAATAAAGACTTTATATGTAAATGTGCAATGTGAATAAATGAAAATTACTGTATAACTGGATCTGCCACACCTGCAAATGGCATAAACCTAAGCAATAAGGCATTACAGAGGGTGTGTTATGGTGGGATAATGGCCTACCTTGGGTGGGTTGAAGCTCAAAGCAAAGATGAGTGCTTCCACCACCTGAGAAGGGTTGTTAGCCCACTAAAACACACCCCTTGGAGTGCCTTATTGTGATTATGAAATGGGTCCTTTTTAGCAAATTGGATGCATTTTTTTAAACATATTAGTTCCAGCTGGGCTGTAGTGCTGGGATAATGGCCCAGTTGAAAGCACCTCTTGGCCAATCAGGAGCCAGAATTCTTTCTACCCACTTAATAATACAAAGTAAGGTACCACTTCGTTAAAAACAGAACTTGCAAGTGGATACTGCTCCTGAGCAGCTGCTCAACCTAAATAGCTTAGAGCAACAACTAATAAGTCAATGATACAAGTTTTAAAATATTATACACTTGCCCAGCCAACAACAACATGCAATGATTGGCAAATGTGTCAATGTTCCTGTGACTATTAATATAACTGGCAATACACTGCCACATCTATTTGAGAACAGTGGCTTAGTTCTTTTAAAACTGAAGAAAGGACAAAAATACAAAGGTCACATCTTCTATGATACTATCACAGGGGAGAAGATTTGAAATGCCCTGGAATTTTTGAAAGTTCTTTATTTTTTGAAAGTTCATAATTATCTGACTATAGAATATAATATTGACATCTTAAGATGTGAATCAATACAGGGAGATATTGACAGGCACAGTACAGTTCAGAATGATGACACTAAAGATCAAGGTGAACAGTATGGCATACGTGATCATTTGCATGACAATAAAATATATACCATGCTAGTGTCATTGGATACTAACCAAATAAATATACATATATTCTCTATGGCACCAGATGAAGATATGACACCAATATCCCAACTGCAAGATACAGATGCCAAAATGCTTGCATGCCCCTGGTTATTCCCATATGGACAAAGTTGATATGTAACATATCACAATGAAAAGATAAACATTCATGAATATTTTGATGTTACTTCTGTGTTCTAAGGGTGATGCTGATAACATTAATCATTTTAACCCAACCATGCTTGAAGAACACCAATCTTGTTCATTTCCACAGCCATCTGGAAGCCCCCACTGGTAACTTACCTGCACTGGAGTTTCACTAAGCATGTTTTAAAATGTTTTTCTTTCAATTTTCAGAAGGGAAATGGATAGTAAATGATAGTTGGCCACCCAATCCCTTCCTCTTCCTGGTCCCGACATAATCTAGTGCCCCTCCCGCATGCCTACATTTTGTGACAATAGAGTTTGTACAGCATGGGAGCATGCTTCAGTGATTGCAATAGAAGTGTAATTTAAAACAGGGATTTTTGTATTTTAGAGGTTCACGAGTGCAAATCAAAGCCACAGCTCAACTAACTAGGCTCTTGTTAGTTGGGCTATGGCTATGATTTGCCCTTGGTGAAACTCTAAAATATAAAAAATTCCTAGTTTATATGATGCTTCCATTGCAATCAATGAAGTGTGCCTCCACACTCTGCAAACACCTTCATCACAAAATGTAGGGGCATGGGGTAGCACAAGGGTGACACTTGACTAGATCAGGACCAGGAAGGGGACTGGATCCGGTGGCTGGCTTTTATTTATGATCCCTTCTCCATCTCAAAATTGAAAGACACTTTTATTAAAACATGTTTGTTGAAACTCCAGTGCAGGTAAACTGCCAATGGGGGGCTACCAGAAAGCACTGAAACGGATGCTCTTTAAAGCATGGAGAGCTACTATGGATATATGGATGCAGAGTATGTGGTCAACATGCACGATGCTGCAATGTATGTCAGCAAACATGTTATGAAAGATGAAAAAGCAATGAGTAAGGGGTTTCAATTAATTCTGCAGGAGAAGGGAATTAAGCAGCAAAGCTAAGAAAATGTGGCAATTGTATTTCTCAGCAAATGAGAAATGCCTGAACAGGAGGGCACATCCAGTATATACTGTGTAAATTGCCACTGAGATTTTTAAGCACAAAAGTAATATTTGTCTCTTGTATCTTCATGTACACCAAAGACAGATTGATGTTTTTTGGAAATAGAGCAGAACTACAGTCTCTCAGTGATGATGAGACAGACATATTTGGTAAAAACATAATAAATCATTATGTGACATAGGTAAGGAACTACACTGTACTTTGCAAACTTTGCAAGCATTAACTATATCTCTCCTCCTGAAGGGAACACTATACAACTGTGAAATAAAGTAACTGTGAAGTGTTGGCAAAAAAAAGTGCAGATGCAGGTGTGCACACATAGCATCGTGGCCTGCAAATTGACACAGATAAGTGAATGTTTTCACAGGTCATGCTGTACCAAGCCATGCTGTGAGCAGCCAACACTACAGCTCAATGACATCAGGGAAGTATACCAAATGAATAATCAGTTTATACAGGCAAACATGCTGAAATATGAAATACATTCTCTAGATGTTGCAATGCACTCATGTGGTGTACAAAAACAGAACTGCCAAATACTGATGATGAGCCTCATACAGCACTGATAGACAGTATACCCTCAACTCTGAAGATCTACAGGATATTTTGTTCATCATAGATATACTGCAAGAATTCCTGGAACAGAACAAGATGCTTGAGGGTCACAACTTTTTTTGATGGATGAATCATACAGACCTATGTTGGAAATGCTTAATGAGGACCAACAGCAAGTCCATATGGCAGTACTTCAAAAACATAATGAAATCAATAATGAAAATGCTTCCCAAATAATGTGCTTATTTGTTACAGGTGGAGCTGGAACAGTGAACTCATTCTAGATTATATTTATTAACAGTACCACACACTGTATGTTGACTGATACAGCGGAAGAAGTTGTAGCAGTAGTTGCAGCCAACACCAGGCTGCATGTAGTATACATGGATGAATATTTATTCTTTGTTGTGTATTCCTAGCAATACTGGAACATTCGTCAGCACGAAAAATCTGTCATGTGAAAAGGTAAATGAAATTCGATGAGTCCACTCTGCTGTCAAATATGTGATTATAGAAGAAATATCTATAGTCTCAAGTAATATGTTACAAGTTATCCATGAATGATTGCAGGACATATTTATGCCTAGTGACTGAAACTCTTTATTTGCAGCAAACACATGGTGATCTTTGGAGATTTATTTCAACTCCAACCAGTTATGGGTTGTGCAGCATATGCAGAGCATTTGCAGATCAGGACACACATTTGGAAATATTTTTTCACCATGATAAAACTCAACATGTCCATGCCACAGAGAGAGAAGATAGTTTAGTTGTACAAATAGTGAACTGGATACGGATTAGAGAATTTACATCAGATGATACCATCATGCTAAATTTGTGTGCTGTACATGAGGAAGAATTACCAAAAGAATGTGTGTGGATGAACTGAACTGAATGGTTATCTGAACAGTTATCTAGGTGTTAATCTCAGATGATTGAAAGGACTTGATAGCTGTGAGGTTAAAATTACTTGTAGAAAGATCTAGTAAGTAGGGTGAGTGGCTTAGCTAGAAGGAAGCTACATTTAAAGACTGCCTTAGAAAGATTTTGCTGGTAGCTTGGCAGAAGACACCAGAAGAAAGGACTGCTGTGTGACTGGACTTCTCTACTGGGACTATATTGCCCTCCTTCCCCTCCCCTCCACCCTCCCACCCAAAGCTAGTTCTACTTTTATAGACACAGAATTTGACTGACAACAGGAACTTCCTGTTTGGGAGCAGGAAGTGAGTGATCACAGAGCCACCAAAGACCCACCATCCTAGAAGGGCAAGAGTAGCTCTCCAGACCCCTGTAGCTGCTGGAGGTCTGCCTCTGAGCAAGTAAGGGGTCTACTGAGAAATATAGGATATTCTTATCTCAAAACAGGACAATCAGAGCTTAAAGGGCACACAGGCTGAAAGTAAGGAGAGAGAGAAAAAAAAACAGAGGAAAGAGTAAGGATTGTAAACAGTTAAGGGGCCAGAAATAAGACATGATGGGAGTGGTGCAGTGCAGTGGCTGTGGAGCAGCAGTCTTACAGGAGATGTTCTGGAGGATACGGTGTTGTCCCATCTGCAGGCACCTCTCTGCACTGAGGGAGGAGGTTGCTCATCTCCAGGCTGAGTTGGCCAGGATTTGTGGGACCTCCTCTTCCATCCAGGGACCACCAGTGCCACTGCCGTTGCCTCAGAGGTTGCCAGGAAAAAGGAGCAGTTGGACCACAGTGGGCTCAGGGAGGGTGAGGGTGGTGGAACAGAGGCTCATCCCTCCAGCTGTACCTCTCCACAATTCCTATGCCATTCTGGCAAAGTGTGGTTCCTTTATGGAGGCACCTGCAGTGGAGACCAAGGAGAATGCTGGGAACCTCCACAAAGGAGACCCACAGGAGGGTAGCAGGGGACACCACAGGGGAAGAAAACAACTCCTGGTGGGGGACTCCATTGTTAGGAAGGTAGAACTGGGGGAGGAAGGGGAGAGGGAGGTAAGGTGCCTGCCTGGCACCATGGCTTGGAGGGACAGGGAGAGAATCCTCAGGATTGCCAGAGCAGCTGCACAGGGAAGGGAGCTGGATGTCATTGTCCACCTAGGGACAAATTACCTGGCTAAGAAAGGGATAAGAGAAGTGCAGGAAGAGTTTGTGGAATTGGGGAGGGGCCTTAGACAAGTAGCATGCACAGTAACCTTCTCTGAGGTGCTGCCCATCTATGGCGTAGGAGAGGCTAGGGTGTTCTGCACCATGGGATTCAATCAGTGGTTGAAAAACTGGTGTGGAGCTCAGGGATTTGGCTTCATTGGGGACTGGGGGTCCACCTGGAGTGAGGCAAGCCTATAATGGCATGATGGGTCACATCTGTCCAGGAGGGGAACCAGGATCCTAGGTGACAAGTTTAAATGCTTCATTGGCAAGCATTTAAACTAGCCAAGGGGGGAGACACTGGAAAGGAGCAGGGAAATCCTAGCCCCTCAAAAAATATCATGGTAGTAAGTGCGGTAAACACCAACATAGAGGTGTCGATAGGGAGAAGGGCACGGGTAAATGGAGAAAATGACAAAGGCAAGAAGGACAGGGATGGGGCAAAAAGGAGTAAGGCCATCAGGAAATGGAGGGTAATGAGTACCAATGCCTGTAGGCTGGGCAACAAGCTCCCTGAGCTGGTGGCCTTGATGGAAGAAGGATGCCTGGATATCATAGCAGTCACAGAAACATGGTACACAGAGAGCCATGACTGGGATGTTAACATACCAGGGTACATAACCTACAGGAGAGACAGGCAGGGGAGAAGAGGGGGAGGAGTAGCTCTCTATGTAAAGGAAGGGATAAAAGCAACTGAACAAAAGAGTAAACAGGGAGGAGAGGAGGCACTGTGGGTCACCTTGGAGACTGGAAAGGGCACCACAATCTGCACAGGGGTTGTGTACAGACCCCCATGTCAGGGGGGAGGGAATGGACAAGGATATGATAGAAGGCATTCTTAGAATGGCAGAGAAAGGGGAGATACTGTTGATGGGAGACCTGGATATGCCAGCTGTTAACTGTAGCACATTTGCTGCAGCCACATCCAAGAGCAGGGCCATTCTTGATGCCCTACAGTTTGCAGCCTCAGACAGCTAGTTTCGGAACCCACTCGTGAGGGAGCAATCTTAGACCTTGTACTCTCAAACGGGGGCAGTGAGAGGATCTCAGATCTAGAAGTGGGTTGCCATCTGGGAACAAGTGACCATCAAACAGTGTGGTTCATGTTAAACTCTGATACAGAGTCAAGCCATACAAAAGTGAGGGTACTGAACTTCAGGAGGGCTGACTTTGGCAAGATGGGAGAGTGCCTCAGAAAAGCACTAGCAAACAGGCTAGAAGGAGGTGTGGAGCAACAATGGAGAATCATCAAAACTGCCATCACAGAGGCAACAAGCCTTTGTGTGAATCAAATAAACAAATCAAAATGAAAGCAAAAGCCACTATGGTTCTCAAAAGAGGTAGCTGTGAAAGTCAGGAAGAAAAGATAGCATTCAGGAAGTATAAGGAAACACAGAAAGAGCAGGACAGAGGCTGTACCAGTTAAGGCAGAAGGAAGCAGGAGGGAACTCAGAATAGCAAAGGCCCAAACTGAGGAAAGATAGCCAACTAAGTTAGAAGGGGATAAAACATTTTATAGGTACATCAGTGGCGTAGAAAGACAAGGGAGGGATAGTGAGGCTGAATAGAATGAGCGGTGGGTGGGCAGAGGGACAGTGAAAAGCAGGGATACTGAATGAATATTTCTACTCAGTATTCACAAAAGGAGAGGGGGAAGTGCCTAATCCAATTAACAGAAGCACTCTTGACAGGGGGATCGATCCCAGTCCTTTCACAGAAGACAGGGTTCTGCAAGAACTCCTAAAACTGAAGGTGGACAAAGCAATGGGGCCTGATGGAATTCA
This sequence comes from Neoceratodus forsteri, assembly GCA_016271365.2. Taxonomy (NCBI): domain Eukaryota; kingdom Metazoa; phylum Chordata; order Ceratodontiformes; family Ceratodontidae; genus Neoceratodus; species Neoceratodus forsteri. The sequence continues at coordinate 1,107,223,306 of CM057456.1, read as the reverse complement.
CCTCAGAATTCTAAAAGAATTAAGGGGGGAACTAGTGAAACCATTGGTAACTCTTTTTAATAAATCATGGGAGGATGGTGTGGTACCTGAGGACTGGAGGAAGGCGGTTGTGATTCCTTCACAAAAGTGGGACCAAGACAGAGGCAGGAAACTACAGACCTGTCAGTCTGACCTCTGTGGTAGGAAAGTGATGGAGTCACTTCTGAAGGAAAGAATAGTTGAGTACCTAGAGGCCAGTGGGGCTGGGACCCAAGGCAGCATGGGTTCACAGCGGGAAGGTCATGTCAGACGAATCTAATAGATTTCTTTGACTGGGTGACCAAAGTAGTAGACCAGGAAGGGGCTGTGGACATGGCCTACCTAGATTTACCAAGGCATTTGACACAGTCCCACACAAAAGATTAATAGTCAAATTAACCAGTCTGGGAACGGGTTCCAGGGTAGTTGCCTGGGTAAAACATTGGCTGGACAACAGGACACAGAAGGTAATTGTAAATGGAGTCCACTCTGAAGAAAGTGGGGTTACTAGTGGGGTACCGCAGGGTTCAGTATTGGGTCCAGTCCTTTTTAATGTCTTCATAAGTGACATTGCAGAGGGACTGGAAGGAAAAGTATGCCTCTTTGCAGATGATACAAGATCTGCAACAGGGTTGATACACAAGGAGGCGTGGAAAGGATGAGAAGGGACTTGGCAAGTTTGGAGGAATGGTCAGAAGTATGGCAGCTAGGATTCAATGCAAAGAAGTGCAAAATAATGCACCTGGGAAACAAGAACCCAGGGGAAGAATACACAATGGGGGGGAGGTAGTAACAACAACAAAAAAAGGAAAGGGACCTGGGGGTAATCATATCAAATTACCTTAAAGTTAGCAAGCAATGTGAGAAGGCAGTAGGGAGGGCTGGGGGTATACTGGGATGCATAGGGAGAGGCATCAGCAGCAGAAAACAGGAAGTTGTTATCCTTCTGTACAGACAGTTGGTGAGACCCCATCTGGAGTACTGTGTCCAGTTCTGGAGACCCCATCTCCACAAGGACATAGACAGGATAGAGGCAGTCCAGAGGAGGGCAACTAAAATGGTGCAGGGTCTGCAAGAGAAGCCGTATGAGGAGAGACTAAAGGAGCTTAATATGAATACCCTTGAGGAAAGAAGGAGAGGGGACATGATAGAAACTTTTAAGTACCTCAGTGGAATCAACAAAGTCCAAGAGGGTAGCATCTTTCAGAAAAAGACGTGCAAGAACAAGAGGACACAATTTAAAGATAGAGGGGCAGTTCAGGGGCAATGTGAGGAAGTATTATTTCACATAGAGGGTAGTGGATGCATGGAACAGCCTTCCTGAGGAGGTTGTGGGGTCTAAAACTGTGGGAGAATTCAAGAATGCATGGGACAGACATAAGGCAATTCTTGTGGGGGGTAGGAAGAAATAGGCTGTTGGTTAACTAGGATCTGCGGCCTATCCTCTAGGTAGGGAAATGGGCAGACTAGATGGGCCAAGTGGTCCTTATCTGCCGTCAAAGTCTATGTTTCTATGTTAGGACAAACAAAGAATGTGACAAACACGACACATATATGCTGTAACAACTAGACACACAAATACAAGAGCTGTGCTAAATATTCTGGCACTGCACCACATGAAAATGCTAAGGCTAGGGGATTTTCAGCTTCAATGTCAATTGCTCAGGGTGCACATATAATGCTTAAATCAAACATTAATGCCAAAAAATGGACTAGTCAATGTTGCACTTGGTTCTGTGCAAGAATCGTTTTTAAAATAGTTCTGTTAACTAAAACAGTTAATGTGGCAGATGTGCAACATATGTTGACTAAGTTTGATCACAATAGTCAAATGTATCTGATTCAACCAATAAAATATAATTTTATGCACCTTGGTAGAACTGGTTTTAGGAAACAAATATAGCACTCTATTGCATATGGTGGTACAGTACACAAATTTCAAGGCTACCAAAGGCAGCGTTTGATATGGGTGATACTGTTAATGTACCTCCAGGGTTGGTATTTGTAGTGCTAAGTAGATGCAAGACACTGGATACTCTATATCTTTGTAAACCAATTTCTGTATCACAATGAAAATGTGATACAAAGGCAAGTACTGAAATGTGTAGACTGAAAATGTAATTACCAGGGGAATAATTATGCCGCTAATATGGAATGGTCTCTGTCACTGTATAACCGCTGTATTCTTAAAAAGAAATGTAAATACCTCAGATATATGTGCCAACATAGTAATATGAACATACATTTGAGATTGCGCATTTATGTTGTATACTATATTTCTTTTAATGTAAATGTATTGTATTAGAGAGTTCTGTTACACCACATTTCATTTATATTTTGTGAACATATACTTCTGTATGGAATATGTTAATTTACTCTATGGCCCAGATATTCAAACTACGCCAGTTTTTGGCGCAAGCCCCTGCGCAGCTCAAAATAGTTTCGCAGGGGTGTGGCCAGGGTGATATTCAATGGAGTTGTTCTATGGCACAATTGCTTTGAATATCACTCCCTGGCCACCCCCACTGTGCATGGTGCAGTGGAACTGCGCCAGTGCAAGTGGTCAGAGTGGAGCATTGAGATGCGATGGCGCAAGTTCCATTGCGCCATGCACAGCACCTGCGCTATTCAACGGGTGACATGCAAATGGGGCCATAATTTATGCAAGTGCACGGGGGGGCCATTTGCATCTGATTACGGCCCCATTTGCATTCCATGCAGATGCGCTGATCTGACGACTTGAGCCTGGTGCCCTGCCAGGCAGCAGCCGTTGGGGACCGACGCCCCCTGCAGCCTGATCGCGGGACGTCCCATAAGGGAGAATGCATGTCTCCAATCCCTGGTGGTCCAGTGGACTGTGAGTAGCCCGATCGCGGGCATAACAGTATCCCCGAGGTTGCCTGATCGCGGCATAACTGTATGTCCCCACCAAGTAGCCCGATCGCGGGCATAGCATAACTCCCCATTAGCCCGATTACGGGCATCAGTATCCCCAGGTCAATATCCCGGTGGCCCGAGCGAGCCCGATCACGAGGCGGCATTCCTCACCCAAAGTCCGAAATCCTGGTGATCTATTGGACCCCCACCCCACCCACTCACAGAGCCCCTCAACCCGCTCCCCTCCGTCCAGCCGGCGACAGCACCCACCAGCCTGCCACCCGCCACTCACCGACTGACAGCTGGTATGGCTGCACGCCCGGTGGTTCAGAGCATGAGCCAATGGGCGTGCAACTCCTCATCCCTAGTCAGTCCAGATATGTGAATAGATTCATTCACATATCTGGACAACTTATATGTTATGGGCTGCACTCCCATTGGCTCATGCTCTGAACCAATGGGCATGCAGCCATACTGAGCTGCCGTCAGCGGGCGGCGGGCGGCGGAACAGGTGAGGTGCTGCCTACGACAACGAGAAGGCAGGTGGTGGGGCTCCGTGGGCGGTGGGGTGGGATCCACTAGATCACCAGAATTTCGGACTTTGAAATGAGGAATGCCGCCCGCGATCAGCTCTGTTCAGTCCACTGGACCACTGGGGATATTGGACTTTGGGGGATACTGATGCCTGCGATTGGGCCAATGGGGAGTTGATTGCTTGCCCATCGCAGTTGGGGACATACAGTTATACCATGATCGGGCTACTGGGGAGAATCTGTTATGTCGCGTCGACACGCATCCCACTGGACCACCAGGGATATTGGACTTTGGGGGATATTGATGCCTGTAATCAGGGCATGGGCGCCGCCAGATGCAGCGGGGGAACAGTCGAGGGCCACCAACAGGTGGCAGCTGCTGTGTTGCACCCTGCAATCGCGGAAGCTCACCTGTGGGTGGCCCTCGACTTGTTCCTTTTCTGGCTCAACTTTGTGCAGGCGCGGGTAGGGGTTGCGCCTGCATAAGCTCTGCGCCCAGGCTGAATATCGGTGCTGTGCAGTTTATGCATGCGCCCCCTTACCTGTGCCTGCATACATTACTGATCGCCCGGAGCATTGGGATTTGTGCGGCGCACTTTTCCCTTTTAAATATTGCACCGGGGCGCATCAGTGGGTTGTGCATGGCACAACACCATTGCGCCATGAGCTACCCTTTTGAATATCTGGGTCTATGTATATAGGTTATTGTTCTATGGTGATTGCAATATTTTTTTCTATTTGTTAATTGCATTTTGTATTATATGTTATATATTTAACCAACAGTCTATTTAAACTCACCTTGTTGAGGTATTCTAAGAAGGCAGTTTTACAGTAACAAAGTCAAATATATCTTCTACAGTGCATAAATAAACATATATAATTGTAATAATGTCAAGCACTCTACTCATGCGTGATGTGAGAGTCAGAAGATATTAGGAAGAGATATTGCAATGTTTTAATCTGCATGCGAAGTTCAGGCGAAGTCGCCAACTTCACCTCCACGGATAATTTTGAGAAGTTTTCCCCTTTAAGGGGAATTTCTGTTGTGCCAACTTTGCATTTCAACCTTGCCTTATAACTTTGTCTTATCATTTGAAAGGTAAAGTTCTGGGAAAAACAAGTCTGTGTCACATGGCACAGCTTCCTCAGGTCCAAAGGTACATTCCTAGTAGGCAGAAGTGTGACCTGTTTTCAGTTCTCATTTGCAGTACACAGTGTGTTAATGAGCTGCAGCTTGGAGGTTTGGAGTGAAAGAAACAACTTTTAACTATTAAACTGTTCATTTTCGATCTTTTTCTGTTTTGTGTGGTATCCTTGACTTTCCTGAATCACTTAATCTTTATTTTGACCCATTTTTTAAAGTTTTTTTTTTCTTTCTGTCTCTCTGTTTTTCCTTTTTAGTAATTTCAGTTATTTCACATGGAGCAACAGGTGCAGCATGGAGTTTGTGGACCTGGGCATCGTGGTCCCTGAACCTGTGGCAGGTCTGTTGCCATATGCCTTAATTGGGCCCAGTTGCTTTAGTGAGGCCCTCTAAACCATACTATCTCCTGGGGAAACTGCAGCAGCAGCAGGCCCACTAGCTGAGAACAGCAGTGTTGTCCCAGACTGTTAGGAGAAGTAGCAACAGTAGCCTGAGGCCCTTCCATTGCTTGACCACCATCCATGCCATCTCCCCCACTGAAGAACAATCTGTTCCATCAGCAGCAGCACCCCAGCAACAGCATCCATATCCAAAAACCTCTGCAACTTGCCCATCAAGTGTAAAACAGACATGACATGGAGCACTATGCAGTGCGTGGTGTAAATCAGTGTAGTAGCAAGGGCGGTACTGTTAATTAATGACATGGTCTTCTCATTCTAGTTTGACCCTATCTATTGCAAAGGTGTTGAGCTCTACTGGATGTATAACCTGAAGGTCTGCAAGAGCTAACCCAGGATTAAGCTCTGCATTGAATATAAATGGGATAATTTTGAGCAAAAAAATTGTAGGAGTACTGATTGATTGTAACTTTCCATTGGATTCTATAAACAGTGGTATTGACATTTTATTATGTCATGCAGTTAAATGGATGAAAGTAATCATCTGGACTATATGAATGTGGACCAGAATGGCTCAGTAGCATTTCTAATGGGGATGGATAAGCTGGCTGGTGCTAGCCATAGGGTTCTATGTGATAACAGTGATCACGAAAAGGCGATTGCCATTAGGGTGAATGTGCACTGGCAAAAATCAATTTCACCAATGTACAATCATGATGCAAACCATTACGGCACTGAAAACATAGTTTTTTTTGCTTTTGCACGGGGCTATGGCACCACCCTACTAAAAGATTCTCAACTCCAGGGTGGGTGCATGTCGGGGGGGTGAAAACAAATAAAAATTTCATGGACCAGCGCAAAAATACTGACGTGCCCAGCATTGAACCCAGCATCCTCCCAACCCTAGCCTGCCATAAACCCACCACTCCACATGGCCAGCTTGGCAACCCACCACCACACTACATGTCACAAACCTTTCCTCCCCTTCCGCCCATTGCACAGCGTGCTTGCTCCCCCTGCAAGCGCATATACATATAGCGACAGGATGTCACTATAGCCATATTCGCCCCCTGTCCGGTAGCCCTGTGAACAGACACCGCTATTGAGTTGCCCTTTTTATAAGCGCCAACGCCCTTATCATATGATACCAACCCTGAGCTGTCTAATTTTTACCGCTAGTGAGAAAGTCCTGTAAGACATGGAGCAATATGTATTGCAGGGTGTTAAACAGGTTTAGTAGTGGAAGTGGAAATTCTGATTGGCTTTGCGCATGCTGTGCTCCAAGGTAGGCCCAACCTGTTTCATGCAGCTGATTTCCATTGGTGTCTCATTCAGAAAATAGTCAGTTGTTGGAAATTATTCAAATGATCTCATTAGTATATCACAGTAAGATCCATGAGTATTTAGGAATACTGATACCTCCTTGGCCTAACATGAATGAGGGTAGACTTTGATATTTAAACCCTACTTATTGACTTTTTAGATGCCAGATAACATAGAAACATAGATTTTGATGGCAGATGAGGACCGCTTGACCCACCCAGTCTGCCCATTTCCCTACCTTTTGGATAAGCTGCAGATCCTAGTTAACCAACAGCCTACTTCCTCCTATCCCCCACTAGAATTACCCTTATGTCTGTCCCACGCATTCTTGAATTCCCCCACTGTTTTTGACCCCACTACCTCCTCTGGAATGCTGTTCCAAGCATCCACCACCCTCTATGTGAAGAAATACTTCCTCACGTTGCCCCTGAGCTGTCCCCCCTCAATCTTTAAATTGTGTCCTCTTGTTCTTGTACATCTCTTTTTCTGAAAGATGCTGCCCTCTTGGATTTTGTTGATTTCTTTGAGGCACTTGAATGTTTCTATCATGTCCTCCTCTCCCTCCTTTCCTCGAGGGTATACATATTAAGCTCCTTTAATCTCTCTTCATATGGCTTCTGGTGCAGACCCTGCACCATTTTAGTTGCCCACCTTTGGACTGCCTCCATCCTGTCTATATCCTTGTGGAGATGGGGTCTCCAGAACTGTACACAGTACTCCAGATGGGGTGTCACCAACTGTCTGTACAGAGGGATAACAACTTCCTGTTTTCTACTGGTGATGCCTTTTCCAATGCATCCCAGTGTCCCCCCAGCCCTCCTTACTGCCTTCTCACATTGCTTGCTTACCTTTAGGTAATCTGATATGACTACCCCAGGTCCTGTTCCATTTTCATTTCTGTTAGTACCCCCCCCCACCATTGTGTACTCGCCTCCTGGGTTTTTGTTTCCCAGGTGCATTACTTTCCACTTCTTTGCATTGAAACTAAGCTGCCATATTTTTGACCATTCCTCCAACCTTGCTAAGCTCCTTCTCATCCTTTCCACTCCTCCCTTGTGTATCAACCCTGTTGCTGATCTTTGTGTCATTTGCAAAGAGGCATACTTTTTCTTCTAGCCCCTCTGCAATGTCACCTATAAAGACATTAAAGAGGACTGGTCCCAGTACTGAACCCTGCGGTACCCCTGCTACTAACCCGCCTTTCCTCAGAGTGGACTCTGTTTACTATTACCCTCTGTATCCTGTTGTCCAGCCAGTTTTTTACCCAGGTTACCACCCTGGGACCCACTCTCAGGCTGGCTAGCTTGTTTATTGATCTTTTGTGTGAGACTGTGTCAAATGCCTTGCTAAAGTCTAGGGAGGCCACATCCACAGCCCCTCCCTGGTCTACTACTTTGGTCACCTAGTCAAAGAAATCTATTTGTCTGACATGACCTCCCTGCTGTGACTCCATGCTGCCTTGGGTCCTGTGCCCCACTGATCTCTAGATACTCAACAGTTCTTTCTTTCAGAAGTGATTCCATCATTTTCCTGACAACTGAGGTCAAACTGACAGGTCTGTAGTTTCCTGCCATGATTTGTTAGAAAGGGTAGTCAGTGGTGTCACCAGTTCTCCCCTTACTTCTTTTAGAATTCTGGGGTGAATCACATCAGACCCCATTGCTTTGTCCACCTTGAGCTTTAGGAGTTCTTTCAGGACCCTTTCTTCTGTGAATGGACTGGTATCGACTCTACTATTCAGAGTGCTTCTATTGTTTGGTTTAGGTACCTTCCCCCTCTTCTTTTGTGAATAGCAAGCAAAAGTATTCATTCAGGATCTTTGCCTTTTCATAGTCGCCCTCTGCCAACCTCCCCTCTCCTTTTCTGAGCCTCACTATTCCTCCCTTGCTCTTTTTTGGCTCCTTAATGTACCTATAAAAAGTTTTATCCCTATTCTTCCCCTTCTTATCTGAGTTGGCTATCTTTTCCTCTGATTGAGCCTTTGCAATTCTTTTTTTTTATTCTATTTTTTCCTCCCCCTGCCACCAGCCACTCGGTACCTCAGCCCGGTCATGGACCATGACTTCCAGCTCCACAATGGCCGCAACCCTCCAATACCCCCTGGCTTTCCCCCCAGGGTGGGGTTGCATCACTAGACTCCCCCAGCACTGCAGACAATGGGATAGGTCAGAGGGCCATCCTGGAGGCTAATTGAAGCCATGGCAGGCTTCATCTATGGTGGCCAGCACCTGCTCGTTTTCCTGGTTTTCTGTGGAGGGTGAGGACATGCAATGACATCCTGTGTCCACCCCACCCCCTAGACATGCTTGGCACTGGTCGCTTGCTCAATCCTGGCCTCCGCCAGGGGGTCCGTCAAGCACCGGACACACTCTCCACCCTCCCCCAGAGAAGGAGAACAGTCCTCAGGATGCTCCAACCTTCTCCCCCCGGCTGGCCCTCCAGCGTCCCAGGTCCATTCCCGAACCCGGGTTGCCAGCATCGCAAGCAGAAATCCTAGCACTGCACCGACGGGCCGGCATGGGCCTTTGCAATTCTGATTGCCTTCCCTGCTTCCTTCTGCTAATGAATGTATTAGTTGCTCCCAACTCTATGAAATGGTGAAAATGTGTCAAACAGGTATACATGCAGTAAATAAGATTAGGTAGGAATTTTTTTTCCTTTTCTATTTTCTTTTTTTATATATATTTTAATTAACAAATCAATAATCTAATTTTACAGACCTACAAATGGTAGTTTTATTAAGTCGTTTTTGAAAAATTTGTAAATATTGTAATGTCCTTCTTGTGAAATATCAAAAAGGGCAAACAATAAAATGAATTGAATGAATGAAAATCTCTCTGGTGTGGACCATCTTTACATGTGACCCAAGTGAACACAGTGTGGTTACTTGTAATGTATGTGGAAAACTAGTGTGCAGAGGAAAGAAGGATCATGTTGGTACTGGGGGGTGGAGGACCCACTTCAAGTTGCATCACCAGGCCAAGTAGGAGGCTAGGTTTTGGGAAGCAACAAGTGGAGGTGGGGATGCTGGCCGGTCTGAGTGGGTAGTTGACTGTGGCCGTGGTGCACGGAGGCATGCCAGCTGATGTGCCATGCTTCTGTGGGCAGAAGAACAAGAGTGGCCTCTTTAATTCCTGATCCTCCTCCCCTTGAAGTAGTAGCACCCACACCACCACTGGCACCAACAGCAACAGCAGCTGAGCTGGCCTCATTGAGGGAGGAAGTGGGTGACCTTTGCCGACAGCTCACTGAGCTCCAGCAGGACCTTAAAATTCTTGAGAAGCAGTCGAAGCTTCTTGCTGGCCTGGAGGATCTTCGCCATGGTGGTATGGGTGGTAGTGGTGGGGCTGTTTGATATCTTGTCTTTCTTTTAGTAAAGTTTTCCTTCATGTGCTATCCTGTGCTATCCTGTCAAGAGAAATGTCTGTGAAACCTGAAACAAACTTCACTATGTACAATCCAGACGATTTAGTAAAATGGTTTGGTCCTGAATTTGAAGATCCACAGCATGATACGCAGGCAAGTAGAAGTGATGGAAAAAAAAAAGACACCTTGAGCTTAATCCTGAACAGCTAGACCAGTTAGAAAAAGAAAGAAATGAGCCAACCACAAAAAGAGCCACCTCATGGGCTATGAAGATCTTCCTAGACTGTTGACAGAAAAAGCCATTAAAGTAAACTTCATAGAAGTAGCTCCACAGGACCTAAATAGCATCCTCCGTAAGTTCTATGGCACAATTAGAGCCTCAGGCGGGCAAGGTTACTGCATTAGCAGCTACGTCAGGCTATGTGCTGGTATAAACAGATACCTAAATGAATCTCCAATTAGCAGAAGCATAAACTTGATGTGTGACCCAGACTTTCAATCATCAAACAACGTCTTCCTAGCCTACATAAAAAACCTCAGGCGCGAAGGCAAAGTTCGCACAAAGCACCACCCGGCCATCCCCACAGTCCATCTTGAGCATCTCAGAAACTCAGATGCACTTTCAGCAGAAGCCCCTGAAGGCCTAGTCTGCTGCGTCTGGCTGGAAATACAGCTACACTTCACCTGACGTGGCTGCGAGGGACAATGAAAGTTAAAAACGGACTTATTTGAATTGTGCACAGACTCCATGGGGCATGAATATCTCACCATGTCCTTTAACAAGAAAACAAAAAATCATGCTGAAACAATGGAAAGGGGCAGAGATAACTACTACGGCTGTATGTTTGCCCTCCCGGGACACCTGCACTGCCCAGTACAAGCATTCAAAAAGTATTTACAATAAATTCCCCAAAATGCACCGAGTCTGTACTTGCACCCTCGTAAAAAGCCAGCCAAGCCATGGTCCAAAGAGGCCATGTAGTTCACAAGAGAACCAATGGGAATAAATTTCCTCGCCGGAATGCTAGGCAAAATCTGTACTACCAGTCACCTACACAAACCATAGTCTGCGCACCACAGCAATACAAATCCTGTCTGATACTGGGCTACAGGCTCACCAAATAATGGCGGTGGCAGGCTACCATGCCGAAAACCTCCCTCCGCAGTTACTGGGCCCCTTCTTTGCAAAATCGCAACACTTGGAGCAGACTACTATCTGCATCAAACTCAGAAGAAAACAAACTGTCCGTATCAACATCTACAGCAGCACTTACCTCCAGCAATGTACAGAAAATCACAGCAGCATACTATAAAAATGGACAAGTCTATCTTCAGGACGCACCAGGAATCCTGCAGCATGCTCCGGAGGCGAGACGCAAACCCATCGCTACAGGAAACGACACCAACGCTCAAAACAGCGACCACAACCAATCACCAGCCACGCTGAATGCAGCCATCTCAGCCAATCACCAACTGAACACACAAACCATCATAACAGGAAACTCGATGTGTGTTTTCAACATCTATAACAAGTAGCAGCATAAATTGAAGAATGAGCATCCCAAAAAGAGCACCCAAGATCTCCGTTAGGTAAGACAAAAAACACAGTTATTTTGCATTGAATTCAGTTGAAAAAGAAGCTGTTCAAAGTCGAACTTGTTTAAATGATGTAGCACAACTCTAAGGAACCTGTCATGACGTTTTAAGCTTTCTATTTATTCAAATGTTCAAGTTATTGACATTTATTAATCAAAATCTGCTTTCTATTTATTTAAATGTTCAAGTTATTGTACAAGTTCTGCAACTATTTATTTATTTATTTATGAAAAAGTTCTGCAACTATTTAATAAATTTATTAAAACACAAAACTACAAATAAAAAATAAAAATGCTCGAACAAAACCCAATTTGTCACGGACTACTTTATCAGGTGGAAGTACACACACCATTTGTAATAGAAAAATCATTAAAATACCAAAAATAAAAATATCCACATCAAATTTTTCACAGCCGAGCCATTTTATAATAGCAATAATGCCCTCCAGGGTGTGTGATGTGCTGGGATAACATCACGCCTTGCCGTTGGTCACACTCGGCCTTTGGCCTCATGCCCAACCACGCAAGGCGTGACGTTATCACAGCACAACACACACCCTGTTGTGCATTATTGCTTAATTATAAACTTCACTTCTTGTGTTATATCTAAACATTTATTACAAACACTCTTTAAATGATTTCCCTTTCTCTTCTCTCCCCAGATGTACATCTGGGGGCTGTAATCTTCCTTCTCTTCTTTCCTGTTGGGTACGAGTGTACACAAATACCCTCTTCTGTCCGGTGTTACTCTGCGGTCCTCTGGGTCCTCCGGCCCCCCTCCCCCCCCATCTTCCCTCTCCTCTTTTTCCTTCCACTAGCCCACCTCCTACTCTGCGTCGGACGGTGGGTTTCCTGTAACAGCACCCCCGGACCCTCCCATTCTTTTTTTTTTTTTTTAAGTCCTTTCTTTGCCCGTTCCTCAACTGTATCTGCCATCTCTGAGTTAAATATATTGAACTCAGTGCCTGATAGGTGAATTCCTTCTCCTCTATAGAACTCATCAGCATGCTGTTCTATATCCCTCCTTACTATGACCCAACACCCTGTTGCCATGAATAAAGCCCCTGCCCTCAGATTCATGTGCCTTCTGGCTTTTTCTAGAGTACTATGATCACAGGCATACCACCACATCCTCCTAGGGACCATCTCTGGCCAGACCAGAGTGACACTAGGCCACCATTGCCTTATTTTATTAATAACCTCCTTTATTTGAAAAAAAGATGTCCACCCATGGTATGGTCCCGAGACAATTTCCTCCCAGGTGTATGATTATCATTTCTGATTCTGCGTGTTTCACCCTTATCTCATATAGGGTTGGCAGTAGCTGAGCCCATCACATTTCCAGGACTCCCTTCCAGCTCAGCTTTATCTGGCTCAGGTCTTGATTCAGCTGATGGCCCCAGGCCTTCTTGACACTCGCTTTTTGGCCCAAAATGTAAATGAGTGCCCACAAATCCATACTGCTAATCTCTTTTTACTTCCTGTTGGCTAAAACAAAAGCATGTGAGTTTATCTTGTCTTATCATACTTCCTTTCCTTTATTTATCCTTCTTCCTTATCCTTTCTTTAATTTTTTTTTCATAGTAACTTTTTCCCCCTTTGCACTCCCACTTTTCAATACCCCCCCACCCCCTTTACTGATATAAGCATACCCGCCACACACTCATTCTAGCCCAGGCTTTTCCTGTGAATAGAAAAGAAACTGAGTCAGTGAAACAATTGTCACATTTCTGGGCATGTCTTTTAAAACAATTCGAGGCCAAATGGCCTAACTTCTTCACCTCCTTGCTTCACCCACCCTTGTGCTGCCATTTCAGATGCAGTTCTGATCCTAAATGAATGTGATGAGTAACCCTTTAGGTCCTCCCCCACAAATTCTAAGCCCTTTTTTAAAACTGACACCAGCTGCATACTCATTAAACGGGAGCCATCCTTGTGTATAAATAATGGTCCAAGCATAGCAGGCCACACTGCAGCGTGTGCTGACAGCTTTCTAACTGGGCATATTGCCCCTATCCTGTGCATTTTCAACCTAATGTTGGCCCCTTTTCCCACTTAATCAGTCTTTGATTTCCTATCCATCAGTCTAATTTCCTTGGCCCCCCATACTGTATCCCTCCATCTCAAGCCCTCCAGTTCTTCCCCTTTCCCACAGCTTACCACCTCACTAACTCTGAAAGCCCCATGGTACATAACTCTACATAACTGTATAGGCTGCTGTAAAAAGGAATATCTCATTAACTGAATGGCACACCCTTGGCAGTACCCCCAATAGCCTTTTCAGTAAAGCATCTGTAATGGGTTGTCTACTGTGTGTTGCTCTTCCTTTTACATGCAACCATCCTTGCATCATTCTCTTCACTAAATTATTCTTGCTCGGGTCCCCCCATCCCTTGAAGTTACACATGACAGATGTACCCCCATGGTGGCATGTGCTGTTCCCATCTTCCACCCCTGGACCACAAAACTAGCCGCCTGCTCATCTGTGACTGGCCCACCTACCTCCATTCCTTGATTCACCCTGAAGGCCTGGAAGACCCTCCAGGACCTTTCATAAGCCTTTAGGGTCCTAGGTGACCAAGAGTTGTGGAAGAGCAACTCAGCTCCCTCAAACCAATCTCCCATATGAAACTGGCACCTTTCGTTTTCTGCCCTTGGAGCGATGGTTCGAAACCTGTCCTACTGTAGATGGGAGAGGCTGTTAGCTACTGTAGTAATCTCCCCCTCTATATGCCTGGCCCTAAAAGACATGTTTAATTTCAGCCCTTGTAAGACTAGCTGCCTCAAGACTCTCATCACCATCTCCAACATCAGCTCCATTTGTTCAGTACTTCCACTACCATTCTGTTGTCACAACGGAATGTGACCTTCTGATTTCTTAGCTCCTCTCCCCATACTAACCTGGCCACCCATATGGGAAGAATCTCCAGGAAAGTAATGTCCTTTGTAACCCCAATCCAAGTCCATTCCACTGGCCATGCCTCAGAAAACCACTTTCCCCTAAAGTATGCTTCCATCCCCAAATCTCTAGCTATATCTGTACACAATTGTAAATCCGTATTAAAAACCCAGTCTTCCTGCCAGAATGTCATACCATTATAATCCTTAAGGAATGCTTCCCAAATTTCTAAATCCTCTCTAGTCCCCTTGGAAATATTTACCCAATGATGTGGTTTGATAATGCTCCTCATGGCCCTGGCCAAATGACGTGTAAACATGCAGCCTGGCACAATAGCGCTGCAAGCAAAGTTGAGGTGTCACATAAGTTGCTGGACCTGGTGTAACTGTACTCATCTGCACCCCTAAACTGTGTCCATGAAACCCTTAAACTTATCAACCTTTGTTACTGGTAGCTGAAACAACTCTTGCTTTGTGTCTATCTCTATGCCCAGAAACTCAATTTGCTGACTCGGGCCCTCTGTCTTATCTGGTGCTAAAGGAACTCTTAACTCCTGGCACATTTCTTCAAACTTAGACAGCACCCTTATCTTCTCTTCTTTCCCTTCCCCGATTAGGAGGAAATCATCTAAATAATGGATAACTGACCTATACCCCTACCTGTCCCGAAATACCCATTGCAGCCACGTGCTAAACAGTTCAAATGTAGCACATCCTATGGAACAGCCCATAGGCATAGCCTTGTCGAAATAATACCACTCCCCCACCCAACAACCTAGTAAATCCCAATCATCAGGACATACTGGAAGTAGCCAGAAAGTCACCTGTATGTCAGTCTTTGCTAACCAGGCTCCATATGTATCCCTGATCAGTCGTACTGCCTCCTCTAATATGGCATATTTGACCCTGCTGTCTTACTCATTTATGCAATCATTTACTGAATCCCCATCCGGGAAAGACAGGTGATGTATCACCTGAAATTCCCCTGGTTGTTTATTAGGCACTAATCCCAATGGGGATATCCTCATGTTGTGGAAAGGGAGGTCAGTAAATTGTTTTTCCACTCTCCCTGCCTTTACCTCCTTTTGAATCTTTTTCTCCAACAGCTATTCTTTTCCTTGTATTGACCCCAAGTTGTTGGCCCTAGTCTGTACCATTTTTTCCTGAAAATGTAAATTGAAACTATGCAGAAAACCCTCCTTTAATCTCAGTGCCGCCTGTCTATCTGGGTAATTTTGAACCCATTCTTCTGAACCCTGCAATTTTATTGGTGTCTGTGCCAACTGGTATCTGCATCCTCTGTTCTCTAGTGTTGCCCTTAATTGCAGCTCATTGGGTATGACCCCTCCCTCCTCCAAAACCCCTCCCTCTGCCCTCCTCGCCCATGTCTGCCCCTGGTAATTGATGTACCCACCCCAAAAGGGCTGGTTTTAGTACCCATTACCACTGCTTTTATCACAGTATGTCCTCCACTTTGATGCTGGATGACTTCCACCACATTTTGAACATACATGTCTAAAGCGGCACTGAGGCCATGAGCAATGGCCCCTATTGTAGCCCAAACAACACTTTTGCAAGACTCCTGATTTCTTGTCCCCCTCACTTTCACTGCCCCCTGTGCCAGTTAATGTCTCCAACCTTAGGTCTATTTGTCTGGCTGCCTATCTAATGTCCCCAAATGCCGCCAACTGTTTTTTGAACAACTCGTCGTACTGCAACCAACTATGCCCTCCCAATTGTATGCATTTATCACTATTAATGAGTATGTCAGCAAGGGAGTAGCCAACTCTGGCTTTTTCTCTATGGCAATGACAGTGTAATATATAAACCCAGCTGACCATGCATCCCAAGTTTTTCCCTTCATGGTCTTGTCCTCCTCCCCTTTTCCTAACAGTACCACTGCTGCCGCCATGTCCTTCTATTCAAAACTTTCTTTTTTGTCGTATTATTCTACTGCATCCTTGTTCACTAGAGCAAACACATCCACATATTGCACCTTCCATATTTTTTCCTTTGTTGTGAGAGGCATGTGGTCCCCAATTCTCACCCCCAGCAATACCTATTTCAGCTCCCCCAGACCCTCCCATCCCTGCATCCTTCTTTTCCGTTCCTGTCTCTTCCCCTTTTCCTTTTTTAATCTCCCCCAGTACTTTTTTGAATTGTCCGATCCTATTCTCTCCAATGGAACCCAGCATCTGTTCTACATATTCCTTTATGCTACTTTCAAGTGTAAGATCCACATTACCTGGTTTTGGAGGTTCTGGGATTGGGGCCAGAGCTGGGGTGTCTGCCCCTTTTGGTGTGGCGTTATCTGGAGGGGTGGGGCCTGCTGGCAGAGTTGAAGGTACAGCATGCCAATGTGGGCCTGTGGTTGTGGAGGGGCTGACTGGAACACAGGCACAGGAGCAGGATCAGGCATAGGCTGAGGTACTGGTGTAGGAGGTGGGACTGGAGCAACAAGCACCGGTGGTTGTGGAGGCACAGGGGCCACCGGCTCTGGAACCTGTGGATTCTGTGGAGACTTTTTGTTGCCTTTACCACCTTGCTCTTTGTTCACCTTCCACTTCTTCCTGTGCCCCAGCTGCCCCTTCTGTACTTTCCAGGATCTTATTTGCCTTCTCTACCTGCTCCATGACCACCATGTAGGCATCCTTTTTGGTAGCCTTGCTCTTCCTGGGTGCCTTCCTATGGATGCTAGAAAGTAATTGCAAAATGTTATTATGTTCATTCTTTATTCATCATCCTGATTTTTTTTTTACATATCTTACACCTCCACTGATCAAATAGTGCTAACCTCTATCAGAATGCGCAGGCACAACTAAACCTGCTATTACCTCTATGTTTATTGCTAATCCCTTTGCTTTTATTATTTATATATCTTTTTAAATTGAACTCAAAAATCACGTCTTTCCATTCCATGTCCTTGACTGTCCACGTGCTCAATCTAAAATGGCGGCCACCACATGGTCCTCTGTCCCCTTTAGATGGCAGACCAATCTCAACCGCATCCACACCTATAATGGCTCTGGGCATCCACCTCCTAATTACCAAAAGGATGGACACCACGTAACTCCTAAATTGGTGGCTGCCCTGCTGCCTAAGGCGTAAATGTCCTCCTTAACCTGGTAGCCCAATCTTGACCGCATCCACCTTACCATGGCACTGGATGTCTGCCTCCTAATTACCAAAATGTGGATGCCATGTGGCTCCTAAAATGGCAGTTGTCCTGTGGCCTAAAGCACAAATGACCACCCCTGTGCTAAAGCCCTACTGACCCTTGCCTGCCTGAAATGGTGGGTGGCCACCCTGCAGCAACAAAGTCCAAATGCACCCTGACAGTGGCTGGGACTCACTCAAATGGTGGTCACCCTGTGGCCTAACTCCACCTCTTGAAACCTGGTCCCAGTGTACTGCAAATGCTATGTGGTGCTTTCACCCCTGCCCCAAGTGGCTAACCAAATTTACACATGCACAAGATGGTGGCCACCATGTGGTGGCTGGCCTACTCCACAAGGCAACCATCGCCCTTGCACTGTCTCATGCCCCAAATTACATGTCTCTCCATGCTGTTGTATTGACTGCTGTCCCCAGAAAAACCAGCAGCAATCCCCCTTTTGTGTACATCCCTGGTGATACTCACTGCATCAATGCACTCCCCAAAACGTGACTCCTTTACCCCTCACGACCTAACCGTGCTGCTAAGCCTTCTCCATGGTGGTGCCATCCCTTAATTGTTAAATTATGGCCTCAGGGGCCTGCTCGCAGTGATTTCTCACCAGACCGGTTGGGACCTCTGAGTTCCAACTGCTCTGCAAGGCCCTGTCACATTTGGCTATAGGACCTAAATGCATAGCCAATGAGCCAATGGCCCTCACACTGCCTATATTCTTCTCAGTGACTAAACATGACTTGCAGTCTCTCTCCATCATATTGAAAACACATCTCATCTCAAAACACAGCTCTCTCACCAAGCGGATCCTCATCAATTTAAAAAAAAAAAAGAGAACATAACCTCTGTCCCACTACAACCCGATCCATCTCTTGGTCGCTTCACCCACCATACCTTCCTTAGTCACCATATCAAGGTGCAAACTTAGTGGTGCTCCACAACGGCAATTACTTCTACCATTCCACATCTTTATAAAACATAGCAAACTGTTTACCTTAAAATGCACTGTAAAATTCAACCAGTCAGGCTGATTTTTTGTGCAGTTGCATCAAATAAGAAAATCAGATTAACCTTAAAGCTAAACTGACTGTAATACAAAAAGTGCAGATCGATTGTCAAACTGATGTGCTTCCTAGTGAAAATTTACCAGAGACCAAAATTGTGAGGCTCCAGACTCTGCCAGCTCTTTTTAAACCCCAAATTCTCCATATCTCTCTCTCTCTCTCTCTCTCTCTCTCTCTCTCTCTCTCTCTCTCTCCTGAACCAATCTTTGGTCCCTTCTATTGTTTAAGCCCCGCCCCCTGTCTGAGGTCACCTCACCTCAGGTACTTCCTTCTTCGCTATATTGACATCTTACCTGAGCATAGCTCACCCTTCCCCCTAACCCCTTCCTTCCTCTTCCAGCCAGATCCATGAGCTACCCTATTGGTCTGGGGCCTGGTGACAAATGGGCATGCCTTAAAAATAGGCAAACCACCTTGTCCCCACAAAAAGGTTTAAAAATACCAAAAAACTTTATTATCCTCTTTATAGTCTGTTCAAAGTTCCAAGTGTCATACTCCTTTGTTCCCCCCCAAAAGAAAAATACCATAAAAAGTTTAAAAATACCAAAAAAAAATTCCTATCTTTTTTATAGTTTGTCCAAAATTCCAAATTTCAAACTACTTCATCCCCAAAGAAAAAGTTTAATAATACAAAAATATTGATATATTTTCTATCTATGTGTTATATTTCCTACATTCCTACCTATATGTCTTGTCCTGTCTAAATTCCATGTCTCTTTCTGGCTGTCTCTTTCCTTAATTTTTATCAACTACCAGATAATACCCAACATGGGTTTAAAAAAGGGAAATCGTGCACCAGAAACCGTGTTACATTCCATGAGTCTGTTAGTTCAAGTCTAGATGTAGGGAAGCCAGTTGATGTCATTTATCTAGACTTCAGGAATGCCTTCAACACTGTGCCACAAAAAGAACTACTGATCAAACTTATGAACACGGGTTTTAGTTCCCATCTAATTAAATGGGTCCATTCATGGCTACAGCACAGAGCCCAAAGGCTTAGAATCTCTGGTCTATTATCATCTGAGATGGAGGTGATAAGTGGGCTGCCCCAGGGATCAGTCTTGGGTCCCTTCCTATTCAATTGTTTTATGGTTTTCATTTTGGTTTTGCTAATAAAGTTTCAGGGTTTGCTGACGACATGGAAATCACCAGTGATGTGGATACTGAGGATAAATATTTGCTGTTAATGAAAGATCTAAAGTTGGTTGAACACTGGGTTAAAGTAAATAAGATGGAATTAAACCTGGACAAGTGTTCAGTGCTGCATGTAAGATAAAATAATCCTAGGAGACCATATATGCTCATGCAAGCTCAGTTACCAGCAGTTAGTAATGAAAGGGATTTAGGTATTCTGATTGATGTCTCTGTGGATATGCGTGCTCACATAAGAAAATCCACACAGACAGCCAATAAGTTTATTAATATCATTAAAAAAATTTATTATAAGGGACAAACAGAGTATTATGAACCTATTTAAGGCATACGTAAGACCACACATTGATTATGCCTCACCATTCTGGGAACCTTGTAAAAATCAGGATATAAACTTGTTGGAGACTGTGAAGAGAATGGCCACAAAGTTAATTTTAGGTCTAAACAACAGATCTTATGAATCATGGCTAACTTAATTAAATTTAATGACTACTAAACAGAGGAGAACAAGAGGGGCCTATCACCAATTCTTTCAAATAATAAATGACCCTGAACTGTTCACCTCCTGTGGACTTACACCTCATCCTTGATCAAAGGAACTCAGATGCCACAATAGGCAAATTGAGATTCCCAAGGTTAATACAGTAGAGGTAGAGCAACTATTTTACCATGAGAGGCATCAGACTATAGAACTGATTCCCCCAATACTTAGTTAACATTACTGACATTAATAAATGTAAAAAGGAACTGGATAAATATATGGGATATTAAATAGCCACACAGTTTGGGAGACAGACTCAATGTGCTTATTCCTCCTTCTGGCTTCAAAATACCAAGATACCAAGATACCAAGATATCATGATACCAAGATAAAGATGTTGCACTCTGCAACAGATACTGCTACATGGTACTGTGCTGTGTGTTGCTAGAGTGCCCTAACACTGTTGTTGTTCTATTCGGTTACTGTGAAGGGTGCCAGAATCACAATTTACATAAATTCTCTTGTCCCTGAATTCTTTTGGAGCATGTTAAACAATTGGGCAGGCTGCTACAACATGGTGCAACACTGTAGTTTATACTTTATGTGTAACTGAAAATTGTAAATGTTTTGCTGTTGCAAGATGCTGCTGCTGGTGTTCTGTGCAGCTGCAAACATGTGTCGAGAACACACACATGAGAACAGTTCCTGAGAAACCAAATGTAATAGTCTTGCCTTGTGAACATCTTCTGATGACCAGAAATGAGAATATGTGGTTCAAGAACCAAAATGCTTTGCTGCTGCTGCTGTTGATAACATGACCAAGAGAAAAGTGGCCAAGAGACATCAGAGTTAACTGTCATGGGAAATTCTCCTGAAGCCCTGAAATGGGAATTTCTCACACAAAAGTGCAAAATGCTTTGCTGCTATTATATGCTGCTGCTGCTGCTGTTAAAACATTGCAGGACAAAAGTGGATTAGAAGGAAACATTCTCTATTTTGTCTTGGAAAATTCTCCTGGTGTTCAGAAATGAGAAGCTGAAATGAGAAGTTGCTTTGCTGCTGCTACGTGCTTCTGCTGACTGATAGCTGGTGCAGCTGTACTGACATACCAGGTAAGGTAAGTATATATTAATTTCTTTTCTCAGGTTCTGTGGGTGTAAGAGGGACTTTGAAACCATTGTCTTTGTAAACCTATTTTGTCACTGTTTCTCTCCTTGCAGGAATTTATTGTGCTGATTCACTGCTGCCTCGGCATGGGTGTGTTGCCCATGGTTATTTGATTTTGGACTCTTGTGTAGCATGGGACGGTATTTTTCCTTTTATTTTCCCCTAAAATCATGGCACCATAGCTAGCTATACAGCATGAATCATGATAATCATTGTCTACTCCTATTTGTCTTGTTTCAGATATTTCACATATGTCTCAAGTAACCAAGCCCCCCCCCCCCCCACACTGTTGGGTGTGCTACTGAGAAAGAATAGACAATCCCAATAGCCACTCTAGCACAAAACCCACCACCAAAAATGGCACCAAACAGAAGAACTGGTTAAATAAACATGACTTTAATTCATACCAGAGTGTGTTACCCTGCAAACATGTAAAACATAAGACTGGTAACACGCCAACCAGAGCCCCACCAACTCCTACTGGCAGGAGTTGGTGGGGCTCTGTTGGCATTTTCCTAGTCTCTAATGTTTTACACATTTTCAGGGCAACACACTCTGGCATGAATTAAAGTCATGCGTATTTCACATACTGTATGTGCAATAAATTGGGCATTTCACAATGAGGCAGCACAGTCAGTTGAAGGAATGTTTTACATGATGATGAACAGCAGAGGACATGCTGACAGTACACAATGTACAGTTCTGGAGGATGACAAGTTACAAGTGGCAGAGTTTGCCAAGGTTGAGCCCATAAATGTGAGCTGGCAGAAATTAACAGGTGGCAGTGGCTTGCATCCCATAGAAAATCTTGGTATTCTTGCTGGTGGCATGCTGTATCACTGTTAGACCTGATGTGGAGACAAAAATACAAATTATTTAGACACTGTAGTATGCTCCATATTGGCTTGCAGTAGATTTGTGAAAGGAAAACATAATGAAAAAAGTAAAGTAAAACAACAAATAACTTTCGAAAAGGATGTCTACCATCACATATGTGATGACCTGGCCTTGCTATGGAACAAAGGTTCCCTAGACACAAGATGGATGAGAAACTGTCACATATGAAGAAAATAAGAGACATTATTTAGCAGGACTTGGCATAGCCACTGTGTCACTGTTCACCTGTGGAAGGAGAAAGATAAGATTAAAAATGATGGATAGAAAAAAATCATGGTACATACTTGCCATCAAATTATTGATGGCCATGCCATGTAATGGAACAACGGTGCCAGAACAAGTGGTGTTTCCAAAAGACATATCCTTACTCTATGGCTTGTGCTCTGGTGTCTAAAATGAGAGGGAGACAAAAGAAAAAGAAACACACATTTAAAGCAGCATAACTTGTTACTGACTGCATAGTTTTCTTTGGTACTGGGTGATTATAGCATGGACTAAACTGTGCATAAAGAACTGCTCAGTCTGTATTGCATAGGGCTTCAGAGTGACAGGGGTATATGAGTGATATGCAGGTATTGCTACCCCTGTCACTCTGTACAGGAAGGGGAAGTGCATGTAGTGACTGCTGGTCAGGTACTCGATACAGCTGCTCCCATGGTGGAGTGGCTAGAGCACCCGACCATACAGTGGGCAGCAGGGCAGGACCACAATTTGAATCCCTGGTGTGGGAATTTTTTTTGCAATTCCCGTCAGTGCGCTGATGGCTAAGTGCTGTGGCAAATTTTTGTTTTGTCACAGTGTCCACACCCCCTCAGAGTTGATTATAAATAGTCTAGGGCTGTGGGTGAAGCCCACCACAAAAACAATAAGACTGTTCGGACATGCAATGTTTCTGTAGTGGTCAGCATTATGTTCAGCCGCTGTGTTGCTCCATGCTGTGTTTGGTGCACGGTTTTGACATGCGCAATATCGTCTGGGATATTTTTACCCTGTGCCATTTTCTTTAGCAATAATATTTGTCTGCCAAAAATATTGAGATACCCATGCTGTTTTTCATTTTATTTCATTCCTGAGAGAAGATACAGGATTACAAACTGGTTGAAATTACCCAGTCCAATGATTTATCATGGCACAATGCTATGTTCTTTACCATATTAGAAACATGTGTTAACATGTGTTAACGACATCCTAATAAACATCCTAATAAATGGGGTATCCTCAATAGAATTTTAACAAACTGTGAATGAATGAATGACTTGAGTCATTAATTACAACATTAGCTGTAAAAGCACTTTTGACAATATTTTTTTATTTATTTAAAAGTTTGGTAATTGGGAAAGGCACACTGAGCCGGAACTCATTTCCAGGTGTGACCCATGGGAAGAGTAAAATGGAACAGCACAGTGGCAGTTGTAATGAAGTGAAACAACAAAAGCAGTTATAAAGTGCAAAGTACGTTGTAGGCATAAAAAAATATAGAAAATAAATATGCAAGGTATAAGGGTCATTACTATAAATAAGGTCAAATAAAGATTTCCAAGAGGTGCATGGGGGGTGCAATCAAGAGGGTTAATGTAGTGAGGCAAGGCCCTCGGATAAGAGAGAGGAGGAGAGGGGAGTGTAAGGGAGCAAGTAGGCAAAAGGGGGAGACAGCACTGGGGAGAGATGAGGAGTAGGAGAGCAGGCGGCAAGAGAAGGGGAGAGGAGGGGTAGGGCAGTCATGAGGAGTGAGAGAGGAGGAGAGGGGTTGGGGAGGGATTGGGGGAGAGACAGGAGCATGAGGGGGTGGATTTAGTAAACATTTTAGGAAGAGTAGGGATGGTGCATGTCTAAGAAGAGGAGGAAGCTGGTTCCAAACTGAGGATAGATGGTAACAGAAGGCTACTAGACCTGCCCTAGCATGAGGGAGAGGAATCGAGAAGGAACAGTAGTCTCGGGAACTAAGGGGATAGGAGGAGGCAGCAAAAGAGGACAGCAGAGATGATAGGTGGGGAGGGAGGTGAACCAGTATTTTCCAATAAGGGAAGAGCAGTGGGAGAGATGACACAAGGGCAAGGGGACAATAGTGAGGCTGGAATAAAGACAGCAGGGATGCATGCAGGGAGGAGAGTTAGTAGCAAAATGACAGAAGGCATTGAAGAGGGTGTCAAGCCTAGCAAGGGAGGTGAGAGGGGCTGTGTTGTAAACTAAAGCAGAATAGTCAAAAATGGGGAGGATCATTTTGACAAGCATGTCCTTGTGTACATCGGTGGGGAGACAGTCCTTAATTTGGTAGAGGATGCCTATTTTGGGGTGGAGTCTTGAGTGTATAGCATTGATGTGTGGTGAGAAGTCTAAGTTGCAGTCTAGCCACACACTGAAGTGTTTAAATGAGTGAACAACTTCCCCAGTTGGGTGCCATTGAGGGTGGAGAAGACAGGGAGAGGAAACAGCCTTGATAGCTTTTGACTGGTGCCAAAGGTCATTGATACCATCCTTTTGGTATTTACTTTGAGCTGATTGGCTTAAAACCAGCATAATGCATTATGGAATTCTCACTGTAGTGAGGGTGATACAGTGGATGTGGAAGGGCCAGATGTGTAAATGATAGTATTGTTGGCATACATATGAATATTGGAGGAGACACAGATGGAAGGTCATTGAGAAAAATCGAGAATAGTATGGGGTCCAGGATAGAGCCTTGTGGGACACCAGTGAGAATGGGGGTTACAACAGCACCCACCTGCACAAATTGTTAGCAGCTGGTCAGATAGGAGTAGAACCACTGAACTGCTGAAGAGGACAGACCTGCCAAGGCCAGCTTGTTTAAGAGGAGGTGTGGGAAACTGAGTCAAAAGATTTCACGAGGTAAATAAAAATAGCCAATGTGATGAGACTCATGTCCAACCCTGTGAGAACAGAGTTAGTTATGCAAAGAAGGGACATGATTGTGGAGTGTTTTTTTTCTGAAACCAAATTGGAAGGGGGATAAGAAGGAGGAGGTGTCAAGGAAGTTGACTAGTCTAGAATGGACTAGTGACTCCTGCAGTTTGGCTAGGAAGGGTAGGAGAGGGATTGGCCTATACTTGCCTGGAGATGATGGGTCACCCCATTTGTGGAGGGGGAGTACCTTAGCAGTTTTTCAGGAGAGAAGAATGGTGCAAAGGGTAAAAGAGAGGTTCAGAAGGTGGATGAGCAGGAGGAGAATGGTGGGGGCAGAAATGTGGAGGAGTTTAGGGTTTAAGCCATCAGGGCTATATTTGGAGGGGTTGAGCGATTTGAGGGCAAGGAAGACTTCTTGAGGGGAAATGGGAGGGAAGTGAAAGTCCACTGAGGAGGAGGGTTGAGGTGGGGGGTGGGGGAGAGGTTGAGGATTGAGAGGTTGCTGAGCAAGTTGTGAAGTATTTGTTGAAAAGGGAGGCAACAACAAGATGGTCAAAGACCATTGAACCATCAGCATGGGGGGGGGGCTGGTTGGGGAAGTGGATCGAAAAGGGAGTGAACTATTTTCCAGAAGTTGGAGGGGGAGCTTAGGTTGGATTGAAGGTTGGAGTTGAAGTTATGAGCATTGGCTACCTTACTGCAGGAGTTTCTGAGGTACTGCTAGTGCTGGTGGTCAGAGTCAGAGTGGAAGCCCTTAAAGCAGAACCAAGCCTGGTCTTTGGTTTTATAGAGCTATAGGAAGTCAGGTATAATTGGTGGTGGGAACATT
Organism: Neoceratodus forsteri; assembly: GCA_016271365.2. NCBI lineage: Eukaryota > Metazoa > Chordata > Ceratodontiformes > Ceratodontidae > Neoceratodus > Neoceratodus forsteri. The sequence goes on along the minus strand of CM057456.1, from coordinate 1,107,197,533 downwards.
TAACTCTTTTTTGTGACGTGGGTGTGACTGTTCCAGTAATAAGTGAGGATAACAGTGAAGTGTGATATGACTGAGTTGATGTCCTGGGCAGAGTAGACCAAGGACCAGTTTGCGGAGGTTAGATCACAAAAGAGAGCATCAGAGTTGAGAAACCATATGGGACGGTGCCAAATGTACTTTCGGGTGGATTTTGGGGTATGAGCTTTCCTAACACAATAGACAAGACAGTGATCACTGAAGACATTAGGGAGAACGCCAGAAGATGAGACATGATGGGGATGACAGCATACTATCCAATCCAAGAGGGTATGGTTAGAGTGGGGGTTTAACCTAGTGGATTTGAAGAGTATTTGGGAAAGGTTCAAAGACTCAATGGAATGCTGGACAGGCTTTCAGTCTATGGTGAGCCATTTCAGGTTAGTCACTGAGAAGGAAGAGTTCATCTGATTCAGAGTGGAAAGGAAGTGCAGAAAGGGAGCTGATGAGAGAGGAGGGAGGAATCATTGGTGAGGTATACAGGATGCCAACAAAGACAGGGATGGTGGAGGGGAGAGAGTTTGAAAAGTAATAGCTTAGGGAGGAGGTGATGGCCTCTTTGAAAGTGATGGAGCAGGAAATATTATGGCGGGTGTAAATGGCAACACCTCCATCACGTTTACCTCTGTCCTGGCAAAAATGGTGAAATTCAGGGAGGATGAAGTACAAGTCCTGGATTTTAGAGGAGAGCCAGGTTTCAGAGGACAACTAGAGAATGCTGCAAGACTTATGCCTTAAGGGGTCTACTTTCAAGAGGGGTTTTGTGCGTTGAAATGGTACTGTAGAAACTTAGACCTTTCAGCACAGGGGAGAGTGAGGAAGGGTAGGGGCCAGGATTTGGTTCCACATCACCTTCCAGGAGCAGTAGAAAGAGGAGGAGGGCAAGAAAGGACTGGGCTTTATGCTTTTTGTGGCCTGGGTGGAAAGGGCAAAGGGCTGTGATTAAATGACCAGATAGGGCAGTGGAAGACTGTAAGGTGAGAGGAGGGGCTAGAAAGGAAGCCAAGGTGGATGGGAAAAGTGGGAGGGTAGGAGAGCAAGGAGATAGGGCAGCAGGAGGAGGGAGGGAGGGAGGGAGGGATAGGAGGTGTAGGAAGAGGAGGGGGAAGAGAGGGGGGGAGGGAGGTAGGAGATGGGAGAGGAGAAGGGGGATACAAGGAGGGATGCGTAAGGGAGGCAGGGGTTGGGGAGAGTAGATGGAGGTAGATGTGGAAAGTGGGTAGCCAGAGGAGCATAGCTGGGGTAGATGGGGTGGAGGAGAGTGAGAGAGCAAGGGGAGAAATGGTCAGCGAAAAGGCCAGAGGAGAAGGCAGAGCACAAGGGGATAGAGGGAAGTGAGGAGGGAGAAAGGTAGCAGGTATCCTCAGGGGGGGAAGGGAAATGTGGTGATAGGAATGGATTAGGATAGAAGAAAAGGAGAAGAGCAGGAATAAGGAAGCAGGTGTAACAGATGGGTGAAAGAGAAAATAGCACAAGTGAGAGGATTCAGCAGCCAGTGTGAGGGGGAGCAAAGTTGAGCAGTCACAGGTAGATGTGGGAAGGAGACAGTAAATGGCAGTCAGAAAGCATAGCATATGTAACAGGAGTATATGATTAAACAGCAGTCATGGATGGAAAACCTTCAAACACAGCAATTGTTAGTTGACCAGAGAAACAATTGAGCAAGCCTGTTTTAAATAATAAAAAAACAACTAAATCAAGTTGCAACAAGCTGGTGAGCTGAGTGGAGACATTAATAGTTCAGCTAAGGCAGTGCAAAAAATGGTTACAGATGAAGCAAAACAATGGAATCAAGCAATTTCAATCATGGTGGAATCAAGCAATTTCAGTAAACCAAGCTAGAAACAGTTTGTGGGATCCAACATGAGGCAGTCGGATTAACATCAAATCCAATAGATACAGGGGAGCATACAAGTAGTAGAGGTACAGGTGAATGACTGCTGGAGGGGTCTGCTTTAGACAGTGTGGTAAGAACTAAGAATCTGCAAGAACTAAGAATAAACAGAGCATGAAGATGATGTAGGATGTTGGAAATGCCATTTTTAACAAAAAAGCATAGAATGACATTTTTTGCTGACCAACAGAGACTGTTGCTTTAAATGAAATTAGTTTACCATTACAGTATACACGCCTGGCCTTTCCTGTAGATCAGGTGTTCATGTCTTGATGGGCTCAGTGTGGCTGTAGGCTCGGCTTGAGGTCTGGCTTCAGATTGCTATGCCAGCTGGTAGTGGTCTGGCTGGTGGGATGGTTCACACCATAGCTGATGAGACTGCTGGAAGGATGAATTCCAGATGGTCTGGTGGGATTGCTGGTGGGATGGCTAAGAGGCTGGTTGGTGGGGTCACTGTCACTGGCAGGATGGCTAACATCGGGCTGGCTGGGGGGATTACAGGCACTGGCAGGATGACTAACAGCAGGCTGGTTGTTGGGATTACAGGCACTGGCAGGATAGCTAACATCTGACTGGCTGGAGGATTACTGGTACTGGCAGGATGACTAACAGCAAGCTGGCAGGTGGTATTACTGATGGCTGGTGTACTTGCCATGACGATGTATACTGGCTTGGTGCAGCAGTTGTTAAAAATGTTATTCTGTGCCTGTGGTCAAGACGTTACATATGACACAGGGCAGATGGTGATCATGGTGTTGAATATACTGAAGCATGGCATAAGTTGGGGAAAATATTGACAGGGAAAGAAATTCAATCATAAAGAATGGATTAAACTTATAAGGAGAAAGAAGGGATCCAAAAACTGTTTTCTGACTGTTACCATCATCATCATCATCATCATCATCAAAGAAGCAGCCCTCACAATTTTCCAGACTGGAATTATCCCTACTTAAATTCTTTCTCCATAAACTGCCTCATCCCCCTCAATGGATTGCTGTTTGCTGCTACCACCATGCTGTTCTGCTTCCTCTTCATCACCACCACCATCCTCTAATACGAAAAGAGACATACTTTTCCTAAGTGGAATGTGCCCTTCATTTATTTTAATAAATGTTAGCATGCCAACATTTCTAGGCAACAGATTTGTACATCTGTCCTGCACAATGGCCCCTGCGGAACTGAATACCCTCTCTATGCTTACACTAGAGGGAGGACAGCTCATCAACATGGGCGTAGCCAGGCATACTCCAAGTACTCCATGGTGTGCAATTTTATTTAAGGCGGGTAGCAAATAGGCTCTGAATTGCTTCCCTTTTCCATGAAAACTAACAAGAAAATGTTGAACCCTTCTGTAATTTTATTCATAGGAGTCGATACTAGAAGGACTGGTCACTAATACTGTCTTTGCATCCCAATGACAATACAACTTTACAGACTTTGGGCTGGTATGTGAGTGTCTTAGGGAGCAATGCATGGCATTTGTATTTACCCATGCATGACAACAACCATTGTCATGAGATACAAAAGTTGTATTTATTGTGCCAAATGAGGCAACAAACATGGTCCTGGTATACATTTGTATATTGTCTGGCTGCACCCCTGGGGGGAGGTAGCACACCCCAACGGGGGGGAGGGGTAGCAGCGAGTCCACTTGGTGTGCAGATCTTAAATCTCTGGCTACACCCCTGCTCATCAATCACCTTGCTACTCTAATACAGCAGAGGCTCTTGCAATATGTACAGGTGCCTGGTGTCTGCCAGATATATGCATCCACCATGCACTACGCTGCACGCAATCCTGCCAACTCATCAGCCTCCTCCTTTTCCTCTACATCTGCAATTCCCACCTGTGATAAAGCATCCCAAAGTGGATTGATAGTCATTTGTACTGTGAACAGCCCTGCTTTCTCACCATGCTTCACTGAGGTGGCAGCAACATGCAGTCTATCACTGTCATGCTGTGGCTTGCAGAACTGTGCCCATGACATATATGCCCCATAAACCCATCTTAAGAGCTGATCAGTAAGATATTGTGCCTGATCATTCCCACCTTCAAGTATGGATGACAGGCACCTTTTATATTATGGATCCGGCATGTTGGCAATTCCAAAATCAGCAGACTGAAGAATGCTTAAAATATGGATATTGCAGTCTAATATTTGCAGCATGTGTTCCATTAGTGCACAGCTACCCCTACCTCTGCCTGCCTCTAGCACCTGCTGTACATTTAACAAGGTCTGCCTCCACACTCTTAGCAGTGGGATGGCCTGACTGATTGAGGCAGTGTCCCCACTAACTGCCTGTGTGGCATGCTCAAATGGCTTTAGAATCATGATCAGGCCATCCAGGAGTTACCTCGGCTTGGTTGTGAGACACATGGATGCTTTCAGACTGTCACAGTTTGTGTGCAGCTGCAGGTATTCCAAGATGGCTCTGTACTGCTCGTACAAGCACTTGATCATGTACAACGTCGAGTTCCATCTCGTGACATCTTCCAGCTTGAGATGGTGCTGAGGCAGCTTGTTTTGAATCTACAGCTGCCTAAGCTGGTCACAGGTCTTTCCAGAATGAACAAAGTGGGCACAGATGTTGGTGAGCTACAGTCAATTTAGCCTTGATTTCAGGATATGCCAGAAACTTCTGCACTACAATTATAAGACAGTGTGCCAAGCAGGGAACCCTAGAAACCCACCGTCGCTGATGCATTTCACCACATTCGAGCCATTATTACTTGCTATGACACCTGCTATCAGGGTCAGTGGGTGCAACCACTCATCAATTTTTGGTCAAGAGCAAGTCTTACATTTTTAGATCAGTTTGTGAGCATGGTACCCTCCTCATTGCTAGCGTGGCATGCTGGTGAATATCCAAATGTTACTACTAGCACAGTTGGGCTTCATACAGTTTTTTCCCATCCCAGCATCAAATACTACCCCAGGTATCTGTGTCCAATGGGCTGTAATACTTAGATAAGAGCTACCAGCTGTTTGTCCACTGGTCTACATATCCATACTAAGATGGCTATATGGTGATGCAGAATGCTGCAGGGCATGTCTTACTGTACATGTCACAGTCCTATACAGTTCCAGAACAGCAACAGTGGAGAAATATGTGCATAACGGGATCTTTCATTTTGGACAGGCACATGCCATTAACCTGTGCAACCCTGCATTCTCCACAAAAGAGAATGGCAACAAATCAATTGCCAGTATTTCTGCAGCTGCTGAATTAAGTTCATGTGCAACAGCACGATTTGGGGGGTATTTGGTGTGACACTCAAACATGCTCTGCAGTGTAGGCTGCACCTTTCAGGGTTTTGGGCTAGAGACACCAAGCAGCTTGGCTCTACGCACTGGCAGCATGGTTGATGGGGAAGATTTAGACTAGGGGAAGGGGGTCACAGATAATGAATGAATGAATGAATGAATGAATGAATGAATGAATGAATGAATGAATGAATGAATGAAATGATTTTGGATGTTTTAGGGACAGGGGCTGATGTGCTTTGCTGACTCTGGCTGCTAATACTCACACCGCTACTGCTACTCTGCCCACTACTAAGAAATCCCAACAAGTCTTCATCCTCATGTCTGTAGTATTCCTCTATGGTTACTTCAGAATCTTGCCTTGGATCTGTATCTATACCACTTTGGAGTGCATTGCTCAATGCAATCAATAAGAGAAAAGGCCCCCTTTCACCAGCTTCCCTTTGGTGCTGAGTTCAGTGTAACAGGTGCCTGGACTTGAGGTGTGTATGTTGCCCACTTGTGCTGAGGTGGCTACTCTTTTTTCCATGGCTCACCCGCACTTGGCATAGCTGGCAGATAAGCACTGTTTCTTCTTTTGAGTCTAGAATATACAAACCCCAAAAAAGGGATTTTGCACCCCTTATTTTCATGTGACAGTGGTAAACCAGGTTTTGGAACATTATTGGAGGGCTAGAAATGGGTGTTTGCTCTGCTGCAACTGTTGAGTAACCATCTCTTATTACTACTGCCTCACTACAGCCAACAACAGCAGGAGAACTGGGTGGGGACCTTTACTGATTCCTTGTCCCTGGCCCTTACTCTTTTTTTTCTCTGGTTCTCATAGAGGGTCCATATCATCATCCCCATCCCCACCTATGCTAGTCTTCTGACATATGTCCTCCTCTTCCTCCTCATTACCCTCACTTTTGTCACCCTGTGTTCCCTTCTCAGCAGCATCTTATTCCCTGGGCCTGCATGATGAAACATTTGCCTGTGCCACATCACACAGTGACTCAGGCTCTGGCTCTTCTACAACACTTTTGGGGATATCAACCATCTCCTCATCCTCATCCACATTCCCAGAGAAAGACATGTTTTGGTTCTTGTACTACTCCTGTGGTCTCTCCCTGCACTACCTGCACTGCCACCACCAGCACCAACCAGCATTAATGCCACAGATTTTGTGGAGAAATATGTGGCCACACTAATACCCCCACTTGCAGCAACTACTCCTTTTCGACTACTACCAGTCTCTGATGAACCTGTGCCATCACAGCTGCTTACAGTTCCCTTCAGAACCACAGAAGCTACACTCTTCTTGTCAGCAGTGCCATTGCCAGAAACTATTTTAGCAGAGCATTTCTTTGTGGGCATTTTCTTATGTGTACAGAGTTCAGAAGACAACAACACAACACTTTGAAACTTTTTACTAATGTATGTACACAGACAGTAAATAACAGCAACACTGCCAATTTTTTCTTCTTTTTACCAAAAACAATACACAACAGGGATTAAAGGATTACAGGACTAGGGGGACACATGCAACACTACACAACAGTTAACAATGTTTTACAGAGAAACAACAGGAACACCAGAAATATTTTTTTCTTTCCTTTTTTTAGCAAAACAATACACAGTAGGGATTTAAGGGATTAAGGGGACCCACTGAAGACTGCACACAAATCTTTACATGACTTTACACAGACAGTAAACAACAGCTCCAGAAATATATATGTATATATTTTGGTTTTCAAGAAGAACAATACAAAGGATTTAAGGGACTCGGGGACACACAAGATGCAAAAAGGTACACAAACTAAAGCTAACTTCTATCGAGTAACAGAAATGAAATCAATATAGACAAACTATAGTGACAAAACTAATTCAGTAACACAACTCAAACTGTTCTAAAGAAGTAAACTAACAAAGCACAACATATCACCAAAAACACTGAAGAGCACTATTGCTAAACATTGCCTAGGCTATAAGGCAAGCCTGCCTTTTATAAGGCTGCATGGGTGGAGCCATGCTGATGTATTGCTATGAAGTCAAAGAGAGAAGGGGCTGTGGAAGCACATGACTGGATACCCAGATGGTCCTCATCCTCTGAGTGCTTGGGCTGGACTTGAACAACATATCTCCACCTCCAGTCAATGCATCATAGTGGTATTTATTTGTCTGCCCCTACTCCTGCCCACACTACATTGCACTATTTCCTTTCTTCTGACATAAAATAACACAGCTAGGTACTGGGAGGATGCAGACTCAGTGGCCAGGGCAGTAATCCTGAACTGTAGCTGGATTTAGGAAACTGCCAACAGGGAGTCTGTAAAGGAAACAAATCAGTAATGCCATTTTGATGCCTATTCTAACTGCTGTGTGTTTATCCTGCATTCTGTCTGAGCAATGCTGTTGGACTTTGTCTCTGTTTTAAGGAAACAATTCATCAGCTGGAGACTGAGCTATGGGGTATGACACAGAATCTGAGGCACGCAAAGTTTTGCAATGTATAGCTCTGTAAATAGTATATTCTAAATGAGCTCATTAAATCTATTTTAGAAACCTGGAAAAAAAATTATGCCATAGCTGATTTGGTGCACTGAAAGACACAGAGACTGTGTGTGTGTGTGTGTGTGTGTGTGTGTGTGTGTGTATACGCATGCGCTGCCCTTATAACTCTGCTCTTCTGCTGAATGATCACCACAGGTCACTGTGTTAAACTGCATCAAATGTTCCCTATTTTGTTTACATCTTTAAAATACCTTAAATATTTCAGTTTCCTATCGTAAAGTCTATACTTTGTTCACATGCATGTAAGCTGCACTTATACCAATTTAGTATTTATCTTGTTTTGCCTCAGCTTTATTTTTAAAAGCCCCCAGTAACTCCTTTGCATGTTTTACTTGGAACTTCAACTGTCGAGGCACTGTGTTTTTTCTGCTGTTCTGTTTGAGTAGCTGCTGGACTTTCTCTTTGTTTTAGGAAACAATTCATCAGCTGGAAACTGAGCTATGGGGTAGGGCACAAACCCCGAGGCAGCAAAGTTTTACAATGCATAGCATTGTAAATAGTACATTCTAAATGAGCTCGTTATATTAAATCTATTTTAGAAACCTGGAGGAAAAAAAATCATGCCATAGCTAATTTGGTGGACTGAGAAAGAAAGAGAGAGAGAGAGAGAGAGGTATATGTGTGTGTGTGTGTGTGTGATGGTAAGCAAAGTCAACTATTGCCAACCCTGTATTCAACAACCATACCATGCTTCAAATTAATCATATAGAGCTTGTATTTATATTCAGTTATGGGTTACCACCAGTAATGACTGAAATGTTCTGAATGAAAATGTTTTATCACTTTTGCAGATTGTCACTATAAACAAACTGTTCTTTTTTGCACTCCGCTTATTTTTGCACTATCTGCACTACATACTGCACTTTGTAATTTATCTCATTCCCATTAACTTAAAATTCAATTCATAGTTAACTGGTCTCCTTTTAATTACCGTATCTATTAACTTAATTTCTAGTTACAGGAACGAGAACCGAAGAAACACTGTCAAACTGCTTTTGTATTCTATTTGTAGTTCCTGTTGCTAGAGGATTGTTTCTCAGTTTAAGACTATAGTTTTAATCCACATTACTGAAGCTGATAGAAATAATATACAGAGCCCCCTAACTGAACATTGGCAGACCACTGACCAGGGTCACAGAGTCCCAGTAAGGGAAATCCTGAAGATTGTAACTCTTATGTGACTGGAATACTGGACTACTGAGACACATGGAGAAACAGCCTCCCAAGAAAAATGGGGGGGGGGGCAGTGCTGTCTAGAAAACTGTGGGTTCAGAGCCCACCATGATCGCTGTCATTTCTGACCATAGTAAGTCATTGGTAGTAAATGAGGGTTATGATGAGCTGCAGCATTGTAAACAATTTGTGAATGGCGACCAGCCTAAGATGCAGTGAGGGGTTTGTCTTAGCATTAAATATGCATGTACTATTTGGTCCAGAACCTGCCATGACCATTGTTATCTTGAATACTTTCTGAACTGATGTGGAGCCACTATGAGCTGCAGTGGTTTAATATATAAATGAAATATAAAAAATAAAAATGACACTTAAAATGTGTAACAAATATTGGAGACCCCTGGATCAGACATAGAAATTGCAAACTACTTGGGGGTTTCACTATAGCAGTAGTAGCTTAGCATAGTGTACATTGAATATGCGCTGAAAAGTTGAATGACTGTATCAGTTTCAAATGGCTGTGGAATACGATGCTAACCATGATTTTTAAAGGTATAGTATTGTGTATATCTGTGAGGGATGTCAACATGCATAGTTATATATATGTTTCCCTGATTCTTTAGATCTCCATTCATGAAAACAATTTTCTCTGATAGATGTGGCAAGTGATCTAAAAAAACTAAGAAAATTACAGGACCAGACTAAACAATTATCTCTCCAAAATGCATAGTAATGCCATGCAATAGATACAATTACAGGCAGACTCCCTCCTGGTCATGTACCTCATGCTAAAGGAGGGGTATGTGGCCACCTTTCTAGCTGGGGAGGCATTCATGCAGGTTGGCACACCTGATGGTGGAAGGAATGAGGTCAGCCTTTCTCCCTTCTCCTCCTTCCTCCATGACACGGCGTGACTTTCACTACAATCCAATCCACACATTAAATCTATATCCTTTGTCAGATTAATGCATTAGCTGCCATTTTGGCTCTGACTAGAGTTTGTCTTGCTGGAGGTTGCTGCAGATAAACTCCCTTCCCCCACAGCAAACTACACAGTCTGCAATACAGAAACAGAAACTACTACTTTAACCTAGGTAAGTTACAAACAAAATCACAAATAGTTGGTGATCTACAGGTAGAAGGCACAGTGCATACTTAATGGACTGATTTGGGGCAAAAACATTCATGTTTAACACAGTTTGAGAGGGTTTTTTGGCACACAGCTCCCGAGCACAGCTATAGTAACTGTAATTCTCTTTTCTTCACACTACACTGAAATCAGCCTACACATGGCAAAACAGCTGATGGCAGCAATGTGTAACCTTCTATCCCCTGGATCCTTGCTAACTTTGCCTTAGAACTGTAATTAACAGGCAATGTTAGGTGAAGTCAGTAGTTTCTGCAATTCACAAAGTTCTCCTTTAAGGCAAAGTAGATACAGATTAATTTCACGACTTGGCAAAATTTCACAAAGTTTTCCATGAAGCAAATTTTTTAACTTCACCTGCCACTAATATTGGGGTTTGCTGGGTAATAAACATTCTTATTTCTAGTTTTGCTCATTGTAAAGTCTAACTAAAATATTGGACTGCTGAGGAGTTTGCTACAAGAATACATTTGGAGTACCCCATGTGTGCATTACCAAGGCAAGTCAAATTTTATTTGCAAAAGCTTTTGCTTCTTGTATTAGCATGCAAAAAATTGCTCATTATACATAACATATTTAAAAACACAATTCACTAATGTATTATGCCATTATTTCAACAAAAATATTGCACATGATTGGAACTGTACATCCAGATCATTCAGCTTAAGTACAGTAATTACATAATAATGAGGTTCTCATAAGAAAAGCATTTCTGGAAAGATAGCTAGGAAAAACCTCGACTGATGCTGCTAGCTAACCGGCACATATAAACGAGTAACCAAGTATATGAATTTATGCATGAGCCCCCCCCCCACCCCTCGTGATTCTGTCTTGAAATCTCAAATGCCTATGGAAAGAAGCACATAGCTTAAAATAATATTTAATCCATCCTCCCAGCTAATGTTATACATATTTAACTAACATACTTAAACATTTAAGTTTGCAGATACTAAAACTTTTACACTTAGACAAAGAAAAATCCTCAACCTCATAATTTCATACTTTAAAAGTACTTCCTATAAGTTATACCTCTTAGAGGCAGACATATGTTAATATCTAATAGATTTTTACACTTTGGGGTCAAAGCCTGACTTCTTAAAATAATTTCCTGTTATGGCTTCAATTTCTTTCTTATAATATCTGCCTCATATGCAGAGTAAATTTTTTCAAGATCTTGGGCCTATTCATCTATGAAAAATAAATGAATGATATTGGATCTACAGTAAGTAGTGTATTTTTCTTTCACTATAGGACCCACGTATCGAGCTCTAATAGTCTTTTATAATTGATAACCTCATATGTACTGTAATGTTTTGTGTTTCAGCAGTCCAAACACCACAAGGGCATAATCTTTTTTTTTTCCATGGGAATCTCTTCAAATTTACAGTACCTAACTGTATTGCAGTGTACATAGCCTCATGTCCTAATCTAACTAGGTCATTTCTTATCGTGAGATTAAAAAAAAAAAAATAAGTAAGCTTCTGATGTAATCATTTGGAGCAATGGGGGTTGTGAAAAAGATAGAATACACTACATGGCCCATGGGCATCATTTCCTTTATCAACAGTGAGCGACTGTACAGTACACTACAGTACAGTACAGTACCCTCAATGGCATCCAGGTCCAAGCCATGAAATCACAGTGAAGGAAATACATTTGATTTTATTATGACAGTTAGAAGACACTATAGACTTCATATACTGACAGAGTGCTAAGTTAAAAATGAAATGCTCTCACAGCCTCAGCCTTGTGCTTCTCTTCTATGCAGTGGCAACTACTGGGCTATGTAAAGAGAACCCTGTCACTGTGGCACTACTACAATACCACTGCACCACAAATATAGCACCTGCAAGTATGCCACATGATATAAACTGCTAAGACAGGAAAAAAGAAACAACACTAATTAACAAGTACAGGGGGGGCAGACTCGATGGTCCAGGATGGTCCTTTTCTGCCAACAAAAATCTATGAATCTACACTGCAATACTTCCACAGTCTTACATTCTGTTTTTTTTTTTTTGGTGCTAGCTGTCTGACTGGTGTGCAAAGAACCCAACACTTTATCTGCCATAGTGCAGCAAATACAGCCAGCTAGCTCAGACCAAAAAGCACAAAATCTCTTGTGGCTCGTAATATGATACTCCCAGCCCTGAGTACCATCTGCTGTGTTCCTCCCATAAGCCCTCACCTGAGATAGGTATGGTCCATCTTATACCCTTTCATGCCTACACTAAAAACCTTGTTCTTGTAAAAGTGACAAGTTGTTTTTTCTTAGGTTCATTATTGAGTTGTTCAAGCCTGTCTTAGTAGCAGGCACTTATTTAAGCAATAAGGCATGACAGGGTGTGTGTTATCGTGTAATAATGTCACTCCTGGGGTGGGTTGAAGCACAAGGTGAAGCTGAGTGCTTCCACCACCCGAGGAGTGACATTATTACACAATAACACACACCCTGGAGTGCCTTACTACTATTATACAGTGGCTGATTGTTATACAAAAAACAATGTTAAAAAGTTTTTAGTAGACTTTTAGTGAGCTACTATATCTTTGTTTCTTAAGAGAAAAGAATCAAGCAAATAATCAGTACAGTGATGTTATTCTGATATATCATCACTGTCTCAGGCTCACATTGACCAATCAGAGTCAAGGATTTTTTCTTGCCATTTTATAATTTGTGTCATATTACTCTACTCTCTTTTTTGTACTTTTGTGTCTATTAGTAGCAGCTCTTTAACCAGAGCTGCTGACAGCTTCTTGTGTAATGTAGATCCTTATTATGCATTTGTGACTATAATATATTGTCCATGCATACCTACACTTCAGGCTAATGTAATGTTTTACGTACTGTTTGAAAGATTTGCAATAATTAACAACAAAACGAACACACAAAATCTAGCAAAGAAAAAGCACTACCAATTTCTCTGGCACTTTACAGTTCTGTAGTACTATACAAATATGCAAGAATGATCAAGCGTTTAGCATGATTTGGGTAAGTTTCTTCAGCAAAACTGCAACTGTTCCAGAGGACTGATCTTTCTATATAAAAACTTCACCAATTCTGCAGGTACCTAAGGAGTCACATTGTGTACAGTCTGAAAGACATCCATGTGGTATCACTAACTATTAACAAATTATCAAGGCCACTGTTTTATGGAGATTGAAGTAATGAAATTCCATTTTCAAGATTTGAAATTCTAGTATTGCACCAGTAATTGCTCATCTATTTTCCAGATTTTACCAGTGTTCTACCATTAGTCTTTTAGTATGTATAGAAACAGAATAAAAAGAAAGAAAGATTAATATACAGAAAAATAAATAAAGCAAAAATAGCACAGGAAGCATTTTAATGAAAAATACAAGTTCTGTAGATGTATTGATCTGGTATACAGTGCCTCATTCCACTAAATTCTTTATTTTCACCTGTATCTAGACCGTCCAAATTCTGGAATATTAACTGAATTTTCTGGTAAAAAACGAAAGCCAGTGGCCTTACAAATTATGTTCTGTACAAAGCCCTAGTCTGTAGATTACAGTATCTGGTGCATTTCCAGAAGCAAAAAAATTATTTGTAGTGAAATGGAAGGATAATTTTCACAGGGTCAGTATAAATGGCACAATTCAGCCAGTTTTAAATAGAGCACACTATGGACCAATGGGCTTGCAGCACATACTGTAAACTGTCATTCGGCGGGCAGCCACGGAGATATGTGGTTGGGCATGCTGCCCACCGATGACCGAGGGGGAGCTGGATGGGCTGGGGGTCCTCTGTGGGTGGAGGGGTCGGGGTGCCACTGGACTACCATGGAATTTATTAATGCATTTTGACAGCGATCGGGGTTACGGGTGGGGAGTGGGGTACCAATAGATTACCAGGGACAAGAAAATAAACATAACAATGGCAATCAGGGTTACGGGGGCTGAGGAGTGAACCTCTGAACCACCAGGGATTTTTGAACTACTGTATAATGGCGATCAGTGGTATGGTATGGGGAGGGGGTACTACTGCGGTATCTGGTACTGGGACCGCATGCTGTGCAGGGCGCCAGGTGCATTTCGCTGGTCAGCCCTGTACAACTCATGCAAATGGGGCCATAATGACATGCAAATGGCCCCATTTGCTCCTCGCATGCATTATGACCCCATTTGCATATTGGTGTCAGAATATCAGGAATTTGCACACGGCATATCACTGATGTGCTGGCACATTTCCAATTCCTGGTATTCAGATCAGTCTGGGGGAGTGCTGGTGTATTATATTTGCACCATGGGTATTTTTTGGTATATTCAGATGAGATGCGCCATGGCACATCTCTTTTGAATATCTTCCTTTGTTACTGCAGCATAACTCAGTTACATGGAACAACCACTTGCACCAGTGCCAGGCACTCTTTTAAATATTGAGCCCTAAATGTCCCTCCCCCCAAAAAATAGAAGAAACATATTGCAACATTCCCATTACAAATAATTGGGTACAGAAGGCATAATACATGGTACCCAAGTTAATGAACAGCTTAAATGTACAAGGTGCAGGTAACCAGGGTAAGCAAACAAGGGGAGGGTAAGTGCTAATAGAGGGAGGGAAGACAGAGAGACAGGTAAAATAACAGGGCAGACTCAAGGGAAATGATAGCGTTCTGTGGTAGGGGAAACACTACCCAGGAAGGCACTGGCAGCAGGATTCGGATACGAGACAGTCCTTGAGGCATGATTTGAACAGCCGGCGGGTGTCCAGGGCACATATGCCCAGTTCACGTGTATATGAATGATTCTCTTCTATATTACTGTTCTAAATAAAGTAACCATTAACTTAAAAGACATCTTCAGTTAAACAAAGATACACTTTTATAAGAAACTGGATTTACAATGTCAAGGAAAAATGATCTGTTCATTGGTTGCAAATTTTTACTAGAAAGAGGTGATATGCTCCAGATGCTGGAATGTTTTACATACTGTCTGGTACATTAGGGGACTATTTAGTAATTTTAAGAGATTTCAGGAGAGCTCTCCTGCCATCCTCAATTTTCCTGTGATGTACTGTAGTTCTGCCTTCTACTTGCTGGTGATTGTCTTACCTGTTGACTAGCAGGTGACTAGCTAGTTCACAAAAAGGACATGGAAGCGAGTGACTGATACACCAACTGGTTAGTTTAAAAAAAATATCCTAAAATGGTAATTTTCATACTTTTTATTGATTTTAAAAATGATTCTTAATTTATAAAAATGGACAGAATTGTGACATTCACCTGCTAATCTGGGCTGCACCTGTTTGAGGTTTTCCCTTGAAATCAATTTTCATAAATGAAAATGCCTTTAAAAGGCATAAAGAACATGCTACACCATAAAATATACAACAAGCATTTGACAATGCTGAATGTTTGCTTGCTGGCATTAGCATTGGTAGTGTAGGAGTTACAGAGCTGCATAATAGGAATGGCAGTGAAGGACTGAACTGGAGCCAACCCCATCACCACCCTCCTGCAGATACTGACAGGCATTGGGGTGTGCCTTTGGGTCATCAGGCATAATGGCCATGCCATTTCATCACACCCTTCCCTGCAGACACTGACAAGTGTCATGGTGTGCCTTGGGGTCTTTGGCCCTTATGTTCACCCCATTCTATCAGTAAATATGGTGAGATGGGTGCAGTATAGGAGAATGGGGTGAAATTTGGGGCTGAAGAGTCCAAGGCACACCTCGATGCCTCTCACTGGCTGCAGGGTGTGGGTGTGGTTGGGGGTGGAATGGTATGAGCATTACAGGCAACAATCCCAAGTCACATCCCTGATGCCTGTCAGTCTCTACAGGTTGGGGCGTTATGGTCAGAAACCCTAACGCCTCAGGTGTTTGTTGGTATTTTCAGTCCAAATTTTCAACATGGTTTTTTTGTGACCCCCCACCTCATGAACTGTGGCAATATAAGTTCATTAGCTGAAAGCTGATTTTTGTACAGTGACTACACCATTTGGCACCACAGATGCGAAAACACATTTCGAGCAGGATGTGAAAAATGACAGCTGTACTGTTTATGGGGAGGTGTAAAAAATGGCAATGTTGAAAATCTGCAGTGAAAATATTTAAAAAACTGGTGAAGTCACGAGTGTGCATAGAAACTGTGCAACACATACCCATAATGTAATTAGTTTGGGGATTTTTTACAGCAGATTGTCAACACAGGAATTTTGGGACCTCCGCTCATGAACAGTGTGTTTGGTTTTAGAATAAAATGTTAAAAGTTTTTCACTGAAACTGGTGAGTGTTGCAGTTTCTAAATGGGAGATAATGAATCCTGGGTCTTTTGTGTTTCTACTGGACTAAAGAAGGACTGTCAAGCACCTTCCCTTCATGGAGCAATCCTGTGAGGCAAAAGTGTGTTAATTGGATACATGCTCGAGGGATTATCAAGACTCACTAAAGAAGGGTGAGTTAAAAAAGATTTACTTGTTTAAAGCAAATGGAGAAGATGGCAAATAGTAGCAGAACATCTATCAGGGAGACTCCCTTCAGTTACTCATCAACATTTTTTTTGGACACTGCAGACAATGATTTAATCTTTACACAATAAAAATTCAAAGGGGACACATGAAAGAGATGCACAAGAGAACACAAATGTTTCAACATTTGAACCTCTGACAATTAAAAAAGTATTTATTAGCTATGAAAGGCCAGCATTAAAATGACGGAGGGTGTTTTGGCATCTGAAAATGATGAAAACATATTTGGAGGTCCAACAGGTCCCAAGAGGTTTGAGAATTTGAAAGAATCCAGCTTTTGGAAAAGAACATGCCATATTTGTGTTGGAATGGAAAGAAGAGAAACATAAAGGTTCTTTAGGAATTGTGGGCTGTATCATGAAAGACACAGAACGACTACAAAAGAAATTGATGGAACAGCTACAAGAAAAGGAAAAGGTAATAAATCAATTTTCTATATCTCTTTATGTTGACTACTATCAGAAATGCCTAAAGGATGCAACAGATAAATATGATACAATAACAAAGGCAAAGAAAGTAAAAAAATTCATAAGGGATGAACCGGACTATAAAAATAATAGAGTATTTGACTGGTCTAAAAAATTGAAATTGATTTTGAAAAATTCAGAGTCAAGGTCTAAACAAAGTGAAAATGAATTTAATTCTTATGACTTGGATTCAATGTTTTTTTCAAAGAAGAGGAGTTATTGGAAACAGAGACTGCACTGATACCATTACTCCCCCTCCCCGCGAAGGAGTCCAAGAAATCTACAAAATATAAACAGTGGAATAAGAGGAGGAAGAGAACCCAGAGGGGCAAGAGGGGGGTGAGGAGGTTGAAACAGAGGTCAAAATTACAACAGTGGCCAATTTTACAGAATGAGGGGGAGACGTGTACATTTTCAGAACTATTAGATCTAGAACAGCAGGAATTGCTGGAAAGTGGACTAAACCCTTCAAGTAATGTTTTAAATGACTGTAATATTGATTTCCCTTTGAGTTTAAATGAAATGATTAATAAAGAGATGAAAAATTAGATTCTAGAGGATATACAAACAGTAATAAATGGAAATGGATTTGTGATGAATGGTGGTCAAGAACAAACAGATCTTGGGGAAATTCGAACATGTAGAGTTGGTATGTGGATTACAGAACAACAAAAGAATAATGTAATAAATTTGTCAAGTTATTATGTCTTAACAAGTACAGAAAATGAAGTATTAAAGAAAGGCTTACATTTTGTACCATCTTATCTATAAATAGATCTGAGACATTTTTGGATCTAAACAGATTTGTTAGGTTACTTAATTTAAAGTGCATTTTCCAAATTGAGACAGATGAAAGAACATGTGGAGAACATAATCAGGAACAATCTAATGTGAATGATTTAAAAATGAATGAGCAGGGAGAAAAGGTAAAAGGCACTAATTTAGGTTGGAAAAATAAATTAACCTTTATTCCCCCAATGAACCCAGTAGTTAATGTTTTCTATAATGCATGCATGGCAGATTTAGAACATTTCTATGATGCTAACCCACACAGAATGAGCTTTAATAATCTATCTAATCAGGAAATAAAACCACTTAAAGATCTGGGTAAAAGCAATGCAATAGCAATCAAAGCTGCTGATAAAGGAGGGAGTGTTGTAGTCATGGATATTAATGACTACATTAAGGAAGTAAATAGACAATTAAGTGATAGAAATGTGTATAGACCACTAGTTAGTGATCCCATTAGTGAGTTTAAAAAGAAAATAGATGGATTTATTATGCGAATACATGTGGAGGGACACATTAACAAGAAAGAGATGGAATTTTTGGTAACTAAATCACTGTTGCGATCGGCATTTTACTTATTACCGAAAGTCCACAAGACCCTAAATATTCCGTCTAGGAGGGTCGATTGTTTCGGGGCAAGGATCATTAATCGAACCACTGTCTCAATTTGTTGATAGCCGCATAAAACCTTGTGTGCAGGCATTGAGGTCATATTTAAAAGACAGCTTGAATGTGATAAACTTAACAAAGGAGATCTTTATGGATGTAAATAGATTTTTGGTCACGATGGATGTGGTTAGTTTGTATATGAATGTACCCCATAACTATGGGTTGCAAAGTATAATTTAGTTTTTAGAACAAAGGGAAAATAAAATTCCAGAAACAAAAGTATTAATGGAAATGCCTAGGATGGTACTGGAAAGCAACTTTTTCAGTTTCATGGGACAACATTTTTTACAGAAACAGGGAACAGCAATGGGAGCTAAATTTGTACCCAATTATGCAAATTTGGCAATGAGTTACTGGGAAAATGAAGTGATGTACACTGATAAAAATCCTTATAGAGATAAAATAGAATTTTACAGGCATTTTATAGATGACTGTATTATGATTTGGAATGGAACAGAGAATTAATTATTAGATTTCAAAGAGTATATAGAACAACAAGAACCAATGTTTAAGTTTGAATTCAAGTATGATAAAGGGCCGATTAATTTCTTGGATTTGGCTATTACTAGAAC
Organism: Neoceratodus forsteri; assembly: GCA_016271365.2. Lineage (NCBI taxonomy): Eukaryota > Metazoa > Chordata > Ceratodontiformes > Ceratodontidae > Neoceratodus > Neoceratodus forsteri. Next base: position 1,107,178,477 of record CM057456.1, on the reverse strand, counting down.
AGTGGAAGGCGACCTTCTGACCTCCCTCTTCAGAAAACCCTCTGATAGGAATATGCTTTTAAAAGCAGATAGTTGTCATCCAAAACATACAATACCGAATATTCCAAAAGGGCAATATATGAGGATGAAAAGAAATTGCACAGAGGAGAGAGATTATTTGGACTCTGCAGCAGACCTATCAGATCGTTCAAAGGAGAGGGGCTATGGTCACAAGGTCATAGAAAAGTCCAAAGAAAAGGTTGACTTAATACCCAGGGAACAGTTGCTGCAAGAAAAAGATAAAATAAAAGATGCAAGTGAACAAAACAGGCTGAATTTTGTAACTACTTTTCAGATAGTGCTTTTGCAGTTAAAAACATAGTATGTAGTAATTGGGGGATTTTGAGAACGGAACCACGTCTAAAAGAGATAGTGAAAAATGTGTCCAGAGTAACATACAGAAGGGCACAACATATGAAGGATCAGGTTGTTCATAGTATACAACCAATAGAAAAGTTCAAGGACAAAAAAAGTTTCTTTGCTTCATTACCCTTAGGGTGTAGACATTGCGGCAGATATAAATATTGTAATGTGTTAAGTAAAAATTATTTTTTTATAAGCCCAAAAGATGGAAAAAAATAAAATATTGCACTTTTGAAAATGTGTAAAATAATCTGAGGCTTCCGACTGGCTGAAACACTTTTCTAGCTGGGCATCTATCAGACAACAGATGCCCAGCTATTAAAAGTGCCAGTCTAGCCTGCCCCTTCACAAGTATCTTGTTGCCCAGCCAGCTCTCCAATTGGCTACTCCCTCGATTCTTCATTTCAAATTTGTGCCATTTTTTTGTCTCGCTTAGCGAGAGTCTGGCTCCCGAATACTGATTTATGAACAATACTGTCCCGGTATTTAGAAGCACACAACAACTCACTGGCTCCCCAAACCAAACCAATATACATTTTTTCATTCCTTTTTCCATTTTACCTTTTTGTTTATTACTTCCTGATTTGCATCTCTTCTCTCTTGTGACTCATAGGCATTCCTCTCTGCCGCCTGTCATTCAACATCCCAATTCTCAAACCAGGAAATGACCTATCAGGAAAATGAGCTGTCTCCTCAACAGGTACTGCCCGCAAATTAACCATAGTATCTATGCTAAAGAAAAAAAAAAACGAAAAAATAATTTACAGCGCTGCCGTCTCTACTCACAGTGACGCCTCATACTGCCTCTCACAGTGTAACACGGTCACACGCCTCACCACTCACAAATCAATTTTACCGAGCAGCACCAAAATAAAGATAAACTGACAATGCTTTCTCTGTGTCCTGCTCCTGAAAGTACAACACAATAAAAAAAACAGGAAATGGGTCAAAAACAGTCCTGGAGGTAGTGGGGAGGAGAGACCAACAAAGAGAATAGCTGGGGGAGAACAGCAGATAGAACAACACAATAACAGAGGGACTACTTAACAATAAAAATATTTAAATACCAGTTTTCTTGTTTTCATATATTTTTTAATTACATACAGTAGCTCTACCACTGTGTGTGTGGGGGTGGGGGTAACTATGACAGCCATGACCAAAAGCATCAGCTAAAGAGGCTCTGCAAGGACATAACTCGCTATCTCAGAAAAATCCACACAATTGTGTAGAATAGGTGTAGGAACTATTTTATTTCAAAACATAGTTTAAACTAAGTTTTATCAACTTTTTTTTGCTAAACTCATTTAGTTTTACAGTGCCCATTTTCTAAGCGCAATAATACCCTCCAGGGTGGGTGGTATTGTGCTATACCAGACCTTACAGGGGCTATAAGGCCCTCTGCCTGCAGCGTCGGGCCTCATTACGCCCCTGGGCAGTCCAGTATAGCACAATACCGCCCACCCTGTTGGGTATTATTGTTTACTTATAACATGTGATACTCAGAATGTTATATATTTATTGTCATGCAGTTGTGGTGTACATTACGTGGGCAGGACTAAAAGGAAATTTAAAGAATGAATGGGGGAACATATACAGGTGATAAAAAAGATTTGAAATATGCAATGGCACTCCACATAAATGGCATCAGAGAGAATTCTGATCATGTTCCACTCTTTATAGGCATAGATAAAGTGTCATTGGGACTGGGGGGGGGGATATAGAAAATGGATTAGTTAATAGAGAAGCTTACTGGATATACCAGTTGGGAGCCCTGGAATGGCTTGGATTAAACAAGCAAATAGAATTGTCACAATTGTTGTAAATGAGCATTTTGTTTGGAAATATATGTGGACAGGAACATGCACAGTAATAAAAGGATAAAGCTGTGTAAAGAAGTGCAGTTAAGAATCTTTTCTTTTGCCAGCATTTTTAAAATGCAATACTCCCCCCAAACTTATTCATTAAAGGGAGATAAGAACCAAGTTTGTATTTTATAGTAATATAAAATTTACTTGTTTATTGAAAAGAAAGTCTTTTGAAAAGAGTATATAAATATGTATAGGACCTGCTCACATTATAGAAGAATTTAACTGTTGTAAGTAATTGAAAATGTAGGAATTTGCACATTTTTTGTATCAAAGTGATAATGAATTGTAGTGTAAATATTGAACACTATGTGGTGTAAATACACTTTGACAAAGCGTTCGTAAGGAACACGAAACGGTCTTTTGTGTGGAAGTCTCCCTAATGCTACAACTCTTCTATATTTGTGTTTGGTTTTAGAATAAAATATTAAAAGTCTTTCACTGAAACTGGTGAGTGTTGCAGTTTCTAAATGGAAGATAATGAGTGCTGGGTCTTTTGTACAATGTGGAAAATCTGCAGTGAAAATATTAAAAAAACTTGTGAAGTCATGAGTGTGCCTAGAAACTGCACAACGCACACACATAATGTAATTAGTTTGGGAATTTTTTACAGCAGATTGTCAACACAGGCATTTTGGGACCTCCGCTCATGAACAGTGTCACTGTGATTTTCTTAATCTGTCCCAAACAGTGATTTCCCACAGCGACCATGCATTTCTGTACTGGAAGTGTAAAGACACATTTTGGCCATAGTGTGAAAAATGACAGCTGTACTGTTCATAAGAAAGTGTGGAAAAATGCCTGTGGGGAAAATCTGGATTGAAAATATTACAAATTCATGAACTTACGAGGGTGCGTGGAAACTGCGCAATGCTCGCTCGTAACACAATCATTTTATGGACTTTTGTCACCAAATTTTTAACAGAGCCATTTTAAGATCTCTGCTCATGAATAGTGTCACTGTGATTTTCTTAATCTGTCCCAAACATTAATTTTGCACACCGACTGTGTCATTGTGCGCTACATGCGCAGAAACACATTTTAGGCAAGATGTGAAAAATGACAGGTGTACTGCTCATAAGGAGGTGTGGTAAAATGGCAATGTTGAAATTCTGGAGTGAAAATATTAAAAATTTGTGAACTTACGAGCGTGCAAAGGAACTGCACAATGCACTCTCATAAATCAGTCATCTTTAAGAAATTTTTGACCAAATTTTCAACATAGGGTTTTTGGGGGCCTTTCTCATGAACTGTGACACTATCATTTCATAAAACAGTCCCAAAAGGTGGTTCCATGCAGTGACCGCAAAATCACCTTTCGGGGCCGATTAACACCATGACAGTGCCAGAATTCATGAGGAGGAGTCCCAAAAACCCCATCTTGAAAATGTGGTGCCAAAATTCAGAAAAATGCCTGAGATATGCATTAAAGTTGAAAAAACCCTATTTATTCTATTATACAGCTAACCGCCATTTCTTCAGTTCGCAGTCAGCTTTGAAGAGTGCAGACGTGTTCCTGGTCCACCGAAGATCATCTTGCCAGCCTCCAGAGGTAAGTATGGGGTGAGGTGGGGTGGGGAGGTGGATGCACAGAGGGTGGGCGTGGGTTGGGGGGCAAGACAATTAAAGACCGTTTTTCTTTTCAGGTGTTTGTTTTCTTTTAGGAAGATGACATGGGACTTGTGCCACACTGGGGTGGACTCCCAGTGTGGCAGCTGGAAGATTTTTGGGGGGTCAGTGGAGCCAGCGGGGGATTGGGCACCCTTGTCAGCCATACAGATGTGTGCCATGCTGGGGTGAGCTCCCAGCATGGCAACTGGAAGTCTGTTTCTTTTGGGGGGGTTAATTGAGCCGATGGGGGATTGGGCACCCCATTGCTGTTCTCACTTATGCCACGCTGGGGTGGGCTCCAAGTGTGGCACATAGAACTCTGGGAAGGGGGAGTGTGGAGCCGATGGGGGATTGGGCACCCCGTCAACCATACTGTGTGCAGCGGGGGGAGCGCATGAGCACACTGGGGTGGGCTCCCATAGTGCTACTTGAGTGTTTAGGGAGGGGGGAGAGTAGACACAAAGGAAGCTACCTATGACAGCTGTTCAGGGTGCAGTGCTGCTGTAGGCACTTTGCATACTGCCGACAGCAGTATGTAAATTACCTTCCAACACCAGTATGCAAATTGCTTACACATTACAACCGCTGATTGCAGCAGTTTTTTGGCTTTCAACTGTATGCCACTGCATTCTGAACAGCTGTCATAGACAGTTCGGACATTCATTGGCATGGTGCAGCCGTGCCTGCGAAAGGCAGCAGGGCATTGGAAGTGGGGGAGGCAAACCTATGAAAACACGAATGGTGGCATTATGTTTCTTGCACATGCATGCAAGCAAATGTAATAATACATGGGGAGTACATAATAAGAATTTAATGCACACCTGAGGTGTGGGATTCCACATAAATCCCAAGGGCAAAGCCCAAGGGGTTTATCAAAGCATCCCACACTGGGGGTGTGCATTAAATTCGAGTTTTGCACTCTCCCCCAATGTATGGTTTTATGTAATTGCTGGGGGACATTTTTTTATCCAGCTAGAGTACATTAAATAAAAAAGTGTTTATGAAATGGTGTGCTGTGTGTTCTTTTTATTCAGCAGAAGGTAAGACAAGAATTTGGATGCGCACTCAGCATTTAACAACATCCTATATATGTGCTTTGGCGAATAAATCACTTTTGACATAATAGAATGGTTTGCTTTCAATGACAGACTGTGGGAGTGGCAGAGCTTTGATCCCGATGTGAAAGTGGCAACTTGTGAAATCAGCGCAGTAGCAGCATGACAACAGCTGAAAAAGAAAGGAAATATGTTTAAAAATGTGAACTGGATTCAAGAAAGTGTTTAGTTTGAGTCTGAGTTAATTGTAGTTGCAGCAGGTCATCGTTGTCTAGGTGATATAAAAAGGTGCAGAGGTCAGAGTTCATGACGGTTTTATGGAGAGAAGAGAAACTGAATGACTGTTTTGAGTTTCAGAACTAGGGACTGTGAAGTGCCGTGATGCTGAGTTGGAAGGCTAGTGAGGGTCACATTTCATATTTGGGGGGACTATTTTTATGCTGAACTACATTTTTGTCAGTAGGTCAAGGTTCAGCAAGGTGTTTGTGTTTCTGGTGATGGGTGACATTTTTTACAAGCACAATGAGTTGCTCAAGCTGGGCAGAGGAGAAGCTGGCATGCATTCACAGTTATAACCAGCGGGTTATAATGGCGAATTATAACCTGCTTCCCCAATGAAAAAAAAGTCCCCCAGTTATTACTAATGAATAAAGACAAGCATTTGTCAATGCCAAATGTTGTCTTGCTGGCATTGGCATTGGTAGTGCAGGAGTTAGAGAGATGCATAATAGGAGTGGCAGTGATGTAGTGAACTGACGCCAACCCCACCCCCACCCTGCAGAGACTAAGAGGCATTGGGGTGTGCCTTTGGATCATTGGCCATAATGCTCATGCCATTTCACCTCCCCCTACCCTGCAGACACCGACAAGTGCTGCGGCGTGCCTTGGGGTCTTTGGGCCTTATGCTTACCCTGTTTCATAAGAAAATGCTCTGAGATGGGTGCAGTATAGGAGAATGGGGTGAGCTTTGGGGCCAAAGACTCCAAGGCACACCTTGTTGCCTGTCATTGCCTGCAGGGTGGGGGTGGGGGTGGAATGGCGTGAGCATTACAGCTGATAATCTGAAGTCAAACCTCTGATGCCTGTCAGTCTCTACAGGGTGGGGTATTATGGTTGGAAACCCTAATGCCCTGGGTGTTTGTTGGTATTTTTACTCCAAATTCTCAACATGGGCTTTTTGTGACCCCACCTCATGAACAGTGGCACTATCAGTTCATTAGCTGAAAGGTGATTTTGCACAGTGACTGTGTCATTTGGCACCACAGGTGCAAAAACACATTTCAGGCAGGATGTGAAAAATGACAGCTGTACCCTTCATGAGAAGGTGTAAAAAAATGGCAATGCTAATAATCTGGAGAGAAAATATGAGAAATTGGTGAAGTCATGAGGGTGCATAGAAACTGCACAACGCATGCCCATAACACAATTATTTTAGGAGATTTTTTAATCAAATTTTCAACATAGGCATTTTGGGACCTCTGCTCATGAACAGTGTCACTGTGATTTTGTTACTCTGTCCCGAACATTGCTTTCCCACAGAGACCGCACCATTGTGCGCCACATGTGAAAACACATTTCGGGCGGGTGAAAAATTACAGCTATACTGTTCATAAGGAGGTGTAAAAAAATGGCAATGTTGCACGCCCGTAAAACAATTATTTTGGGAATTATTTTAACCAAATTTTCAATATAGGCATTTTGGGACCTCTGCTCATGAACAGTGTCACTTTGATTTTATTAAACTGTCCCAAACATTGATTTCCCACAGCTACCATGCCATTGTGTGCCACATGTGCGAAAACACATTTCAGGAAGGATGTAAAACATTACAGCTATACTGTTCATAAGGAAAGTTGAAGAATGGCAATGTTGAAAATCTGGAGTGAAAATATTAAGAATTGTTGAAGTTACGAACGTGTGTGGAAACTGCACAAAGCATGCTCATAACAATCATTTTTTGGAATTTTTTCACCAAATTTGCAACACAGGCTTTTTGGGACCCCACCTCATGAACAGTTGCACTGTTGTTTTGTTAATCTGTCCCAAAAACTGATTCCACACAGTGACCATGAAATGACCTTTCGGGATCAAATAACTAGATGACTGCATGCATTCATGAGATGGGGTCCTAAGAACCCCATGTTGAAAATTTGGAACCAAAATTCAAAACAATGGCTGAGATATCCATCTAAGTTGAACCCCCCCATTTATGCCATTATACAGCTTACCACCATTTCTTCAGTTGGCAATTGGCTTTGAAAAGTCCAGACATGTTCCCGCTCCACCGGAGATTGCAGCGCTGGCCCTCTGGAGGGTGGTATAGGGTGAGAGGGAGGTGGGGTGCACAAAAGGTGGGTGCAAGTTGGGGGACAGGAGTGCCACTGACAATGGACTGTTTTCTTTTTTCAGGAAAAAAAAAAAGAGACACTGTCCCACGGGATGGTTTTCTTTCTTTACAGGTTAAATAAAACAAATGTTGGGCACACTGGGGTGGGCACCCAGTGTGCCGCATGACTTTCAGGGGATGATGTTGGCCATCCCAGTGTGCCACACTATGAGGGTGGGGGCAGGAACATGCCAACATGGTCAGCTTTGTGTTAAATGGAGGCACACGTGGGTGGGCTCCCAGTGTGCCACAAAATCTGTGTGTGTGGGGTGGCAGACATGCCAACAGGGGGATTGGGCACCCCCAAAGTTGGCTTTCTTTTGGTATTGTGTGGTGGACAGCAGGAGCCACCGCCATGTTTATTTGAAATATTTTACCAGGCAAGGCACATACGGGAAGTGTGTCATCTGTGTCGCTGCATGATGAGCTTGTCTCGGATTACAGCAGCACATTTCATTCAAGTTGGTGGCACTTTGCATAAACATGTGTCAGCATTAGCATGCTGGCTCATTGGAGAATGAGGGACATACCTTCTAAAGCATGCCCTGCAATCGCCAACACTGACACACCTCAGCATTTCTCCTACTACCACAAGATGTTGCTTGCACATGCACAAGGCAACATTAAAAAACATTTTGAAGATATTAGAAAAGAATGCTTATCAAATGTTTTTAGTTCTTTCAACCTTAAAAGTTCTGGAGATGAGTGGGGCAATGGGTGGCATAAGGGTGAGCAACAATGGAAGTGAACTTTGGATAAATGATCAAAAGGAGCGATTTCTGTTCCAGGGAAGGGACAATTAAGTTTTTGGCGTCCATTCATCACCTTGGCAGAATGATGCACCATTTTTACAGCATTCACTTGGTACAGAAAGCTGAGCACTGTGAAATTTGGTCCCATGTCATAACAGCGATTGCGGAAAGTCAATCACCATTACAGCGAGTGCACATCACCAAAAATCAATTTCAGCAATGCACACTCGCAAAGCAGACAACTACGGCACCCGAGATCTACAGGTCTCATTGTTAATGTGGGGGGCTGTGCCACCCGCACTCACCTACATAAGGATTCTCAACTCCAGGGGGGATGTCAGGGAGGGTGAAAACTTAAAAAAATACATGCTGCCTGCTGGCAGGAAAACAAAAACGTACCATACCGGACCCAAACCCTGTGCCCTGCAGCTCCAATCCAACTGCCCTCCCCACCATGCTAGTGGATCAGCTTGGCAGCAGCTTGCCACACCCCCTCCCACATACCATTCCTCCCCTGCCTCCCCCCCGCGCATGTGCACGCGTGTGTATACCTGCTACTTCCTGTGTTCGCCCACCCCAGTATCCAGTCACTCCCCTACTTGATAGCCATGAACACAGGTGTCATAACTGAGTCACCATTTGTGTCAGTGCCCACTTCCAAACACCTTGTTCACTGGATACCCTGAAATACACAGGTCTTTTAGAAGTCAATTTGTGATGCTGAAGATCATGCACTATTCGTTCTGTATTTGTTTTGGTGCATTTCCAGATCAATATTAAAGGTTTATCAAGCTCAACCCTAGCTAATACACAGAGATGTTATCACAATTCTAATTTTGCAGGGGTGCTCCTGGTGTTTGGCCAAAATCAGAATCAAACAGTTATAGTACAAGTGCTGCCTCCATGGAAATTCATTTAAGTTAATTTTGTTTTCTTACTTTGCCTTCATTCAATCACTTTAACATTGGTCTCGTCATTCGAGTGAATCACAATTAACCTGACCACCAATAACAAGGTATAAGAAATATGATGAAATCTCTGTGTATTTGTCAGGGTTGAGCTTGTTAAACCTATAACACTGCATTTAAAACAGAAAAGGTATGTCCTTTCCTTATTTAGTAAGCTCCTCAATGGTCACATGTGAGCATCTTATGGGCCAGAGCATACTATACAATCAATGAAGCCAGAGAGTGGTTTCCACAAGACAAAGAGAGGAAGCAGTGGAGCTTCAGCTCACATTGGCATGTTAAAATTTAAAGTGTAGTTACCTGACTAATGAGGGGTTGCCTTGTTACTGGTGGTCAGGCTAATTGTGATTCAGATGAATGATGAGGCAAAGAACCCCTTTAAAATGATTGAATGAAGGCAAATAAGAAAATGGTGTTAGCTTAAATGAATTTCAGGCTCTCAGGTTGCTTTTTTTGTGGGGAAGCATTGGTACTATAAATGTTCTATAACCATTTCCAGATCAACCATAGCAGATGATGACCTGTGTGTAAGTGAGCTCTTACAGGTCATCCAAAAATGTATTTTTCTTTAAAACGGCAATCAAAGAATTATTCATTATTGTTATAATCAGGGAGTGTGTGCCTGTGGATCTGAGCAGAATAATCTATAAATTCTGTGCTGACCAGTTTGTTTCTGTAGTGAGCCTGTCTGCTGCAGTTGCCTCAGGGCTAGCAGAGTAGGAAAGGTTGGGGGGGCATTTCTTTACAGATTTTATTTAATAGGGTTTGGCATACAAAATTAGGCATACCCTGATAGTTAAGGTCTGGCTTGTCAATTTGCAGTGGATCCTAATGCCAAGCCTAAGTTATGAGCTCATGGCCTGCTATAACACCAGTAAACTAAACCTATAATTTATATTAATACCATCGCTGAGGTTGTAAGAGTGGCTTCAAGTGCATTCTTAGGGTATGAGAACCACTAACTAAAGGTGAGTGGTTCTGATAACCTCAGAATGTAAGTGAGACCACTCTTACAACCATAAGAGTGGTCTTGGTGATGGTATTATTATTGTATTGATTGAGCTCAATCAATAATATATTCATTTTTTAAACAAAATTGTACCTGAATGTACCCATTGCTGAGGCAGTTGTGCATGAGACACTCTTCACAGACTAAGAGTGTGCCATGTGCAAAGGAAAAAATAGTGCTCCAATTAGTCAGATGTGTTTCTTCTATCTATACTCATCTAAATGGGATGTGGCCTATAATATCTGTCACTTTATGTTAGTCACTAGCTAACTTACCCATCTCTTTTTACCCTATACTGGCCTATGTTGGTTATCCCTCTGCCAAGCTTTTGTTCTTGCTGGGATGTTTTGCTGATAAATTAATCTAATCTCATACTCCCATCTCTGTTTGATTTCCTTTAATATCTCTCTTGTGCTTATCACCCAAGGTCCAGCAACAAGTTATTGCTATTTGTGCAAAGATCTTTTACCAGCTGCTGCTTGCATAGCCTGCATGAAGCACCTTTGAAACTACTAGATCAAGCTGAAATGTCTGCCATCTGCAGTTTTCAACCCCCATGACATCAATGCAACATCATGATGCTGACTCAAAGTCAGGTCGATGTCTTGTTGAACTGGAGCTCAGGTGACATCATTAGGGGTGGGGTGGAGGCATGTGTTAAAAGTGGAGCTGTTCCTAAACCCTTATTAGCTACTGTCTGCACAGCCTGCATGAAGCACCTTTGGAATGCTGCTTCAATTTCAACTGCCTGCCATCTTCAGTTCTCACTCCCCCCCCCCTCACTATGGCAATACTCTATCTTGACGCTGACTCTTCTGGCTGGAGCACAGGTGATATTACCAGGGGCAGGGCATGTATTAGATGTGGGGCTGCTCTAGCAGCAATCTGTAGAGTGGCACGCTACACTAGAGGCTTCCATAGGAGTGGGGAGAATCTCCTGTGGGAGTTCACTGCATATACCACTGTGGAGGCTTAGTAGTCTAGGTCTTTTATATTATAATTTGTAGCTTTTGTGCAGAGTACTATTATGGGTTACAGATTATTTATTCTCCCCTTGTTTTAGTTATTTTAGGTTTGTTTGCTAGCACAATGGTTCCTGCTTATGCTTTATGATGATAACTTTAGTAATAATTGTTATGTTTCCACTTCACATTAATGTTTTTCATGTCACTGTCACCGGGCACTATACTGCAAATTTAATTATGCAGAATATTCTAGGTAGTTATTCATTCTGCTCAGCTTTCTTTCAAAGAGCAACTATTATAATAAAAAGCTAAAAATACTAGGGGTGGGATATTCAGAAGAGTTGTGCCATGCGCAACCCACTGATGCACCACGGTGCAATATTCAAAAGGGGAATGTGCCTGGCACAAATTCCGATGTGCCAGAGTGCATCAGTATTGTATGTGGTGCAAGTGGGGGGGGGGCATGCCCATGCATGCTCCGCACATCCCGAAATTCAGCCTGGGATGTGCTGAGCCCATGCAGGCGCAACCCCTACTTGCACTGCACACAGTTGATCCCCCAAAAAAAGGAGCAACAGCTGGCCACCCACAGGTGAGTTGCCATATTGCAGGGTGCACCATGGCAGCTGCCAGCTGAGGGTGGCCACGTGAGCTCTGGCAGCACCTTCATGGTAGCAACCCCCCATGCCCAATCACTGGCCTATGTAATAGTATGAAAGGTCCAATATCCCTGGTGGTCCAGTGGACCACTCACAGCCCGACCGCGGGCGTCAGTGATAAAATATGAAAAACAAATCCATCCCTGGTGGTCCGGCAATACCCCCCCCTCCCCACCTGCCCACTGAGCCCCAGCACCTGGCTCCACCCCGATCAGTGGTGGGTGGCAGCTCCTTACCCGCCAGTTGCCCCACCGCCTGCCGAATGACTCCGTACGGTAGGGCTGTATGCCCATTGATCCACAGCATGGGCCAATGGGAGTGCAGTACATACATACACAGTCCAGATATGTGAATGGATCCATTCTCATATCTGGACTGTGTAGCATGTTAGGGCTGCATGCTCATAGGCCCACGAGGGACCAATGGGCGAGCAGCCCCTATCATACAGAGTCAGTCGGTGGGCGGCGGGGCAGCTGGCAGGTGGGGAGCTGCTGCCCACTGCTGACCGGGCTGGGGAGTGGGGTGCTGGGACTCAGTGGGTAGGTGGGGAGGGGAGTAAGGATGGACCACCAGGGATAGATTTGTTTTTCAGATTTTATTACTGATGCCTGTGATCAGGCTGCTAGCGGTCCACTGGACCAACAGGGATATAGGGGGATATTACATACATACTTCTGCCTGTGATCAGGCTGTGAGTGGCTCACTGGACCACCAGGGATATAGGATGTTTTCATATTGGTACATATGCCCGCAATCAGGCTGTGAGCAGTCCACTGGACCACCAGGGATATAGGGCACTATACATTTCATACATATGCCCGCGATAGGGCAGTGGGGCACTTTGCCGCTTGTACAGGGGGCGTCAGTCGCCGACGGCTACAGCCTGGCAGGGCGCCAGGTGCATGTTGCTGTGAATGGGTGCACCTGCATGCAAATGGGGCCATAATGACATGCAAATGGCCCCATTTGTGCCTTGAATGCCTTATGGTCCCATTTGCATGTGCACTTTTGAATATCGTAGGTGATGCACCTAGCGCAACGGCAGTTGCGCTAGTGCATCCCCCTGCCCCTCTCAGGCCACTTGCACTGGTGCAGTACCACTGCACCATGCACATTGCGGGTGGCCACAGCGCGATATTCAATGGTGCCTAGCCATGGCACAGTACCATTGAATATCACCCTGTCAGCGCCCTGGCACATCCCAGTTGTGCTGCACCCAGGCTTGTGCCACAGCCTGGTGCAGTCTGAATATCCCACCATAGATATACACCAATTGTACTTTATTGTTTTCTAGTTATTTATTCTCTTTTTTACTTTCCCTTGCTGTTGGTCTACTAAATGTTGTAGATAATGCAGCAATTATTCCACCAAGTCTTTCAAACTATATCTGACTCTCCCCTACTATCCACACAATTTTTGCTGTTTGTGGCATCACAATCTGTTGTCATGGTGAGCACTATGATGTTATAAACAAAGGCACTGTGGGGTTAATGGGGGAGAGACAAATGTTTTCAAATGTTTACTATGCAGACGTTTTAAATGGACTACCAAGATGTGCCGTAAACCTTGGAAAGGAACATTGAAAATATGTATTCTCTAGTAAATTGTTAACAGCTAAAACATCTTATTTATGAAAGCACATGCTGAAGTACAGAGTTGCTCTTTAAGTATAAAAGGTATAATTCTCAGCGTTCCTGTTATCAAACCATGTTCTGGTCCAGGTATAAACATCTACTCTAGATATTTGTCATTGTATGGCTTCCGTAATGTGGTGATATTCTGTCTAGCCCTGTTCCTTAACTTCTAAATAATTTTCCCATTATGGCTACTACAGATTTTGCTTCCTTTAAAGGGATATCCCTTGTCTACAGTACAGTTGGAACTTAGCTCCTAAGTTCAAATGAATCAGGTCTTGGGTTAATCATTTTTACCTCAGTTTTTTCATGTTCGATCTGAGACTTGGCTTCACCCTAGAATCTTAGATTGTGACAGTACTTTATTTTACTGTCCATTTCATAGAGCAAGTAAGCAGGCAAGAAAACTTTTTTTGTACTTGTTTTATTGAATTTCAGCATTGTAAAGAGAGATCATGGACATAAAATAATGAAACTAACAATAAGAAGAACAGAATTTCAAACCATAAATATAAAAACTATATAAACGCAATAGGGCTATAAATAGTACTGTCAAATTCATAATGTTATGACAAGTATTGTTAGGTTTATCTAATCAGTTACAGTGAAGAGGGAATACCAAATGGTCTGAGCATGATATAACTGTGATAGCCAGAAAGTGCCACCCCTGAAGGCTCTGGGCGCTGAACAATAACAGACATCACTAATAAGATATCAGTAACACATAATAAATAAATCTCAGAAAATTAAATTAATTAAACTACATAACTTTAATTACTATAAGGCTATTTATAGCCAGTAATGGAGTTAATATAAAGAAACAGCCTCCTTAAATAGGTGGACTTCAGACTCCTCTTAAAGGATTCCAATGAAGGGGCCTCCCTCAAGGACCTTGGGACCAAGTTTCACAAGATTGGTCCGGCTACCGAAAAGCCCACTCCCCTGATGACTTCAGTTAAACCCTGGAAACTGCTAGGAGACCCTCCTCAGAGGAACTAAGAGGGCAGGAGGGTTGGTAAGGAGACAGAAGGTCCCATGGGTAGTTCGGGCTCAGACCCTACAGGACCCTACAGGTCACCAAACAGACCTTGAAGAAAATCTGCCACCTCGCTGACAGCCAATGCAAATTGCTCAAGACTGTGGTATGTGGCAGGACTTAGGAAAACCCATCAACAGCCTGTCTGCAGAGTTCTGCACCAGCTGTAGGCAATGCAGGGATCCTCAAATTAACCCAAGGTAAAGGGCATTGCTGTAGTTGAATTCTGATGTCACTAAGGTATGTTTTGATGAGGGCAGGTCATCTGGTGGGATAAAGGTTTAATCCGGGTGATATTCCTAAAATGATAAAACCCACTTCGGATATTGACTGTCACCTGAGTGTTAGTTTACTGTCAAGGATCATCCTCAGGTTTTTCACCTTAGCAGAGGTGGCCAGTTAAGAAGCACCAACTACAAGACTGGTTGCCTCCTCCACCCATCCAGCTTCCTGCTGAAAGCCAGGCTCAATCACCAATACTTCTGTCTTGTCTGGGTTAAGCCTTAACCAGCTGCAGGACATCCAGTTGTGAACCTCAGTCAGGCAAGAATTAAATACAGAGCCTTGTAGCCCAGGTGCAAAAGACAAATACATTTGGGTGTCATCTGCATAGCAGTGAAACTCTACATTGTACAGTCTAATGATATCCTCCAGGGGTAGCATATACACTTTGAACAATATGGGTGAAAGGACTGAGCCCTGTGGAACTCCACAAAACAGGGGTTTTGGGTTGGAGGAGTAAATGCCAGTCGCCACACCTTTTGCATCCTGCCTGTAAGAAAGAACGCAAACCACCTTATGACAGTGCTGGTGAGTCCACAACATTCCCTAAGGTGATCCAATAGCACCCCATGATCTACATTGTCAAATGCTGTGGATAGGTTGAGGAGAACAAGAACTGACCATTCACCCCTGTCTCTTGCCCCGAGGAGATAATTTTGCACCCTCAAAAGTGCAGTCTCCATACTGTGCCTGGATCTGAATCCAGACTGGAGCAGCTCATACATGTCAAAGGCTGTAAGACTTGCCTCAAGTTGCACAGCCACCACTTTCTCAATAACCTTGCCCAAAAAGGGTGGGTTAGAGATGAGTCTGTAGTTCACCAGGCAAGCCAGGTCCAATGATGGCTTCTTCAAGAGAGGTTTCATGAGTGTCTCTTTTAAGGCTCAGGGAACCACCCTCCCCCCATTGAAAAGGAACACCAGACTATCTCGGTGAACACTGGACCAACAGACTCCACACAACCCACCAGGAGAGGTGTGGGGCCCATGTCAAGGTCATAACATGTGGGCCGCAACTTTGAGATTATCTCACTGACCTCTTCCTCTCACCAGATCAAACTCACTCAAAACCTGAGGATGACCTCTGTTAGTCTCAGTTCTGCCACTGCATGCCAACTGTAGCACACGGGAAGATGCCTGACATGATAGAGTGCACTTTGTCAGTGAAGAACAGAACTCTTCACAGATAGTGAATGACAAAGCTCTAACTGGCTCAAGACAAGCAGTGTGAAGTAACCTGTACAAGGTTCTGAAGAGCTGAGCTGATCTGTTCTTCACTGCACCAGTCTTGCTGGACAGGAATTTTGCCTTCTTATGGTAGATTGTCCTTTGATACTCCTTGTAATGAGATTTAGAGCCAACTTGTCCTCCTCAGCTCAGGATCTCTGCCAGCAGTGCTCCAACCTCCATCCCCTTGTTTTCAGCTCTCTGAGCTCCCCATTGAACCATGGGGGGTCTCAGGTGAGAGGACCTAGTTCATACATGAACTGGTGCTGCAGAATCAAGGGCTGAGGTAGTGGCTCTATTGTAGGCCATCATCGTTTCCCCTGGTCCTGTGTCACAAGCAGTCATCACAGTCAATAGATTCAATACTGCCTGAAATCCTAGTGGGTCAAGCCCTTTAAAGGGTGGTAATGGACATCTCCACAGAGGAAGGATTCTTGGGGGGACTCCAAATGAGAATTTCACTGTACAATGATCCAACCAGATGACTTGATCAGTCTTGAGGTTGTTAGTCTTGAGTCCCAGTGAGAATACCAAGTCCAAGGTGTGACTGTGAGAGTGGGTTACAGAAATAATTACTTGTGACAGGCCCAGCAATTCCATAGTCTGGAAGAAGTCCTGACTCAAAGGCAAGAGATCATTGTCAACCAAGGCACTGGAATCACCCAGAACTAACCATCTGGATGACTCCAATACCTGGTTGGCGATTAAATCTGTGACTTCCCACAGGAGCGCCGTCTCATGGCCCAGAGGTCAGTACACAAGAAGGATCCTGCAGTGTGCACCTGGGTCCCCTTGAATGGCCTCACATTCAAATGACACAGTAGGCCCCACTGGGGGCACAGACATTCAAGCTGAATCTAAAGCAAATAGCTACTTTTCCATCCCTGCAGTCCCTCCCAGGGCAATGCACAACAGACAACCCAACCAGGACTGATACCTCCAAAAGTGGACTGGCATCGTCGCCTAGCCAGGTCTCTGTAATGCAAGCCAGGTCGACCGAGAAAATCAAGTCCACCATAATAGCAGTCTTATTCCTCATTGACCTGGCACTGCAAAGCATGCCCCAAGTGGGATAGGTGGAGACTGCTGGCCTACATGCTGCCTGTTCACTCAAATCAGTGGAACTCTTGGGTATGGGAACCAGGCAGGATGGATCCCTCTCAAATTTCCACTTCACCACAGGGCACGTTCTGAATCTTGCCACCCTCCCTGTTAGAACCCACTGAGCCCCTTCACCTAGCCCCCCACTTCTTCATGATACCTGTGGCCCTGCAGCATTTATAAGTAACTGCTGATGGGGGTGATCTTCAAAGGGGAGGAGGTCCAGTAGCCAAGCCAAGGAGTAGCTAAGACTTGGCAGTCCAACATCTCAGCACATCTTTTACTGGCTATAGGGCTAAAACTGTAATAGCACAAATGACTATCTCAACAGTATAGACCCTAAAATAATATAAAACAAACCCCCAAAAAATAAATACAAATAATTAAACAACCCAACCCATCCCCAAACTCACCTTAAAACCTTAATGACAAACTCACAGCATTCACACAATACATTTCATGAATTAAAATAAATATTACACACTCTCAAAGCCATGCCTAAAACTATCCACCAAACCTAATATCTCCCACCTTATACAGTGAAATAACTACTTAGGAGAACCTCCACAATGAAACAGAGAATAGCAGGCCCTGATCCATAGGTGCTGGAACTGGGGGGGCGGAAGGGGCGGTAGCCACTCCACTTTTTATTTCTGCATGGCAAAACTAGTATAGAAAAAGTGCCCTTTGTACCTTCATAAGCGTCCTTTTGATTCTCAGCCCCCTCAGCTTTTACCATCTTCCGGCACCCTTGCCCCTGATCTACTATCAAAGTCCAGGTCCATAATAATAAATCCAAATGAGAATGGTTTAGAAATCAATATATAAACAAAGTTATCCAGTTTGTTTGACAGTCTCTGCAGTCACCGGAGAAAATCAAATCTTTAAACCAGATGGAATTTGCAGTACTCTCACTACTGCAGCAGAAAACATCTGTCCAAATAAAGTTACAGTAACAAATTGTGCAACAACAAAGGAAATACCCATCAAAAAGGAAGATTTTAAACCCAAAGGTACTCTCACCACCCTCGGGAGTCCCAGTTATTCAAGATATATTTTGCTGCAGTAATTCCAATAGTCTTCAAACAGCAGATGTATGGCTCTTAAAAATGGAGTCAGAACTTGCTATGGCCGATTTCAATATTCTCACTGACAGTGGTAGTCCTACAGGGTTGGGGCAGCTATAACTGCGGCAGTAAAACTCCCACACCAAAAGAAACTGGGCTCCACTCACAACAGTGGCGGCCATAACAGCAGTCTGAGCACTGAGGAACACTCACTGACACATGACCTCACCCCTCAATGGTCACGCCGAACCAATGACACCCCTCCAGCAAATCTCTTCAACCGGACTCACAACTGACTAGTTGGAAGACATGTAAAACACAAAGAAATTCTTAGATCAGCAGCACATTACAGCGCTGTCAGCTGGTCTTACATGCTGGTCATAAATTCTGCAATTCCACCTCTGTTTCACATGGCCACGAGATAAGAAACTGGGAATAAACTCTCAGGATGAAAAAATGGTCCAAGCTGTAGAATTGACCCTTCCTGAGTCAACTTCAAATCCTGAATAAGGTGCACTTATTAAACAAGGGTCAGATGAAATGTACTGTACTACAGGGCAATACTATATGGTCATAACTGAAAATAAAAAAGCTGCCTCCTAGCACTAACTCACTTATGATCCCTAAACTAAGCTAACAGCCCTCCTAACTATTCCAACTACACAAATCAATTAAAAATAGCATTTATAAAGGACCTAATGGTTGGACAATTTTCTGAGTTCTCCTCAAACAGAAAAATCCCAAAGAGTCATCAGAGCTCCA
This sequence comes from Neoceratodus forsteri, assembly GCA_016271365.2. NCBI lineage: Eukaryota > Metazoa > Chordata > Ceratodontiformes > Ceratodontidae > Neoceratodus > Neoceratodus forsteri. The sequence continues at coordinate 1,107,159,697 of CM057456.1, read as the reverse complement.
GAACATGGGCGTGGTTTGACTGCAAAGGAAATGGCAGCATAATTCTTGGGCTCCTTCCTCTCTGAGAAAAACCTGTGGCAGGTCAGTCTAATCCCGGGATGTAAATCTTCTTTCGTTGCTAAATACTTGTTTGTGGAACTGCCCTGAATCGTCCGGTGTGTTTTTTCTGATAGAACTGTATCGTAAAGCTGCTAAATTACACCGGTTATCCGTGAGTGGTGCTGCTCAGCTAGGTCACAGAAATTACAGGCCTTATCCTCAAGTCTCACGGGTATTTGCTCCATATAGCCTGCAGATGGAGTCTGCATCAACATCCCTCCCAGCCCAATCGACCCTGAATAACTTGGCGACTGAGATTCCTCTGCCTATAATTTCTCCAATACAAGATGCGAGTGTGCAATCACCATCAGTGACTGAATCGCTAACGTATATTACCAGAATGCTGGAGATAGTTTTGCTGCCAGTCGATACCATCAATACTACACTAACAAATACCCCTACAGAGGTACATGTAATACAAGATAATTTAAATGTAGCAGAGCAAAACGTGGAAACTTTGGAAATGCAGCAAGTTAAACTAATACAGAGAATGTGAATGCAAAATCTACAATTGGAAATATTGCTTGCCAGATTAGAAGACCAGGAAAACAGGGGGAGACATAACAACCTCCGAATTGTTGGAGTCCCCGAGGGCTCTGAGTGAACATCCATGGAAAAGTTTCTCAATGAGATGCTCCCTAAGATGCTAGCTGAGCACTGGAGAGGCCCAGTTGAAGTTGAAAGAGCCCATCAGATCATCAGAAGGAAAGATAAACAGCAACTAGCCCCAAGGCCAATCGTGGCATATTTTTTGAGATATTCTACAAAGGAACATATTCTAAATGCTGCTTGAGATATGGGTGAAATTCGATGGCAAGGAGCGCTGATTTCTATATATAGAGATTTTGCACAGGAGACAGCAAATAAGCTCAGAGTTTATGGCCCTATTAAGAAAATACTGTCAGCCCATAATTTTCAGTATAGATTCAAGGGTCTTACCAGACTGTTGGTCTCTGAAGAAGGGAGAGAATTGCTAGTGGATACTCCTGAGGAAATTGAAAGATGGGCCTCTAAGCTTTGGTCCGACTTACCCCTTCAAACTTCATCCCCCAGAAGGCTATGAGAACTCTTTGATACCAGAACTAGGAACCAAAATCACCAGCCATGGATTCCAGAGGGTCATTGTGTTATGGGACCAGGTCCTTGGTACAATGAGCCCCCCAGGGAGAGGTCTACCTACATGAGCACTATGTCTGTACCTGCAGCAGCTGCTGGTTTGAGTCTACCTTTCCTTCCTCCTAGAAACACCAGCTTGATTTCAAGACAGTGACAGCAATCTAGGAGTGGCCAACAACTATCTCCTGAGCTGCAGAAAATGGCCCCACCAGCGAAAATGCCTAGAGATGAGCCTTTGGAGTCCTGTTCAGATTGCCTTGCTAATATAATAGAGCCCTCCTTGCCTAGACAAGGGAATCACATGGACTGGGCTGACATTCCAGAATCTTCTCTTTTGGAAGTGGTGGACATTTCCAGTCAGCTCAAACCAGGGATTAAATCATATGCAGCAGCGGTAACTTCCGAAGATGTTCCTGTTTTTAGCAACCAATCCCAACAAGCAAGGACTCGGGATGGAGAATCCCCTGCCTGAACTTTGACTGTACTGACTGCAGTTCGCAATACCTTACTGTATGATGTCTCACTTGCTTGGTTTAATGATAAATATGGGGACACAGCAGAGTTTCCTTTTCTCTGAGGTTGTTGAAACTCCATGAGTTATATTGCCCTGACAAAGAAGGGCCTTCTTCCCCTCCCTCCCCCATGATCCCCCCACCACAACCTTCTAAGTCTGGTAACTGGGAAGTATAAAAATTGTTGGAGTTAATGAATCTTTAGAGTTCTATGTTTAGATTAGTAAGAACCTGTACTGTATGGGCAAATGTCACAGGAGGCTTGGCCTTATGTTTTCGATTAGGGTAGTTTCCTACTACTCCCTCCCCTTTCTTTTGCCATTAATCCCCCTTCCCTTTCCCTATTGGGTTTATGCCTCCAGGATTATACTTTCCTTGGGATTACTCCTCAGATGAGGATGGACAAGCCCAGTTAGGGTGTGACTCTCCTTGATAACCACTGAGCACAGACATAAGTGGAGCTGAGGATACTGTTTTTGTTTATCCTCTTCCCCAAAACGTCTGTAGCAGTTAGCGATTAATCACTCTTGGGCTATAGAATTGTGCATTTAAGCCTGTCTGTCTTTACAAGTACTTAGTTCTAGTTAGGTTAGATACCATTGTTAGCATATACACTTCCTGTGGCTGTTATTGTCAATTAATTTCTCTTGTATTTCAGAGTGTAGTATCCTCTAGATATTTGATAACAGGTCATAGTAGGTTCTCTTAGGTAGTAGCTCTCAAATAGGGTATCAGGGTCTATCCCTTTTGAACATATTAAAGGAAGTTCATAGGTTCCTGACATATTCATTACTATGGTCCCAGCTATTGTACAGGGTCTACGTCTAGTGTCATGGAATGTAAAGGGCCTTAACCACCCTGTTAAAAGAACAAAGGTGCGTCAGCATTTGTGTTCCATGCACACAGACATGGTCCTTTTGCAGGAGACACATCTCCTCAATAAATCCATTCCTTGGCTCAAGAAATTGTGGGTTGGCACTATACACGCTAGCTCAGTATCATCTAAATCAAGGGGAGTAGCTATATTAATTTGGAGATCAAGTAATTGGGTATTGGAGGTGTCTTGTTCTGACAAACGGGAGGTGGGGTAATAGTTAAACTAAAATCTGGCCTGGACAAATTGATAATATACAACCTTTATGTCCCAAATGTGGACCAAGCAGAGTTTTTTCCAAATCTGATCCAAAATATTGCTGGGCTAGCACAGTCCGACTCCACTATTCCCTTGATAATAGGAGGAGATTTTAACTTAGTACCAGACATATTTTTGGATAAATCTCATCCTACCCCTCAAACCCACATGAAGGCACATGCTGCTTTGCAAGAAATGATAACAGAATGGGGCTTAGTGGATGTCTGGAGGCGTGATTACCCATCGGGCCATGACTACATGTACTACTCCTCTCCGCGTGATGCCTATAGTCACATTGACTATTGGTTAGCTAACCAGCCAGCCTCGAGTGCCATCTCAAATAATCACACAGGCAACATAATTATATCAGACCATGCACCGGTATTGCTTACTTACTCCGCCCCCGGAAGTCGAACCACTGGTACAAGATGGAGATGTAACCCCCTATTAGTTAAAGATCCTGAATTTCAACAAAAGATGCAGAAAGCAGCTCGGGAATATTTTACTTTCAATAAGACTGGAGAAGTCTTAGCTGGTATGATCTGGAAGGCATTTAAAGCCACTCTAAGAGGCCATATGATTGCCTTTGCTGCAAACTGGAACAAAACCCAGAAAAAAGAGATAGAGCTGTTGCAATTAGAACTCACTGCCCTAGAGGGTCGTTTTAAAGCCTGCCAGACCACTGCTACTAGAGACCCCTCATTGACGAGGTATATTGTAGGGCTTAAATATCGTATAAACTCACTCTTACATCATAAGGCAGAATGGACATTACTTAGGGCTAAACATCAATATTGGGAGGAAGGGGACAAATGGGGAAAGCTCCTTGCCTACCAATTGCGGAAGCAGCAAGCATCTTCAAAGATACATGCCCTCCGTACTCTCACAGGTTCCATGGTTAGTGATTCGAAGGGTATTAATTAGACCATGAAAAATTATTATCAGACCATATACCAATCTAAATCCACAGACACAAGGGGAACAGCTTTCACATAAATTGCGTCAGTTTTGCCAAGGTTTTGCAATACCCTCATTATCTCAGGAACAAGTTGACCTTTTAGATCACCCTATCTCAGAGACTGAGGTGCGACAGGCCCTGTTTCGCATGGCCAAAGGGAAAGCTCCAGGGCCAGACAGAATGACGGTCAAGCTATATCAAGCCCTGGATCAGGAAATTGTGACCCCCTGTTATTCGCTCTTCAGTATGCCCACTCCTCAGGCTCCCTCCCCACCACAATAAATAAGGCCTTAATTACAGTAATACCTAAAAAAATCTGACGATCCCCCTGAATTGTTCTAATTTTTGCTCCATATCATTACTACCAGTGGATACAAAGATCCTGGCTAAAGTATTGGCTACCAGATTACAGAATATTCTTGGCTCTATTATCCATCCATTCCAAGCTGGTTTTATGCCTGGAAAGGTGGGCTCAGACAATACCAGATTGTTGTTGAATCTGAAGTGGCTGGCAAGTAGAGCTAAAACCTATATGGCTGCCCTAGCCCTTGATTTTACAAAGGCTTTTGATTCCATAGAGTGGAATTATCTCCATGAGGTTCTTCATAAATATGGATTTGGTTCCCAATTCTGCTTATGGGTCTCGACCCTTCATAATTCCCCAAAGGCCAAGATCCTTACTAATTCCACCATTTCTTCCTCCTTTCCATTACACAGGGGCACCCGACAAGGCTATCCCCTAACCCCACTTCTTTTTTTAATTGCCCTGGACCCTCTACTCAGTGCACTTGTCACTACAGACGGTCTTACAGGGATATTGGCACATGGCAAATCCTATACTGTGGCAGCTTATGCAGATGATCTGCTACTTACCCTATCGAGTCCCCAAGATTCATTACCAATAGCCTTCTCAGTCCTTAAAAGCTTTACGGCATTATCAGGTCTACAGGTTAATCAACGGAAGACTGTTTTGGCCCCACTGAATTCACTCTGCCTACAGGAATGCCTTCATGGCACAGAACTTAAGTGGGCTCTGCAAGGTTTTTCTTATTTGGGGATCTACATACCTTCTAACTGGGCAAATTTTGAATAAACTAACTTCTCCCCTCTGTTAAAACAACTAAATGTAGAAATGGAGCAATGGCAAAAATTGCACTTATCTCTGATGGGTAGAGTGGCTTCGGTATGAATGCTATTGCTCCAGAGGGTATTATATTTATTTAATAATCTTCCAATATGAATATCTCCCAAACTCTTTGCCTCCCTTGAAAAGATGGTATCTACTCTAATATGGGAGAAGATGGCACGAAGATGGGGGAAAAATAAGCCTAGGGCACACTGGACTAAAGGAGGCCTTGGAGCCCCTTGGTTTCAGAACTTTATCATCTAGCTTTTACTGCGGCACAAATAACAAAGTGGTTCATACCACCCAACACATCTTGTCCAACATGTGTTGGCCATGAAACAGACATGGTGGCCCGACCCCACTTAGGTCCTTGCTGAGCCCTAGTGGTTCTGCAGGAAAGGGCCTTTCTGGTCAGATGTCACTCCTGATATGCCCGGCATCGCATTATGACTGTCTCTCCCATACCCCCAAGAATGCAAAGGCCCCACCCCTGGCTTATGCAGGGTTATGTCGTAACACCTTTATAACATTAGAGGGACAACCTCTTAATTAGCCTGCTTGGGAGCAAAAGGGCATTCGCTATGTGATGGATCTCATGATGCCTGGCTCGAATACACTATTATCCTTTGCCCAGTTAAAGAATAAATTTAATCTTCCAAATACCAATTTCTGGTGGTATCTCCAAATGCATAGCCTTATCTATGCCCTTTCTGCCCGAATAAGACCAGATAATAAATGGAAGTGGCTTACCACTCTTCATAAGGAAACCTCCTCACGTGGTTGGATAGGTAAATTCTACGCTATAAGTAGAGACTCTCAATCTGACCCCACAGAACACTGTAGAATCTGATGGGAGGCCGAGATGGGTTAACTATATCTAGCACTACATGGGCCGGGTGTCTTCAAAATGTGCATAAGCTGTATAAAGATTCTAAAAGCCAACTAATACAGTTAAACATTTTGCTGTGCTGGTACAGAACTCTGTCCGTTCTATGTTCGGTAAGACTATTGCCACATTCCAACTGTTGGAGATGTCAACAACCTGGAGCCCACCTTTTTCACATATTGTGGGAATGCCCACAAATCTCTGCTTTCTGGGATGCAATTAGATGGGATTGCTGTTTAGTTTTGGGTATAAAGAATCTCCAGCTAGACTCTAAACTACTACTGGGGGATATGTCTAGCCTTTCTACATTGACAAAAGCCCTCCGGGAGTGGGTCATGATGGCCCTATTAGAGGCCAAGCAGTGCCTCTTAATACAATGGAGACAAGTCAACAGTCCAAGTATAAGACTACGGCACTCAACTATAGCTAAACTAGCACTGCTGGAAAGGCTGACCTATGCTCACTGAGGTCAATTGGTTTACTTCCATAAAAAATGGGATTCTTATTTTAACTCACCACTGTGTAAAACCCCTCCCCCCCATGTAACTCTCCTACTACTGGCTCGTAAACAGACATCTTTACTTACCCAAGGTGCCCTATTAACAAATGAGTAGCTACAATTAAGAAAGACAGGCTATATTTATATATTAAAGTATAGATTCTGGTTATGGGTGCCTCGCCTCATACTGTATATTGCAAGCCTATGGATCTTGAGGATCTTTCTACATGTATGAGAGAAATGAATATGGAAGTGCGATGTAAAACTGAAAATTTTAATAAAATCTTCTATGATAAAAAAAAAGCTCCTGCACACCACCACAGAACCTGGTGGTCATCTTGGATGAAGTACAATCCGGCTCCTTCACACTGCTTCCCAGTCTGCCTAGACAAGATCATACTATGATAACTGTGGGTATTGTTATTTAACACCAATAAAAATATAGGACAAATAAACAAGGGCTATCAGTGTCTTGAGGATGGGAAGATAATGTTTAGATTTAGGTAACTGATGCCTCGAAGTCAGAAAAGCGGATTATTCAGTATTATTTCTTTATATCTTTAACTTTAATTTGACCCATGCTGAATTATTTTGAGTTCTACATCCCAAAGCTCCATGTGCAGTGAGCATTACAGTTAAAACAGCAAAAGTCAGTGGCCCTTTGTTAATATTGTATCACCGAACTGAGTCTCAACTGCTGCAAAATTGGTGCCTGCTCTAATGTTGGGTAACTTGCAAGAGTGCAAGCCAAAAACCCCTTCCTTGAAAAGCACGTGCTATTTCCAGTGTCTGTTAATACTGAAAAGTTACTGAAAAATGAAATAGTTGCCATTGGGAATTACAACATTTAAAATGAATCAGTCCTTGGCTGAATCCCCTCTGCAGTCCCTTTCGTTCTTACCACTGGTTCTGCCTCTGGTGTTACCTAAGGATATGTTGCCAAAAAAAGACTCAACCTAAATCTGAAACATTAGGAGACATGGAAAATATTCAGTTGACTGAGAAGAAAAACCTGCAAGAACAACAAGAACTGAATGCTCTAAAAGTGCAGATGCAAGCCCACTGAACTGCTTTGGAAATGGAGCTAATAGAGACAAAACAGCAAAAATCTGTTCCAAAGGGCTCTTTGGAGTACAGTTGTGGAGATAAAGATTCTGAGGAAAAAGTATCAGCATGCACAAAAATACTGCAAGGAATATGGAGCAAAACGCAGAAATCAAAGGAACTCTTATACTGGTGCTAACGAATGGCCTGCCAAAGCAATTATCTGAAAAGAAGATAAGGGAGATCAGTGCTCAGTGCAGCAATACTCCACTGTCAGATATTTTCCTACCAGTTAAAGCAAGCAGTTTAATGGCGAATAATGGCAATCATTTTTAAAGAGGGATTGGAGATTGCAAAAAAGGATGGTAGGCAGGAACTTAACTGTGCCTCAGAAAGATTGTGCTCTTTTGTTTCAGTGCTAAATTGTGGACTACTGCCCTGGCCGTGAGCCCCCTACTAAGTGTGTGCGCTGAGCAGCTGAAGACGAGTGGGGCTGTATGCAAGTGTGCAGGGTGAGAGACTGCCATCTACATTGACACTCCAGAGCTGCACATTACAGCCGGCAAGTAGTGGATCGGGACTGGTATTATTGCAGTACATGTTTTATTGAAGCCAGCTGTTGGGAGGGGCTACATCCCATTGAAATCTCCATGCTGCTTGCTAACGCGAGCGTAGTGAGTGGCGCAAGTGCCACTCCCTAGAGGAAAGCATTTAATTTAGTTACAAGTTTGGGTGCTATCTGATACAGGGATTTTGCCTGTATATGATTGCTTTCTCTAGGTATATACTGTGTTTAGATTAAAGAACCCAGGGACTTTATGATTCTGCTACTTATGGTGCTTGGTAAGCTTGGTAAGTCCGAAATATAGTAAGGGGGATATTATTTTATGTTCTATGGTGTTATCGATGTTTATAGTCTCTCCCATTTTGGTTGAGTAATTTATTGCCAGGATTACTGCATGTGTGATACTTAATACATTTAATTATTGTATGGTATAGATAGGAGGTTTTGTAGTTTAAAGCTTAAATCTCTCTGATGTGTAGGGGTTGTCTGGGGGCGTATGGGGGGGCTAGAATTATTTATGGGTCATCCCTTTTGCGTGATCGCTGGCCTTTCACCTGTCTCCTGGTTTTGAGTACCATGGTAAGACATTGCCGGGAGGTAGGGATTTGGAGAGGCTGAGGGGATGCCCTGTGCAAGGCGGAGGGTGGTAAGATCAAGATTGTCAGGTCCAGTAGGCACCCTGGATGATGAGCACAAGAGAGAGGCCAGACATGTTTGGTGCCTGTCCCCAGGGTTTCCACCAGACCGAGTGGTCAGTTAACCCAAGGGGCTACCTTTCCCACTAATCCCCTGAGGGCAGTGCTGTGCAGTACCAGGTCAATTAGGAACAAGACCACAATTATTGCAGATCTGGTTTCCTCTGTTGACCTGGCTTGCATTACAGAGACCTGGGCTGGGGATGATGCAGGTCCAGTTTTTGAGGCTGCTGTTCCCCCCGGATATACTGTAGTGCATTGCCCCAGAGAGGAGCGTAGGGGTGGTGGTGTAGCCATCTGTTTTAGATCTGACTTGGGCTTCACCGTGCACCCAGTGGGAACCCCAGATTCCTTTGAATGTGTGGCCATTTATGGGGGTCCAGGTGCAAGGTGCAGAATTTTCCTAGTTTATTGCCCTCCTGGGATGGCGGGGAATTTTCTGCAGGAGATTGCTGAATTCATCATCGGTAAAACACTGGAGGCCCCCAGATGTATTATTCTGGGGGACTTCAATGTTTGGGCTGACAACAAATTGTCTCAGCCCGGTTACAACCTCCTCCAAATTATGTCTTCTTTGGGCCTGTCACAAGCTATTTCTGCTGTGACCCATCAGAGTGGCCACACATTGGATCTGGTGTTCTCACTGGGGCTTGAGATAGATAATCTCGGGATTGATCGGGTGGTTTGGGCCGATCATTGCACGGTGCAGTTCTTGTTCAGGGCTGCCACCGGATGCCCTCCTCCTACTGAGATGATAAGCTGCTGTTCTTAATGGGGTTTGACCCCAGAGGGTTTTCTGCTGGCAGCTGATCTATCTGATATGGGAAATGTATGTGTCGGAGATGTTGGTTCTATGGTAGACTCCTATAATAGGGTTTTATCTGACACCATTAACTCCCTCGCACCTGTCTGTGTACATCCCAAATCTTCATATCTGAGATCTCCTTGGTTTGATGGGAACTTCAGGGAGATGAAGAGAAAGGGTCAGAGATTAGAGCACTGCTGGAGGAAATCCAGCCTGGATGCAGACAAACTGGCCCTATGTGTGCATTATAATGCATAGCAGGGGGCAAGCAACCATAAGAAGGCAGTATTTCTGTCCAGGGAGATTGCTGCTAGGAAGAGCCAACCAACTATACTTTTTCGGACTGTTGACAGGTTACTCCATCCTGTCCGCAGCAGAAGAAGGTTTTTTCAGACCTTGAATGTGAAGAATTTGCTTGGTTCTTCTCGGACAGAGTGTCCAGTATTTGTCAGGGTGTTCCTCCAGTCAGCAATGTCGTAGCTGGCAGTGGTCACCAGAAGTACCCTAAGTGCGATCCGCCCGATTGGGGAGAGTTAAAATCAGTGGAAGCCAGTGGTTATTGAGGTGGTGACCAATCTGAAGCACACTTTTTGTGAACTGGATCCAGTGCCGACGTGTTTCTTGATGAGATGCATCGGCACTGTTGGCCCGGTGTTTGCCCTGATTGTCTGGTGCTCCTTATCTGAGGGGATCTTTCCTGATGCCTTGAAGGAGGCACTGGTGAGACCACTCTTAAAGAAATCATCTTTGGACCCAGAGAACAGGGCAAATTACCGACCTATCTCCAATCGTCCCTTTTTAGTGAAGGTTGTGGAGAAGGTAGTGGTGCTTCAGTTGGAGGAGCACCTCCTGACCCAGGAATTGTACGAACAATTCCAGTCAGGGTTTCGGGCAAGGCATATCACAGAAACCACACTTGTTCAGGTGCAGAATGACCTCCTCAGGGCTAGAGATCGGGGAGACAAGACAGTTCTTCTTCTCCTGGACCTCTTCTCAGCTTTTGACACTGTAGACCATGGTATGTTGCTCTATCATCTCCAGGAGCTCTGCGGACTCACTGGCACTGTCATCTGCTGGTTTGAGTCCTTTTTATCCAATAGGAGGCAATGGGTTGTGATGAGGAATTTCTCCTCCTCCACTAGTCTCCTTTCCTGTGGAGTACCTCAGGGTTCGGTTCTGGCCCCTATGCTGTTTGCAGTGTATATGCACCCCAGGGGGGGTCATTAGGAAGTATGGCTTTGGTTTTCATTGCTATGCTGATGACACCTAGCTATACTTATCCTTTGCCCCAGGAACATCCAACGTGGTGGATGTGATAAACAGCTGCCTTGCCTAGATTAATAACTGGATGGCATCTAGCTGGTTGCAACTGAACCCCGATAAGACAGAGGTATTGGTAGTGGAGTCAAACAGAGTGCATGATAGGTTGGCCTCTGATTCAGAGACTGGACTAGTGCTGGGTTCTGTCTCATTGAAAGCTTCATCAAGGGTGCGAAATCTTGATGTTATTTTTGTTAGGAGTATGACTATGAAGATACTGATTTCCTCCGTTGTCCACTCCTGTTTTTTCCACCTTAGAAATGTCACCAGGATAAAACCCCTTGTTCCACCTCTGGACCTTCCCATTTTGAAGCATGCCTTGGTTACTTCGAGGCTAGACTACTGTAATGCGCCCTTTCTCGGGGTCACAGAAAGATCTCTCCACAGACCGCAGTTAGTGCAAAACGCAGCTGCCCGGTTATTTACTGGGCAGCTTAAGTTTTGCCATATTACATCGGTGCTGAGTGAGTTGCATTGGCTGCCAGTCAGGTGGAGGATCCTCTTTAAGGTGGGGCTTCTCACCTATAAAGCCCTACATGGTCAGGGCCCTGGTTATCTGTTAAACCTCCTGGTTCCCATGGTCTCGGCTCACCCCCTCCATTCCTCCTTTGGGGGCTGCCTAGCAGTTCCAAGGTCAAGGTTGAAATCAGCTGGCGACAGGTCATTTAGTGTCACTGTCCCGGTCTTGTGGAACTCGTTCCCTTTTGGGGTAAGGAAGCCCCAACTTTGGATGTTTTCAAGGCCTGCCTTAAGGCCCTCCTTTTCACTCAGGCATTTTCAGATTGAATTGATGACTGAATGAATTCTGGTTTTAAATGTAAAAAAGTATAGCTGATTTCCTGCTGCAATTTAATGTTTTATAAACTATATGTATAATTGTATTATGTTATTTTGTTGTTGCCTTTTGTGTATGTGTTAATTTATTGTACGGTGCCCAGAGCCTCTGGGAATGGGCGTCATTAAATAAAATTTTACTTACTTACTTACTTAATGAACAAGCTAAAATCAAAGTCCAGTTATGCCTCAAAAACATACAGGGCTCAATTTTCAAAGCCAGGAAACTGACACAAGGTATCTGTGTCAAGCAAAACTGATGCAAGCGGCACCTTGCACCAAAACGTCCAGCAGTCCTGATTTATGAGTATAGGCTGCATCAAAATCAGTTGCACTTGCATGGATGTGGCCCTGAGTTAGCCCAGCACCTGAAATGAGGGTGCAGCATGGCAGAAAAGGCTTGTGCTAGACCCAGCTGCAGTATCCCTTATGTTGGGATTTTAGAAGCCACACAGCTGCAGCATGGAGTGCCAATGCTTAGACCAGCAAAAGCACATCCAAAGCCCATGGTGGGTATGCACCCTGGTCACCTGGACAGTCAGGAACCTGCATGGCATGCCACCATGGGTGGGCAGGGTCAGCTGTGGAACCCCCTGCTGTGGCCTGTCTGCAGGCAGCCTGGCACCTGCAGTGCCACACAGCAGTGGCACCTCCTCAACAGCCCTCAATAACCTGCTAGTAGACAGGGCGCTGTCACCCACAATAGCACTCCCAGACAAGCAACACAGTTCAGAATGCCCTGGCATGTACTGCCTGCACACTGAGCCACCACCAGCTGCCACAGAGGCTTCAGTAGCATCCCAATCTGGGTGGGTGCCTGGTGTGTGCATCTGCCAGGACTGTGCCAACTGCCCCATTGCTGTCACTGGTAGAGGGCATGTATGTTACCGTCCCACAGCACTGTAGTGGTGGCCAGCAGGCCTGTACTAGACACTTCTGGGACACTGGCAACCTACCACGGGGTACTGGTGGCACACGCCTGTGTATGTGCCCACTGGCACCACTGAAGATGGGGGCTGATAGAGCCATGCCCACCCCAGCCATCTCCCTCCAGCATCCCTCCCACACCAGTCAGTGCTGCTGGCATGATGGGGAGCAGTCCTCAGTATCCAATGGTTGTAGGGGCAGTGCATGCCTTAGTCACTGTCACCTGGCCAGCTTGCTGACTGTCTGGTCAGGGGCTGTTGCAAGCTTCTGTCAATCCCCTCCCATCAGGAGTGTAGCCAGAAATTTCCATTTTGTACACAATCTCCAACAGTGACACCCCCAAATTAAAAAATGTATACATCCCTTCCAAATGCACCCCCTTCCAAACAAGTCAGATTGTTGTCAGATGATTCCTCTACTCTCTAAAGAGGTTATACATGTATCAGACCCTCCTCAGTGGCCTACACTAACCCAAATACTACAGATTAGAATGATAATATTAACAGAGTGGCTTATGGTTTGTGACAGGCACTCAACAAAACTGTACACAAATGTGTACAGTGAGTATGCCTGTCTACACCCTTGCCTCCCATGCACCATTTGTTTGGTGAAGGGAAGTGGTTGCATCTGTATCAAGGACATTGGCGTCAGGACCCCACCTGTACATAAATTAGTTGCAGGATCCTTGGCACACTGGGCTGTGAAAAACACTACTGTTTGACATAGCTTATGTCGATATAAGAGCTGTTAGAAAATCATGCCCACTGATTTTAATGAGAAGCCGGGTAATTATCTAGAGCCTAGTAGTAATATAAAAGACCAGGTTCTGTAGAAGATCGCAAGTAATGGGCAGGAGGACAACACTGTAACTGGAATACAGCCTATACAATCCACAGTATTAAGGGATCTAATGGTTCAAGTCCACTGCCCACTATATTGCATGTGGTACAAAATCCTAAATATGAACTAAATGTAACACTATTACCTGGAAACACTGCACTTAATAATCTGGTAATGATTATCAATTTATAAGAAAAAACTTCAGAGGAGGCATTTTCTTGTGGCAAAAGTGATTCAGACACAGAAGGAAGATTAGGGAAAGAGTATGCATACCTGAATGAACTTAACACTTATTAAAATAAATATTTAACTTAAAAAATGGATTTGAACCTATGAAAGATATAAAAAACAGACAATGCTTAAACTCAGTGGTTGAAGTGTTTAAAAACACTATGAAGTTCGTTAATAAATGAACCAAGGAGACAGAGTCATGCATATCAAATCTAGAGGATGACACTATGGTTTTAAAAAGGGTAGCTTACCACTCAGTTGTGTGCATTTCTGAGATATATGAATCTCAAGGACTTATTGCAACCTGTAATAGGTAGTCTCAATTTTTTATTAGAGGCTAAGCCTTTCTCAGCCACATGGCTTTCTCAGATAGGGAATTGCTGTTTAGAGGACTTTGTGTCACCTAACAGTCAATGGTATTCTTCAGCTGATATTATGTGTAAGTTCTCGACACCTCGCACAAATATTTTCAAGATTTTCCAGTTGCGTCACCTCCTGGTTAAGGTAATGTGCTCACCCCCCCCCCCCCACCTCCTAATTTCAATTTTCAGATTATCTTAACGGAGTTGGCAGGTCTGCCTCATGCCGTATCCAAAATATACAGTGTTCTTTTCACCTGGGCCTACCCTGATAATTATGTTCCTGTCTCCTTTTGGGCCTTTCTCTTTCAGGGTACAGATCTGGACTGGCCTCTCCTGTGGCAGAGTTGCCATAAGGTTCTTAATCAGGATAGACTTAGGCTAATGCAGTTTAAGATCTTGCACAATATCTACTATTCTCCGCAGAAACTTGCTAGGCTTGGTCTTGTGTCCTCCCCCCTTTGTACAAGATGTCAATCTCAAGAAGGAGATCTTCTTCATATTTTCTGGAGCTGTTCTAAAGTTGTTCCACTCTGGACTGCGATTAAACAGCGTGTCGACCCTCTGTTGGGGTTCTCGGACCGCTTCACCCCCTCCGAAATTTGCCTTCTTGGGGATTTCTCCTCCATTTCGGTGGTGAACAGGAGGTATCATATAGCTTTGATGTCAATGTCTGTTAAAAAGGTGGTACTAAGACAATGGAAGGATACAGCGGTATCAACATATGTTGCATGGCTTCAGGAGTTACTTGCAAATCTCAGAACTGAAAGGACTATTGCCAGTTTATTTAACAAACTTAAGAAGTTCAATAGGATTTGGGGACCACTGCAAACTCTCTATGCACTTCAAGGTTAAGCACTAATAGGCTACATTCATAGGTATAGTGCTAAATGTGTAAAAAGGCACTGGGTTGTTCGCCGTGGGAGTGGGGTAGGGTGGATGGGAGGATGGGGGGAGAGCGAATCACTCTACATTTTATTCCCGATGTATATGGTTATTTTATCCATTGTAATGATTCGCTCTTTGTACTGGAAACTTAACCAAATTTGAATTGAAAGAAAAAAAAAGGGTAGCTTACCAGCAAGACAAAGAGGTTTAAGAAATAAAAATTATATTGGTTGATTATGAATCATGTGCACACAGAAAGAACATTAGCATAGTTGGTTTTCTCATATACTGCAGTCATTAGTGTGTCTTTTTCATAAGATTTCAAAAATGTCATTATTATGGGTCAAATCAAATCAAATCAAACTTTATTTGTAAAAAAGTGCCTTTCCAAAACCAAGGCACCTGTACATAACATAATAAAATCAATAAACAACTAAAACAATATTAAAATTAATCCAGGCAGCAACATTAAAAATCATTATATGCAAGGCTAAAAATATGTGCTTTTAATGCCCCTTTAAAGCTTTGGACAGTCGAGCAATCTCGCACCTGACGAGGTAGAGAATTCCACAGGGTTGAGGCCATAAAACTAAAACATCTAGCCCCAGAAGTCTTTAAACGAACCCTGGGAATCTCCAGCAATTCCTCATCAGTGGATCGGAGACAGCGGTAGGGACAGTAGGGAAAAAGGAGATCTTTCAGGCAGCCAGGTCCCTGATCATGTAGGGCCTTATAGGTCAGCAAACCGACCTTGAAGGTGATTTGCCAGCATATGGGAAGCCAGTGCAGTCCACGGAGCACAGGCGTTATATGACTGGCCCTAGAAGAACCAGTCAATAGCCTGGCTGCCACATTCTGCACTAGCTGCAAGCAGCGAATATCATCCCCTGGTAGCTCAAGATAAAGAGCATTGCAGTAGTCAAGGCGGGAGGTAACAAAGGCATGGACCAAAGTAGAAAGATCATCAGGAGGAACCAGGTGCTTCACCCAGGTGATGTTCCTCAGTGGTAAAAAGAGACTTTGACAACTGCCGACACCTGGGATTTAAGTGGCAAACAGTCATCAAACACAAGGCCCAGGTTCTGCACCTGGTCTGAGGTAGTTAGCTGAACACCCCCAAGCCATAAACCCGAGGGTGATCCCGCCAACAAACCCACCTCTTGGTGACCTGGGTCCACAACCAACACCTCAGTTTTCCCTGGATTCAACCGCAGCCAACTCACATTCATCCAGTCCTGGATTTCGGGTAGACAGTTGTTAAAGAGCGAAATGCCAGCATCTTGGCCGGGCACAAAGGACATGTACAGTTGAGTATCATCTGCATAGTAGTAAAAACTCACAACATACTGCCTAATAATTGCTCCCACTGGCAGCACGTACACCGCAAACAACATTGGTGCCAAAATAGAGCCCTGTGGCACCCCACAGGATAGGGGAAATGATGCCGAGGAAAAAATCCCAGACACCACCCTCTGAGTCCTACCCTCAAGGAAAGATTGAAACCAACTGAGGACTGTACCAGACAGTCCACAGATACACTGCAAGTGCTCCAACAGCATACCATGGTCCATGGTGTCAAATGCTGCAGAGAGATCAAGAAGGACCAGGATGGAACGAGTCCTTTGATCTCTCGCTATTAGGAGGTCATTTAGTGCCCGGACAAGAGCTGTCTCAGTACTACGTCTTTTCCTAAATCCGGACTGGAGAGAACCATAGACATTGTGGCTGGTCAAATGATCATCCAGCTGTGACGTGACCACCTTCTCAATAACCTTACCCACAAAGAGCAGGTTAGAGACACACCTGTAGTTAGCCAGACAGTCCGGATCCAAGGAGGACTTCTTAAGAAGGGACTGAACCACAGCCTCTTTCAGAGGATTTGGAAAAATCCCCCTCTCCAAAGACCTCCAGACTATCTCAGCAAGGACCAGACTGATTTTATCCACACAGCCCACTAGGAGACGTGTGGGGCCCGGGTACAAACCACAGTTGGTCGGACGCAATAACTGGATGACCATCACAATGTCACTGATTGTGGGAAGGCTGAAGTCAGACAGCACAAATTGGGTGTCTGACATCTCCTGCTGAACATCACAGCTCCCATTAGGGAGGGTCAAGCGGATATCAGACCTGATTGTGGCAACCTTATCTGAAAAGAATTGAGCAAACTCCTCACACCATTCTTGAGAAAAGGCTCTTCTGGGGTGAAGACAGATTGGATTGCACAATCTGTCCACAGTCCAGAAAAGCTGAGCTGGTCTATTCTGTGCAGCAGCAATATCTCTGGACAGGAATTCTGCCTTCTTACAAGAGATTGCTGATTGATAGACCATGTAATGGTCCATCAAACTAAGTCTTCCACAATCCAGGCCCGATTTCCGCCAACACCTCTCTAACCTTCGTCCGACTCTCCTCAACTCCTTCAGAGTCTCATCAAACCAAGGAGGCCTGGGGCAAAAAGTAAGGGGATGAACACAAACAGGAGAAATGGAATCCGGAGACCCTACTACCGCCTTATTATAGGCAAGTACCAAGTCCCCTGGATCCATGCAATCACTCGGTAAACCCCATAGGTCCAGCACCGCCATCAGGCCATCTGGGGAAACACCCCTCAAAGGGCGGTACCAGACCATCTTCATAGGGGCTGGCTTATTAGGGGTGGCCTTGAAATTGAACCCAATGATGTGATGGTCAGACCATCTGACTGGTTCCACCACCAAATCAGATATCTCCATCCCCAGTAGGAACACCAAGTCCAATGAATGAGCACCAATATGAGTCAAGGTGGAAATAACTTGTGTGAAGCCCAGTGAAATCATTAACTGGTGGAAGTCATGACCAAACTGCAAGAGTTCATCGTTGACCCAGGCATTGAAATCTCCCAGAACCAACCATCTGGGGGATCCCAATGTCAGGTCGACTATGAAGTCTGCGACTTCCTGCAGGAAAACATTCCTGTCACCTGGTGGATGGTTAACGAGTAGCATCCTGCCCCCCACACCCTCACCCATGATACATTCAAAGGAGTTGGTAGTTCCCACTGGAACCTCCACTAGGCCCAGTTCTGTTCTAAAACAGATAGCAACACCCCTGCCCCTACGATCCATCCTAGGGAGGTGTATCACCGAGTACCCATCTAGAATTGCTGATGCCAAAACAGGGCCAGCATTTTCATCTAGCCAGATCTCAGTGATGTACGCCAGGTCAGATGTTCCAACAAAATCCGCAATAATAGCGATTTTGTTTTTAATAGACCTGGTATGCTTACCACCACCTGAGTAGGATGAGAATCCGAGGATGACCATGCTACCTGCTGACTACAAGCAGAACCCTTGGGTATGGGAACCAGACAGGGAGGACTCCTTTCCTGGACCCATTTTGCCCCAGGGTGTCTCCTTGTCTCACTATCCCTATCCACCAACTCCTTTCCATTCCCTCTCCAGGCCCAACTCTCATCCTCCTCCTTTTTCTAATAATCCCTAGAGCCCTACACCATCTATACACCTCTGGTGATAGGGGAGGACAGAGAAAAGGACATAGGTCCCTGATCCTGGAGGGGGAATAGTACCCGACCATCCTTATGCCTTCCCAACACATATTTACCACACTAAGCAAATACCAGCAAATAAACAATCCCAAAATACAAATTAACCTACATCCAAAACATAAAATAATCAAACACATTAACAAACATCTACAAAAAACTAAACAAATAAAATTCCCTACATAACAATTTAGCAGCAAAATATAAAAGTCTGAGTTAGGAAAAATATCACAGTCAAATAAGTCTCAGAGTTTTGAATTATTTTGGTCTGAAGAGCTCCCACCTCTTCAGACATGACCAGAGAGGAAGGCCAGACTAAACTCTCACTTGAATCTGACCAACCAACTAGAGCTTGATGGAGAAGAAAAACCTTTTTTGATAAGGCACCCTCACTGCCAACATATATCCAGTAGAACGCAGGGAGAGTCAGTTCCAGTTCTCAGTTTTTCAATGCAAGAGTCCCATCCCATGATGCACAACATAAAGTCAAAACAAATTCAGCTCACCTAAACCAGTCCCGACTCCACAGAGGATCCTACACAGATCCAAGTCCAGTACACAGATCTCTCCAAGGACTTCCAATTTAAAAGCTGATTCCACACCACACCGATATGTACCTAATCCCCCCAACAGCTGTCTCCACAGCTATTGAGGCAGGAGCAAATAATAACCGGACTGCTAAACAAGATTGTTTTAGGCAAAATTCCCCCCCAATACAAACCCGAGGGGAAGCTGTCTCCTCACCCGCCGAGCCCGCGACTACAGCCTCCAGGCTAAGCCAACCGAATAGTTGACCCCCCCGGGCCACTTAGGCGACAAGACAGCCCCTGCCCACCTTTCAGCAGGCCACGAGCCCAAGCTTCCTGCCCAACTCGGCTGAAATTCGAAGGCAACCCCCCCCCCGGTAGGGCAAGGGAATCCCAGCTCACAATCCTTGCTACTCGTGGTTTTCCACTGCAGCGATACTGATTCGACTCGGATTCAGCCACAAGGAGACTCCAATTCTCAGTAGAGTCCTCAGGTATTCCAAAAGTCAGCTTCTTCGAGTTAAGGACCAAGGGACTTCCCCACTCACAGCTCTTCCACAACAGAGGTCGGTACCACTCTGTTTCAGTCCGACCACCAAACAACTTGTGCACAATCCGATTCTCCATGAAAACAACGCTGTAGTTCCTTCCTTCCATCAGAATGTCAAATCTCCACTCTGAATCTCCTCCCTTGCTCCCTGAATCTCCTCCTAGTCATTCACAGTACTCCAGGCAGGTAAGAGAACTGACAAATTAATCAAACCTCCAGATTTTATGATAAACATCCAGTGTAATATTTTAAGCACTGGATGAAGCAGAAAGAACATACAAAAAAAAAAAAAAGGATTTCCTAACTCCGTTTAAGCTCCTTTCAAGCTCTCAAAGGAAAAACCCTCTCTCCTTACCACTCAATCCTTACTAATTCACTCAATTTTCCTTAACTGACTGCCAAAATTGATTATACTTACTAAAAACAAAAGAAAACTAAGATAAACAACTTATTTCAAAACAAATAAACTAAAGAAAAATGAAACTGGTGCAATAGCTCTTGTGGACTAGCCCAGCATGACCGCCATCTTGCATATACTGCATGGAGGTTCTGTGTCCCCTGGTTTAGATCTCAGTGCTCTATTGATTCGATCCACTTCAAAGTTAATATTTGCTGGATCCAAGTCCATGAATGCTGTAGCAATTTGCCTAAAGGATTCTGAAAGGCTTTTAAGAGAATCCCAAGATTCTGGAATGCCCAAAATGCATATATTTTTCCTTCTTGCCTTTAGTTCAAAATCTGTCATTTTAGCTTTTCATTCCTGGTTTGATTGTTCGATTTCTTTAACTGTTTTATAAAAGGGTGCCATTTCTTCCTGTAAGGTGCTTAAATATTGTTTTATTGTGGACACTTCATTTTTTAGATCTAGATTTTCTTTTATTAGATTTTGGGTTAAGGACATATAAGTATGCAGTTTTTCTTGAATTTGCAAACTTTTTTTCCATTTTATCTGATATCTTATTCATCTGGAGAAAGCTTTTTGGCCCAAACCGATGGGTTGTCTTCCTCAAAATTGTCCCCGTTGTCTGTTAGGTATACTTCTTCTGAGGTACTATCATTTTTTGTTTGTTTTTTATTTAATTCCAGAAGTTTTGGTTTGAAGTTACGTGTTGGGATTGAACTTGCATCCTTTTTTTTTATTAATTCTGTTTTTCTTCCCACCACTGAACTCTCTTTGGCGACCTCCGATTCGCCATCTCTGCCTCACTGCGTGACCCCGGTTAGCCCCTCCACTCCTCTCCAGCATCAGGCATCCCCTGGGTCTGCCCTCCAGGGAAGGGTTGCCCCCATCCAGGGCGCTCTATCTTCAAGTATTGAGTCACCAGGCTGGAGAGGGAGGGAAGATCGAAGGGGGCCAGGCCCGACTTCAGAAGTGTGGATCATGGACGGAGGCGCCATCGCCTATCAGTGGAGGGGGGTTTCTGATTAACCCCCCTGTGGAGCCTGGTTGCCAAGGCAATGTACTGAGGTTCCACCCCTCTGGCATATGCCATGACGTTTCTGTCGGCAGCCTCCAGCCTCCACCAGAGGTTGTTCCTCGAGCGGTCATCTCTCCAACCTTCCCCAGAGAGGAGGGAGAAGTGCTCCAGACTATCAATCTCCTTCCCCCCTGCTGACCCCCAGCAGCCCGGGCTAGTTTCCGAACCCAGGTCGCCAGTGTGGTGCGAGGTGTGGCATCCAGCACCTCATCCCTCAGCGCCACTGGGCAGGCATGCACTTGCATCCTATGGTGGATGATGTTTCATTATACTCCCATTCCCCAAACAGCTTAAAAGTTCAGATTGAACATTTTCAGCAGAGCCTGAGAGAGCATTTATTTGAACATTCACAGTACTGTTTAATAAGGCTGACTGCTGAGATACTGATGGTATTTGATCAGACATTCCCTCAGATTGTGAGGAAATCAATGTATTTGAAGCAAAGTTAGTGCAAGCTGTGTTAGTAACATTATTTTCATTGCTTACCCCTGCCTCTTCAATAGTCCCAGTTCTTGCAGCTGGAGTATTCACACCCTGTTGTTCAGAAGTGGTACAGCTATTTGTCCTGTCTTCTTCTGGCGTCTCCTGGTTTTTCTCTTTTTCCATCAGCAATTGTGTGTTGGACTTAACTGGCCGGGTCATTCCAGCACCCTTATCACTTTTTGGGTTATCTTGCTGGCCCCCTTCTGCAGCTGATATGTCAAGCATTTTACCTTTTTAGGTGGGGTAAAACAATGGAAAAAGTGGAGGCAGGGGTTTCTGGTTCAGTTTTCTGAGAGTTTCCTCCGAGGGTGAATGGTTTCTTTCCTTACCCAGATTGTCTGCAGTTTTATGGGTAAGCCTAGAGTGGCACTTCGGGGATCTAACAGTTTTCTGTCTTGTTCCTTTTTTGGGTGGCCGAACCCGCATTCATTGTCCGCTTGAAAATCCAATGGAAATGCCATTCGTAAGTTCATTGAGACATACATCAGCACAGAAAATACAATACATATACTAAATTTTAGTCAGTTTAGTTACTGCATGTTCTAAAATATCACTCGGAATGGTGAACACTGGGTTACTTGGGTGAAGGGACTACAGCGTTTAGCAAGCATACGGACATATGAAATTTGCCAGCAGATAAAGGCTTAGAGGTCTATCAAGTCAGCTCAAATGTGCAGCTAGCCACCCTTATTCTGCAGCTGCCCCTCCCTTCCACCCTTCCCCTGCATTGACCCTCCCCCTTGTCCTGTCCTATCCCCTTTTGAAGCAGTCCACTGTTCTACTGGATACCACTTCTGCAGGTAACGCATTCCACCCAGCTACCACCCTCTCTGTAAAAAAGTGTCTCCTCATCTCCCCCCGAACCGTCCTCCCTCCAGTCTCATATTATGGCCCCTAGTGTCCCTCCCCTCCCTTACTTTGAACAGACCCTCTGTACCTGTCTTGTTTATTCCTTTCATGTACTGTACTTAAAGGTTTCAATCATGTCCCCCATGTCCCTCCTCTCCTCCAGTACATGTTCAACTCCCTCAGCCTCCTCTCGTATGATAAGTCCCCCAGCCCTTTGATCATCTTTGTCACCCTGCACTGCACCCCCTCCAGTAACTTAATGTCCCTCCTCAGATACGGGCACCAGTGCTGATGCAGTACTCCAGGTGTGGTCTAACTAATGACCTATACAGTGGCAGAATCATCTCCTCCCTCCTCAAGGATATACCCCTCGCAATGCAACCCAGCATTTTGTTGACCTTTGCAACTGCCTTCCTACATTGTGCCAGGTTGTTCATTGACCCTGTAATGAGCACCCCCAGATCCTTCTCCTCATCTGTCTGGGCTAGCTGCACTCCCCCCAGCTGGTAACTCCTCCTTGGGTTCTTCACCCCAAAATGCAGCACCTTGCACTTTTTGGCATTAAACCCCAGTTGCCAGGTGTCTGATCAGGTTTCAAGCTTTGCCAGATCATCCTGCAACCCCTGTCATCCTCCTAAGTTGTCCACCACCGCTCCCATCTTAATATCATCAGCAAACAGACTGATCTTGATGTCCAATGATATGCCTGCAATGAATATCCCAAACAACGCTGGTCCCAACACAGAGCCCTGTGGGAAACCGCTTGTCATTACCCTTGGGTGTGAGAGCTCCCCCCCACCACCACCACCCTCTGTTGCCTTCCCTGAAGCCAGTTCCCTACCCATCTCACCAGCTTTGTACCTGCCCCAGTGCCTTCTAATTTATTTCCCAGCCTCCCATGCAGCACTGAGTCGAATGCCTTACTTATGTCCAGATAAAGGACATCCACTGCAAGGACCCTGTCCAGTTGCCTAGTTACCCAGCCATAGAACTCCACCAGGTTGGTTTGGCAGGATCTGCCATGTATGAAGCCATGCTGTCTGCTGTCCTTTAGTCCTTTGGCCTCTAGGAGGGTCAACAGCCTCTCCTTTAGGATAGCCTCCATCAGCTTACCCACAATGGACGTGAGGATCACCGATCTGTAGTTCCCCGGTTCATCCTTGGGGCCACTCTTGTGGAGGGGCACCACATGAGCCATCTTCCACTCCTGAGGACACACCCTGAGGGTAGTGAGGCATTAAATAGGTCTGGCAAAGGTCCCACAAGGACCTCTGCCAGCTCCTTCAGTACCCTGGGGTGGATGCCATCTGGGCCTGGTGCCTTGTCCACCCTCAGTGCCTTCAAACCCTCCCAAACTCTGTCCTCCATGATTTCCCCATCTGTCACCCCCCCATTTCTGCTGTTCCTCTTCCCTTGGGTATCACCCCCCTCTTCTCCTTAGTAAATACTGAGCAGAAGTTATCATTCAGTGCTTCTGCCTTATTGCACCCTGCTTCCACCCAATCCCCCTCCTTCCTAATCCTTACTATGTGGTCCTTACAGCTCCTTTTCTCCCTGAGGTACCTAAAGAAGTTCTTTCCCCCCTTCTTAATGCCTTGTGCCAGCCTGAGCTCCGTAGATGCCTTGGCTCCCCTTACTGCCCGTGTCACCTCCTTCAATTCTGTCAGGTACTCCTCCCTGTCCTCCCCCTTCCCTGTTTTCTTGTACCTCCTAAAGGTAGCTCTTTTCCTCTTTACCTTTTCCATGACCTCCTTGCTCAACCAGCTTGGTTTCTTAGCCGTAGCCTTCTTGCACTGGGCCTTGCAGCAGGTTTTGGTTGTCTCCACTATCCCCAGCTTTATGAGCTCCCACCATTGGTTAGTGCCCATACTAGGTTGAATTCTGGTTAGGTACCCTTTTACCACTTCCCTCATCCTCCCAAAGTCAGCTCTCCTGAAGTCCAGCACTACTGTACTACATTCCACTCCTTGCCCATATCCAATGTGAGCCATACTGAGTGGTGGTCACTCCCTGACAGTGGTTCTTCCACCGTAAGTTCTCTCACAAACTCCCCATTTGCCAGCACAAGGTCAAGAGTGTTCCCTAACCTGGTTGGTTCACTAACCAATTGCTGCAGGAAGCTGTCCTAGAAGGCATACAGCAGTACCTGCTCCCTTCTATTCCTAGTTGATGGGGTACTCCAGTCCACTCCTGGCATGTTGAAGTCCCCCACAATCACCACACTACGCTTCTCACAGATCCTCCTGATCTGTCCCACTAGTTCCTTGTCTAACTCCTCCGTCTGAGAGGATGGCCTGTATACCAATCCCATTCTGAGAATCCTATTCTTGGAATCCTGTATTTGCATTCAAAGTGACTCTGTACTACCCTCGTCCACTTCCTCCCTTACACACTTCAGTCCTTCCTTCACATATAGTGCCCCCCCTTCTTTCCCAATCACCCTGTCCCTACGAAATAACCTGTACCCTGGTACAGACAGGTCCCAGTCATTGTATTGGGTGGCCCATGTTTCTGTGATGGCTGCAATGTCCACCTCTCCCTCTGCCATGAGCACCTTTAACTCTGCAGTTTTCCTCCCAAGGCTCCTAGCATTAAGGATAACCACCTTCCACCCTTTCCTCCCTTCCCCCTCCCATCCTGCCCTCCTTTACTAGCATCACCAGTAGTACGTGCCATTTGCCCTTTGTCACTGTTCTGGGGGGTGTAAGCTAATATGGTTTCCCAGCCTGTGGTCCCTGCATGTCTCTTGCCCACTTGCCACCCCCTGCTCCTAGTTTAAATTCCTAACTTCCTCTATGTACTCCTCCATCCGCTGTTTCAGCACTTTCTTTCTCTCCTCACTCAAGTGGGGTCTGTCCTTGGTATAGAGACTACTGTCCTCCCAGGTCCCTCCCCACCCTCCCAACAGCCCATCCGTTAGCATGACACCAGGTTCTTAGCCATCCAATAAATTCCTCTATTCTCAGCTTTCTTGTTGTGATTGCCTTGGGCACGGGAAGTATCTCTGAAAAAGTTACTGATCTTCCTGCCCCCTCACATAATTGTGCTAGTTCCTCAGACCTCCTCTGGACTATATCTACTGTCTTGTCAGCCAGGTCATTTGTCCCAAGATGTATAATTAAATGAGGCTTGTCCCTACCCCTTCTAGCATATTTCAGAACAGACTGTCCCACCCTTTCTGCTGTCATTCCTGGCATGGCCTCCACCCAAATGCAACTATGCCTCTCCCCCTTTCTACCCCACCTGACTTTTCTTAGTATTGAGTCCCCCAGAACAACGATTCCACCCCTCTTACTCCCTGCTTGCTTCCATTTATCTCCATCTCTCATTCCCAGCTCCTGCGTGAGCGCGAGTCACCATCGCCATGCTGCTATTTTCCTCCACTCCTCCTCTCATGGGCGGAGATCCCAGCAATAAGGTTCTCACTGGGGCAGGGTGATTTGCATAGTTGGTTTTCAGTAAACTTGGGATATGGAGACCCCTTTGAATAGTACAATGGCAGAAATGTTTGCAGCATTCATGGATAGTGCACCTGAACATTGTGACTTTGAGCTGGGTAGTGTGCACAGGTTGCATGGCATAAACAAAACATTATGTGAATAAACCATCCAGAGGAATTGTTGCTAAATATTTGAGGTCAAGTGACAACTGTTGATTCAGTCTATAAGAAGATGAGAACATATTTTAAAGCAATTAAAACAGTGATTTGTTATAACCTCCCTTTTTAAATCATCCAAGCTAGAAAATAAAATGATGAGTTGAAAAGTCTTTTATGGAAACATGCTATTAAATTGTCTTTTTTATATCCGACAAGGCTCCACAGAAATTTCAAATGGACAGTTACTGTTGTTTCAAAATGTGGAGCTGTCAAATCAAGAAATCAAGCGCTTTATTTGTGATACCCACAAATGTTGGTTACATAAATGTGTTGGGCTGATGCTGTTCCTATTAGGTCTTTCTTTTTATAAGGCTTGCTAAGAAGTACTGACTGCCTAGACCTAATATTAAGATACTATAACTCAGATAGGAATAAAAAAGCAGGAATAATTGGTATCTTATTATTTTTGCACTTTAAATTGAAGATGTTAACATTTAGAATAATTAGGTTGTGGCTGTTTGCCATGAAGGTAACTAATATAAGTTAATATACTTTCAGTATTTGGGAGGGGAAGAAGGACATAAATAATAATACTGTACCTCATAAAACTATAAGCTAGTATACATATGGGGAGCACAAGTATCCTTGCACTAAGCAACCTAAGGGTTTAATAACACACTTAAAGGGTGGCAAAGAAATTAGAAATACACTGTTTGTCTTTTTTCCAAGGATGTCACACAGTAAACATAAAAATAAAACACAAGATACATTTTCATTTGGTACCTGGAATGCTAACAATATTTATAAATGTATAGAGACAGTATTACACTTTTTTTTTTAATTTATAGCGGTATTACTCAAATCTGATTGTCTCAGACAGCATTCTAGCCATGTCATTCTTATGGCTGCGTTGATTCTTATGGCTGCGTTGGTAGAGCTCCACAGACGTTTTGTCATCACTGTAATAGAACAGAGGGTCGCAACCGGAACATGACCCTGTGTCCTCTTACAGTAATGCAGCAATGTCTGGACAGTGCTGAATCCATTGGCATTGTCCTCCATGATGGAGCTCCCCTCCACAACATGGTCATCCCCTCCCAATGGGTGCATTACTTTAAGGATGAACTTCTGAGGAAACAGCGCATGCATGAATATCGTGCACATGCAGTTTCGCTGTCACCATCTTGTGAATGGGACACTGTTGCAGCTCTGACAGCTGTGCCATCCATTAAGACACCACCACTCCCGCCACTGTGATATTGCCACCGCTCCAAGAGCCGTGTTGCCACTGTACAGCCAGGGAGGAGCTCGGTGTAGCCATAGCGCCTCTGATTAGAACTTGCTTTTGAAAAAATCACAAGTAAAAAAGTCCCAGCACCTATGCCCCATTACAAGAGAAATTATGTCCCATTGATTGATTTGTTATAAAGTATGGCAGCAGCCAGCCCGGTGGCACAGATGGCTGAGGCACTGGTGCCTTACCTTGACCCACACTGGTAACCTGGGTTTGGGAACGAGTCTGGGGTATCAGAGGTCAGCACGGGGGGGAGGGTGGAGCTGGATGGAGCTGCCAACAGGCAGGCTGTCCTCTCTGGGGAGGAAGCTCTGCATCCCTTGGCTGATGGGTGACCTCCAGTGGGGGCTGGAGGAAGCTCAGGCCAGAAGGAGGCCTAGGCAGTAGGCCATGGGGTGGGGGAAGGAGGCCATGACCAGGGCTATCTGGCACATGCACCCTCCATGTTCATGCACACTGACTCCTGGGGTCTCTGGGAAAGAAAACCAGAGAAAAAATGCTGGTCAGCAGGGTGAAGCCTGACCTCCTACAGGTGCCGCTCCCAGAGCAGGTAAGAGCTGGTGATTCTGGGGGACGGGGCTGGAGGGGTTGGTCAGATAGGGGCCATCTGGCAGGGGAGAAAATGTGCCATGATAAAAAAAAAGTGTGGCAGTTATTTTTTCTCTGCTACTTCTCTTGTTCTTATGCCATGCCATAACAGTCACTGAAGCCTATTACTTCAGTGAGCTGATCCAACTGTGGGGCCGAAAAACACCAATCTAAACAGTGCACACACTTTTTTTAATTGTTTTAAACTCAGCAGTTCACTCAATAGCACAGTGACTGCACTGTCATGCTATTTTTCACCAGCTAGCTGATGTCTTAATTCTGCTCCCTTTTGGTCCACACAGCTCAAAGGCAATAAACATAAGTAAAAAAACTCACTCTGCAAATTCATTCACTCTCTCTCTCCTCCTCCCTTATTCCAAGCTCTTTGCAGACTTGCTCCCTCCCAACCCGGCACTCTTGGTCACCATAGCACCACCATTGCTAATTAAAGCAACAGCACTCAGCAGTACTCGGCACACCACCTCTAGTGAAAAACCTCAAGTTGAAGAACTATTTAGCATAAAATGATAACTTACTTAATATTTTACAGTTCTTAAATAGTTTCAATACTTTTCAACATATATCCATCTTATAAGCACAATAACACACTTTGGTATTGATTATTCTTAGTAAGACCCCTAGCCATGTGTTTATCACAGACTAACCAGCACTCCATCGTGTGTTATTGCTTACACAATCACAGATTAAAAGGAAATGCATCCTAACTAATGCATGACAAAAACAACTACTCCTTAGGAATCAGAAGAAGTAGAGGTTGTGTAACACTGATCAAAATTGAATCTGTTAATAGACAAAACATCTAAACCTACCAATGAAGACAGGACAACTGCATACTCCTAAGTGAATTTTTAAAAGACCACTAGTTGGTAGATGTATGGTAAGCTAAACATCCTGACTGTAACCAATATGCTTACTTTGCCAGCCCCACTGGAATTTACTCCAGGCTGGATTACATTATTTGTTCAAATTACATGATTGGAGATATAATCAATATTAACATTATTGTTACTGTAATATGGACCATGCCTTGCAGAAATATGATGCACTATGATACCTCCTGGAGAAAAATCTAAGACATATCAATGGAGATTTAACAATTCTTTATTATGATGCCCTGGGTTTGTAGATGCTGTTAGGAAATCAATAAGAGAATTTTATTTTTTTTAACTATATTAGGGACTAAAGGGTTGTACATCTATTGGATGCTTTTAAAGTTTGCATTAGAATTTATATTATTTCCTATCAA
This sequence comes from Neoceratodus forsteri, assembly GCA_016271365.2. Lineage (NCBI taxonomy): Eukaryota > Metazoa > Chordata > Ceratodontiformes > Ceratodontidae > Neoceratodus > Neoceratodus forsteri. Next base: position 1,107,130,683 of record CM057456.1, on the reverse strand, counting down.
ATTTTAGCATTGGGGGAAAAAAAACAACAGAAGGAACAATTAAACAAACCAGAATAATAAATGAATGAAACTGATATTAAAACACAATCAGGAAACAGAGGCTTGATAAATATAAAGAGGAAAAACATAAGAGGTCATTCAGGACATTATTAACCAAGAAATAGAAAAAGACATACAAATTCTTAATACTGCTGTAATTTATATCTGAATGGAAATACATTGGGTTACCTTTGTGCCCATATGTTAAAAAAAGAATGAAGAATGAAACATTATAACAATAACAGCTATGTATAATGAACAGGGTAAGTTGGTATCACAAGATGATCCCATCGGCCAAGTCTTCCACTCCTATTACAAAACTATATATCACCTTAAATTTAGTGACAGAAGAAAGGACATACAGGAATATTTGAAGCAGATGTCTTGTACTAAACTAAATATTGTTGTGGGACAATTTACAAAGGAGGAGATTATTGATGCTATCAGAGATATGCCAAAAAACAAAACACCAGGCATGAATGGATTAACTGTGGAATTGTATGTCACATTTGCAGAAGACCTCATCCCTTGGTTGAAGATGACAGTACAGGAACTAACTAATAATATAGGTAAACCTCCCTTCATTTTAGAAGTCTTTGTGTGTTTTAATTCATAAGGAAAATAAAGATCCCTTAATACCTGAAAGTTAAAGGCCTATAGGAACAAAACTATAATTTATCAAAATATCTTAACATAATATCTAACACAACTGCATGTGGTTATTTGGGGAGTGATGTAACACTAAGACAATTGGTTCAAGAACCCCACGTGGTTCTGTTCATCTCAAAGAACATATGAAGTAAAAAAAAAAAAGACTTTCAACTTCTTTAAAAGTGGCTTGGATGGACTTCAAGAAAAAATGAGATTTCAAGCTTTCATTTTATAAGTGCTGCTTCATCTAAATGAACCCCATTAAAGCTCTAGCAGACTGAGCACCAAGGTCAAGTTGAGATATCAAGCAAACACTGGAGGGATTTCTATGTCAATCTGTACAGCAACGCTCAGAGGCTGATAAGAGATGAGGCACATTCTGATACTCAAAAAAGGGGTGAAGCTTGATACTTTTTACATTAGACAGAGACTTTTGTTTATTATAAGACAGTCCATGAGGGTGCCAGAATAAAAACTACACCATTGATAAAACATGTTTTTACCTATCGAGAGAGCAAAATTCATGGATGCAACTGGTGAAATAAACAAGTTATTTACAAATATATCCTGTGCCAAGAGTTGTAGAAGTAATCTACTGTTGTTTGGTCTTGTATGAGAGCTGATGTTATGAGACCTTCAAATATAAAATGTTCAAGTATGCAAGAGGTTGCAGGATTGAGATATGTGGTGTTGAAGTTTTGGAAACTGTCCTAGACAAGGAACCTGTAACTGGATGATTCATAAGTTACCATTCGGACAAAAGAATTACTTTTTTCCAGAGTAATTTTGTTTTTTCCAAGGGTTTCCCTGAAGATGGACTTGAATGAAAGATATCTCATTTTGAAACTCAAGACATGGGAAGTAAGGTGATTATTTTATTGAAAAGACATTTTGCTTGAAAACAATGTTATAACCATCATTAAAATATAAATAATAATAATATACTTTATTTATATAGCTCAATTCTTAAAATCAAAGCACTTTGCAAAGAAAAAATACATCATAGACAATATAAATATGATAAATGGTTAAAATTCTGATGACATCAATTAAAACCTACTGTAATGTTACAGAAATGCAAGATTAGATAGATGAGTTTTCAGAGTGGCCTTGAAGCTATTCACTATAAGGAACTCCTGGACCCAGTGAGGTAAAGAATTCCTCAGGGTTGGGGCTACATAAGCAAAAGCACATGCACCAGATGACTTCAACCAAACTCTAGGAATCTCTAGCAATCCCTCTTCAGGGGAGTGGAGTGGTCAGGAGGGGCGATAGGGCACAGAAGCTCTTGCAGGTGGTGTGGTCCCAGACTGTGTAGGGCCTTATAGGTCAGCAAACTGACCTTGATGGTAATCCTCCACCAAAATTGAAGCCAGTGCAGCTCGCGTAGCACAGGTATAATATGACTAGATCGAGAAAGCCCAGTTAGTAACCTGGCTGCTGCATTCTGCACCAACTGCAGCTGGTGGATTTCTACCTCTGGCAACCCTAGGTAAAGGGAGTTACAGCAATCCAGGCGGGAGGTCACAAAAATGTGGACAAGTGTAGGAAGGTTGCCAGGTGGGACCAAGTGCTTAATCTGGGTGATATTCCTCAGATGGTAAAATGAGGTCTTGATAATGGACAACACCTGAGATTTCAGGGTCAGACCCTCATCAAAAATAATGCCCAGACTCCACGCCCAATCAGAGTTCCTCAGCTGAGAGGGTCCAAGTACAAGACCAGTCACCTGTCCTACTGAAGAACTCACAACTCGATGATATGAGTCCACAACCAATACCTCAGTCTTGTCTGAATTCAGCTTCAACTAGTTGGCACTCATCCAGTCTTGGATCTCAGAGAGGCAGTTGTTAAATACCAAAACCGTTAACTCCTGATTGGGTGCAAAGGACATGTACAGCTGAGTATCATCTGCATAGCAGTAAAGACTCAGCCCATACTGCCTTACAATGTCCCCCAGTGGCAACATGTACACCGTGAACAACATGGGAGACAGCACAGAGCTCTGTGGTACCACACATGGCAGGGAAAATGGGTCAGAACATATATCATAGGAACTATTTGCCTTAGAGACACAAAAGACACATGAAAATGGGGCATTTAATGAAGTAAGTTTAAAAATAAATATTTCAAAACTATATCTTGTTGCATTCAAAAGCTAGGAGAAAAATTAACTTTGGACTTTAAAAGTGAACATGTACAGGGAGAGGTGTCCTAAGGAGAAAGGACTAGCCACCCCTACCTCATCTGCATGAGCCAATCAGAACTGATGGAATGATGTCATGGTGATGCTCTGGTAAAATGGTATAAAAGATTCAGCCATTTTGTGGAGCTCAGAGCCCCCTAGACTTGATGCTGAATGGACCTGTGTCAGATGAACCTGTGTTTTATGGCTAAAAACAAAATTCCTGCCAAAACCTTGGACTGTCTTTCTGTGTTTTCTAGAATAAACTAAGTCTTTCTTTCTGCATTTGCAACAAAACAGACTGCTGTACCTTCATGCATCTACACCAGAAGAGACTTCCAGTAACCATGTGGGGAGTTGAACCAGAGACCTGCAGAATCAAAAAGGGACATTTGCCACAGAAAAAGAAGGACTTTCACTATATTCTAAAATTAAGAAGGAAACCCCAAATTCTGCAATGAGCCAGATGTCTTTATTTTAATATTTTTATAATATTTTAGTATAACGAACCTAGGGGTTGTGGTTGCAAAAAAAAATAATTTCTTAAGTATTAGAATATGGGTATATAAAGAAGCTTTCAAATCTATACAAAGGAATATTTACACATGTTGCATGTGAAAAACTATTTGAACAAGTTTTTATATACAATCAAAAAAAAAAACCAATGTGAAATATGTATGCAAAGGAACTTCTTTAAGTATCTACTGTATGCATGAAAGAAAATGTTATTTACAAAAGTGACTAAGACTGCATATTATGCCTGATTGTGTTTGTATATTTCTTGTTTACTCTTCTTTATTATTTTTGTTCCTTACTTTGCAAGTCTTGTTTTGTGTTCATTTTTCTTTGTGCAGTATTGATTGGACTTGTTATTCATGCCATATATTTCTATTTACTTATTAGTGAGAATTGTATAGGGATAATAAAATGTATTTTTATGTAATTCCAATGCATCACAGAAAAGTTCATTCATAATTATTGGAACTTTTATATACAGTAGGTTGAGGGAAGGAAACCTTGAGCCAACGTAACATTGTTTTGTATGATGCATAGAAGTGAGGCCTGAGGTAGAGCCAAGTGCCATAGTGCAGTGTTGATATTCCAGTCTATTCTTCCAAAAGGCCTATTACCCTTTTAAACTTGGGCAATAACATTATTGCAAAACTTATTATTAGGAGGATTAAGGACATCATTCAAAATACTATCAACCTCAACCAATTTGGATTTGTAAAAGGCAGAACTATTTTTTAGGAGAATTGTTAAAAGTCAGACAGTGTTTGGACTGTATAGGAATTTGCCTGAGGAATGTGTAGCTCTAGCAGTAGATGCATCCATGCAATCTTCGTATTACAGGGGAACACTTATTTATATGTTTGCAGGAATGTGGTTTTCTTGTGGGTATCATAAGTGTCATATACTGTCAGCACAATGAAACTATCGCAGCAAAGACCATTACAGCAACAGATATTGCCAGGTCACTGTACTGGCCCCACTGTACACCACCACTGTTTCTCACAGTGTTTTGCCCCCACCCTGAAACAACTCTGACTCAGAGTTTGTTATTTAAGGAAGGGGGGTACAGGAGATACAGCTCCTGCATGGGCGGTGCAGGGGGTGTGAAGCCTCCCCAGAAAAAAAACATTTTATTACTGATGGCACAATGCCAACTGTTGGCATTGTGCCTGTTGCTGTGCTGGATGTCAACAAGTATGTTGTCGCTGCAGCATGGTAGATCCCATAAATATTATTAAATGATTTTATAGCAAACCACTGGCATACTTAATGGTTAATTGTCATATAATACTGCTTTTCATTATAATGCATGGAGTTTGACAGGGATGCCTCCTTTCTCCCATTCTTTTCATAATAGCAATGGAATCACTCCTTGCTCATATCAGAAATAACCATGATATTACAGGTTTATCCCCAGGGAATGAAATACTGAAAATAAATGCATACGTTGATGATATTAGGATTTTTATCTCACAACCTCAATCTTCTTTTCCTATCCCAATGAGGTAGATCAAGGATTCTTTTTCCTATATGGCTATAAGTTAAACAAGCAAAAGTTTATTATATTGACTAGTACTGTGATATCAGAAGAAATTAAGAATATATATATTATTTGCAAAAACCTTGTTAATGCACTAGTTAGGACTGATGTGACAAAAGAAGGGAAATGTGACTTTAGGGTATCCAACCGTAATAGCCCTCCTTGCAGGCAACAACATGTGTAGGGTGTGTCTTGGGGTTGTCAAACCTAATGCTCACCCCATTCTATGAGTAAATAAGCTGAGATGGGTACAGTATATCAACTAAAAAAATGAAAAAATGGCAAAATTATGCCACAATGTTGAAAACTCCCATTGGGATACATTTTAACCCATTTACCTTAGTTTCTCATATTGCAGTCAGCAGTTCCAGCAGCAACACATTTCTTCCATCAGACAGTGTATCTTTGTCCTGTAATCTCTTCATCTGAGTAAAGGGGTGTGGGGGTGTGGGATGGTGGGTGTTCAGTGGGAGGTCGGGGTGGGCGAGTCGGATTGGCAAGGGACCATTTTCTTTGTTTCAGGTTAAAGAAAAGACATTGAGGGACCCTTTTCTTTTTTGCAGGCATGTGGTATCCAAGGGGGGGGCACTAGACACCAGAGAAATTATACATTGAGACAGGGATGGTGATAATAGGGTAGGGGTGTCACTAGACACCAGGGCAAATCAAACATATTTATGGTGTTGTCAATCGGAAGGTGAGGGGTGCCACTAGACACCAGGGAAATCAAAAATAATTATGGGGGTGGTGACTGGAGAGTGGGGGCACCACTAGACACCTGGGAAGGATACACAGTAATGGGGTGACCAGTAGAGGATGGGGAGTGCCACTAGACACCAGAGAAAATATTCTGTCAAAGAAAAAAGCAAGTTTTGTATCTCATGGTACAAAAAAATAATCTTTTTTTTGTATCACGCAATACAATAAAATAGAGTTTAAGAGCATTTCTCTAACAGTTAAGTGCAGAATCCAGCTAAGAAGGTCCTGATAAGCAAGCTACATGTGTTGGTCCCTTTCAAGAATGTCAACACACTATAGGATTCAGTTTGGTGTCTCCCCCCCGATAGACCTGCCCCTTTGGAGATGGTCCGGTACCACTCTTTGCAGGGCATGACCCCTGATGGTCTTATGGCAGTGCTGGACCTATTGGGCAGTTCAATGGTAAGCTCGGATCCAGGGGAATTGCTACTGGCCTATAATAAGGCAGTGACAGGTGCTCTGGATTCCATAGCTCCTGTCTGTGTTTGCCCCCTCACCCTTCGCCTTTGTTTCCCTTGGTTTGATGGGACTTTGAGGGAGTTGAGGAGAGTGGGAAGAAGACTGGAGTGATGCTGGTGGAAATCCAGTCTGGCTGCTGACAAGCTTAGGTTGATGTCCCATTTCAAAGACTATCAATTGGCCATCTTGCATAACAAGGCAGAGTTCCTGACCAGGGAGATTGCTGCTGTGAGAAATCGACCAGCTCAGCTCTTCCGTACTGTGGACAGATTGTGCAATCCATCCTATCTCCAGAATCAGGGAGCCTTTTCACAAAATAAGTATGAGGAGTTTGCTAGATTTTTCACAGATAAGGTTGTCACCTTCAGATCGGAGATCTGTGCAGCTTGCTCATATGGGCAGTGTGGTGATTGGTGGGAGGTTACAGGTGCCCAGTCTGTCTGGACTGACTTTGACCAAGTGGCGATCATGGTGGTCATGAAGATCGTCTAGGTTTTGTGATCGACTTACTGTAGTTTGGATCCTAGTCCAACATGCCTCTTGGTGGGGTGTGTGGAGGTCATCGGACCAGTGCTGTCTGAGATAGTTAGGTGCTCGTTGGGGATGGCAGTGTTCCCGGATACCCTGAAGGAGGTGGTGGTATGCCCCCTTCTGAAGAAATCTTCTCTCGACCCTGACTGTCTCCCTAACTACAGGCCTGTCTCTAACGTGCCTTTTGTGGGCAAGATAATTGAGAAGGCAGTCGAGTTGCAACTGGATGATCATCTTACCAACCAAGATATCTATGATCCTCTCCAGTCCAGTTTCAGGAAGAGGCATAGTACCGAGACAGTGCTGGTTTGGGTACTTAATGCTCTCCTAATGGTGAGAGAATGGAGGAGCCGGTCAGTCCTGGTTCTCCTTGATCTCTGTGTGGCATTTGACACCATGGACCATGATGTGTTGCTGAAGCACCTGTGGCTGGTCTGTGGGCTGTCTGGAACAGTCCTCAGATGGTTTCATTCTTTCCTCATGGCAGGACTCAAAGAGTGGAGTCGGGGATTTTTTTCTCAGCCTCTCTCCTCCATCATGTGGGGTGTCACAGGGCTCTGAGCTTTCTCCCCTGTTGTTTGCAGTGTACATGCTGCCATTAGGAGACATTGTAAGGCTGTAGGGGCTGAGTTTTCACTTCTATGCAGATGACAATCAGCTGTGCATGTCCTTTGTGCCCGAGCAGGATGATGCTGTCTCGGTCTTTAACAACTGCCTCACTGAGATTCAGCATTGAATGAGTGCCAACTTGTTGAGTTTGAATCTGGATAAGACTGAGGTGTTGGTTGTAGACCCAGGTCATCTGGAAGAGGGGTTATCAGCTGGGTAGTCATCCAGGCTATGGCTGGGAAGCAGCCAGCTGATGACCTCTGATCAGGGGCAAAATCTGGGTGTTATGCTTGATGATGGGCTGACACTAAAGTCTCAGGTGTCGGCCATTGCCAAGACTTCTTTTTACTATCTGAGAAATATTGCCTGGATAAAACACCTAGTCCCACCTGACAATCTTCCAACGTTGGTCCATACCTTTGTGACCACCCGCCTTGATTACTGCAATGCCCTATACCTAGGAAGGTCGGGGTTAGACCTTCACCACCTGCAGCTGGTGCAAAATGGGGCTGCCAGGTTGTTGACAGGCTTACCAAGATGTTGCCATATCACACCTGTTCTCTATGGACTTCACTGGCTTCCAGTTAGGTGGAGGATCACTTTCAAGGTCGGGTTATTGACCTATAAGACCTTACATGGACAGGGACCGTGGCATTTGCAAGGTCTCCTTTGCCCTTATCACCTTCTCCATCCTCTCTTCTCCACCAACAAGGGATTGCTAGAGGTTCCCAGGGTGTGTTTAAAAATGACTGGAGCGAGATCATTTGCATTTGCTGCACTGACCCTATGGAACTCGCTACCTCACCAGATTCAAGAGTGCTTGACCGTTGAGGCCTTCAAATCTGCCTTGAAAACTTATTTATATAGCCTGGCATTCATTTGAATTATGAAGTTGGCAGCTTATAATTAGTCCTCTGAACTGCTTATAGATCATATTGTTTTTAAAATTTTTATGTACAATGCTATGATTACGTGTGGAATAGCAATTAACAAATAAAGTTTTGCTTGCTTGCATTTTTTGTGGATTTTAAAACTTGAATTTTATGGGAAACAGACAACAAGATGGTGGCAAACAAAACAATCTTTTTCTCCTCATGAAAAAAGATGACATCAATATGAAACAAGAATTCTTTTTTCATTTCATAGAGCTATTTTAATTCCTTATGGAGCATGCTCAAAACCCATTTTTTACAATTTCAAAACCAAAAATCTTTGTAATGGATTAATATTTTTTCACCAAATAAGCAAAAGGCACATTTGTGACCCAGCCACCTTCTACCCTGAAAATATCAGGCCACAATTCGAAATAGTCTGGTCGGTAGCCAAATTCAAAAAATCCCATTCAAACCAAAGGGAAAAAAACTATGAAAAATTCACTTATTTCACTATCCAGATCTCGGAAACTGCACATTTGACCTGAATGAAATGTGGCACTTCTAGAGGTCTACCACACAAGACTGTGCATGCAAAATGTCATGCAAATCTGTTGAACAGTTGCGAAGATATTAAAGTGCAAAATTTAGGGTTTCACACAGAAACCCCAGTTCAACCATATCTGTAGTGGCACTACTGCATCACTATAATATATATGAACATGCCCCTATAGTTAGTGCAGCCGTTCAACAGATTTGCCCAAAATTTGGTATACGCTATCCTGTGTGGTATATCTCTTGGTGTGGCAAGTTTCGCTCCAGTTGGATGTGTGGATTCTAGGATCCGGATAGTGCAAAAAAGTTAAACGTCGCCACTCTTTGCAGTTTTTTCCTCATTGCCTTGCACCCAGATGGTGTGGAATTTTGATGAGATTGTTATATGCTAGAAAGAACATAGATAACAGAACTGCCAGTATTTGTCTGGTGTAAAAATATTAACCTGTTGCAAAGTTATTCAGTTTTTAAATTCCCATTATTTCCTATGAGAAGTACATCTTTCAGGATAGAGGTAAAAGGTTCAAAAAAGGATTTGATCTCGTGAAAAAGGATTACTTCTTGCAAGATCAGTTCCCTTTTCATGAGGGAAAAATCCTTTTTCATGGCCCACATCTTGTTTTTTTTTTCAGCAACTATAACGTGTGGAAAATACATTAAAATGTTGTCATTTTAAAAATCAGACACTGGAACCTAGCTAAATGGGTCCCATTTAGCTAGGTTCTGATGTTTGTTTTTCAAAATTAAGGCCAGAAACACTTTGTCTGGGTATCCAAAATCCCAGGTGCCCAGCATAGCGAGAGGAGTGTTCCCCTGTGTTCTCTGTATGAGAACAGTGGATTTCTTCACTTCTGCAGCCACAGCTGAACTCCTGCTGCTGGCTGCACTGTGAGCTGTAAGCCGCCTTGCCATTTCCCTGGTGTTTGGTGGGGAGACCCCCCCACAGACTCACATATTGTCCCCATAAAAAATATCTTTCCTGGTGTCTATTGGCACCCCCCACCATCCGATCGCTGTACCCATTTTTTTAAATGAGCCCTTGTGTCTAGTGGCACCCCCCCAATCATGGTCCCCATGATTTTTTTATTAATAAACCCGGGTGTCTAGTGGCACTCCCACCCTCCAATTGCTGTCTCCATTCTTTTAATAAGGATCCCTGGTGTCTAGTTGCACCGCCACCCTCTGATTACCATCCCCTTAATTCTTGTTTATTGTCCCACTGCAGCCCATTATTTTACTAAACTGTAGCTGACATTGAAGGGGGCACAACCCCCATTTTGGCATTTAGAGACCCCTTCACCCCAGCAGTGTGGGACACTGAGGAGCCAATCCCCAGTGTCCCAATATGTTTATTGGTACCTGCAATAGAAAAAAGTACCCCATCTTTTTTTCGCCTGAAACAAAGAAAATGGTCCCTAGTTATCGCCACTGACCCCATCCTCATTCTGACCCTCCCACTGAGTACCCACCTCCCCACACACCCCTTACTCTATACTTACCAGTCACTGTCCAAGTCTATCATCTTCTGTGGGCCAAGATACATCTACACTCTTCAAAGCCAAACTGTGACTTGAGGAATTAAAGGTAAATGCCGTATGATGTATTTCAATGGTGTTTTGAACTTATATTCATAACTTTGCCATTTTTTGGATTTTTTTCACCATGGCCTTTTTGGGACTCCACCTCATGAACACTGCAAGTGCCATTTTGTTAATCAGGCTTGGAAGGTGGTTTCATGGTCACTGCATGAAATCACCTTTTGGGACTGAATAATTAAATTTCACCATCAGTATTCATGACGTGGGGTCCCAAAAAGGCTGTGTTGAAAATTTGGTGAAATAAATTGGAAAAATGGCTGAGTTATGAGCATTCATTGACATTTTTCTATGCAAGCACATAACTTCAGTAATTTTTAATATTTTGGCTCCAAATTTTCAACATAACCATTTTTTCACACCACCTCATGAACAGTGCAGTTGTCACTTTTCACATCCTTTCCAAAATGTGTTTTCACACCTGTGGCATGAAATGGCATTTTGGCAAAGATTTGAACATTTTCAACTTTGACGTTTATGAGGTGGGGTCATAAGAAGACTATGTTGAAACTGTGGGGTCAAAATATGAAAAAATGCCAAAATTATTACCATTTTGTTGCAATTTCATTACACGCTCTCATAACTTTGGATATTTTAAATATTTTGAGCCAAAGTTTTCCACATAGCCTTTTTATTACACCACCTCATGCACGTCACAGGTGTCATTTTTCAAATCTTACCCAAAATGTGTTTTCACACCTGCAATGTGGAATGGCATTGCAGTTGTGCAGAATTATGTTTTGGTGGGGATTCAAAAATGTTCTGTACCGGGTATATGAGGTGGGGTAATAAGGTGGCTATGATGACAATTTGGTCACTGTTGTCCTACAGTATAAATGGAAGCACAGGGCCTGGATGGCCCTGGGCTTCCACAGTATATGCATCTACAGAGGAATGGGAGGATAGGGTCCAAAGGACCCTGCGCTTCCACAGTAAAATAGGGATACTATTATACTATCTCAAAAAGTAAGGAAATAAGTTTAAAAAATTTTCATTAATGCTCCAATTAGTGTCAAAGGGACAAAAGTTCAGAAATGAGGCATTAGGGTTTCCAGCCCTAACACCCCACCCTCCCAAACCAGGCAGTAGAGCAGGTGTGGGGTGTGCCTTGAGCTTCTCAAACCTAATGCTCACTCCATTCTCATAAAGCCTGCACATGTTTCCTTATTTACAGTTAGAATGGGGTGAGTGTTAGGCTTGAGAAGCCCAAGGCACAGCCCACACCTGCTCTCCTGCCTGGTTTGGGAGGTTGGGGGGTTATGCTTGGAAACTCTAATGCCTCATTTCCCAACTTTGTAACTTTGACCTTACAGGTGTAGGTCTCTATCACTGAAGATTAAATTACTATCTAAGTGGCCACTAGTGAGATAGTACTATTATCTTTAAATTTGCTATAATGGTCTTTATGCTCCTACGTGGCAGGATAGGTGGCTGGTTCCACCATGACCTGTCCACCACAGCCATCCTTGCTCACCTCCAGGGAACCAGAGGCCAATATCCCCCATGGATTTTTCCCCATGGTGGGGCAGGGAAGGGAGGGCTGTCCTCCTCCACCCAGAGCACAATCCAGATGGGCCTGGAACCCAGAGAGAGTGAGGGGATCGGCTAATGGTGTGATGGACAAGGTATCATGGAGCCTTTCCCCTAGGTTTTCTGCCTCCAGGCTCCTCAAACAATGTGCAATCAGCATAATGTGCATGCTCCACCTCTGCAGATTTATGACCCTGGTGCACTGTCGCAGAGCCTCTCCCATAGTTGTGACTCATGTGCACTTCCACCCAGATTCCTCCAGGTGGGGATCGATCACTGAGGCACACAGGCCCTGCTCCCTGAGGGAGGAGAGTAGTTGATGGATGCTCAATCTTCCCTCCCCCGGCTGACCCCCAAGTGACTCACCTCCATTCCTGAATGCAGGTTGCTGGTGTGGGAGAAGATAAGGCACTTACAGTGCCTTGGCCCTCTTCACCACTGGAACAGTAATAGTGCTACTATCATCATGCTGGGTATGTCACAGTCAGAATGTCTAGCACCTGCTCTACCTTGCCGACAGTGTGAGCCCAGCTGAGCTTGAGACACAAGCTCCTTCAGCCCTCTATTAATTAATAAATTAATTAATTTTATTTTTTACCTGGGTAAGAACACTGGACCAAGGGACCTTTTTCAGGTCCAACCCAGGAACTACGCACAATATACAACTAAAAAAGTACTAAACAACATCAACTAAAAAAGTACTAAACAACATCAAGACTGGACGACATGATTAAATAATACATTTACAAACAACATTTTCCAATAAACACTGCTTACAAATAAACTTAAAACATGGAAGAGAAATTGTCGAATGAAGTGATACAGTTAGAGTATTCCAATATAAAGGTGCTGTATTGGAAAAAGCACATGAGCCAGACATGTGCTTATGTGGGATTGTTTTTAATAACGTGCTCTTGGCAGATCTAAGTTTGGACAGAACTGAATGGACAGAAACCAAATCAGGTAAAGGAAACAAGGTATGTAAGAAAATTGATTTAAGAATCATACAACCAAAAAAATACTCAATTCTGGATCTTGGGGACATCCAACCTAATTGAAGATAATGATCACAATGGTGAGTTTGAATTCGGGCAGATAAAACAAAATGGTAAATATTATTATACGTAGCTGACAAAATGTTAAGCTCCTTACATCCCAAATTAAAATTAAGATTGGATATATAGTCAAAATGTTGAAGAAGGGAGCCCACTGCAATGGGTGTTCTAGTTTCTATTGAAAAATAAACTTTAAATTTATACAGAATGCCCAATTTCTGATTGATCATACGACTAACGGATTTAACCTACAGAGAAAAAGTTAGCCCAGGATCAAGTGAAACACCCAACTATTTGAACAGATGCACTAGTTCAATCACAGCACCCACATGATCTTGTAACAATAAACTGGGATTCTCCTTTAATATTAGAGAAGTGCCAAATAACATAGACTTTATTTTTTTTTAATTCAAAACAATTGAGTTGTTTAAAAATCAGACACAAACATCCCTGAAATCTGGTTCAAGAGCAAGCATCAACTCAGGCAATGATTTGGCATGAGAAAAAAGAATTAAATCGTCAGCATAAAGAATTGAGTCACATGATTTAGACAACAAGGGCAATTGATTAACGAATAAAGAAAACAAAAAAAGGCCCAAAATGGACCACGGAGGTACATCACAACTCACTGAGGAAACATGTGTCTCAACTGAACTTATACTGACAAACTGTAAGTGATCCAAGAGGTAATCCCCAACCCAGGCAACAGCAACATCTGAGAAACCAATAGTACTAAGCTTATAACATACCAAATCATGTTCAACAAGGTCAAATGTCTTGGTCAGGTCCACAAACACCACCCCAGTCAATTACTTTTTGTGCAGTTCTCCACATAACATCCCCTCATGTCTCCAGCAGTCCCCTAGCCAGAAGAAGTCATCCTATGAATGTTTTGCCACCACAATTATATAAATATAATTTAAACTCAGCCAGTATGAGTATCATGATTTAATAACATTAAGAAATGGGATTTGTGTGATAATGACTATCACAGAATAGCGATTGCCATTAGGGCACATGTACAATGCCAAAAAAAAAAAAAAAAACTTTTGGCAATGTACTCACTGGCACACAGCAAAAGGGCACTGAGGACTTATGATTCACTTGTTAATGCGGGGGGCCCCGCACAACCCCTAAGGGGGGTTTTGCTCCCCACACCCCCCTACTGAAGGATTCTCAACTCTAGGGGGGTGCATGTCGGGGGGGGTGCAAACTCCAAAATAAATAACATTTTGGGCTGGGCACAACAAAAGTTACCTGCGCCCGGATCCAAACCTAGCACACTGTGCAGTCCAGTCCTAAATCCACCCACTACACCACGGGAGCTGCTCAGCAACTTTTTGTGGCACCACCCCTCACAATCCCTCCCTCCCCTCCTGCCCCTCGCTGAGCGTGCTCGCTCCCCCCTGCATGCATGTGCATGTAGCAACATCCTGTCACTATATGTGTGAACCCTCCCATTTGATTGCCCTCCCTGCTGAGGCACTGCGATTGAGTCACCATTTTTGTAGGTGACCAATCGCGGTCGCCTATGTTACAGGATAGTTAAGAAATGTGTTCCCTCCCCCATACACCACACTGGATTAGAATAATATTAAACATCTGTATAACATGATTAAATGAGTTATTGCATAAAAAGCACAAGCAAATATTATGTGGATATTATCTCCAATAAAAAAGATAAATGTGAAAAATTGAGGTGCAAGGTTAAGGAGAAATGAGAATTAGGGGGCAATGTAAATATTGACCCAATCAAATTGAGAAATAGGTGGTTGAATGCCAATAAAATGTATAACTATGCTACAAACAAAGCCATCCAATATACAATCATTAGTCTATGAAATATGTATTCAGTGATTCTAATGTCTATCTATGTCCTGTAACAATTTGTACTATGTGTGGCAGTATCTCTGCCCTTATACAAGCGTTGTTATAGCTGTTTTTTACTGTATCATGCTGTTTCTCCAATGTTGCCATGTATGTATACTGTATGTTTTGTGTTCTCCCGGGTCGTTCCTGAAAATAGGCATACTACTTGTCTAGTGTACTTACCCGGTAAACAAAAGCTAAATAAAAATAATAAATAAATAGTAGGGCATATTACAACCCCAAAAGATCATACTTTATTTACAGTATGGGTATTAAACTGATATCTGGTTGCTGTGTGACAACATGCACTTTATCTGTGTGTGTGTGTGTACATGCGTGTTTTTGTTATTGATATCATCTTTGCCTTTACAGTTGCAGCCAAAGAAATTGGCAGAAATTTCCTGAAATTTCTGGGTTATATCTGGAGAAATTCTCTACCTGCTTGCAGTACCAATATGGGCCACTAGAGAGAATTTCTGTAGATGTATCTCAAAATGTCTAGAAATATCTGAACATATCTATAGCTGCAACTGTATAAAGTACTTCAGCTGAGGTGAGAGGTCTCGTGGAAACTGAAAATTACAGTCAACTGTGTGGAGTCCAGCGTGGGGCATCATCTTGTGGTAGCCAAATCCATTTTTTGCTGCTTTGCTCTCCAGGAGGTGGAACATACAGTTATATTCTTTTGTGGCCCAAGCTGCAGGAAACTCAGCTGTGAGTGACCTTTTGTGGAAAAAATCATTTGTACTCATAGCACAAACAAGTTGGTGCAGGTAGCATATATCTTTTGAGCTAAAGGCTTTTTTTAGGGGGAAGATAGAGTCCCTTTCATAGAAAAGACATACTGTAAATATAAACAGTGGGAAATGTAAGGCCAGACTTTTCCAGCCTGGCAAACTGCAATGATAACAAAAGGAACAAACTCTAAATAACAAATCTGGTTTGGAACAGTCTGGGAAAATAGTGGTTCCCCAGAGATCAAAAGCAGAGACAGGGTGTGATGTCAGAGAGGCTGGTCCTGTGCTGCTGGAATAGTGGGTTGGTCAGCAGAAAATATGTCTGTTGTATGTTTACAAAGATAATTCAGTTATACTTTGGGACATTGAACTAGATATATCACAGGTTCGAGTCTGCCATAACTCACCAGTTCCAAGTTGGGAGTAAGCTTTTTCTGCTGTGCTTAGAGATTTAGATATTATTGGGTTAGGTTTTTCCTATGTGACCTCTATTTTTTTCAAATGTGTTTATTTTTATCTCTGAAGAAATACTGTACTGTATTCCCAATAGTCTTTATTGTGTATTATCCTGTAAGATATGTAAATATTGTGGATGCAATAAACATTTGGGGAAATATTCACTGGGAAACCAGGGTCTATCATGCTTGCAGAGCACCACGTGAATACAGGGTCCCGGGCCCCATTGAGGCAGCCACCCTAAAGAGTCCCTGAGGGAGTCAAACATGCCATTACGGGGAGATCACGGAAATGCTGGCTCTTACAGTACTCTAGAGGTCCAGTAGTCTCTGGTCTCCCTGATGGCACTAATCCCCAAGAAGGATGGGGCTATAGGTTTCTGTGTTGACTACTGCAAGTTCAGTAGTTGTACTGAGTTGGACACATACCCCATGCCCAGGACAGATGACATCCTAGGGAGGTTAGAGGGAGTCATGTATCTGACCACTATAGACCTGTGAAAGGGCTATTGGCAGGCACCCTTATATCTGAAGCCAGAGAAAGGTTGGCCTTTATCACTCTGTTTGGCTTATCTGGGTTTTGAGCACAACCATTTGGGAGGAAGAATGTGCCAGCCACGTTTCATTGGCCCATGGATCACATTTTGTCTAGGCAGGAGACTTTGTTTTGGTGTACATGAACAACATTGCCATGTACAACCAAATGTGGTAGGGTCACATCAGGCATGTACTGAGTTGGTTGCATACCCCATGCCCAGGACAGATGAAATCCTAGAGAGGTTAAGGGAAGTCATGTATCTGACCACTATAGACCTGTTATAGGGCTATTGGCAGGCACCCTGACCCCTCAAGCCAGAGAAAGGTTGGCCTTTATCACTCTGTTTGGCTTATTTGGCTTTTGAGCACTGCCATATGAGAGGATAAGGTGCTAGCCACCTTTCAATGGCCCATGGACCACATTCTGTCTGGGGCAGGAGGCTTTGCTTTGGTGTACATTGACAACATTGCCATGTACAACCAAATATGGGAGGATCACATCAGGCATATAACCAAGGTGCTCCACTGACTGAAAGCTACAGGGCTGACAGTATAGGCAGAGAAGTGCCAAATAGGGATGGCAGAGGTGTCATACCTTGGGCATAGGGTAGGGAGTGGATTCATTTAGCCAAAGCCAGTGAAAAGTGAGGCTATGAAGGGATGAGTCATGCCCACTTCAAAGAGTTCAGTCCGAGTGTTCCTAGGGACAGTAGGGTACTATCAACAGTTTGTGACATACTTCAGTAGCATGGCCAAATGCCTGTCTGAATGCACAAGGAAGAAAATTCCAGAAAAAGGTCAGTGGATGGACCACTATGAATCAGCGTTCTGCTAATTGAAGGAGGCACTGTGTTGGGCACCAGCGCTCGTGAGTCCTGACTATTCACTGAAATTCATTGTGCTCATGGATGCATCTGATCATGGGTTGGGGTAGTTCTGAGTCAGGTCAAGCGCACAGTGGAGGAACACCCAGTCATGTACCTGAGCAGGAAGCTGCTGTTCAGAGAGGAGGCCTATGCCACAATTGAGAAAGAGTGTCTGGGTTTCATCTGTGGTCCGTAGAAACCACAGCCATATTTGTATAGGAGGACATTTACACTGGTCACTGGTCACTGACCACAACCCCCTCAAATGCCTCCACAGAACCAGTGGTAAAACCCCAAATTGTTAAGATGGAGCCCGGTGCTGCAGTCCTATATGATGGACATTAGGCACTGCAGCGGGTCATAGCATGGCAATGCAGATGGTTTGCCTAGGCAATAATCAGTGGATCAGTAAAGGGTGGGAGGTGCTTTAGAAAAGTCAATTTTTTTTAAACCAGAGAGAGACCTAGGGGTATGGCATGTAGAGCAAAACTGTTAACATAAAAAAAAAATCAGTTAGGGTCACTAAAATATGTGTTTTTCATTTGTCCAGGGGACAGAGATGTGACAACTTGCAATGAATTTGTGTGTGTGTGTGTGTGTGTGTGTATGTATGTTTTTTTTTTATCATGTGTGCTTCTGTAAAGTATTTCAACTGAGGTGAAACATCTAGTAGGAACTGAAAATTACATTCTTCTGTGGCACAAGCTGATGGCAACTCAGCTGTGAGTGACCTTTTGTGTAAAAAAGTCCTTTGTACTCACAGTACAAACAAGTGGGTGTGAGTAGCAGAAATCATTTGATCTCAAGGCTTATGTTTTGGGATGACAGAGTCCATTTTATAAAAAAAATACATGTTTTGAATGTAAATAGTGGCCAGTGTAAAGCCAGACATTTCCAGCTGGGCAGACAGTGATGATAACAAAAGGAACAAGCTCTAAATAACAAATCCAGTTTGGACCAGTCTGAGAAATGGTTGTCCCTGGAGGCCGAAAGCACAGACAGGGACTTGACTTTAAAAGCAACAATTTGGTTGCATGATGCCTGAGCCAAATGGATTTGACGCAAGTGGCACCTTGCACCAAAGTTTACATCAATCCTGATTTTTGAACGCAGGCTGTGTCAAAATTCGGAAGCCTTATGGAAAAGCCACCCTGCACCACCCTTGCAGCAGAAGTGCTGGTGTGCCAGGTCACACGGGGCTTGCACCATTGTGGGGCTGCAGCATCCCCTTATTTTGGAGTCAAGAAACCCCATCATGGTCACCAGAGGGGCTGCATTTAGACCAGCCATGAGCTGGTCTAAGAGTCCTGTGCCACTACCGCAGAGAGAGGTGAGTAGGGGGGGGCAGGAAGGTCAGTGCCGCTGACAGAGGGACCAGTGGGGGTGCCATACGGAGTGAAGGGTGAACAGCAGCAGTGGGAGGAGGAGTTAGAGGTGACACCTGGTGGTGGTGGTGCCATGCCCACAGGGACAGAGCTGATCAGCCTGGGTACCTGGAGGTCAGCACAGACGGACCCTGTCCTGGACCTCAGGTTGCAGCAGGTCTTGTGCCTGCCCCGATGTGCCACAGTGCCCTACTTCTGAAGGGTGGCATTGGCTGCAGGTTACGGGGTGCAGTTGGTGGTCAGAAAAATTCCCTGGGCACCATGGCATTCCTCTGGTACACAACCCACCATGTGGAGGCAGGCTGATGCCAGACTACACTGTCAGGGACTGTGTCACCTCTGGAGCAGGTGCCAGGGTTGTTGCCACCTCAGGTCCAGGACAGTTAGTACATGCCAACCCCTATGTACCTGGGCTGATTGACTCTGTCCCAGTGGGCATGGCACCTCCACCAGGTGCCACCTCTGAATCCTTCCACTGCTGTTCCCCTGTCACCCCCATGGCACCACCACCACCACTGGTTCCTCTGTCCTGAGCCCCAACCTTGTAGGCATATCCCCCCCACACCATTTGGTGGCTCCACTAGGGTTGAGGTGGGCTGCGAGGCTTGATGGGACTCTCCTTCAAACCTCACAGGTGCACCAAAAGTTTGACACAACCCTGCAGCTTTGGCAATTCTCAGGACTTTGGCACAGGGACCCCCATTTTTCCAGAATGAGGGCATGGTCCTTGATACACCTGGGGGCCCGATTCACAAAGTGCTGGCACCGACGCACAAAGCGTGCACACAGAGGAATAGAGCAAGGTGCAGCATGCACCACTGGATGGGCCACACCATTATTCACAAACTCACACTGCGCCGAACGCACCATGCTTGTGCCACACCACCAAGCACCATGGCAGTGCTGTCACAGGCCGTGTGACTTGGCACAAGGTGCGTTGCAGCAAACAGGGCAAGCAAAATCCCCAAATCTGAATTCACAAAGCAGGACAGTGCAGCAAACTTCAAACACCTACAAGACCAGGGAAAGCTGGTCTAAAGATGACTACAGCATATAAATGGTGCAAACAGAAGGTAGTCTGTGTGGCAACTCTTGTGAGGCAACACCACAACAGCTGAAGTCCAGACAGACAGACATGTCAGGAAACATGATTATGATGGCCACGGTGTGTGCCATATGAGCCCGCTGATGAAGGCACGCACTGCAGCAGGGCATAGCAACCCATGGGCAGGGATTAGTACCACAGGGAAGAGATCAGAGACATGCATGCCAAGTAACACCATGGCTGTACTGGAGGCATACATCATATGAAGACCTGATGGAGGAGCAGTGTATCACCAGATACTGCCTGGGCAAGGTGACCATGGCAGAGCTGTGCCATGAGCTGCATGAGGAGATGCAGAAACAGACATGCAGGGGGAGGGCAATACCCAGTGAAATAAAGATCTGAGCTGCACTCCGGGTACTGGCCAGTGGTGGCTTCCAGTCACCCAGTGGTGATATCATTGGCATATCCCAGCCCTCTGTGAGCCACTGCCTGAAGCAGTTCATGAATGCACTAGTGAAACACTCAGGGCAGTACATCCACCTCCCAGATGCTGGAGCCCAGCAACAGGCTGTCAAACAGGGTTTCTACACCATTGCTGGTTTCCCACGGGTGCTAAGTGCTGTAGACTGCACCCATATTGCCATCAGAGCACCCACTGATGAACCACAGGTGTACATGAATCAGAAAGACTTCCATTCCACCAACATCTAGGTAGTGTGTGACAGCCAACGCCACATCCTGGATGTAGCAGCCAAGTACCCAGGATCCTGTCATGATGCCCTCATCTACAGGAACAGTGAACTCAGGCAGACATTGGAGAACAACCTTCTGCAGGACAGGTGGCTAATAGGTAAGGCATGCAAACAACATAAACACCACAGGCAAGCAGGGCTGATGCATGAGTGGCACGTGATACACGTGGCAGATATGGAATGCTGGTTATAGTGTGCCCATATCTCACACACACACAAGGCAAGATGCACTGGATAGGGTCACGACCATACATGGGAAAGGTGGCGTGAAAGCACATGCACCAGAGGCATGCTGAACACACGGCAGTGCGGCGCACATAGGAGGGTCCCCCACAGGTCCTGAGGGCAGTAGAGAAGTCGCCCTCCCCCCCCCCCCAGAACATCCAAAGCAGCAAGCTCTGCTAGCAGTGCGGCACACATAGGAGGGTCCCACACAGGTCCTGAGGGCAGCAGAGAGGTCGCCCTTCCCCACCCCCCGGAACATCCAAAGCAACAAGGTACAATCCATGGAAGCCCTGAGCAGATCAAGGCCACATTCAAGCTGGCTGGGTAAAGGGTTGGGATTGGTGCCACTTTTTACTTTTGAATTTCGGAGTGTGCAGCGGGACTGCCTATTGGTGTACAAGAGGAGATAGCATCTCACTTGCTCAGGTCAGCTGTAATTCAGCAGGATTCTACGGTCTCTGGCTGTTACCTTAAGTTAATTTCAGCAGGACATGTGTTTTCGTAGGGTAGTTATACTATTCAGCATAATGATAATTTAGCAGGATTTGGTGTTACTTAATGTAAATTCAGCAGGACATGTTATCACAGAGTAGCTCTACTGTTCAGCTCAATGGTAATGTAATAGGTTACGGCAGTCTCTAGCTGATACTTTAAATTTAAATTCAGCTGGGTGTGTTTATCTCATGTTCTACCTATAGCAAGTGTAAGAGTACCTTAAGTGCTTATTTTTAACTATTGTTAGGTGCTTATTTTGAACTGCTGCTAGAAACACAAGCGAATTTCTACCTAAGTGCATATTGTAACCCGGCCCCACCTGGTCGCCCATTCTAGAATGTAGAAACCGGAGTTGTATGTGTATAAATAACCCTACCACCTCTCCTGTTTCCCACAGCTCTGCTAGCAGTGTGACTCACATAGGAGGGTCCCCCACAGGTCCTAAGGACAGCAGAGGTTGCCCTCCCCCCACCCCCGGAACATCCAAAGCAGCAAGGTACGATCCATGGAAGCCCTGAGCAGATCAAAGCCACATTCAAGCCGGCTGGGCAAAGTGTGTGGCCCCACTGATGCTATGGGTCAGCTACTCACTGGCCCCACCACCACCCTTGGTGGACGTGCCCTTGTACAGAGGGAACAGAAAGTTTTAACCAATCAGCCAAGTTCTTCATCTGCAGCCTATATAGAATCACCACTAGAGGCAGCTCTAACATCAACTGCTGAGAGCAGGGAGAATCTCTCCCTCTCCCTCTTAAAGAAGAAGCCAAAAAATTAAAGCCATGATGTATCTTAAGCCTGCAGCAAAAAACTATTCCAGGCACATTTATCTACTGGCTCTAGTAGCCCTTCCCCATCTGGCTGAGATCACAGATGGCACAACACCCAAACCCACGTCTGGAGAATTGCCTCCACTTAATAGTGCCTTGCATTACAAATACGGGACAGTGGAGCATCAGACAATTATATCCAGGTCCCTCTGAAGGTTTACTCTCCACACCAAAATTATGCAACTGCCTCCAGTAACACAAGAGGTCACCAGGGCCCTTATGAGCTCTTATACCTCTAAAAAACATTCTCAAAATCACAGCATCAGAAATCAAAGTCGATCCAGGATCAGAAAAAAAATGGAGGAAACACTGTCTCTCCAGGATAGTCACCATCCTCCTACTGATCTCAGGGAACATACACCCCAACCCTGGATCCTATGGCAATAATAACCCCACATCGTACAGATGCCTAAAAATTGTATCAATCAATATAGGGAGTCCTCTGCCAAAACGTCCCCAATTCCAAGCCTGGGTTGCAGTCCACCAACCAGACATCATCATGCTCACAGAAAAGTGGCTCTCACAAAAAAACTCCTGACTCCTGTATCTCACTTGAGGGCTACACCACCTTCTGGCAAGATAGATTAAACAAGCGAGGGGGTGGGTGTCTGGTCTATCTCCGTAACAAAATAAGTGGCCAGATTATGCCAAATAGTGTTAACACAAAAGATGCCCAAATTCTTACCATCAAGCTATCAATTGGCCGGCAAGGTAAAACAATGTCCCTGACAACAGTCTACATTCCCCCCCCAGTAAACAAGCTTTAGGGCTTGACCTATTCTTTAACCACTGTAGCAAACTAAACAAAGACTGGGAGCAGATCATCATAGGAGACTTTAACACAAACTGGCTAGCACAAGATACTGTAAACAATAGGGACAAAATCCATGGCCTCTATCTTACGCAGATGGTTACACAGGCAACAAGGTGGAACTACCACACTGGCACAAGCACTGTTATCAACTGGCTCCTTGAAACCAACCCCGAGCATATCAAAAGTGTCTCTGTCCTGTCTGACATTTTTAGTGATCACTCGCCAGTAGTCTGCACCTGGACAAACAAGGGCCCTATAGACCCCCCGCAGCTCACTAAAACCGGTATCTCAAAAAGAGCCATTTGAGCAACTTCAAAAAATACCTGAAGAATGCAGACTGGTCACCTTTAGATGGCTGCAACGTTGCCAATAAAGCTCTAAACTACCTTCATAATTGTATTCAGCAATGCATGCGACCTATTTGCCCCAGTCAGAACTGTTAAAATAAAAGAGGCCATTAACCCCTGGCTCACAGGACCACTCATTGCCCAGATGAAACAACGTGACAATCTCTGTCATATTGCCAGACAGACAGACAGGCAGGCAAACTGACATCACAGCCTATAAAATGGCTAGGAATAATTGCACCAGGATAGTGAGACAAGTCAAAGCTTCCTATTACAAAGAACAGCTGGGAAAAACCTGGGGAAATGGCAGTTAGTTTTGGAAAAACATTAGGTCCCTCTCTGATAAAGAATCCAGAGCCCTGCTGGATCTAATAGTCACAGTATCTGGCACTCTACAGCAACCTCTAGACCTGGCTAATGCCTTTAACAAGGCCTTCACAGACCTCTGCTCTGTACTGCCCCCTGAATTTTCTACAGTTCTCGCCAGCCATGGATCCCATAGACACAAGCCCTCTATTATTACATAGAAATGGACAACCACCTTTCTACTTCAGGCAAATCATGAGACAACAGACTGAAATATGTTAAAAGAATTCTAAACAAAACCAGGATTGGCAGTGACTCAATAGACATGAAACTGCTTGCACTCACCCTGGAAGAACTTGCCACCCCACTAACCAAACAATTCAACACCTCCTTGCAAACTGGAATCTTCCCAGACAGGTGGAAGACTGCTCTGGTCACCCCTGTGTTTAAGAGTGGTGACAGAACTAATATGGGGAAGTATTGCCCTATCTCGATACCACCACCTCTCTCAAAAGCATTGGAAAGGGTCATCCTTGATCAGCTCACTGACTATCTAAACAAGGACAATCTGCTTTGCCCTCAGCAACATGGTTTTCATCAAAAGCACAGCACCATCACCGCCCTTATCGACTACATCTCCCACACATATGAAGCCCTTGAATCAGGAAAAATGGTGGGGTCCTTATTTATCGACCTCACAAAAGCCTTCGACACTGTTAACCACCAAATCCTGCTAAGACACCTATGGACTCTGGGACTGTCAGTAGATACCATCTCCTGGTTCAACAGCTACCTATCACACAGGATGCAGAGAGTTAGGATAGGGGGTGTTACCTCTGATCCCAGAAAAGTTACACTAGGGGTCCCACAGGGCTCGATCCTAGGGCCACTTCTCTTCAGCCTCTTCATAAATTCCCTTCCCAAAGCCTGTCCTTCTAAAATGCTGCTGTATGCAGATGATGCAATGACCTCAGTTCCAGGCAGCAATGTTTATGAAATCTCAAAAAAAATACAGAGTAGCTTTGTCATGCTAGAGACATGGTTCTCCCAAAATCATCTCCTACTGAACTATAAAAAAACTAAAACTATGCACTTAACCAAGCCACATTCCAAAAGGAATGTTGAACCCTTGACTATCTACAGCCAAAAAGGGGATAGCAACGAGCAAGTCTACACCTTTAAATACCTCGGAGTACATATTGATGATACACACTCCTTTGTGCACCATATTGACCAAGTAGTCAAAACTGGCAATATTAAGCTAGGCATTCTATATAGGCATAGGCAAGCCATGACACACGAGGCTCTTAAACTAGTTACTCAAAGCTCTATCCTATCATTGACTACGCACTAGTCATTTACTGTGCTGCCACTGACTCAGCCTTAATCAGAGTTAAACTAGTAGCCAACAGGGCCTGTCACCTGGTCCTTGGTGCCAACTAGCATACCCATACTTGCACCCTTTACTCCTCTACATGGTGGCTCCAGCTTCACCTTAGGACAAAGTATCAGGTGTGCATTATGGGAACAAAAGCCCTACTAGGTCTCAAGCCCGACTCTACTGCTGCACTGTTCCAGTGACGCCCCTCCTCAAAGGTCACTAGAGGAATGGCTAAGGGGGTACTCCATGTCCCATTTAAAAGAATATGCTTTGCTCAGTGGTCACTCCCCTACCGTGACCCCACATGGTTTAACGAACTCCGTACTACCACACTGGAGCACACAAAAATTGGCCCCTTTAAAAGAGACCTACTTACCATATTCGCAGGCAATAACCAGTGTGGCTGCAACCACTAGTTGCAGCCGGCCATGATATATTCCCCCTTCCCACCACACCCCACACTTCTCCAGCACTCCTGCACCTCCCTGACAAAGCCTCTGGGTGGCTGTCCCCCTCTCCTGCTCCACCCCTCACCCCTTTTCCAATATATGACAAAGCCCCCTCAGGCTACTCCTCCCTAACTTCGGGCTTGACTCCTTGAGGCCTTTCTTTAAGACCTAACAATAAAAGTTGAACCGCATGCCAAATGCACTTCTAGTACCTGTACAACTTAGGAAATGCAATAGACTACTTGACTGCATGTACAGGCTAACAGTATACTGTCATCCTACAATGCCCATCAAACTACCACTGTATTCTTGTCTCCTCATCTAATGAAATGTAACCTTGCAATCTGTTCTGTCTGTTTGTTCTACCTGACATGGAACCTCTGTAAAAGAGCCTGTTAGCTCAAAGGTGTTAATCTGCAAATGAAATAAATAAATAAATAAATAAATGTGCAAGGGAATAGGGATGATGATGTGCACACATGTGTCATTGTGGGACACAATACATGCCATGTGAAACCAATAGTGATGTGTTGAATGGTGGCAGTAATGACAAGCACCCACCCATAGAGGCATACTGACACATAATGCTGCATGTGGAATGGCATCGGAGACAGGTGCCATAAACACCGAAACACTGACATGGCAGGGACAGGAACACAATTGGCCCATTTGCTGTCAGTACAGCCATGACCACCTGCCTGCAAAGCACAAGGTGAAGATATACAGGGTGACACACACACACACACACACACACACACACACAGATACCACACAGGCATCTGACCAGCAGCATGATAGTGCAATATAAAAGCCTGTGTGGCAAAATATATGGAGGGGGACAGGAGGGCACACCATATGCACAGCACTGAAGTAGCACACCAATGGTATCCATACACATAGTGGTGGCATAGGGATGGGAATGTAAAATATGTGTAACACCTGCCATCAGAGAACAGTGGTATGCACATCCACTCACAGTGGTACAATGACACTGTTGGATACGGCAATAGATGAGGACACACATATATATCCACACACTGGAGGCATACATGTGAAGGGAGGGTGGAACACTGTGTACCATGGTATATGTGTGTGAGCAGGCATGGCACGCAAATGTAGCAGTGTTGGCACACCAACATAGCCGTGTCAAATGCCATGCACAATCAATACCTGAGACATGTGCAGCCTTGCCAGCACTGAATTGTAGAGGCACCATACATATGTAACATGCTATACCTTTTCCTGCAGTTGATAGTGCATATCCCCAGCTGCCATGGTTGATGACACCAATACTACACCCAATAGTGGCCCCCAACACATGCTACAATGAGGCACATGTATCAACCAGGAGTGTCATCAAACATGTTTGGGCAGTGGAAGATGCTCTTCAGATGCCTAGACAGGTCTGGCTGGGCACCCACAAATGGTATGCAGAATAGTGGTTGCATGATGTCTGCTGCACAACATTGCCAAAGCACACCACACCCCAATGCCTGAACCTGTGAAGGAGCCAGTGGAGGAGGAGGAAGAAGCAGAGGAGTGGTAAACACAAAGACCACAGCATGCACAAAGACGTGCACAGCAGACTGTTTTGGGACAGAGATATGCCAATTTAATATTCAGCCACTTCACATAGACACAATGCTGGACCCCCCCCCCCGCACACACACACCCCATGAAGGTGTGGTGCAAACAACAGTCACAGTAACAGTCACAACACTGAATGTGCGGAGACCACTGACACATGGCCGTCCACTGGATCATGCAATGGTCTGTGTGTGTGTGTGTGTGTGTGTGTGTGTGGACATGCACACGTGATTTGATACTGGACTCATGAATGTCAACTTGTCACTGTACAGCCATGCATGACATGGAGATCCACATGATGTGCCAGCCAGTCATGGGGCATTCCAAACAACACACAGAGGCTGCATGCCCTGCCCCGGAGGAGTTTATGTGGAGATGTAGCTCTCTGGGGCAACACACATACCATGGCAGCACTAAACATATGAAGGTGCCCATGGCATGTGTGCTGCACCAGGCAGCAGCAGACAACCAATGGAGCAATATCAACAGATGCATGCATGCCATAGGATAGCAATGGATTGCAGGACCCCCTCATGTCCCACCCCCTCAACAGTAGGACATGCAGCCATACTGGTACTGCACCCATTCATGTGCAACACAAAGCATGTGAACACAGTGATCAGATCGTGTCACAGGTCCATGGGTGGGCACTGCAACAGACACCCGTTACAGACCCAGTGAATGCCCCATGGCCCTGCCATGAACCAAATGAATGTACACAGTGATGGATAGGAATAGATGCTGTAAACACATGCAACACTGCACAAAAGGGCCTGTGAAGTACTGTGGTGGTCACATGATTCCCAAAGCAGCTGCACATGCCCAAGGGCACACCACACAAGGGGATGTGCAAACCACACAACAACACACAGCACGACATGCAGAACTGCACAAGGGTCACCATGCAAAACACAAACACACACACACACACGCACACACATGACAAAGGTACAGACAGGCCCGCATATGTGTCAGTGAAAGACGCTGCACTGCCACATCATACGCTGTAGCAACAGCGCCATTCATGCTAATATACATGTTCACAGTGTACAGCTGAGCTGCTAGCCACTACACAGCACACAATGCATTGGCTTACATGCCACACACAAAGGGACACAAAATGGTCACGCATGTGTGTGATGACACCATGTTGATTGCAACACAAACAGGTATTCATTCAATGCAACATACAGTCAGCAATAGGAGTGGAGAGTACTACACATATAACTGAACAGCAAACACTTTATTGAAACCACAGCAGAACAACAGAGATAGGTGAGGCAAAGATGCATTTACAAAGGCGTGAATGATTAAGCAACAATCTGAAACGTATGCAGCAAACAAATCCCCCAACTAGGCAAACATCAACAGTAACAAGAACATACATTGGCAATGTCAATCATGCTTGAGTCATAGCACTCCCTGCACAAAAGGTACATGCTACACATTCAAGAACCTCACAACAGGACAACCACAGAAATAAAATATATCATCACAAGAAACATGCACTGAGGTCAAATAACAACGTGGTACTGCCACAGAGAGATGGCACAGGGTAAGATGTTTCCCACACAGCCATGTGAGTGTGTGTGCTGTACATTGACACTCAGACACAAAGCAGCACAAACATCAGGTCTGAGTGATGCAGTAGCTCAATGTACCTCTTGTGCATCAAAGAAGTCAAAAAGAGCAACAATATCAGCATGCAACATGTCGACATGCAGCAGCATTGGGTGCATATAGTCCTGCATTTACCTTGCAGACAACACATGCTCCTGCATGCTGGTTATGTCAACGTCACAGGAGCCACCTCCCTAACCAGGCATGCTGGCAATACCAACGGACACAGTTCCTGGAACAGATGCACCCTGGTCATGTTTTGGCACAACCTTAGCCACTGCAGTGTCACGGATATCCTGGGCCACTGTGGGTGTGGTGAGCGGACACTAAAGACAGATATCATTATCCAGTTGCACAGTCTGCTGTCTAGTGCAGCACAATCCACAATGTCAGAAACCCCTTGATCGATTGACTGGTCATCATCTACTATGTCCAGAGACATCATGTCTGCAATCACATTGGGGCTGACATTGCCAGGCCCCTGTTGCTATTCCTCACTGGCCACCACTGGACCACTGTTAGCCTCTGACACATCACTGTGCTGTGTGGTAGTCCCATGTTCCACCCCCCTCTTGTGGTCCTGCTCCTTAGCCACATGTTCCACAGTTCCCTGTGACACTGCCTGAAACCTCCTCTGTGTCCATTGGGAATATGCGTGGGCGTCAGCCCTCTTCAGCCATTCCATGGCCCTCACAAGGCCCCTCCACCTTGATCCCCTTGCAGAGGTCCCTCTGTCTGAGGGCTGTCTGGCATCTGTGGAGAGATATTGGTCACTCTCACACATTGTGTTCTGTAACAGTATTGTACAGTATTGACACATGCAGTCATGTTCATGGGGCATGTTGATGGTCTGTCTCTGGGTACAGCTGTACTGGCCACCACACTGTGGCCCAGGACTCCATGGGACCAATACATGACCAGTAGAATGAGCCCCTGTAGCGCACTAATGTTACCATGACATAAGCTAATCATTGTGACTGTGCCACTGTCCTCTACACATGGGTAGGCCATACAGTTATGGTGGTACATCGGTATTATATGATAGTGTCAATGTCCCCAGTGCAGATGACTGTCCCATTCATATACCATCCCCCAAGATGGGCCATGTAAGCCATGTGCAGTGCATAGGTCATGCCTTTGCACTGTGGTGACATGTGCATGTGCCTTGCAAGGCCGCAGCATCATGCCCCACAGATAGTTGCCGTCATGCATGTGGAGACACCTATACTGGGTGTGCTGGTGGGACCGTGGTGACAGGCACACACATGGCAGGCACATGCATGAGCATGGTGCCATGGCATGAACTGTGTAGTCACAGGCAAGATAGTGTACTGTATGGTGACCCGTGTCCTGCATAGCAACCGATCGTGGGCAACATGTTGTAGTACCACAGTGCAATGTCCATTGCCCAGTAATGCCATTCTGTCAAATGACAACATCCCAGTGGTTCTGCTGTGTGCAAGTGCAAGTGGTCCCAGTAAATGGAACACCCCTGTGTGCACACATCTCAGAGTACAATGGTGGACAGTCACCAACAGGGCGACTCACCCGTTGTGTGTGATACCGCATGTCCAGTAATGCTGTCATGGGTGTGTCTTGCAGTGTCACTATACCCTATCAGGTATACCAGATGGTGAACTGTGCCCAACTGGCCTACAGTAGGACCCTGTGTGTCTCACCAGATCAGGCCCCATGATGGCAGCAGAGGCTTGTTGTGCACAGTCTTCCATCCACTTGTGCATCCATGTATGCTTTCTGCCACTTGCACAAGCAGTAGCGTATACACCTGTGTGATTTGGTGTTGTGCATGGCAGCATACCTCTATAGGGCCACTGCAGGCAGACCTACTTGGCTCCACAGACTCCTGACCATCCCTCTGCTGTTCACCATTGTTAACGCCACCAGCTGCTGACCCCTCACCGGCACTGCCCTCCACCACTTGCTCTTGCCCTGTGGAGACATAAGGATGTTGTACCAGGATTAGTGTCGTGCAATGCATGGGCAGGCGACTAATAAATGGACACCGGCCTCAGCTGTGTGTTGCTCCATCTACCTGACATCCTGGGCCTTCCACCATGCATCCAGACATCCACCTCCCACGCTATTCCTCTGAGGTGGCTTGTCAGCTCAGCCTCCCTCCAGCAGAGGTCTATCCAGCAGTGGCATACAGACCTCACAGTCCAATACATGCCAGACACCCTGCTTATTTGCTGGGCAATAGTATTCTACACCTGTGTCCTCTCACTTGCTGTGGTTGCAGCCCCAGGGTGTGACAGTAGCACATGCGCCCACTGCTCAAACAAACTGATGAGTAGCACTGTTTCCTCATCAGTGAAGTTTGGTGATCAAGTCCAGCCTGCCATTGCTGTTCCCTTCGGTGGAAAAGTAGTATAACAGCCAGCTTATCTCTGTGCAGTGCCTGCAGGACAGCGGTGGGAGTGTGTCTGTCTGCAGCACAGGGCCTTGCCATGTGTATGCACTTTCCCTCCACAGTCATGTAAGTTCCCCATCCCATGCTGCATTACATGATGACGCTGACACATGGTGTGTTGAAGGCACAATGCAGCATGTTGCGTTGCGTGACAGGCGCACCCATGTGATGCAGCGTGCGTGATCGGGTATTATGCCGCATTTAGGCACTGCATATGTTGACTCGGGCAGGGGATCACATGGGGAGCGGTTATTCCTGGACTTCACAACGTATGTGGCACTGATGGTGGTGACATACGGAAGCATCAACACAAGACAGGGTGTGCTGCCAATGTGGACTAACACACATCACGGGGGCATTGGGAATCGCTAGGGCATGGTCCAGCTGCACTCACAGACCCCATGTGGCGTGCATAGGTCAACATCATGTGCACACCCTGGAGTGTGTTAATGCATGTACCACATGTGTTATTGTAAGCCAACAGAAGTATATCATACATGCTGATATATTACAGTGTAAACTGCACACACAGCTACTGTATCCTACCACCATGCTATATGTCCCAGAGTAAAGGTACAGATAGATTAGCATGTAGTTATGCAGCAAGACATCTGACAGATGCACTAATGAAAGCATCTGTCACATCTCTTGTGCATTAGAAGCTCTGACTGTGCTGTTAATGGTTACCACAATGACATTGTTCAGGCAGGGCCCACATGTAAACACCACGGGGGGAGGGGTTAGGGAGCTGGGGGTTGTGAGGGAGAGGCTGGCTTGTGACTGTGCTACACAGATAGCACACTATAGTAAGAAGACATTGCACATGTGGTCCTGTGCCACAGCCAGCAGAGTGAGAGAGGGGGAGTGACAACCCCTCACACACTGACAGGAAAGACTGCAGCACGTAAGAGTAACACACCGCATCACTGTCCTCTGTCACGCTCACAGAAAGGCTCCCACAAGGTCTCTTCTGATGGTCTCTGTTAAGGGAGATGACAGCAACTGAGACCATGCTGTACTATGCTGCTTCTATATTACACAGTGGGTGCTCCCCCCTCCCGGATTATGGCGGCCACATCTGTGAAGGTTACCTGCAAGATGCAGATGCCAACAGACAGCCTCCCAGTCACTACCAAGGGTTGAGGGAGGGGGGTTGCCTCATGGTATGAGTGCAGTGTCAGCTGATTCAGAAAACAGTTGCAGCTTATACACCAATATGTACTCAGGACATCACCTGGAAGGGTGGGAAGGAGACACAGATGGCTACGGGCACTCAGGAACTACAATTGCTGGTGTGTGTTGCAGGGAGTGTACATGTTCCACGAGGTGGGTGTGTGTGGTAACCCATGGTTGGGAGGGACTGCTTCGGTCATGATGGCTTGTCTGTGGAAAAGGGGACACGGGCATCAGCTCAGTCATTATTGGCACATCACTTGTCAGAGGAATAAGGCACGCACCTTTCCTGTTAGACATCCATGACAGCCACATGACGTCTATCTTGGATAGTCACTACTATGTGAGGACTCGGGGGACTAGTATCAGAACACTGTGACAAGATGCTTGTGTGATGTCAGCAATGTTTGGGGGTGAGAGGCACGTTCGGGACACTCATGCATGCAAGGTAACATCTGTACTGTTACAGGCCCCTCACTACCACAACAGCACTGGCCGGCAGGCTACATACTATGGCAGTGCATGATGCAACCACATGGGAGCACAGGTGTGCTACCGACACACCTCTGAGGTGCTAGCTGAGTTCTGCATATGGCAGCTCATCTGCATCTGTTGCATGGTATCAGACATAGTGTACGTTCAGCCCCTTGCCCATTCATTTACAGGACCTCTTCACCCTGACAGTGCCGATAATGTTGCTTCTTGCACTGGCAGGTGATGGGTGATATCCAATAGCAACCCACTCTCAGGGTCAACATATAATACATTGTAGTTTATCATGACGTTGTTCAGCCACTGCTCTGATTGCACTGTGGCTTCACCT
Organism: Neoceratodus forsteri; assembly: GCA_016271365.2. Classification (NCBI taxonomy): domain Eukaryota; kingdom Metazoa; phylum Chordata; order Ceratodontiformes; family Ceratodontidae; genus Neoceratodus; species Neoceratodus forsteri. Next base: position 1,107,097,663 of record CM057456.1, on the reverse strand, counting down.
GACAGTGCAATAAGCCACATGAACAGCACACCCTGGTGGGCATTAGTGTGTACTGTACTGTACAGGTGGGCTGTCTAGCCTATTGGTAAGATAGGATATAATGCATGTAGCCCCCTTGTAGGCCACCATGCAGTCACTGATTGCAGTGCAATTCAGATGGCATGTACAGGCAAGGCACCATAGCTTCAATCAGTGCCCTTCCCCCCCCATACACACAACACACAATGTTAGCACAATTCCAGGATGACTGGTGTAACAGTATTCAGTACTGATACACATGACCAGGTGGGATGTAACAGCATGTGGCAGGAACACAGTCATGTAAATGGTATATGGGGTGGCGGAACAGAACTGCAGCTGCAGGGGACAGACTGGGACAGCCATCTACCCGCAATGGTGTGGTGTGTGGGGAAGTTATAAAGGGAACACCAATGGACACTGGGTGTGCATCCGGGTTCAAGGTGCAAGAGCACGTGGTGCATGTGTCCTGTCTGTATTGTGTGATCTACATGTGTTGACACAAACAGACCACAGCCACATACTCTGCAGCAGTGTGGCTTATTGGTACTATCGCATGTTGCCATACTTGTACATTCCAATGGATGTATGGGTAGTTGTCTGCAAATGCCCACTGGTGGTTGGCAGAGGGGGGATCTGTTGCCAGACCCCACCCACAGTGTGTGTATTGCATGCCTACAGTATTGATTGTAATTTGACCATGGGGGTACTTCAGCCTGTACTGTTGACTGTTGAATGAGTGTAGACAGGGCTGTGATTGGCTGTTTGCAATTTAGCTGTGTGTTATGCCGGATGTCATTATGCAGTGTGTTAGCATTATGCACCATAGCACACATCCTCATATCGGTCTGCAGTGTTGTTGGGCACTGTGCAACTGCAGTGCTGCAATTGCGGCTCTAATAGTGTCACACACAGGGGTTCTCTTAATTGTCATAGTGGTATTCCAGTGTGACATGCATGCATTGCTCCCAGTCAGGTTCTGCATGTTATCCTGGAATGCCAGGGTGAGTAAGCCAAACCACCAATCGACAAGGTGGAACCCATCGGTTTGGACCTCCCTCTATTACAATCTAATGTCCAGGTTTTTTTGGTAGTGTTTTCCCACTCCTGTGTGTGCATCCCTTATGCCTGCATATTGCTTTCCTGCATTGTGCTTTGCAGTTCTATGGTCTATGCATCTGCCATATGTACATTGTGTGCTGTTGATGTGTTTGTTGTAATGGCTCACCTGTTGCAGCAATGGTTAACCACCCTGTGGTCATGCTGCATTGTATCAATAGGCCATTTCCTTCCATGGATGGCCTTTCTGTGCTCCACTGCACTTGTCGGTATTGGATTTCTGACACCCTCCATTCTGCTGTGTCTGCGGCATGTTTCTGCATGGTGCCTATGTGCAGGGTCAGGTGGCATTGCGGTATTGCTCTTGCCTCTATGTGCCTTTGCTGTGCTCCGGCTTTGTGCATGTGGTGTGTCCCCATCATGCACAGCCTTGTCCATGGTCCCTGTGGCATGCTGTGTACCTCCCTTACTACCAGGGCTTGCGTCTACTGCCACATTGTCTCCGTGTCTATTTTGTGTTCTTCAGCTCTGTGGAGGGCATGATCTGTTTCCATTTCCTACCAGAGCATCTGGGCACATTGTTCTGTTGCACAGTCAGTGTTTTTGCCATACTGTTTTGTGTCAGTTCCCTATCCTCTCCTTGCAGCAGTACAGGCATGTCGTGCTCAGCAATGGGGTGTATTGTACCAGCACATGTCCTCTCCAGCCTCATGGTCTCCTGTGACCCAGTGTTGCTACCCTCTCTGCTTGCCATGAAGATACTTTCAACAGGTGGCAATGCATCCTGCAGCAACACCTGGGATTGTTCTATGTTGCCCTCACAAATACCTGGTCCGCTGTGTGTGCCCGGGTGAATTTCAGGTACATCCACACATCCTCCGACCACTGTGTCATGCATGGCTGCTATTGTTGTATCGGCTGCATATTGGTTGCCGTATTGGTCGGTGCCTTGGGCAGCACCTTCCACATAACCATCCTCCTCAGCAGGGTTTGATGTGTTCCTGTCCGGCACATGACTGCATTCAGCAGCCATGCCTGTGCCTTGTTGCCTCTGTATGTCTGACTTTGCAGTCCACATCCTCCTACAACAGTATTCTCCAACTGTGTGTGTGTGCATGATGGGCTGTTCATGGGCAGTGTGCCCATGACATTGTGCTGCAATGCAACTGGCCCTTCCAGTGCTTGTCCTCATTGTTCTGTACCCTGCCTTTCTGTGGTGGCACACACACCATGGCAATGTGCTCACCTGCACTGGGCTGTTGTGCCAGCTCATGTCCTCTCCTGTGGGCATGGGTGGTGGGTGTGCTGCTCTCCATGGCATTGCTGTATCGCCATGTAGCATTCACATGCACCATGCTGTGCTGTCCATTGGTGGTATGCTGCCCACTCTTGTGTGTGTGTCCCTGCGCTGTACCCCCTGCATGCAGCATGGAACATGAGAGGTCCACTATGGCACCAGTCATTGCCGTGATGGCCTCTGTCTGCCTATGCATTTTGGCAATACCATGCTCAATGGCATCTGTTAGCCGCTCTGTTGCCTCTGCCTGTCACTGGGCATATACAGGTATGTGTGTTGCATGCAGTAGTGACATGTGATCCTCATGTCTATGAGCCTCATCCTGAACCAGTACCTGTATTGCATAGCACATTACCTGCATGGTGGACTGTGCACACCTCCTGTGCTCTGCAGCAGCCCTGTTGCTCTCCAGTAGTGCATTGTGTATGCCATCCACTGTGTTCTGCAGGTTATCCTGGCACCCATCATGGAAGTACTGGCATAGGTCATCATAACCTGCATCATGTTGATCTGTGGGACCAGGGCACATGGGTGTTCAATGGTGTGTGATGGTGCTAGACTGTGTGTTGTGCCCTGTATGTTGCCACCATGTGCCTGTGCACTGTTGTGTTCTGTTGCAGGGGACACGTCCTCTAATGCCTCTTTGATGCCTGCTAGCCTCTCCTCTATGGTGGGCTCTTCGATCAGGCTGGCTGCATTTCTGGGTATGTGTATGACATGATTGTTGTCCCCAGTGCTGCCCATGGTCGAGTCCTGTGTGGATTCATCTGAGAATATATGCAGACTCTCTTCATCTGCCTCTGTTTGCCACATGCCAGCACTCTCCGTGGCACCACTCATGTCTGCAGTGTTGTCCCCCAAGACTGTGTCCCCTCCATCTGAGTGGGTACATATTGCACTGACTGTGTTAGTTTTGTGCAACCTGTGCAGGCTACCTGCATTCATTACTCTGCATTATGGCCATTCATTCATATGGTGGTGTAGTTGGGGTATGTTCTGTATATGTTCATGTGTGCCACTGTGTGCCATAATGTGCCACTATACCTTACTATTGCACTGTTGTGGTTGCATTCCTGCCAGGCCATGCCTCTGTGTCATGGTCACTGTTTGTTGGGTGTACCTTTGCATGCAGTCATGCAGCATTGGGCCACATCAGGGCTGGGGTTTGTTGCTGCCGGTGTACGGTTGTGTGGTTCCAGTACCATGCAGTGTGTAGAGCCATGTAGCCCACGGTTACTGTACCATTGTGCATTACTACAGTGGACATGCACGTTGTGCCTGTTGCTCACCATTCACTATGCCCATGGCATTCCTGTCCAGTGTTGTTGGTGGTGTTACAGTGTGTGTGATGTGGCCGGTGGTATTGTGGGTGTATCTGGCAAGCTGTGCTGTCTGGTACAGCGTCCGTGCTCACACGCATGCCTGTGTGTCTCTGCCCCTGTACCAGGACATGGGTGACGTGTGTGGAGTGTGTGCAGTGGGCACTCTGTGTATGTTGTGCTGTGCATGTGCACCCTGTTCTTTCCTCCATGTCCTGTGTATGCATGTCATCCCTGTGCATGCCTACACATACATACCTGCTTCATGCTGTGGCCTGAACAGATCCAGGTCACTGTCACCATCAATGGTGTGGGCAGTAATGTGAACCACAATACACTGCTCCTGTGGTGTCGGGGGGGTGGCCTGTCTTTGGACACCACTACTCACTCCTGCACATTGCTTGTCGCGTGCTAGCTTCTCCCTTGAGCGCCTCTGCAGGTCATGGTATCTCTTCTGCAGTTCATGCTGTGTCTGTTTACAGGGTGCTACTGTATTGACCTTTGTTACAACATTTTCCCATGCCTGCTGTCTGCTGGCATGCAGCTCCCTGGTGCCACCTTTTGGTAGCAGCAGCTCGAGCTGTGGGAATGTGCATTGCATTGTTGGCCTGTTCTGTCTCCGGGTGCCCTTTCTACTATTTGCTTTTTTTGTATTTTTTATTTAGTTTATGTTGATCATGATGGTGGCCTGGACAGGTTCCCTGCCTATTGTCAGCCTCATCCCAAGGGAGGAGGTGCAGATTGATGGCCAGAGTCAGACTGGGCCACCTAGATACCTGGAAATGTCCAGGTGTGCCCCGCTCTGTTGGATACTTGGCCACCTTCTGCACTTTGTATCTCTTTGCATTTGTCATCCATTTTGTTGTGCACTATGGTTGCTTTGTACATTTAAGATGCAAACACGGGGCTAGGGTATCAGCTATCAGTGGTATACTGGTAAGAATGTATCACTCTGGGCCTTCCCTTATTGATTTTCCAGCTGGGTCCCTGCATCACCTTTCCCGGTGGGCCCCCGTACACCAGTCTGACCTTGTAGATGCCACCTGTTATTGCTCCAGGTGAGGCTGTTGGTGGTATATGTTGTGAATGGGGGACATTTGGCCAGGACACTGGGGATATTCCCCTACTTGTTTGGAGGGGTGCCATGGGATCTTTGACATCCACCTGAACACACACCAGCCCAGGCAGGCAGGACCTCGGTTTCACATCTCATCCAAATAAGGGAACCTCAGAGGTGCAGCATCCTCCTCATGCTGCACAACAGTCAGTTTTGGGAGTTACCACAAATGCCTGGTGTAGGGATAGACCCCACAGCCTTCTGATCGTCCAGCCCCAAAGGCGAGTGTGCAGCCTGCTGAACCACTGCCACTGTCATGATGGGTGTTGCTCTTCACCCCAATTCACCTCCTGCGAGCGTCAGCCACTACTTTGCTTACATACCTGTGCCTCGACAGCATCACTGAGGATGTCGGTTTCACCTTCTGTGAAGTTCTTTTTTCATTTATGTCCTCCCTCCGCTGGCTGTGCCATCCCTGCATCCACCATCGCTAGCCTGTGGATCAATGCACGCTGTGACCTAGCACACACTGCCTCACTCTTAGGCAGCATCACACACTGTGCACCATGTCGGCAGTGTTTTGCACATTTCCTGGTGTCAGGCTGTGAATCTGATGCACTGCGTGTGGGGCAGGTGCACCAGCGCAAGTGTACTGTTTGGCGCATGGTGCACCACTCTTGTGCTCCTTCTTGAATAGGTCCCCTGGAGTCCGCTGCAACCATAGATTGGTGCACCTTGCACTGATCTAAGGTCCGCTGGAAAATCGAGCCCAGGGTGTGACGTCAGAGAGGCTGGCCAGTGATGTGGGGATAAAGATTTGGCCAACTTGTTGCATGCTTACAGTGAGAATTCAGCTATGCTTTGGGACACTGAACTAGTAACATCATGGGTTCAAGTGTGCCATAAGTGGCTAGCTCTCAGTTGGGGGTAAGCTTCTTCTACTCTACTTGGAGAATTAGATAGCATCAAGTTCAGTCTGGGGGGCCCAGGCCTGACTTTTTTGGTCACGTAATAACCCCCGTACAGAAAGCAACAACTATGTTATTTTGATAGAAGTGTCCCTTAGGTACTATCTAGGGTGGATGTGGTTTTGTAAAGTGGTAGCAAGGTATGCTAAGGGAAGATTTTTGTACCCATGTCAAAACAACATTTTGCACAAGTGAAAAGGCCACAAAAATGTACTGAAGTTATCAAGACAAGTTTGAAATTAAAAATTATCAATAAAATGGGATTCAAATAACTTATTTTAAAGAAAAAACAAATTTTAGTCAAGCAAAAGGTTTTTTTGACACTAAATATTACTAATTTATTTTAAAAGTCAAAATATTTTAGTCATACAAAAGGTTCATTTGACACAAATTATGAATAATGCTCATTACTTAAAGAATGTTGGCCTTGTGGTTTGTATTAATAAATGCACAGATTATTCATTGACACAAAAGTTTTAAATACTGTATTCATGATGACAGAAGCCAGGCACACTGTTACACATCATGATGCTAGCGAAACATTAATATCCAATGGACTCCCACTCAGCGATGGGCAATATGACAGCATATTTGTGTGTCTAGCCTTTTTCAAAAATAATTGTCATATGCTGCATGCCTAAGTCTGAATCATCTGTAGTATCAGACTCATCTGAATCCACACTGGCAACCTTGTGAGAATTATAACAGTGCTCACCACCAATACACAAGCAAGCCTGTGTATACATCATGCTCTGCCTGGAACAGCTGCAGTTGTACTGTTCTCACACGTGGCTGTTTTACACCCACATATAATGAGTTCCAGGAGTGTTTCACAGGCAGGTGTCTGTGTCATTAGTGTTGAAGAAATGTGTCCGTCCTTGTTGGGATGCCAGCCATTTCCAGTTCAGGATAGAATGTCAGGCTGAGCCACCAGGGCATGGTTCCAGATAGGGTCTGGTAATTTACATGCTTGGTATGTTGCAGAAGACTATCAGAAGTTGGGGGGCGGGCTTCACTCTGGGCCTGTTTGCAACAGTGAAGCTTATATCGTACACCATTTATATCCGCTGAGTTAGCTGTTGGGTCAGAGAAGGGTTATCAGAAGTTTTACTGATTTCATTTGTGCAGGAGGTATATCCACCGTAGTACCTGACTTGGTAAGGCTTCTAAATTTGTATGGATTCTTCCTGACAAGCTTCCATGGCTTTAGCTTGGCAACCCTTGCAAGACTGCTAGTTGAATTACACCCAGTCAGTGTGTGTACTTCTGGCAACATTCTGCACAGTTGTTGGCCAAGTTCAGCTGCTATGGTGTGGGTTGGTATAAACCTGGCTTTATCCTTCACATCAGTACAAAACCAAAGCTCTTCAGTTGCTTCCAACTTGTGAATAAAATGTACACAGAAAACTACAACATCAGTGTCTGGAGACCACACCACTACACGAGTGTATTCTTGTGAAGCATGTGCAACATGAAGTAGAAGCTGAGAATCTGCTTCTTTGTGTGATGAGAATAGATCTTCTTGGTCTACAACTCCATCTGAAGTGAACATGCATGCAATGAGGCTGTCCTTGAATCCACTTTGCAATAACCATTTTCTGATCTGGGCCAAGCAAAGTTTCTGCCATATTACGCCTAGATTCTGACAGGAATTTTACTAGATGTTCTTTATTCTTGGGATTTCTAATGAATGTACTCTAGTGCACTGGGATGGGTTTTTTTGGGACCATGGATTTTGACTTCATTGTTGTGTAAGGATTGCCTTTCTGTAACCCCCCTACAAATGGGGGTTCCCAAAAGTCTTCCTTGAGCTTGCCTAAATGCTTACTGCCAGGCTGGTGTCCTGCGTTTTAGCACTTTAAATGTGATTACCAGAGCTTGTATAGCCTCTGTGTACTGTCTCTTTAAGAGCTGCCTAATTGCAGCATAAGTAATCTGAGATGGAGCTCTGTTGAAAGATGCAACTATTTGCTGAAAACCATTTAGAATGATAATGATAATGTAGTTTGTCTAACCTACTTTCTTTGTAGCAAGGACTGTTTTGTTTGTCTCCACTATCTTGGTCCTGGACTGCAAATTGGACCAATCAGTTCTGGTGGAACCTAAAATGTAGCCAGACTACAGGAGCTGTCTGAATTCAAAATCTATAGGAACTGTGGTTTGAGTTTTTGCCCCCTTTTTGCAACTGAAGGGGGAGCTCTTGCTTTGACTGACAGCCAAATCAGCCAACCAAAGCTTTTGGATCTTGGGGAAGTCCTGGGATGCTTGCAGTTTTCAGTTAGAACTAAGCTGGAAGCTGAGCAAGAAGGAGCTGAAGTGGTTCTGAGAGCAATCCTGAGTGGATTCGCATGGGAGAACTATGAAAAGGCTGAGAGTTTGGCGTCCATGTCTGCCTGCTGCTCCTAAGAGGGAGAGGAGAGAAGAGAATTATTTTGGACTAAATCCAAGTTTGTATGACTAAAGTAAGCTACTGAAGTGGGCCAGGCTCAGCCTGAAGAAGAACAAATATTTTTGCTGAATGCGATCAGCCTGTCAGGAGTTCCAGCTACCCCTAAGCTCCCAGTGTATGCAGAGACTTTGCGATTGTGCCTGGGGAGTGCTTTGCCTGGTACAGTAGAATTCCCGTACATGTAAATGTGCTATGAGCTGCTAGTGGGTTGTGAGTTAGTTCCCCACTGTGTGAACTGTGTTCTGCTTGCTGGAAGCTGTATCCAGCCCAAAACGGACTGCTTCCGAACTTGTCTCCATGCGGTCTTGATCTTGCCACACTGGCCCAGCCAGACTACTCACTGCACAGAGAAGCCGTCGACAAGAGACCTGCCTGGGGATCAGCCCCCTGCTCCATGCTTGAACAGGAACAATGCCTCTGTGACTTGTGTGGGCTCTGCTTCTCCTGGCATTCCAGATCAACCACCTGCAGTCTCGATTTTCGTCCAACCTGTCTCCAGTCTTGGGTAAGTGAGTAAATACCAGGGTAGCTCCCTACAACAACAGCTTAATCTGAGTGTGTCATCTGATTGTCTTGCTGTTTCATTTCCTTTACAAACTGAGACCTCTGGCTCCAGATTACAAATATTGTGTACTGTGCTTGTTGTGTTTTCCATCACAGGGCCACAGCCAGCTGCAACCCTGGGCAACTGTCCTGGCTAGCCCATCTCTTCTCTACCTGGGTACCCAGAGGTCGACTGTGTGGGGGAACTCAAAGCGCATGTATAACTGCTTAATTGATATAGTCCTTAAGCTAATTAACCTGATTTTGCCCCTCCCTTGTTCAAGTCCCCTGAATAAATCAGATCTAACTTTTTCTGCATGTAATCTGACTGTGGTTCCAGTCTGTGCTCAAAGTACTGTACTGTTGCTATTTGCTGTGCTTAACCTTGTTTTACAGAGGGTCCCCAGGGTCAAGCCAGAGGAACCAGCCTTGGTGGTAAGTGCAAACAGTGTGGGTATTTGTGTGGTGTACCGGGGTATTGTGAAAGTGATTATTGTACAGTGTTCAGGCCACTAGAGGGGAAAGAGGGGGGTTACAGTGTCCTAGAGGGCTGTGCTCAGGTTAGTTTGACTACTACCAACCCTGACCTCCGGGTAGAGGCACCCGTTTCAGAACTCAGGCCCCTTAACCTGCTACTAGCCAAGCAGGCAGGGGTAGTAACCCTTGAGATAGCACCACCTAGGGGTTACATTTGTGCATGCTCAAAAGCGTTAATTGAATCTTTGACATCATATTGATCAAAGACGATATCTACTCTTTTGCAGCTCTCATTACTCTGTAGAGGCTGGCGTACTATTCTGAAGACCAATTTAGCAAGTTCTCCAAAGCTAGTTGCACCTACTTGCTAGACCATTTATATTACAGCCATGCCATCCATTATGCAAGATGTGGGCATGTTGGATGCTGACAGTTGATACATTGGCTCTGCTTCTTTATCTAATTCAGGCAATAGCTTACTCTTTGCACTTTTGTTCAGGGTACCATCAAAGTGTACTAGAGCATATTGAACTGCTGAAAGCTCATATGTGAAAACTTCTTTCAGATCAGGCTCTGTTTGTGCAGCTACTACAAGATGGCTAAACAACTCCCTGTCTGCATTGATATTCACTGTCTTATCTCTATTAACTTTTGATTTGATCTTCTTGCTTAGAGATGGAAATGTCTTGATGCTGAGCTTGTGCAGTGGTTCAAAGAATCCAGTAGTATTTGAATTTAGTCTGCCTTCCACAAACTGTTTCATTGCTTTGAGTCCTGTATCATTTGCAGTATCAAGCTTGGTGGCAACCTCTGCGGGTAAAACAGTGCCAATATTGGTGAGTGCTATCAAGTCAGCATTCAAATCAAATGGGCTTGTCATGGAGTCAGTGATTGTATTAACAATCTTCTCTACATCTCCTTCATCTTGTTGCATGCGACGCGGTGCAGTCTCTTTGTGTTTTCCTTGTGAAGTGGCTGAGTCTACCATATCACACATTACCTTCATGGAAGTTGTCATAGCTGAGTACTCTTGAGCAGTGATGAACCATCTAGCCAAGGCTCTTGGTTTCAAAGTGAAACTCACTATACCCACTTTTACTTTACTATCACAGTTTACTGTTTGTTCAAGTGCCATGTCTATCCAGACTTTGCTGAATTTATTTCTAGATCCAGTTACAGCATGATTTCCTTGCACAAACTGCTCATGAACTCCGGGGGCACAGTCTGGCAGAAGCTTCATATCTTTGATGTCCACAGATACCCAACGAGCATAGCCGGTGTTATCAAAGGCTGAAATGGTGTTAGCATTTCTACAAATGCCACAAGATGTAGGTCGCAGTTGCTTTCACATTCTGCTCTAATGAACTGCATTAGGATGTTAACTATTTTGATGTAATCATCCCAGAATGCAAATGTTTGGAAAGTTCTTTTTCCAAAATTGTGAACTCTGTGCAATGTATCCTGTACATTCTTGAGGGCATCACCAAGCTGGGAAAGTGTTGCTATTAGGCTTGTTGCCTCATTGTTCGATACCACATTTTGACATTCCTGAAGCTTGCTGTTGATGAGGTCTGCATCACAATCAATCTCATTGTCTTGTACCCCGTTACAAAATGCCTGTCACCTCAGCCTGGACAGAGCCTCCATTACAAGCTTGTAGGTCCTCACTTCACGGTTGTATGATTTGCCTCTAAGTAGATTGCTTGCTACAGTATGTTGATACCATTGGTAGCATACACCTGCGATTCTATGAGGATGTCTTTCAGACCACTCTCTTCATACTTCTTTCCAATTACAGCCATAAATGTCTGTGCTATGTGGAACCCACCCATTCTCAAGACTGTTTTCTGAAATTCCTCTGGGCACCGCCACTAAATCTCTTTGGCCTTGCAATATATAGCCTTGTCAAATGTCAAGACAATGTAATCTTGGCCAAGTGTCCTAGACATCTTGCAGATGTTCCTCATTACAGTGAAAACTGTGCTCCATTCAGTAGGTGATGCTGGCAGCATTGAACAGTACCCAACAGATGTTACTGTTGGTATGGTAGATGAACTCACCACATTTAAAAGCTGTCCATTCTGGTACTTGCTGAGAATTCATTTTTTTAAACTCAACCTCAAATAGCTTGGTTAGACAGCATCTTAGAATTAGCCATTGCAGATCAAGGTTGGTGGCTTGTTGACAAGCCTCAACATCAGCATACTAGTTACTTTTTACTTTTCCCACAAGATTTGGTGTAGGGTGTCTGCCATGAGGATTGTACTACAGACTGGCTTGGCACATTGCAGAAGTTTCAAGTGATCATGTGCATGGTGCTATTTTCTTTGTTTGAGCCTGAGCTACCACTGTGCCAAAGCTGTCTTCCTGAACTGTGGGAGTCTGATGCTGATAAACTACCATAGTTGTGGCATGGGCTGTTTGCTTTCCATCTAATGTTTACTCATTTATATCATTATTGTCAGCAGAAAACTGAACAAACTCACCATGCTGTATGTTTGATGAGATTATGATATTGTCCCAGGCAACTTTTTCATGCTGATCCATTGCAATAGCTGTGTCAGTTCTCTCTAGGGCTTCATAACTGACACAGTGTGCTAGCTTGTGCACCATTATTACTACCTGTTTATAGCCTGTCATATGGTATATGAACATTGCAAGCACAGCATATTTAGGTGTATGCTTTGCACCTCTGGATACTATACGAATGAAGTTCTGACCAACTGATAATATCTGTCTGTGGAGGATCTTGTTAGTGGCTGTTAATAAAGGACTGCCATCTTTAATAGGTTCATCACCAACATCCACTTGGAATACCCATTTCAGGAACCTCTACACATTGTCAGGAATCATGTCTAATGCTTGTTCTAAATTGATAGTGGAATTATCTATTGGATTGATATCCAGTCCTTCACGCATTTTGAGTTCACTACGGAGGACCTGTGCTGCATGAGACAGCGTAGATGCAGTTGAATATTTATCTTTATTTTCAGAAGTAGGGAGAGGGTTTTCCTCTTCATACTGTTGCATTGAATGTGACTGGGAAGCTATGCTGATGACATCTTCCAAAGACACAGCACTGCTGTACACAAGCTCTGGTTTACTTGGGTCATGCTGCGTTGGAAAAATGATTTGGTCACCAAAATAGTTTGTTAGTCTCTTCTTTAGCTTCTCACTTTGGTAACTCTCATTGCTTGGAGATTTGCCTTTTAGATTATTCCAGTATCTCTGTAACAGATTAGACATGGGCAAGACTTTTCTGCTGATAACAAGGTCATTCTCAGTTTCAGAAGTCACTCATCTTTCTTTGTCACTGGATAGTGAAAATCTTGTCTGTATGTTTTTTTTGCTGGTGAAAGTACTATGGCAGTCTTTGTGGTACTTTGCTTCAAATGCAATTAAGTCCAGTCCAGCTATTCGATTTAAGATTGTGTCATCTTCTCTGGCTTCAGCCACATCAAGCAGAGTTTCTTGGCCTCTGAAGGTTACAATCTGTGATAGATTTTTGTCTTTTTTTGTGATGCACCTTCTGGCATATTATACACAAATTCCAGTTAACAGGCTGGCGAGTTGATCACCTACTCTGTGGGCTTGAACACTGACCAGTGTGGGACCCAGATGGTTGTAGATGGTGGGATAGTCTCACCCCCAAGGAGGGTCATTAGTGGGGTTCCACAGGGATCAGTCCTTGGACCCCTCCTGTTCAACGCCTACATCTCTGACATAAGGACAGGAATCAGAAGTGAGATGAGTCTCTTTGCGGATGACTCAAAACTGGGGGCAGCGGTGGATGGGGAGGAGGGGAGGGTGGCCCTACAGGGGGACCTGGAGGCTCTGGAAAGATGGTCTAGAAAGTGGAAGCTGAGGGTCAATGCAGGGAAATGCAAGTTACTACACCTGGGGGCCAGAAACCCGGGCCAAGTGTACACCTTGCGGGGGGAAATGCTACAAGTCTCAATGGCTGAGAGGGACCTGGGGGTGGTGGTGGATGTCAAGATGAACAACTCTGAGACTTGTAGGAGGGCAGCAGCCAAGGCCAACAGGATGCTAGGATGCATCGCTAGGGGGATCATCTCCAGAAGGAGGGAAGTGATACTCCCTCTGTGTAACTGCTTGGTGAGGCCTCACCTTGAGTACTGCGTGTAGTTTTGGAGGCCACACTTAAAGAGGGACATTAAACTCCTGGAGAGGGTCCAGAGGAGGGCAACCAAAATTATTTGGGGCTTGGGGGACAGGACCTATGAGGAGAGGCTCGAAGAGCTAAATATGTACACATTGGAAGAGAGAAGGGACCAGGGGGACATGATAGAGGTCTTCAGGTACATGAAGAGGGTAAATAGGGGAGGAACAGTCAGGGTGCTTCGAAGGAAGGAGGAGGGGCCACTAGAGGGCATCGGTGGAATCTGGAGGGGGGAAGATTCAGGGAAGAAAGGAGGAAGTGTTACTTCACTGAGAGGGTGGTGGAGCCATGGAATTTGCTGCCTAGGGGGCTGGTGGAGGCAGAGACAATGAAGGGGTTCAAGAGGGGGTGGGACAGGTACAGGGGAAGGGTTCTGGAAGCAAAATCCAATGCAGCAAGAATATCCAGAACTGGGAAGGGAGAAGCCAGAGAAGGCGAGTGGGGCAGTAAGGTCAGCACCCAGGGTGGGGGCTGACCAAACAAGCAGACGCAAAAGACCGTTAGGCCTATTCTCCTGGCATTTTAGTATGTTAGTATCAGTAGAAGAGCCAGGACTTGAACTTTTTCCTCGAACTTCAAAATGCTTCAGGTTTGTTTTGCTGGTGTAGGGCCGATGACATCATGCATGATAATGTACTGCAGGCAAAGATAATAATGTGTCAATGTCTAATGGCTGCAATCACTGATAAATATGGTCTTTTCTAACAAGGCATGCATTATAAAATGTTTTTAGTCCTCCGGGGTTGCAGTCCTCAGGTATTCTTGTCTTGTTATTTGGTAGATGATACACTTGGACCAGTCACTAGTCAGTTGAGGATTTTGGTGAGGAGGGTCAAAGTCTCAGCGGGGTCTTTAGCCATTTTTTGCTTCTCAATTGTTGTTATTACCTGAAAAAAGAGAAATGCTATTAGAAATATTTTCATTAGTACATTATTCATCTTGCAAAATTATAAAACTAAAACACCCTTTGCCCATGTTTCATAGCTGTAAAACATGTTGTTAAAATAAGGAATTTTTTTTTATAAATTATATATTGTAAGTAGTTCATAAATTACACATATAGACAAAACAACAGAGAACATATTTAAAGTAAATTTGCTATAATGAAATCAATATAGGATGAAAACACTGTAAAATTATACACATTAAAGGAGAGTCATTATTTTGACTTTTTCAAGAAATTCGTGAAGGCAGTTTGACATGACTTAGAAAAGCATCCATATTTTTCAAACTTACCACTGCATAATACCACCCCTACCCCTAAATTCACTCTTAGGGGCTCATCTCTTCATAAAAAAAGTGTTAGTTCTTTTATGTAGGGGGAGTGCTGCCAATTTCAGATTTAGGCAGGGTTTTCCATTTGGCCCCCCCCCAGACTAGTTAGGTTTTCCTGTGTGACCTCTAGCTTTTTCAAATGTGTTTATTTATCTCTGTAGAAAAACTGTATTCCTCATAGTCCTTAGTGTGTATTATCCTGTAGCATATGTAAATGCCATGGAGTATTAAATGTTATTTTTATATATGTTATACGTTCTGTGATTGAGTCCTTTCAGTTATAGATAACCAGGGGTAAACTAACAAGTCTGTGGTTCATTTCTGAAAAGACAGGCTACAAAGTTACCAGATCTAAAGCAAAAAGTTCTCAGCTATAACAAAAGAGGTGGGTCATTTGCCCTTTCTGATGTAGCACCTTACTGTGTGAGCAGTGGCTCTAGTGAGATTTAAACCTAGAGATACCCTGAGTGAAAGTCACACTGAGTGGAGACAACATGCCAAGGTAACCCTTTAAACATCTGAAGGGTTGTAAAAACTGATAGCTGTGCATACTGAGTTCTGGAAGAGAACCAGTCTGTGACCCTCCCCCCCCATAATTTATACAGTGTGGGTAATAGCCTGTCATCTGATTACTGGCATAGATGCTGGTGGACACATGGGTCATTTATTATGTCTGCTTTGGAGGAGAATTTCTAAAATTCTATGCAGTCACATTCCTCTGAACACCTTGTTCTTATTATTTATTGATTTTACCATACCAACCTACAATTCAAAAAACAGGAAACGATTATAATTGGCTTAATGATGATGAACATGAAAATGCAATCTTGGAAAAATGGAATGCACCAATAACTGAAGACTTCAATATTCATAGATGGATCAAAAGATTGTGCAAGGTTCAAAATATAGAAAAAATATATATCTAAATTTCTAAAAATTAACTCACTCCAGAAATCCTATGTGGCCAAAAAAATGGCTTTGGCTACCTACACTTTTCAAATTGATTTAGAGAAAATATATTATGCTATACTTCATAACAGGACATACAGTATACAGCTGATTAATGTAGAAGATATTGAAACATTTTGTATTAATGTGGCAATACCTGATGGTAATAAATGAAATCTCAAGCAAAAGTATTTTATTGATGTAATATACTATTAAAGATTGTACTGATTTGCAAACTGTTTACTGTAAGATACCAAAAACCTCAATAAACATTTATTTAAAAAAAAATAATCACCATATAGGACAAATATGCTATATACTAGTCTTCTGGCTGAGTGTTACAAATCCCTGGCATTAGAGATTTTTATTTCTAACAATAAGCCTATTTTGCTTTTATCTTGTCATAGGCCATTGGAATTTGCCCTAGTAATATTTTATCTCTTGCCTCCTTTCTTGGGAGGTACAGTATTATGAATTTGCATGAATTTCTTATTGGGGATTTTAACTCTAACTGGTTGGTTCCTGAGAAAACAAAATGTTTATCTAGTCTTGCTCTTGATTTTGGTCTTTTTCAACAGATTACACATCCCACTCATGTAAATTTGGATAATCCTTCTGCCTTCTCTTAAATGATATGATCTTTACCAATGCCAATGAGTCAATCTTGTCCTTGGGACTTTTGTCTACCTTATTTCAGTGATCATTGTGTCACATATTGTAACAGGTAGCCAAGTAGAATTCATTGCCATCCTACATTTGTTGACAATGGGGCATTTTGTAGATTTCATTACTTAGCTTCCATTAATGACCTGGCTCTTATTGATTACAACAGACTCAAATTCATCCCTGATGACACCTGTTCATAATTTTCATCTGATTTGCTGTATATAATTTTCACCTCCCTTATAAAAAAACACAGGGTAGCATTTATAAAACTGGAGCAAAGTGCAGGACAAAGTTCCCTACTGGAAGCATTGTTTTCTGACATGCACAGAGTGGTATAATAGAACCAGTGCAGAGCAAAGTTTGCACATGCAAAGCATGTTCCATTATACTACCATGGAAATGCAGGGCAAAGAAAGAGCAAAGTGCATCTGATGCCCCCTTCTGGCCTAGCAAAGGGGAACTGCTGCTGGAAAGACATAGGTAAGCCTCACAGTCACAGGAGCAAACAAGCATGTGTACAGGGCAAAGTTGTTCATGCCTGTAAAAGACAGCCCCATTATGGAATCATGATATGCAAATTACCACTTTCCCTATGGATGGTGTAAAGAGGATATTTGCATGTAATTATAACCTCATTATAATAGGAGAAGCAAACATTAGCTCATTCACACTGGTGCTGATTGAGTTTTTTAACACTGCAGTCTATGGCTGACAATGGTATTGGTCCAACAAAGAGCACAGTGCGCAGCATCAAATCTCTCAACATTCCCTCATTATAAGAGATGTCCCTCACTGTCTCCCAAACAAGTACTCTGCCCCACATGGACAAGGTGCTGCCCATACAGAGTAGGTGCTGTCAAGACAGACATGTAAAGTAGAACTTAATAAAATGTCAATATGCCAAAGAAAAGCTACGCTGTGCACAATGTAGTTGTGACAATGTAGTGAACCAGGTAGCTTCTTCAGGAACACTCATAGAGAGAGCACTCCAGAAGTCACTTTAAATTGAATGAAAACTGCTTTAATTTCAACAACAAACAAAGCAAATTCTAGCAAGAGCCAATACGGCTGCAAAATGATGGCATTGTGGGTGGAGGAGGGTAGAAGGAGGGTGCTACCAAGAGAGGTGGGAGACATTAGATTTGTTTAAGCACAAATGAGTGCTTAGACAGCAGCCAGCCCTGGAAGCTGGAGGGTTGTGCCAGTTGCCCATCATTGGAGGTTTTTTTTTAAATATACTTCAAAGAAAGCATAAAATGTCTGCTTAAAATAGTGGGTTTTTTTTTTTTTTAGGTATCTACAGTATTTTTCGCTCCTTTGGCCACCAGAGCTGCTCCCCTTTGGGGACTTCCAGCTGCTGACCACCTCTACTGTGGACACCTAGACTCCTGCAGCTTCCCCCCCACAGCAGAGTCGCAGGGAGCCCCCAACTCTCAGTGAAACACAGATCCAGGTGGGTGCCACAGCGAAACTGTGGACAGCCATCAAGCCGCTCACTTCAGGTGCCATTTTTTCCTGGTTTTCTGTCCCTATTAGTGCATGCTCAGACAGTGCCTCCAGTCTTCACTAGGGGCTGCTGCTGAGCAATGCATTCCCTGATCCCACCCCCGTAGAGGACAGCAGTCCTTTGGATGCTCAATCCTCTCCACCCCCTGCCGACCCCTGGCACCCCGAGTCCATTCCTGAACCTGGGTTGCCGGTATGGGTTGAGGAAAGATGCCAGCACCTCAGCCCTCTACTCCACTGGGCTTGCATTGCTGTGTTTTTTTAACAAAATGTTTTGCACTGCCTACACTTTATCGATTACTGCACCTCATAATCAGCACTTTATTCAATGCACTATCTGCCTTGCACTAACTGAATATGAAAATCATGTGAGTTATGAATATGTATTAGGGAGCACTATTTTACAGTAACTCACTTGGGGCTTTGGAACTCCACCCCCTGACGAAGCCCCATAAAGACAATACATAGGGGTGTTCCAGCTCTGTATTACAGGAAATTAGCTGTGTACAGTAAACGAAAAAGTTATTTGAACCTCAGCATTATCTGTGTGTGCAGTTCTTTTGTTATTTGTTTGTACAAGCAGTTTTTGCTGTTGGCGGCATCTTTAGGGAATGGATTGTGGACTTCACCTCCTTACTGTGCTGTCCTTATTGGTGCTCACTCTACAAAATGAACCAATACTGGATGCATGCATTGGTCTGCACAGATCCAGCACATCTGACCCTGGGAAAGCTCTTTCTTGCTGATGCCATCAAGATCAACATAGGAAAGCATACCAACCACTCATGGGCTGCTGACAGGTGAGAATGTGTCCTACAGGCACTTTACCACAAGAGTATTTTTGGATCTGGTAGGGAGACTTCACAGTCTCTTGCTGTCAGATGGAAGCAGTAGTGCAATCATATTACCACCTTTCTACAAACACAAAATCACCTCACAACAGAAGAGATAGTCCTGGATTTTACAATGAGGTCCGAGAATCCTACTATCTTACTACTACTTGGTGCCCAAAACAAAGTCCTCACGATTGCTGCTGTCTATATCCCACCAAAAGATCCTGATTCTGGCCTACAGGCTGTCCTCGAGTTAATAAGTACACAACCTTCTGACATCAAACTCCTTCTCCTTGGGGACTTTAATATAAATTGGCTTGCTCCTGATGCAGGGTCAAACAAAGATGCTATCCTAGCAGCAAATTTAACACAAGTGGTAAACTCCCCTATCAGGAAAAACTACAAATCGGGACCAGCACCCTCATTGACTGGATCCTTACCAGCCACCCCGTATAACCAATGTAAGTGTTCTCCTGACTCGCTCAGTGATCACCTCCAATAATATGTAATCTAGACAAATAAGTTTCATGTCGCTCCAAAACCATCTATAGCAGAGCCCTACCTTATGGCAACCTTATTCATCTCAAGACCTGTCTTAGGCAGATAGACTGGTCCTTGATTTACAAAACTCAAGATGTTGACCTAGCCCTTGATTACTTTATTTCTACTTTCAACACTGCCTGTGACACCTGCACCAGTAAAAAGCGCCAGAATCAAAGCACTCTGAAATCCCTGGCTCACGGCGAAGCTATTGGCACAACTCAAAAGTAGGGATCACCTCTGGGCCACTGCAAGAGCTACTGGCACCTTGTCGGACATTCAAAAGTATAAACAGGCTCATAACCACTGTACTAAACAGATCCGCTTGATGAAGAGCTCCTACTTCAAGAATGCCCTCTCCAACTCCTGGGACGAAGGGAAATCCTTCTGGGACAACATAAAGAATATCATGGGTCAGCAGTCCAAATCCTCTCCTACAATAATGAATGTGGATGGAACCACTACATTAGACCCAGAGATCATTGCAAACACCCTAAATGATACCTTCATGGACCTTAGTGGTGTCCTCTCATCTGATTTCTTCACTGATGCTGACCCTCCAATTTCTACTTCTACTACTGCCTCTCCAACCAAACCACCCTTCCATTTCAAACTAGTAAAGGCACATGAAGTCTATAAATATGTAAAGAAGGCCATTTCTAAGTCCCGAGCAAGCAGCGACACTATTGACCTTAAACTTCTGTCCCTCACTCTGGAGGAAATACTGCTCCCCCTCACAAAAATTTTCAATCTCTCCCTCTGTTACAGCCAATTCCCTAGGAAATGGAAAGCTGCAGTTGTTACTCCGGTGCACAAAAGTGGTGATAAGTCACTGCCTGGTAACTATCACCCGATATCAATACTACCACCTCTCTCTAAGGCCCTTGAGCGCTTGGTGGTGGACCAACTTTCAGACTACCTGGAAAAGCACAACATCCTATGCACTCAGCAGCATGGATTTAGGAAAGGACACAGCACATCGAGTGCCCTACTTGAATTCTCAGGAGCAATCCACAATACCATGGACAAAGGAAACCTAACTGGAGCAGTCTACATTGACTTAACCAAGGCATTTGATACAGTTCACCATGGCCTACTTATCAAACAACTACTATCCCTAGGGCTCTCGCAGGGTCCTGGTGACTGGGTAAAAATTACCTTGCTCAGCGCCTCAATCTGTAAAAGTAGCTGGAGTTCTCTCAGACTCAAAACCGTTCACTCAGGAGTTCCCCAGGGATCCATCCTGGGCCCCTCCTTTTCAGCCTTTTCTAAACTCCTTCCCAAATCCTGCCCAGAACAAATAATCCTCTATGCAGACGATGCCGTGATTCTTGCCACTCATAAATATCCGAACCTCTTGCCTCAACCTTCAGCATGCTTTTTCAAAGTTGAGATGTGGTTCCTTGAACATAAGCTGGTTCTAAACCACAAAAAAACTAAATCCATGCTCTTCTCTAACCCTCAAAACAAGAAATGGCAAGTCCCACTCACCATTAATACATACCTAGGAAATACCCTTGAACAAGTGCCAATTTTCAAATATCTTGGAATCAACTTTGATCAAGGCCTAACCTTTGCAACTCACATTGATAGTACAGCAAAAACTATTAATCAGTGAATTGGGATTATGTATCGGAACCGACAGCTTCTTACCCATTCTGCACTGAGGATTGCCATCCAATCCTCTATCATCTCAGTCGTTGATTATGGCTTAGTTATATACGGATCTGCCACTACTACAGCACTTAGTCGCATTACAACATCCCTAAATAAGGCCTGTCGGTTGCTCACTGGTGCACACCGACGTACCCACACATGTGAACTCTATGCTGACTCAGGATGGTTGCAACTCTCAAACCGGATAAAAGTACCTTACCTGCCTGATGGCAAAAAATCCACTCTGGGTCTCATTCCACCCCTATATCCAAGACCTGTTATGCCCGGCGCTAGCACCCATTTACCAGAAGATCAGAACACCCAGCCTCTCAAGTCCCCGTGCCGGACTTCTCAGGGACAAAGATTGTTTGCCTATCGTGCCCCAGCTGGCTAAATGCCCTCAGCACTCATATTACTGCCTCCACCTCTCTGGGTATTTTCAAATCAAGGCTTTTTCTCACCTTGCCACCTCCAGCTCCTGTGACTGCCCTGATTAAACCTCCTATTTTCTCACTACCCACCCTGTCCCGTTATTTGACAAAGACATGTTTGGGAAACCTTTTCTCCTGCTATTGTCTGCTCCCCACACCTTTCACTTACCCTCTCTGTTCTGGACTTTTTCCCTATTTGTTTCTCCTAATCTGGCAAGACCTCTTTCTTGTAATAATAATGTGATTATTGATATCTCATGTCCTTTTGCACAAATGATTTGATATGTATTTGTATATGTTTTCTTGCTCTTGACACAACACAAATTGTTGTGTTATCTATGTAACCTTTTGTACTGTACCTAATTGACATGGAACCTTTGTAAAAGAGCCTCTGGCTCAAAGGTAGTAATTCCTAGAACAATAAACTAAACTAAACTAAACTATCTGATCAGCAGACTGGCACTTCTTAGCATTGGTAAATCCCTGCATAACCACTGCAAAGGGTGGCATTCAGCCAATTTACAAAACAAAAAAATCACTGCACTTTTTCTCAAAGTGAAAGTCTCTGTATAGCCACCATCTTATTTTATTTAATAACTGTCCATGCTTTAAGAAAATGGCTTTCTGCTCTATATTAATGGCCATAACATACCAAGAGCAAAAACATTGTCAAAATATGTTTCCACACCGTACCTCACATTTGAGTTCTCCCTTGTCTTAACTGTGATCTGTTGTACACAAGCTGCTCTACCCACCACCTGCGAACTACTCACCCACTCACAATCACATTTACATTCTTTCTTACTTTCCTTCCTGGAATGGAGCTGCTCATGTGTGAATGCTGCGTGCCTTGAAAGGTTTTACACTTCGAGAGGATTTAGGGTGTTATAGGTACTATAGAGAGCTAGAGTCTGATCACAGTACTGTTTTTTTTTATTTTATTTTTAACTTTTGTAATACAAAGGCTTTAGGGTGTATAGGTATTATGGGGTGCTAGGGTCTGACCACAGTACTTTTTTAAAATTTTATTTGTCAATTTTGTAAAACAAAACTTTACAAATATCCTGCAGGAGGATAACAGATGCCACTTAACAGCTGAAATAATTTCTTAAAAAGAATACATTTGTAGACCTCTTCCCTTTTGATACAGCATGGGGGAAGTATTTAATAGTATAAATGATTAATGTGAAAAAAGCTATATCACAGCATAGGAATGCAGAGGGTATACAGTAAAAAAAATATCCCAACGAGAAATTTGCTGATTACCATAAAGACCCTACTCAGTCAACAATATCCCCCATTTTTAAGAACAGTATTTTCAAATAGTCACGAGATGTGTGCAGATCCTAGGTGGCAGCCACAATGAACAAGTGAGAGGAGGCTTGACAGCTGCTCTCTGTTACTTTGTAGGAATGCTTTGCTGTCTCACATGAATGCTGCTCTTAAACATAGAGCTCAGCGCTGAGATAGATATGGAGAGACATGGAGAATGTTAGATGAAGAGAATTGGACAAAGACAAGCACACAAGTATTTGTGGATCACAAATGAAATAGATGTTATGCTTTCTGACTCATTGCCCATGCAGCGCGTGTGTGTGTGTGAAGGGGGACAAAATATCTTAACAGCTCTGGAAACCAGCGTTTGGTAACTGTGAACTATTTGTCACTCAAGACAATGCGGCTTCTCTGTTGTGGCTGGAACAGAGCATAGGATAGATAAAGGGGAAAACAAAAGAGGGGCAAAACAGTAGAGGCATTTATGGTGGCAAAAACTCTTACATTGAAGCTTTAACCCTGAGTACTAAGGCTGGTATTGGCCACACATATTTTGCAGGGATCCACCTGCTAGTGTTGTTTAACACTGTTTCAAAGCCCAAATGTTTGAACAGTTGCAAACTATATGTGTGTAAGTCAGTATTTAACATCCCAACTCAACCACCAGTGAAGGCTAACTGAGTCTCAGACCTATAAAACATGGGTTGGCAGAATAGCCTAACGGTCAGAGTAATGAGCTGTGAATGAACTTGGTAAATCCAGCAGACATGGGTTTGATTCCAACAACCTCCACTTGCATACTGTGTGACTCTGAAGAAGTTACTTAAGCACTCCAGTGCTCCCAGATCACCCCTGAAAACAGGCACTTGTGCCTAGTGGGCCTTACCCGTTTACCAAAAAAAGAACACAGCACAACATAAAAAAGGACGTAAAATAAGTTGACTAGAATCTGACACACCATGCAGCAGCTGAACTGATTTATATATTATTTGTTTTATTAAAATGAATAACTTGAAATTACAGCATATGATGTGGTGGCCTTATAATGTAAATGCAACATAACTCAGATGTACCTCCCTTTCTTTTTTGTTTGTTTGTTCCTTTCTCTGCCTATCAGTTTAACTCACTTTAGTACCGAATATAGGCACAGAGATCCATAGTGAATACTGTTGTAATTTACGACCCAGAAAACAATTTGATGTAATTGGCTGCAGTTCAAAGCAACCTGAACCAGTCTGATGCACCTTGAAGTTATTGAATGCTGCTAGAAGCTGCACAGAGCTCCATTTAGAGGAATGGACAAGTGGAAAACTTCAAGGCCATTGGTTAAATATTTTGGATACTTAATAACTATATCTGCAGATAAAGGATTATTAAGAGCACATGCACGGAACTTGGGGTGGGGGCACAGAGGAACAGTCTGCCAAGCCCAAGATGGCCATTGCGCATGCGAGCTGACTCGCACATGCACAGAGAACTCAAGTAGCCATCTTGGACATGGTAGATAGTACTGTGTTCCATCAGGACCGACAGACAAAATAGTGCAGTGAATGTGCAGTAATTGTCATTCACCTCCACTATTTAAAAACTCCATTCAGTATCCCGTAAGCTACCTCTTCTCTACAGTTATTGCAAAACATCTGCAGGGCTACACCCACAGCAGCTGTAAAAATCAAAGCGCTTGCATTCAGTTCACAAAATGGTCCTTGCAGTTTAGTCTCTGGCTTTTTCAAAACAAATAAAACAATAAAGAAACCTTTTTATTTCTCTCATATTCACCCTATTGAGATCGGGTGTTGCTTGTTAACACTCCCCCTCCAACACTGCCCATCCTACTGAGGGACACCCAGCATTTAGAGCATGTTGAACACTATGATCTATTGAGGCCAACTCTAAAGCAAGAGGATTTGCTTCAAATCTCCTCCCACCCACTGCCAAAATCCCATACTGCTCGCAGGTTATGATGGGGTTGATGGATGCAGATGTGGCAGACATATTCTATCAGAATAGTGCTTAGTAACAGAGCAATCTAGCTTGTGTTGCCTTTTCTGTGTCCCTTTCTGTTTCTGCTCTGCACTCTGTTGAAAGTTTTTCTGCACTCATATTGCCCATTCCAATGGGCACTTTGCACATCCAAACCAGTTTCCATTATAAGATGGGAAAAGTGGCCAAGACATGCTTTGCAAATTAATTTATGAACTTGGCAAAGTTCACAAAGTGCCAACTTCACTAAGTTTTCACCAAGCACAGTGACATTTTTTCTATGCCAAGTGACCTAAATTCATCAGACAGGTGGCCACTTCACCATACTTTGCCTAACTGCCACATTTGCAGAAACACTTGTTGTGAAGTGGCAGAGTGGTGAAGTGAAAACTCTACAAAGTAATTCACAAAGCCAAATTTTGCAACTTCAAGAGAACTTCATTGGTTAAATAAAACTTCCCAACATTTCTTGCTTGTGCATGATATGAATGACTCCACAAACAGATTGTTTTCTGCAATTATGCGCCTACCATTATGACCATGTGAGTGCAAAGCTGGTCACAGTAGTGTTTGCACAGCACAAATACACTTTCAATGTACAAAATATTTCATTATGCTACTCACAGAGTTAGGTCTACAGATGCCACTTGGAATTCCCTGCCAATCTGGCCATTGACAAAGAGAAAGATAAGGCTTAGCTATCAGCCTGTGATGCTAATTCCTTTGTGGTGTGGCAACAGTAATGGGCCAAATGAAATTATTATACACACTTGATTTGTGTTGCTAAGAAAGCTTACTTTTGTGAGTTTTTTTTTCATTCTGCCTCTGCTCCTAAAAAATTCTGATCTTAGGTAAAGGAAAAAAAAAACTTTCTGGTACTAATTCTACTTAAACCTCCTATTGGGCTGGTGACTCCCTTAAGTGAAACTACACATCTCTCCTTAATCAACAACTAGGGGGCTCAATTTTCAAAGGGTAGCACAGGGCTTGCGTCAAGCTCTGTATCACTGCACTTAGTAATTGGTGGTGTGCCAACCGGCTTTGTCACAACTGTGTCCAATTTTCATAGATTGGATGCAGCTCTGACTGTTTACCTGATTTATGGAGCTTACACCTAATACCTGGCACAGGCTCCATAAAAACAGCCCCTGGAATTGCCGCATGGTAGACCAGAAAAAGTTGGTCTAACTTAAGTCAATTGGTGCATGGGATAGAATATCCTGATGACTGACCCGGAGAATGCTGCTTGCCCCATGCTTCATAGGTTTATCATACCAGGGCTTGTGGCGCTCTTGGCTCATTGAAAATTAGGCCTTTGTGTCTGCTGGTAGCCTATCTGACACTCATGCATCTCTCTCTCTCTCTCTCGCCATACCCAGTTTGTTAGATTTTGCTGAACCCTGTGGTGACCCAGCTCTTTCCTCTTCTAAGTACCATGGCTCCTCAAATTCTTGTAAATTTAAGCCAAGGGCTGTTGGTGAATCTCATGTCCTGGCTTGACATCAAGATTGTTTATTTTTAAATGTATAATTTTGTACTGTGGGAGTTCTCACTTCTAGACGCCATTGTAGATGAGATTTTCTCAATGTTTTTTTTTCCACAAATGTAATGGAATAAAAATGTGTCAGTCTGACCTTTCCTCTTACACCACTAAGTACTAGAACTCCTTGCCACTTACATCAGTGATTCTTCTGACTGTAAGTCCTTTAGATTGGTTCTTAAAAAGTACCTGCCCCCCCAAATGTGCACCTGTTTTTAAATATCGTGCTGTACAGTATAACCCATTAGCTGTTGCCTACAATGTCATTTGCAGTGTTGTCTTAAATACTTTGCTGTATGTTCTGCTGGTTGTTTTTGTATCATTGTGTAACTTGTTTGGGTCATGCCTAGTGCATTTATTTGGGTAAATAAAACTAAATTAAAAACATTACATATTTTTTATTTTGCTGACTTGCTGGACTTGAGTGAGTTGTTATGGTCTGTCTGTCTTCTTGTTTACACATTGGCCCAGATATTCAAACTGCGCCAGTCTGAGGCGCAAGCCCTTGCGCCGCTCAAAATAGTTGCGCAGGGGTGTGGCCGGGGTGATATTCAAAGGAGTTGCGCTGTTGAACAACTCCTTTGAATATCACCCCCGAGCCACAGCACTTGCGCATGGCGCAGTGGAACTTGCGCTACTGCAAGTTGCCTGGGTTGAGCATTAAACTTACGGTGGCGCAGAGTACCATTGTGCCATGCGCAAATTTCCGATATTCAAAGGTGACATTAAATGGGGCCATAATTTATGCAAGACACGGGGGCCATTTGCATCTATTTATGGCCTCCATTTGCATGCCATTTGCATGTAGGTGCGCCGATCCCAAGGACTTGCTCCTGGCCACCCTGCTGAGGAGCAGCCGTCGGGACCACGCATAATGCAGCCCGATGCAAGGCATCACAGTTACATGACACCCCCACACACTCTCCACAGCCCGATCGCGGGCAGAACACGTCATGTCACCCCACACACATCTCCCACAGCCCGATCGCGGGCAGAACACGTACATGTCGCCCCCACACATCTCCACAGCCCGATCGCGGGCAGAACCTGTATGACCCCCAGTGCCCGATCGCGGGCAGAACCTATGACCCCCAGTGCCCGATCGCGGGCCAGAACCTATAACCCCCAGTACTTGATCGTGGGGCAGAATGTAACCCTCCCCAACCCGAATAACTCCTGGTGGTCCAGTGGACGTAAAAGCCCGATCGTGGGCAGAATGTCACAGCACAACCCCCAAACATCTCCCTGGTGTCTAGTGTCCCCCCACCTACCCACGCTGCCCTCCACTCTCTGCCTCCGCGGCCGGCGGGAGCAGCATCCACTCGCTTGCCGCTCGTTTCACTGACGTCCGGTCAGGGCTGCACCTGAGTGTTGAGTCTGCTGGCCAATGGGCGTAGTTTTGATACTCGGTGACATGACAGTCCAGATTTGTGAATGATCTTCGGACAAATCTGGACTGTCATACGGTATGGGCTGCACGCCTACTGGCTGTAGCTCTGCACTCATCGGGCGGCAGCCCCACCGACAGTCGTCGGTCGGCGGGCGGCGGGCGGCAGGTGGGTGGATGCTGCCCCCGCCAGCGCGTGGGAGCGGGTGAAGGGCTTTCGGTGGGTGGGGGACACTAGACACCAGGGAGATGTTTGGGGGTTGTGTTGTGACATTCCTGCCCGTGATCGGGCTTTACGGTCCACTGACCACCAGGAGTATCCGCGTTAGGGGGAGGTAGCGATCTGCCCGCGATCGGGCACTGGGAGGGTTCACAGGTTCCTGCCCGCGACCGGGCTGTGGGAGATGTGTGGGGGCGACATATTTGTACTGCCCGCGATCGGGCTGTGGGAGATGTGTGTGGGAGGGGTTCATGACGCGTACCGCCCGCGACATCGGGCTGTGGGAGATGTGGGGGTTTTGATCCGTGATGCCCGCGATCGGGCTGGTGGGGGGCACAGGACTTAGTTGGGATAGCCAGGTGGCAGCTGCTGTGTTGCGCCCTGCAGCCAGCAGCTCACCTGTGGGTGGCCCTCAACTTGATCCTTTTTTTTGGCTCAGGTGTCAGGTGCAGGCGAGGTTGGGGTTGCGATGCACAACTCTGCACAACCCGACTGAATATCAGGTTGCACAGGTTATGCATGGTTCCTCCCCCTCCTGTTGAGCATGCATTCATTTGCATTGCTCTTTTGCGCAACCTGTTGCCAGTGGAGCAACTGCCTCCTGCTGAATATCGCAGAATGGCGCAATGTAGGACTTGCACATGCGCAACCCTGTTGCGCATGGAGCAACCCTTTTGAATATCTGGGCCATTGTGTTTTTCTTTCAAATCCAGTTAATAAAGTGGACTGCTGCCTGTGTGCCTTATCTTTATCACTCAGCATCATTTGGCAATACAGCACTCAGCTGTGTCTACTGTGTGTGTGTGTGGGGGGGGTATTTGTGTCAATGACTGGTATTATGTCTCTCATATCCATGTGACTGTGTGGGGCACCATATGCCTGTACTTTTTATTTTATTTTATGCTACTTCAGTCATCTAGTGATGTTATTTTATATGAGTAGTTCTCATTACTCTATCCGTTTGAATTTGTTGGCATTCTTTAAAATTATAGGTTTTTAAATCATTTGGGCAGCAATGATTATTATTTTTTTAATTGGTTGGCACACAAAATGGGTTAAATCATGCAATAAATATTTTTGGTTCTGAATTTCTAAAACATAACTTTAAAGTAGAATTATAGCATAGCACTTTAAGAAAATTACAATAACAAAAAGCTTCTCTATGCATATTTATTAGCTATGAAAATTATTCAGAGCAGGATGGGGTATATAAGGACTCCCCCTCACTTACATATCACCTTGATGAAGTGATATTTGAATCATGAACTGCTGGGTGAGCTTTTCCTCCACCTTTGCCACTGTGTTTTTGGAATTTGTTTGCCCAGAGAGCCCTGTGCTTCTGCATATGAGAGTATGATTCCACTGTTTCAAAAAGAAATGAAATTCTTTGCAAAAAACTATGTTAATGCACAATTTAGGGTTTAAGTTAACACCACAAAAGTAGGGAAGTGTGGCATTAGGGTTTTCGACTCTAACTCCCAACCCTCACCTCCCAAGCAGCAAAAGTAAAAAAAAAAATTAGAATTTTGGTCTCCAGAGTCTTGACAAATTAGTGGTGTGATCCTCCTTGGGGTTGTCAGCCTCAATGTCCACCCTCTTCCCTGAGCAAACAAGGTCAGATGTGATCTCCTCTCTTCACACAGGGCCTTTTGTGAAGAAAGTTACAACAGATTGTATTGGCAACACATGGTGAGACGTGCTTCTGTTCATTTGAAGAGTGCATCAGTATGAGGCACTGTCTTGGAGCTGTACCTTGTGCTTAATGCAGGAGGCTACAGCTGGGGAAGGGTGCATTAGGGTTCACAACCCCAAGGAAGATCTCACCACTAATTTGCCAACAGTCCAGAGACCCAAAACCCTAATGTTGTTTTCTTTTGCTGCTTGGGGGTGGCAGTGGCAGTTAGGGTTGGAAACCCTAACACCATATTTCCCTACTTCTGTGATGTTAACTTGAACCCTAACTGGTGCATTAGCACAGTTGTTTGCAAAAAATGTATATGTAAAACCAAAATTGCATTGATAGGCGGGTCATTAGAGGAAAGCCATGGCTGCAACAAGACCATCCCCCTAATAGCTCTAGTTCACTTAGATAGACTCGCTGACAAGCAGAAATAATGACATCAGTATTAACATTGTTTTCATTATGAGGGGCATCAGCTTCTTGTCATTTCAATGGTTTGCAATGAGAATGCCCAGCAAATAGGAGAAGAAGCCATCTGGCAAGGCAGCAGCAACCACGACACTGGAAGACCAGCTGAGGGCCATGTGTGCAGAAAAAAGTCGAGCCTGGTTAGAACACTTGTCTATTGAGGACTGCAACACCTAAAGAAAACCCAGCACCCAGAAAACAGAAAAGGCCAGCAAATGTGCTGGCATCCCCACTGAGCAAGGTAGCCAAGAAGTCTAAGGAGAAAAGTAAGGCAAGCCCTGGGGATAATGTGTTGCCTGATGAGGAGTTCAGGCAGACGGTTTTGAAAGCGTTCAGGGGTGCACCTTCAGTGACACCCTCCCTGGCTCAGCCATTGCCCAGCACCAGGGCAAAGAGACCCTCTGACCACAAAGAACATGAGCCCAACAGGGTGGTGGTAGGAGACTCCCATACCCCCTTGCCAATCCTGCGAGGGTCAGTTCTGCACAGCTGCCCTCCCCCCACAAGCTTCAAGAGTTCATAACCTGGCCTTCCTTTCTGAGCCAAAAGCTGGACAAGTTACTGGAAGCAGTACAGGGGCTTGATGCAGCAGTTCAGGCCCAGCAACAGGGGGCTTATGCCAGTGGAGTAGTGCCAGTGGCAATGGCCCCAGTCTCAGGGCACTACAATCAGTGTAGCTGAGCCAATGGGAGTGCATCTGTCAGACAAGGTCCACCAATAGATTTGCGGGTGTGAATATATAGATATGTTCTCATTGTTGAACTGGCCCAAGAAGCCAGAGGAGAGCAATGATAAGAAAGGGAAAGACCAAGACAAGGAAAGGGTTAAGATGGATAGGACATTTAGCAATTGCTTGATTGGGTTCATAGACCTCGCAAGCACAATTCATCAGATGGTCCCTGTGAAAAATGTTGGCCAGTTCAATTATTTGAACTGTATCATGTGTGCCCACAGACAAAATGGGGGCACTGACTGGCTGGAGTATGATGAGGAATTTCATCATTGCATGCACTATGACCCATCCAAGGACTGAGGTGTCCTAGACATACCCCTACTGGTAGAGGTCATGCATGGGGGGTCCTCCATACAGATAGTGAGTTGCTGATTAGAGTGTCCCAGTCCCACAGCCCCAAGCTGTGTGGGTCCCAGAGTCAAGTGTGCTTTGGGTTCAATAGGAGGACTTGCAGCAAGCCCTCTTGTAGGTACTGACATTAATGTTTCACTTGCAGCCAGAGGCACCTTTTCAGCTAGTGCAAACTCAGCAAGCCTGACCAGGGAGGGCATTGTCCCTTTTGGAAGAAGCAAGGCAAGCTGACCATGGGAAGCTTGCCCACTCTGATGAGGGTGGAATGACTTTGGTCCTGGTTTGAGCAGTGCTCAGACTGTGAGGCAGCATCCTGCAAGCAGATGGTTTCACAGTTGGCTTCAGGATTCCATACAATGGCCCCTGACAGGGTTATAAAGCTAGGAAACTGAAGTAAGTCAATTATAGACTGCAGGTGATCTGGGGCAAACTCCAGAAAGAGATGAGCTTGGGCAGAATCAGCAGTCCTTATTCCTGCCAACTTTCCTGGTCTGTGGGTGTCCCCTATTGGCATAGTGCCCAAAAAGGTTCCTGGTGAGTACCACATGATCAACCACCTGTCACACCAGAGTACAGCTTAGTGAATGATCATATTAATCCATGCTTCATAGCATTCTAGTACATGTCGTTCAACAGGGCAGTTGAGGCTGAGCAAGGTATTGGCCTGGGGCTCTCATGGCCAAAGTGGATATTGAGTTGGTATTTCAGCTGTACCCCATCTATCTAGATAACCAAGACCAGCCAGGGAGGACATTTGAAGCACAATTATGTTTATGGGATGTTCAGTGACCTATGCAGTGTTTGAATGCATCAGTACTTTTTGGCACTAGGTGGCTGCCAAAGAGGCCAGAGGACAGGGGGATTGTTCATTACATGTACAATTTCCTATTCATTTGAACCAGCTAGTTCCCCCATCTGTGGGCAGAAATTGGAAACTTTCTTACAGTTGTACCACAGCTTTGGCACCTCCTTGGCCCTGGTAAAGTAGAAACCATAAACCCCATAATGTTGTTCCTGGGCATCGACATAGTTACAGAGACACAGAAATGTTGCCTGCCTCAGGATAAAATTGAGGCCCTTAGGGCTCTTCTCAGGCATGTAATGGCTGACAATTTGATCACCCTAAAGGTGCTTCAACAGCTGTTGGATCACTTGAACTTTGCCTGAAGGGTCATCCTGATGGGGATGACAGTCTTGTGCCTAATGGCAAAGTTGAGGCCAGGCCCCCGGAAACCCCACCACTGGATATACATGACAGAAGGCTTCAGTCCTTGAAATCTGGCAAGCCTTCCTTGCTCACATTAATGGATCCTCCATGTGGCCTGTTACAGTGGTCAATTAGGACCTGGAACTTTTTATGGATGCGCCCAGTGGGTTGGACATGAGGCATACTTTAAAGGGGCATTGTGTGCCTCAAGTTAGCTATCCAGTTGGGTAGCAGCAGGTCTCACAAGACTGGTCACCCTCTTGGAGTTTTTCCTGATAGTGTTCACTCAGCTGGTTGGGAGTCACCAGTTGAGAGACAACAAAGTTATCTTTTACTTTGACAACATGGGCATGGTCCATACCATCAATTGGCAGCTAGGGGCCAATGGCCCATTGTGTGGGAGGATTTTCATCCTCAGGTGTATGCTGCTTAACAAATATTTTAAAGTTGGTCTTGTTCCTGGTGTTGACAGTGGTACTGCTGATGCTTTATGTTGTTCACAGTGGCAGAAGTTCAGGGAATTGGCTCCAGCAGCAGACTGGGATCCACTTCCTGGCCTGCCTTTCCCATGGGAGACAATGGCCCAGAGGCCTGGGAGTAAATAAGCAACTGTATTGCACCCTGGACCAGGGCAGCATATCACTTAGGAGTGGAGCACTTCCATGCCATCAGGATGGAGGCCGTTTGGCCAAACAGTTGGCCGATTCTTGAAGAACAGCTATGCAGCTACATCTTGGAGGCAAAGTGGCAGGGTCTGACACAGGGGGTGGTAGAGCAGCATCTAGCAGGGTTTTCATGGTTCAACTGGGTGCTGGATTTCACAGACACCACTCAAGCATTCAAGGTTCAGAAGATCCTTGAAGGCTGGGGCAAGGGAACCCTAAAACAGGCTGATCTGTGGCACCCACTTTGGCCAGCTAAGCTGTACAGCGTGTGTGAGGTCTTACTGTTAGTTTAGTGGTCTCGATCTAAAGTCATGTTGTTCAAAACTGCATTTTTGCTGGCCTTCTTTGGGGCTTTTCAGGTCTCAGAAATGGTGCAGCTTGCTAAAGGCAGGATCCCCGCTGGCCTACAGGATGAAGATATGGTGGAGACATTAGAGGGCATGTTCAATAGACTCCACAAGAGCAAGACTAACCAAGGAGGTGTTGGATGCTGGTGCAACCTGTGAGTTCCTGGGGAGGTTGAGTGAGATGTGAGGGCCATGATATTGGAATACGTGGCCCTCTGCTCACATGCTGGGTCAGCTTCATTACAACATGCAGATGGCACCCTGATCCAACCTACCAGTTTGGGCACATGTTGGGTTTGGCTGAGCAACAGGTGGGGCTGAACCCCAAAGAGTTTAATACCCACTCATTTTGGATAGGAGCAACCACAAATGATGGGCAGATTCAGGCCCTGGACCAGTGGAGGTACTGACCCCATAACATGCCCTGTAACCTTGAACCTCATAACCTCAATCCCCGTAGGATGGATACTGACATGCAACAACAATGACACATTCCATTAGTACTTCCCTTCCATCACAGTACACCTTCTCTTCACAGGATCATCACTAGTAACTTTCCTATTTTATAAAGTGACTCCAATATTGGTACTTCCTTTACAGAACCACCTATTGCCTCCTACCATTGACCACCCAAACTGTGGAATCTCCTGATAAGAAGCAGCCTACCTATTTCTAACAATTCCTCCCTACCAAGTACCAAACCTTGCAACAACTCACTGCTACACCTGCAAATTTATTTCTAGTGTAACTGAAATTCTGGGTCCCATAGGTATTTTTCACATCACCAAGGAGTTCTCATAAACCTCCACTAATGTGGTATATTGTATTCTTTGCAGGAAGCGTGCAGCTGTTTACATCACAGAAACTGGTAGACGCCTGGCTGACCATTTCAGGGAACATTACAGGGCAGTCAAAAATGAAGTCACTGATAAACCCATTGTATCCCACTTTACCTCCAAGGATCATAGTGTCAATGATCTTTCTGTTTGTGTCCTTTTAGGAGGGTTTCTTGGATACTGACCAAAGAAAAAACATGGAAACCAAACTGATCATCTGCCTTGGCTCCCAGCAGCCCTCCAGTTTAAATGATAGACTTATTTTCTACTAACACCTTTCAGCCACACCTTGTTTTCTCTACATTGTATCTTTGTACATCAATTTTCATTTTCCTCAGATGTCTCCATTTCTGTCTCCTTCCCCCGCATTTGTCACCTTTAAGCCTTCTTTCCATGCCTTGTTAATTAGTCATAACCTGGGCGCTTCTCTAGCTCCTTCACCCCTATTATGTCTTGTCATTCCCATCACCTTTCTGTTTTCAAGATTCTCTTTTTATCTTGTTGTTTATCACTTCTTCTCCCAGAGTCTTCCCCTTTTTCTTTCCCCACATATATACCCCTTATCTTCCCTCTGTTTTACACTAACTTTGTTTTTTTCTCTTTTAGCTAATTCCTGAAGAAGACCAAAGGTTGAAATGTCGATTTTAACTTTATTTTTTATTTTCATTTTGCATTTAATACTACCATTTTGTTTTGTTTTCAGACCACATGCTGATGCAGCACCTTGTTTTTGTTCTTACTTTCTGGTACATATTTCCTAACCAGACTGTTGAGGTTGCCTATTAATAAATCCCACATTGTATTTACCTGTATAGTGTATGTAGATGTTTGCCCTCAAATTCATCCACCCAGTCCTATCCACTAAGTTCATGTCTCACACTATCAAAATCTGACTTTCCAAAACGTTTGATCTTGGTAGGTAGTTGAGAATCTGATTATAACTACATTATACACTTTGCCAAAAATACACAAAGACAAATATAATCTTCCTGGCAGGCCTATTATTTCTAGACAGGGATATTTCTGAACATGGATCTTCAACTGCCAACATTTCACAATTTGTTGATCACTTTCTACAACCCTTGGTGACATCTCCACCAGGACACATTAAAGATAAAACACATCTTGTCCAAACTAGAAAATCTAAAACTAGGCAGACAACTACAAATGTTTGACTGCTGATGTTAACTCTCTTTACTCTTCAATGAAACATGAACATGGTCTGGCAGCACTGTGTCACCTCTTAACCAATAATGTTGTTACTATGAATTTTCCAAGGGATTTTATTCTTCAAGCTGTTGAATTGATTTTGATCACTAATTACTTTGTATTAAACAGTCAATTTTTCTTACAGCTTTGTGGTATGGCTATGGGTGTGACTATGGCCTTCTGCTATCTCAACCTGTTTTTGGGTTGGTGGGAGGGGGCCAGGGTCCTGTCCCCTGACTGTACCTTTTGACCCCAGATCAAATATGGGGGTCACTATATCAATGATATTTTGGTTCTTTGGCATGGTGATACTGTCTCAGCAGCACAGTTTATTGATTATTTAAATAATAATGACCTCAACTTAGCCTTTATTGCAGAACTGAGTGAAAAATCTATAAACTTTCTTGATTTGTCAATTTCAGTTGCTGATGATCATGTAGTTGAAATAAAAAAACACTTTTATGAAGCCCATACCAGGAAATACTCTACTTTTGGCACAAAGTGCCCATCCCAGACATATTATACAGCCCATACCATATGGACAGTTTGTTTGCTTTCATCATAATTGAAGCAACTTACAATTACTTGAAATAAAAGCAGCAGAACTTAAAAGTAGATTTTTAAATCAGAGCCACTTATTGACCAATCCCTTGCTCGAGCCTGATGTACTAACAGATCTACTTTTCCAACCTCAAATGAAAGATCAGTGCTTGGATAATAGTGTCACTTTTGTAACAGAGTTTAATTATTTTATCCCCTCAGATTACTAATATAATTAAAAAAACACTGTCATGTTTTCAGTTGTGATTCTACTTTATCCTCAGCAATTGGCACTAGTCCCAGAATTTCTTATAAAAGAGGAAAAACATTTTGACACATAGCATGTACAAACCTAATACAGCCGTGGAACATACCTGATTGCCCCCCCTCCAAGTATGCACCATTGTGGTCATTGCAGTATATACTGTTTCTGCAGTAAAGGCACCAGATGGGTTCATCCTACTAAAACCCAAGTTGCTGAAATTTGAGAGTTCATGACCTCTGCCACCCCTTTCACTGTCTATGTCATTACATGCTATTGCCCCCCAAATTTATGGGGGCCGAACAGTGAGACCCCTAAGACTCGGAATTCAAGAACATGTTTGCTCTGTCAGGGCTGCCACACCGGATACTCCTCTTGGCACACACTTTGCATTATATCATGACAAGGACCGTATGCATCTTGTGTTTGCAGGACTGGAACATGTGCCAAGATATCCAAAAGGGGGTAACAGAGTTTGAACTCTTCTACAAAAGGAAGCAAAATAGATTTATACTCTTGATGCTGGGCATCTTTCTGGTCGTCATGACCATATTGATATTTCTCCTTTCCTATAGTTCAATATCAGGTTTCACCTGGTTAATTAATACAGTCTTAAAAGCTATGAGCAATTTTTTTTATCTTATAACAAGATAGTTTATTTTGTTTGGCTATTTTTTATAATTGGGTATTGACCTGGACTCAGTAGTGTTCAGTATTTTTGGAACTTTTTGGTTAATTGACTCATTTAATCTCTTACTCTGTTGTTTTCTTTCTCTTTCCCCCCACTTTAGGATTCTTATCCCTAGGACCCCCTCATTCCCATCAAGTGCTTTTTCCTTTTTTCTTCCACTATTAGCCTGTCAGCTACCTAATTTACATATTGATTTCATATGTGCTTATTCAGTTTATTATGCACACTTTGTGCTACAATTAATATGATGTATTTTTGCAGTGCTCCAAGGTTTTACAGGAGCAACACTACTATATTGTTTAGTTTTCTGAATAAGGACTTTGTCTTTCCCTAATATACAATTTTATTATTTGGTGTTTTTTTTTTTGTTGTTGTAATGATTATTCATTTTGGTGTTTCAATGATGGGCTATTCTGAATGTATGTGCATATTCCTTTAACACTTGCAATTACATTATTTGACTGCTTTGGAATATCCACACATCCTGCCAAAGGGACACGCCAGAATCAAAGTGCCGGGGATTTGGAGCAGTTCTGTCATCTATCTCCAATAACCATGAGTTTATAGCCTTTCACAAATTGTGGTATTTGTACTTTCAAATTCATTTACATAGAGACATAGAAACATAGAATTTGACAGCAGATAAGGACTGCTTGGCCCACCTAGTCTGCCCATTTCCCAACCTAATGGATAAGCTGCAGATCCTAGTTAACCAACAGCCTACTTCCTCCTACCCCTCACTAGAATTGCCTTAAGTCTGCCCCATGCATTCTTGAATTCCCCCACTGTTTTTGACTCCATGACCTCCTCAGGAAGGCTGTTCCATGTATTTACAACCCTCTCCGTGAAAAAATACTTCCTCACATTACCTCTGAGCCATCCCCCCTCTATCTTCAAATTGTGCCCCCTTGTTCTTGCACATCTCTTTTTCTGAAAGAAAAGCTTGAAATGTACAGCTTGTAAAAGAGGAGGTTAAGACAGGATATGTGCCTTGTTTTTAAAACTTTCCAAAGCAATAATTTGTGTAGGTGATTAGGATTACAAATGAAGGCTAGTCAGTTTCCAACAAGGAAACATGGTAGGCAAAGAAAAGGAGACATATATAAAACCACAAGGAGGGGGAAATGGTTTTCGCAGAAGGTGGTCTCCATGTGGAATTTGTTGCCTGACTATGTGGTTTTAAGTAGAAATATGAAATGATTTAATGCTAGCCTGGGCAAGTATCTGAATGTGAATTCTATCCATGGATACAACCATTGTTGAAATGGTGAGCACTATAAAGGCTCTAGTTGCTTAACTGTGCTTGTATATTCCTATGAATCCTATGTGTGTCATCAATTATGCCACCAGTGACTATGGTAACTCTTGGAGGTGGAAACATTAAAAGAGAGAGTGGGAAAAAGAAAAGAAATCAGGAATGGAAGTTCCATAATCCAGTTCTGACAAAACAGGACCTAAAGCATTTCAGAATTCCAGGACTGCACAATAATTGTATTTGGAGGAATAAAATACCTAGAATTAGTTTGAGAAGGCTCAGGGCACCTGTCAATACGGGAGGTTTATGCTATACTGGTTTTGGGCTTTACCATCTTGTGGCTCAGGCCAGACTCCTCATTGACTGAGTGGACACACTAGACCATGCTTGATGAACTGGGGCATGAACAGAGCATCACTGTGTATCTGAATATAGAGGATCAGAAGGCATACAGACCCATAAGCCTTAGAAATGCTTTGGTTGACAGGCTACCTGAGGCTTTGGGGCAGATATGTTGGATATTAAGGGAGGAGAGGAGGGGTACTCTATTGGCTCCAGCATACTCCAATCTGGAATTCCTACAATGACTGGATGACCCTAGTTTCCAACTCTGAGAAAAGGAAGGGGTTTTGTGTGTGGGAGATCTTTATTACTGCCAGGGCTTTAAGACCTTTCAACATGTAGTGGGGGAACTGGGGATCCCACACTGTCACATGTTCAGATATCTTCAAGTGGGAAACTGTGTTAGACAGGTGGACACCTACCAACTTCAGGATTCCCCACTGCATGAGTTAGAAAGTTATATTTTACAAGCTTGCATTGATCTGGGGAGAGCACTGGCCAAGATCTATAATTGTTTAAGGGGCGAAACACCTGTTTATTCACTGACTGTCAAGGCATTACGGGAGCAGGACTTGGAGGGACCCATACCAGAGACAGTAAGAGGGAACTATGCAAATCACACAAGGGACTCAGTATTTGCAGTTGATACAAAGAGGCACAGTATAAAATCTTTTTAAGGCTGTACAGTATATGTCTCCTGTTTGGTGAATAAGTTTAACCCAACTATATCACCCCTGTGTGGGTGGTGCAGTGCAGATAGGGGTACATACATGCATTACTTCTGGCATTCTCCTCACCTCATACCTTTCTGGTCTGCTATAGCACAAGGCATCTTACAGACAATGCAAGTTAGGATTGAGATAGACCTGTGGGCCA
The DNA here is from genome assembly GCA_016271365.2 of Neoceratodus forsteri. NCBI lineage: Eukaryota > Metazoa > Chordata > Ceratodontiformes > Ceratodontidae > Neoceratodus > Neoceratodus forsteri. The sequence continues at coordinate 1,107,058,573 of CM057456.1, read as the reverse complement.
TGCTTTTTGGGATTGAATCCAGGGGAGAACGACTGGGAGTTTAACCCTCGGACAATCGGAATCATGCTGATAACTGCATGGAGATGCATTCAAAATACATACAGTAGGTGTTGCATATAAGCACCATATTGCAGATGTGGAGAGACTTTCTCTTTAATGTCTTGCGGCTTGAGTGCCTCACTTATGGTCTCTGAGGATGGATGGACAGGTTTGAGAGACAATGGAGCCTTTATATAGACACCTAGTCCACAGCGGAACAAGTTGCACTAGGATTGGGGTGAGGGAAGTAACCTGACTTTATGATATACTTTGGGCACTCTGGGGAGGCCCCCCCTCCTTCTGCTGTTCTTAATGTCCTTCTTCCCACCTCTGGTAGAAGCCAAGGGTATTACTGGGTTCCTAGATATTATTTGCCTCCATGTCAAAAGTAGCCCAATGGTTTAACATTTTGAAGAACAAAGTCAGACACATTAGCCAGAAGAAAACAGAACTTATGTCTGAATGGTCCACGACTAGTAGTAAATCATTTGCCCATATTGCTGCTGTGGAAAGGAATAAGCTCCCCAGTTACCTTCAGGAAGCACCCTCCCTCACTACCTTCCAGAAGGGTCTGTAAGTCCACCTCCTAAACCACAACCCCTGCTGCTGTCCCTTATGCTAGACAACCCTCCCTCAGTGGTTCTGCCCAATATACCCACTGCCCAAATTCTGGCAGCTGCCAGGGACTAAATGTATAAATATGCTGTAACTACCTCCCTCTTCGTTGAATATTGAATAACTGTATACTCTTCTTGTACAAATGTCCTATGTCTTGCACTGTTTCACCTTTATGTATTTGCACTGCACTGTTTTACCTTTATGTATTTTGCACTGTATCATTTGTAACTTATTCCAGGTCGCCCTTGAAAAAGGGACCTTAGGGACACAGTGGGCTCACCCGGTTAACAAAATTTTATAAATAAATATAAATAAATGGCAGTCCAACAATAACCTGAACTGCAAATGCAAGCGCAAGGGTAAGGACACACAGGTTGAGGATGCACTCCACCTGTGGTTTTCTAATGCAGTAAGTAAAGGTGCCAGAATTTCTGGGCCAGTGTTGAAGGAAAAGTGACTGAGATAGCCACCCATCTTCAACATGATGATTTTGAAACAACCGATGAGTGACTATCTTGGTGGAAAGGTCGCCACAACATTTCTGTAAAAGGGAGCAAGGGGAGCAAATGGACATGATGAGCAGTCAGTGTCTGAGTGGTTAAGAACAGTGCTGCCCTCTTTAATTGCTGATTATGCCTCTGGTGACATTTTCAATGCTGATGAGACTGGTGTTTTTTTACCGGGGTTACCCAGATAGGGTACACATACAAAAAGATTTGGACTTGGTGGGTGGGAAGAAGGCCAAAGACCGGGTTTCACTGATGTTATGTGTGAACATGCTTGGACTGAAAAATTGCCACTGCTGCTGACTGGAAAGAGCAAGCTACCTCGTTGCCTTCCAAAGGACCTGTCATCCCTTCCAGTGCAGTACGTTATCTCTGCTAATGCCTGGATGATAGCTGCCATATTTTCCAGTTGGTTGGATTCCTGGAACAGCAAACTCAGAAGGTGCAGGAAAAGGGTCATCCAGTTCGTAGACAACTGCAGTGCCCACCCTGCTCACCTTCTGGGCAGGTTCAGTAACATTGCCACACACTTCCTTCGACCTAACACTACCACTTTAATTCATCCCTTGTCATGGGTATGATTTGAAACTTGGAGGGACACTATTAATTGTTATTCTCTGAGAGAATTGTGAGTATCATTGACAGCAGCACCAATGCCTTGGCATCCAAGATCGCTAGATGTGTAAACTTACTGGATGCCATTTTTATGCTCCATAAGGCTTGGGCCACTGTTGAGCCCTCAACAATTGCAAATTGTTTTAGAAAGGCAGGCTTTAAGTTGGATTTGGCTGAGGTTGCTGATGCAGATGATATGGAGGGGTCAGAAGAGGGTGCTGCTGCAGAAGCGAGCAGTGACAACTCCTTAGTGGATGTTGTTTGTCTGCAGCATCTTACAGAGGAGAGTTCCTCTGTTTTGCTGACATCAATGCAGATGAAGTGACAGAAGGTGACCTCACAGTGGAGATGATTTGTAAGTCTGTCCAGTCAGTGGGTCACGCTGATGAAGAAGATGCCATGGATCCGGATATCACACCATCTGTAGTGAGCAACAAGGCGGCACAGCAACATGTCAGTCCACTAAAGGATTGGTGTCTTCAGCATGGAAAAATTGAAGAGTGGGAGCAACTATTTGATCTTAAGGGAGAGATCATTTAGGAGTTAGCATCGGAGGCACGACAAAAGAAGATCACTGATTTCTTCAGTTAATCGCAATTAACCGCATTTGGAGACACCGAGACCATGAGACTACAGGACAGGACAGATAAGTGAAATGTTTTTAAAGTTTTCCTGCTCATTCTAATAAAGTTTAAAAACTGAGATAAACAGCACTAACTCTAAAAAGAGCTGTAATCACTCAGTGCTGTGTACTGCCCGTGTTGACCGTGTGTTGTCTGTGTAAAGTATTGTCTGTACGTTTGTATGTCTGTTAATGTATTGGCATTTGTTTACTTTTATGGCCTTCTTATAAAGGAGATGATCGCTTAAAAGGGATGAAGAGCTTTCCACGGAGCCGTTCACTTTAAGTGGCTTCATCTGTAGTCCCAACCATGGTATGTTGTTATTAGAGCTATTCGCATGTGCTAGTCTCCTCTGTTTGTGTGTCAGGTTCTATGTATGGTTTTTCATATTTATATTCTTGTTCTCTTTATCAGCTTACTCATCTTTGGTATATAGAGTAAGTATGCTGCTAATATTCTTTATGTTACTTTACTGTAGAACCGTACTATGACTTATTAATTATCTGTGGAGAGGCTGATGCTGTTTCATGTCATCAATGCAAATGAATAGAAGGATTTACCAGAGTCAGACTTAATTAATGATAGAAACACTCGTTAGAGGCATCACACGTGGTATACGTACAGTACTTATGTATGACTGTATAGAATTTCTGTGTTAAACATGGCGTAATTAGCTGTGTAATAGACATTAATGAACTTGTTCCAGCTTAGTTCCCTATATACCTCAAAGGAAAGCTAATTCTATTTTTCAAGCATTATTTTACACAGATATGTATTTTAAAAATCACAGTTTAAAATAGTCACATAAACCAATTCAGAATTTTGGTTAAAGGGATCAAAGTAGAGGCAGGCACATGGCAGTAAGCAGTTTTGCCATATTCTAAACTAGCAAATACTGCTTGTTTTACAGTTGTTTCTCTGTCTGCATACATGTAGGTCAAGTATGTTTTTACTCGGCCAGGTGGTTGAAACAGCTCCCTCACCATTTTAACTGTGACCTCAATAAATTAGATGTTGCTTAATACAGAATGGAAATGCATTTAAAACCATGTGCATGCCCTAATGGGGATAATTGCTGTTTAGATTAAAAAGGAAGATGACAGATGATTTGTAACAGAGAAGGACCCATAAAGTACGGATTTAGTCTTTTTATTATTTATTACCAGTTAATGTTCAGAAAACCAAGCTGGGAAGCTATTAAAATTATAGTGGTGATATCGGGTAATACTGTATAGTCTAAAGACCAATCAGTCTAGAATGGAGCAGTGCTATCTGCATAAAGGCAGATGGCATATCTACTGTAGCTACTTGAATGGGCACTGGATTCATAAAAAGGTAAAATATCACCAGGCCCAAAATAGTACCTTTTGGAAAGCCTAGGGGGTTTAGGCTATGGTGATGAAACAGTTCAAGTTCAAGTTTATTTTGTCAGGAAAGCTCCATTGAGCAAGCTCATTTACAAGGTGGTCCTGCCCCAGGCAAAACACAAACAACAGATACATACAAAGCATAAATCAGGGCAAATACAAATACTGTACAGGATGGCATACACTGCAGAACGGATTGTACAGGAAGATAACAAAATGGCACAGAAAGCATAGTACAAAAGACAGAATTAGCCATAAGCAGCAAAAATACAAATATAGTGCAAGACAGTCAATTTCCAGCCAGCGGATAGGTGGAGGTAGAATAAGTGCATAGTAATGGTACAGAGATTCCTACCATAGCTGGTAAAGTGCTTTGACAAGCACTTCGACAAGAGTGCCATTCCAAATCATCAGCTGTTGCCTACCTGACAAAAAAGATGCCATCCGTTCAATAGTACTGCTAGAAAACCCATACAAGGCCAAACAGCATAACAAAATGTCATGTTTGACTAAATCAAATGTCATGGAAAGGTCTATGATGACTGAATAAACTAGATGACCATTGTCTAATGACTGCAATTCTGCAAGGGCAGATTGTGCAGCATATAAAGCATGATGAGCCCCACCCCTAAAGGTGCAGTCTTTTGGATGAGACATTAAAACGGGTTCTGCTGTGTGTTAAAGATTACATGGTATGCCTCAAAAAAGTAGTGGAATTTCCCCGAGACCTGGCCAAATTTCCCCCAGTAACTGAAAAAAACAACCCAGCAACAGCTTAATCTGATTCAATTTCCCTTGGTTTCCATCTGTAACTCCCCCCACCCCCCACCAGGATGAGGATCAAGCTAGGCAGAATTGCCTAGCCCTCCTCTCCTGGTCAACAAAAAAACAAAATAAAATAAATAAACCATGACTAAAACGAGGAAAGAGTATCATATGCATACAAAACTGATATTATCTGGCAATGGCTTACCCCTCTAAGTAATGCTCAGAGATTCTGCCAGATGGTGCAGTTGCAGTGCAGTTGCTTGCATTGTAGGAAACCCTGACAAGTGTGAGAGAAGTTGGCCAATGGCAAATTCAGTTTGGCTTTGATTCAGACCCCATGAGTTTGATTTGTCTTTGACAATTTGGCTGAACCACTTTGGTGCCCCATGAAGTACTATAATTGGCATAGAGTAAAGCAGACTACAAAAAATAATGGGTGCTCAAAGCCTGGAGTCTCATATTGAATATTTATTACTTTTCTTTTCATATGGCAGGTGATGTCGTATGCCAGTGGTGGGGACTGCTGTGGCTGTGGGGTTATGATGGAGTCTGCAATGATTAAGGCCACAGAGGTGCAACCCATTTAGTTAGAGTAATAATTATAAAATGGCATAGAAAAATCCTGTCTTCTGATTGGTCAGTGTGATACTTCACCAGCAATTTTGTACCAGCACAACATCACTGACTGAAGGCTTAGTAAGACTAAGTCAGAGAAAAGGAGATCAAGGAGTTGAACACAAGGCTAAAGGACTGGTGTAAAGAAAAGGGCCATTACTTTGTGGTGACTGGAGGAATTTCTGGGAGCAGGACTTTTTCAAGTTCGATGGCCTACACCTCACAAAGGAAGGGACCCATGCACTCAGTCAGAACTTCGATGTATTTATTAGTCATTTAAACTAGAGGAAGGAGAGAGGGTAACAGCACCCACTGCAGTGCCAAAGGTAACAGTTGCCCCTCTTCGATCACCTACTAGTTCTGTAAAAGGTCACACTGCAGCAGGCACAAGCAAGGACAAAACAGGTATAGCTCAGGCCAATCAAATCAGATGGCATCATAAAAGTGGGGACACAGTGAGCAGGGAAAACCAAAGCTGGTGGGCACTCTGCCTCAATGCCCATAGCCTGGTAAATAAGATACCAGACCTCACTGCCTTAATGGCAGAGGAAAACCTGGACTGGGTCACTGTAACGGAGACTTGGTTCAATGAGAACCATTCCTGGAATGTTGCAATCCCCGGGTACACTCTGTTCAGGAGAGATCACAAAGGGAAGAAGGGAGGGGGTGTTGCCATCTACATGAAGGAAGGAATCAAGGCCACAGACGTAAAGATGACACTCTGAGTCTGAAGCCCTATGAGTCACCCTTGGAGCTGGGGAAAAGTTCCCCATCCGAGTGGGGGTGATCTACAGATCCTGTCTCAGCAGATAGATAGAGAAAAGGAGATGCTGGAAACCATCCTAATGATGGCTGATAAAGGGGACTTGTTGCTCCTTGGACACTTCAATCTGTCTGACACAGATTGATCCTCCTTCACAGCATTATCAGACAGGAGCAATGAATTCCTCATGGCTCTGAAACAGGCAGAACTAAAACAGCTGATGCAGTTATCCAGCAGAGAAAAAGCAGTCCTGGACCTTGTACTATCAAATACTACCAGAATCATGGATGTCAAGGTAGGAATCGGTTTAGGGTCAAGCAACCATAGGTGAGTCTGGCTCACAGTCAAAAGATCCGAGGACACAAGTCACGCACAACTGAAGATCCTAGACTTCAGGAAGGCTGACTTTAATAAAATGAAAACATGCATTAGGAACAATCTCAAAGTTGTAGCTGTGGTTGACATGGAGGAAACCTTGAAAACCATAAAGAGCGCAATCAATCTGGCAACTACAGAAAGCATAAAACAGATAAGTAAATCTAAAAAGGGGAAAAATCCACTTCGGTTTACTAAAGAAGTAACTTCCAGTATAAGGGGAAAAAAAAGAGCTTTCAAGAAATACAAAGAAACTAAGAACGAAAGCAACATGGAGGAATACAGAGCAAGACTCAAGGAAGCAGGGAAGGCAACTAGGTTAGCCAAAGCTCAAGCAGAAGAAAGCATAGCAAAAGGAGTTAAAAAGGAGAATAGACCTTCTACTGATATATAAGGGAGAAAAGAAAAAGTAAGGGAGGTATCGAAAGGTTGAGAACTAAGGAGGGACAGAATATTGGAACTGATGGACAGAAGACAGAGGTTCTAAATGAATACTTCTGCTCAGTTTTCAACAAGGAGGATCAGGGAAGTGGACCAGCACTAAAGAATGAAGAACATTGCACCAGTGAAGCTGACACAAACACCTTCACAACTGAAAGGATCCTAAAAGAACTAGCAAAATTAAAAACCAACAAAGCTATGGGACCTGACGGTATCCACCTGAGAAGACTAAAGAACCACAGAGAAGAACTTGACACCCCATTAGCCGACCTTTTCAACAAGTCACTGGAGAGTGGCACAGTACCGGATGACTGGAAAAAAGCCACGATGGTACTGCTGCACAAAATCAGCAGCAAGGAAGACACTAGAAATTACTGTTCAGTTAGCCTCACCTCAGTGGTGGGCAAAATCATGGAAACATTACTTGAAAGAAAGAATTATACAGCAACTAGAAGCAACTAGCCAAATAGATTTAAAGCAGCATGGCTTCATAGCTGGGAGGTCATGTCAGATAAACATGAGTGATTTCTTCGATTGGGTGACCATAATGGTGGACCAAGGAGGAACAGTAAAAGTAGTATAGCTGGACTTCAGTAAGGCATTCAGCTCTGTTGCACATAGGAGGCTGATAAATAAGTTGTAACACACAGGAGTGGGACATAAAATAGTAGGCTGGATTAGAAACTGACTCCAAGGAAGAACCCAGAGTGTGTTAGTAAACGGCACTCTGTCGGAGGAAGGAGTGGTGACCAGTGGAGTCTCCCAGTGAGCGGTGCTGGGGCCAATTCTATTTAACATGTTCATCAGTGACATTGCAGAGGGTCTGCAAGGAAAGGTATGCCTGTTCGCAGATGACTCCAAGCTCTGCAACAGAGTGGACATGCAAGAGGGGGTCACAGAAATGATGGCTGATTTAAAAAAAATGGAGGAATGGTCAAAACAATGGCAGCTGAAATTCAGTGCCAAGAAGTACTAAGTTATGCACCTGGGGAGGAAGAACCTAGGCTGGAAGTATACCCTAGGGGGGAATAGCTGACTGAAACTAAGGTAGAGAGGGATCTGGGGGTACTCATATCTGATGATTTAAGGACAACCAGACAGTGCAAAAATGCAGTGCAAAAAGCTAGCAGCATTCTCGGATGCATAGGAAGGGGTATCACAAGTAGGAAAAACAAAGTGATAGTCCAGCTGTACAGGTCCTTGGTGAGGTCTCACCTGGAGTACTGCGTCCAGTTCTGGACACCATACCACAAGAAGGACAAGAATCCCCTGGAAACCGTGCAGAGGAGAGCTACGAAACATAGAAACATAAAAATATAGAATGTGATGGCAGAAGGGGACCTCCAGATCCATCTAGTTTGCCCATAAGCTTACCCATTGTTGATCAATTTTCCAATGGCTGGATTTTTGTTGAGGAGTTGGCCTGCATCCATTTCATATGATGGATATCCCTCCAACTCTCATTCCCTCCCCAGATTTTATTGGCGATTTGACTTTTTATTTTTTTGGCCAATCAATGAGCCTGTTGTGTTCTGTGATGCCCACCCTCCTCCCAATCAGAAAGAAACAGAGCAGAGAACAGATGATAGGAATCATGCTGGTGCAGGAGAAAGGTTAGAGCCAGCATGTGCAAAGCTGCCATGTAGAAATGCGATTAAGACAGCCATGATTGCAGTGACTGCTGTAGCTGAGAGGTGCCTGAACCTTCTGACCTGCCTAAGCAAACCCAGTTAAGTGTGTTAGAGCAGCAACACTGTTATGTGGGAAGTTTTCTTTACAGCTCTGTCACTAGGCCATGTTTGAGCATTATTAGTTGGCTTTCTGTGAACTGTCCATTGGGGATTTAGTAGGCATGGTCCTTGATCTTGTGCCATTAGTGTTAAGGTAGACGTTCCAGTCACAAAACGTAATTTTGTTATGAGCGTAACAAAACAGCGCACTTTGGCTCCAGTGGGTTGCAAGGATGGGAGGGCAGCCATGACGTACTGGGGATGGTGGATTTGCTTAATTAACCCTTAGCCCACCAGTGACAGAAGAAGAGAAGCTCAACGAGAACTGTGAACTAAATCTATCTTGTTTTCATTTCATTTGGATGGAACTTTAAAACTGTGCTACACCAACTACAATTGGGAGGGGGGTGTAGATTGAATACAACCATGCAAAAACTAGTTAATCTGTAACAGATAAATGCCATGTAATTTATATGCAGTCATAAAGTGAGGCACTGACTGGGTGGATTTAAAATGTATGTAAAGTGCCCTGCAATAAGAGAAAAAAAAAAGGCATGTTGATTAGTGCAGCCTTTCTGTGAGTATTATGCCATCGTGTGTCTTGGGGGGGGGGGCACCTGTCTGGAAGTTGGATTGCCCTGCTTTACACAACAACAACAAATAATCTGCTTTAAGAAATAATGCCCAGTGGTTGTAGAGAAAAACAGAATTTCTTTTTTAAACTATTTATTCACTTTCCTCAGGGAACTCTCTCAGGCATCCTCACCTCCTCCAGGCTCTACGTCCCACCTGAGACACCTCCTTCTCTTCGCACCAGCCTGACAGACCCCCCAGCTCTGAGCCCTCCAATGTGGGGGCTGCCCTATCCACCCAGGGTGCTCTATCTACAATCAAGTGTGTCGAGCTTGGGCGATCAGCCCTGGAGAGGAGAGTGCCCGGTATACGGGAGTGTGGCCTGGTGAGGCATTGGCGCCTTCACCGATCCCTGAGGATGGGAATTTTCCTTGTATAGTTTCCCCTCGGAGTGTGGATGTGTAATGATGTCTGCATGACAGGGTCACTGATGTCTGCTGCCACTCCACCCCCATTTTGTATGGCTCAGTGCCAGTGTTACCTCTGGTCTCCACCAGAGGTCCCTATTACACCAAGCAGGCCCCAGATCCCACCCTGGGAGAGGACAGCAGTCCATCGGACACTCAATCCTCTCCCTTCCCGGCTGACCCCCAATGGCCCGGGCTTGTTCCCAAACCCAGGTAGCCGGCGTGGTGTGAGGTGTGGCATCCAGCACCTCAACCCTCAGTGCTACCAGGCTGGCTGAGAAAACCAGAATTGAAGTGTGCCAGCTCCTTTACATTTTATTAAATTAATCATAGACCAAATCCATGAAACTACGATTTTTTTTACTGTCTGTCTGCCTTGATAAAAATTACAATAAGCAAAATAAATGTAAACTTGATTAAGCCATCAAATATACAGTCAGATATATGCTAGAGTTAAAATAATTATTTTTAGAAATTGTTCCTCAAAACCAAATGGATTGCTAATCAAGTTTTACATTTTGATTAGCTATCCCACTAATCAAATTCCAATTTTGTTTTGATTAGCTATCCCACTAATCAAATTTCTTGACATTGATTTATGCCTTGTAGTTCTGGGTCCTGACATAGTCCCAACCTCTTCAGGTTTCTCCTGTCAACTGACACAGGGATTTATATACCCAGGTGTATGGACCAGTATGGAGGAATTCATATGAACCTATTTTTCAGGATGAGTAAAACTACAGTTTTTACAGTGGCCTAATATCAAAGTTACGTGGAAATGTCTGGAGGGAAATACCTGGAACCATGCAGTACTGCTGTAAGTGAAAACAAGGCATTCAGTTTAAATTACCTTTATTTGAAGTATTTTTTTAAATTCTTATTCTAAGAATTGACTAATTTATTTGCAATAGGCAATGGGAATAAGTTCATGTACCACACATGCGCAGACACGTTCAAAGTCGTCATGCTACAGTAGCTACATATCCAGTGCCACACAACAAACTAGATGATGTAGCTACTGCAGCATGACGACATTGTTCTTGGTATGGATTTCTACCTAGAATGACATTCTACCATACACTATATACTAACATACTAAAATGCCAGCAGAATAGGCCTAATGGTCTTTCGTGTCTGCTAGTTTGGTCAGCCCCCACCCTGGGAGCTGACCTTGCTGCCCCCTCTCCCTCTCTGGCTTCTCTCTTCCCAGTCCTGGATAATTTCTCTGCACTGGTTTTTGCTTCCAGAACCCTTCCCCTGTACCTATCCCACCCCCTCTTGAACCCCTCCACCGTTTCTGCCTCCACCAGCCCCCTGGGCAGTGCATTCCATGGCCCCACTGCCCTCTCAGTGAAGTAGCACCTCCTACTTTATCCCCTGAATCTCCCCCCTCCAGCTTCTACACTTGCCTCTAGTTTCCCCTTCCTTCGAGCACCCTGACTGCTCCTCCCTATTTACCCCTTCATGTACCTGAAGACCTCTATCATGTCCCCCGGTCCCTTCTTCTCTTCCAATGTACATATTTAGCTCTTCGAGCCTCTCCCACAGGTCCTATCCCCAAGCCCCAAATCATTTTGGTTGCCCTCCTCTGGACCCTCTCCAGGAGTTCAATGTCCCTCTTTAAATGTGGCCTTCAAAACTGCATGCAGTACTCGAGGTGCGGCCTCACCAAGCAGTTATACAGTGGGAGTATCACTTCCCTCCTTCTGGAGGAGATCCCCCTAGCGATGCATCCCAGCATCCTGTTGGCTTTGGCCTCTGCCCTCCTACAAGTCTCCGAGTTGTTCATCTTGACATCCACCACCACCCCCAGGTCCCTCTCAGCCATTGAGAGGACTGTATATGAGGAATCATACACCACAAGGATGTTTTTCTGGTTGAGAGGTGTCCGTGGTAACAGGAGACCTTGAGAGCGAAGCAAAGCCGAAAGAGCACCCGCTGACCACTCCTAGGATGGTTGGTGTTGTACACAGAATGAACTGACCACAAGGTGTGGCCAGAGGCCAGCAGGTTTTGAAAGAATGTCCTGTACATCTGTCCCAAATAGTTCATATAGTACTTATACACAGTCTGTTATAGTGTATGGGTAATCATAAATTAATGATTGTGTCCTTACTGTTCCATTTTTTTAAGTTCTGCTCTAGTGCCAGCTCTCACCACTGCAGCCATTTCATGAAGAGCAGAAGTCTATGTACCGTGAACACGTTTGAATTTGTTGTGCTCCAGCTGCTACGTATCTAGTGCAGCACAACAAACTAGATGATGGAGCTGCTGCAGCACAACAACATTGTTCTAGGTATGGATTTCTACCTAGAACAACATTCTACCATACATTATAATAAATTCTCAGTCACAGACTTGCAGTTAGTCGGGAGTTATTTACATTTCTCAGAGTTAAACTATATATATATATATATATATATACATAGTCATGCATGGCCTGGCAAAGCTCGAGGCCAATAGACTGCAGGTCCTGTACAACAAGGTGGCTTGCTTCGCTACTCAGGCTCACTCCAGAAGTCACCACTGTGACACTCTAGCACTATTAAACTGGCCCTCTCTGGATGCTCACCTTCAATACCCATTGCCCAATCTAGCATACAAGCTATTGAGCCCGTCCCCTCCACCTAGTCTCACTGGGCTCATTGTCCCCAAGCACAATCCACAGAAACTCTGGACCTCATGCTGAACCCTACTCAAGGTACCTAGAGTGAGGACCATGGCTGGCGGCAAGTTCTTTTCCTACACAGCCCCATCTCTGTGGAACAAACTTCCCCTAATGGTGCAGGAAGCCCCCTCAATCAAAACTTTCCAGACAAGACTCAAGGCCCACTTGCTTGTAACCAGCACATGCCACTGCTACAGCACCTGAGATCTCCTTCCCCTCCACTCTTACCCATACCAACGCTTAGAAACCTTTCCCAAGGATGGTCCCACCTCATCTCTGAACCTCACTCCTTGTTCATTACCCCTAGGTGAGAATATATAACTTATTACTGTTATCCGCTAAGAATGTCCTGTAAAAAGATACAATTAACACCCTTGTACCTGTGTTGTTTGTCCTCTCTGCATATACTTACTCTGTATTGCATTGTTTCGTATTGTATTGTTACCCGGGTCGCCCCTGAAAAAGGGACCTTTGGGGTTCAGTGGGCCTACCCGGTCATCAAGATTAATTAATACATAAATAAATAAATAATATTTTTTTAAAACAAATGCAATGCATACTGAAAAGTTGAAAACAGGAAATGTAATCCAAATCATTAGGTTGAAGTGTAAAATTCTTCCACATTTAAAAATACTGGATATAAAATTGAGGTACACCTTTCCACCCTGAGGAAGGGGAATGCTTGACTCTATGAAATGTTGGTGGCTGTAAGGGTAACCTTCACCATCTCTGCATAAAGTAAAGATTATATACTGATCACCTGGATGAGTGGCGGTGTATTCCTAAGTCTTCTAGTGATTAACTTTCTTGGATTTATACTACGTTTTTTAATTAATTGAAATAAATGATAATTTAAAGAGCTACTGACATCTCAAGGAAAACTATGGAAAACATATCCGGGTATGATTCATTCCATATATCTTTTTCAGAGATCTCCTTCCTATTATTTATTACTGAAGGTATTTGCACGAATACATGATCTTTATCCCTCAGAGTTCATCTGCCTCTATACCTTATTCCCCAATTGAAGTCATAATCCTCTGTTGTGACATCACAATCTGTTGCTGTGGGAGTAACTGTGATGTCACAATAAGCAACAAAAATGAATCAACTCTTCCGGAGCAAGGATTTAGTTTTCATGCAAATGGCCTCCATCATAAACAATGGGGAGAACAATTACAAAGCTCATTTGAAATATAAGCTAAACTGAGTTTAAGTATCATGTCTTGTTAAAGTTCTCATCGAGGTGTCAGCTGTTCTTTAAATGCATGCTGGAAGTAGAAAATGAAGTTAGAAGCATATTCTGCTAGCACTCTTGGAATCTTGGAGGAAATCCATCTGGCCCAGTAGCCTTGTTAGCGTTAATCCCCTTTGGCAAGGTTTCTACCTCCTCCTTTGTTATAAAAAAGTAATGTAATTTTATCAATATTTCTTTTGAATGGAAACCCCCAAATCCCTCAAGTTTCTATATTTTACAAAGAATAATATTTACTGGCACTGAGCAGTTCAGCTAGATCTTACCAACTTTCCTCTTTCTCATATGAAACTTTTTACTTCTAGGGAGGCAGGCAGGCTCTCAGCCCTATTCTTGCTCCCGCAACTGACATGCCTCTCCCAACTCACTGTAACAGAGTCTCCCACAGATTCCCCCCCATGTGGTGGGGCCTGGATGGAAGCCCCCCCCCCGCACATTCTAGATTGTGCTCTGGCAATCAGGCAGTGGAATGGGTCGTGGTGGAGCAGGCAGAGCTTCATGAAGAATGCCTTCCCCAATGTTCTGTGTTCTCCTGTACCCTTATGCAGCAACTTATCAGGGCATGTGGGATCAATGCATTTTTAAATCTAGAGCTTATTCCAGACAGGAGACTAAAGTAAATGTACTTGTCCCACTACAAAATGTAATAGCCCTGTTAGCCTGAAATCCATCACTGCTTTCCATTAAGGTTATACCAATGCATGATGGAGCTACATATAAATATTAAACATTAAAACGATTAAATGCCTGCAATGTCAGTGTGACCTCTTTTTTCCCTACTTGTTTCTTTCACTCTACTTGTTCACTTCCCAGGTTTTCTATCAATAATCTCGGCCATCTTTCTAAATCTGGCTTCATGTTTGCTTCAATTTCTTCAGCTCTTTCATTCTGTCTCCTCTTCACCTTCTGGACTGCATAGCATTTTGTGACAGTGTTGTGGCCCGTCTCCCCCAACCTAAAGTCTGCAGCAGTCTCACAAAAATGAAGAACAAAATGAAATCAATGCACTAGGCAGAGGATTACAAAATAAATAAATGTCTCTGATATTCCTTACAGGTACCCAATGGACAGGACCAGTGCTTCTTGCCTCTCCCTGTTCAGGATTGTTAACTTTTTAATTTATTTATTGAATTTTGTTACCCAGGTAGGTTCACTGAGACAAGTGTCCCTTTTTCAGGGGCAACCCGTAATTGGTTCATTAATGTCAACACACAATTTAAGAGCCAAGGAACATAGATACACATAGGAAGCAATACAATTTCAGTTAGTTACAAATGTGATCTACAAAGACAGTTTTGTAAGTACAATATTTCATCAAGTAGGCAAAGGAAATTAAAATTTTGCAAACAAATTATGCAAGTATTATGTCAAATAGGCAAAGTGGACATGAGAAGGAAGCTTCAAACAGAAAAGCAGAAGTTATATGGGGGAAGGTTGGATTTGAGATGGTTTTTGAATGACCCACTAGAGGGACATTATTGCAGGGGGACTGGAAGGCAATTCCACAGCTGAGAGGCCTTGCTTGAAAAGAACTGTTGGACAGATAGTGTCCTGGCTCTGTGACTATCCAAAAGAGGCTGCTCAGAGGAGCGAAGATTTCTGGTGTGAGTTTTTGTTCTCACTATCCCAGTGAGGTTAGAAAGATATCCAGTGAGGATTTTATATGGGCGATTGAGAACAATTGTTTATCCTCCCTTTCAAGAAAGGCCTCTTCAAGGATGAGAGTACAGTTCTGTGGTGCTCCTTGTTATCCATGCCAGCTGCAAATCTACCTATTCTATTGCAAACTTGCCTGAGTTTGCCTAGCTTGGTTTCTTTTAGCATGGCTAGAACATGAGCTCCATATAACAGTACTTGGAGAAGGGAGTTAGTTCTTGATAGGCAGGCCACTTTTGTGAGGAATCTAAGCTGATATAGCAGGACAAATTTTTGTGAGAGTATTCTAATTGTGTGGTCCACTTGTGGCCTTAAGGACAGTTCTTAGTCAATCAGGATACCTAAATATTTAAAGGTGTTAACCACCGTGCATTTAATTCCCCCAGAGGGGATGATACAGACAGAATCAGACCTTTCCAAGTCTAGATTGCGGGACCCTAAAAGCATTACTTTGTTTTTTAGAACAGATCCAGAAGGAAATGATTTGATACCTTTTATTGGACCAACATATATGTTACACAAAAAAGAACAAAGTGCTCTAGCTTTCGGACCAACCTGGTCCTTCTTCAGAAGCTTTATGACAGTTATTTAGAAAATCCTATACTAGTAACACCCAGATAATGCATAAAAAACAGAAATAATTCTCATTGGTTTAACATACTCATTCACAACATAACAGAAGATTACATCAGATAAGCTAATTAACGCCAGTATGCTTTCAGCTGAGAAGCCCCTGAAGGGCAAAAGTTATCAAGAAATATCAACAAGCAGAGAGTTCTCCTCACATAAATTTAAAAATGTCTCGGTATGTTTCAAGAAAGCATTCTACTGACAAAAAACCTTGGGATACAATTCTCCCTAATACATGTAAGATGAGCTTACAACTTTTATTGCAAATATCCTTGTGTTTTAAAGAACAGACAATGAAAGGCAAAATGCTGAAATAAGGCCTCATTGCAAGTTGAAAACAAGAGCCAAATAAAACATACATGCATATATATACACATACATACACACACATACACATATACGCATATATATATATATATATATACATACATACATACACACACATATGCACATATATACATACATATACATATACACATATATACACATACATACACACACACACATATACAGATATACATACATACATACACACACATATATACTCACACACACACACACACAAACACATATATGTGTGTGTGTGTGTGTATTTACAAATTCATACATATATGGCATACAGAGGGTTTAAAGTGAAGTTTATGCAAAGTGAGCAAATGTATCACACAAAATGTAACATAGAACTTAGCTTGAGACTTTTTCCCAACTATACTCTCAACCAGTTAATACATTGCAATGTATTCTGTAGCATGCTTATATTCTGTGAGGGGTTCTAATGATGTGTGGAACATCATATAATTAAGATGGCTTGTCTCAGAATTGTAGGTGCTCAAAGCCTTGGGCATCATCATCACCAATGACCTGAAATCATCCAAGCAGACCACTAAAGCAGTAGGTAAGGCTGGGGAGATGTTGGGGTGTGTTAGTAGGGGTATCACAAGTTGGAAGAGGGAGGTAATAATCTCTCTTTACAAGACACTGGTTAGGCCCCATCTGGAGTACTGCATGCAGTATTGGAGGCCACACCTTCACAAGGACATTAACCAAACTGAGGCAGTCCAGAGAAGGGCAACCAAAATGGTGCAGGGACTGCATCAGAAAACATACCTAGGCCTATGGACACCTGTGGAAGCCCGACGCTCGATCAATGTCCTGGAGATGAAGGCTGTGTTCTTCACACTAAAAGCCTTCAAGGACACCGTACAGGGACACAACGTACTGATATGATCAGACAATCAGGTCATGGTGGCCTATTTGTCCAAACAAGGGGGCACAAGAAGTTGGGCCATGATGGCCAAGGTGACATGGGTTTTTGACCTGGGCACAAATCCACCTCAAGCACATCAGGGCCATCCACCTGGCAGGCAAGCTAAACATCAGGGTGGACTGGCTAAGCTGACAGCAGGTTCACCCCGTGGAATGGAACTCCACCCGGAGGTATTCAAAAATGATTCAGAGCAGGTGGGAGCCCATTACGATGGACCTCATGGCCACAGAGGCAAATCACCAAGTGAAAGAGTTCTTCTCGAGGTACAGGGAAAGGAAAGCCAATGGGGTTGATGCATTGTCACAGAACTGGACCCGAGACAAAGCATATGTCTTTCTCCCGATCCCGCTGATCCCCCAGGTACTGGCCAAGATCAGAGAGTCTCAGAGGATCATTATTCTAGTGACACCATACTGGCCATGGAGGGCATGGTTCTCCACGGCCATGGCTATGGCAATGGACAGGTGGAGGCTACCTTGCAGATCGGATCTTCTGCTTCAGGGCCCTATGACACACCCGACATGGAGTCCTTCCAGTTGACGGCCTGGCTCCTGAGAGGCAGAAACTGCTAAAAGCAGGATATCATAGCGCAGTCATTTCCACCATGCTGCAGTCCAGAAGGTCCTCCACCACATCCACGTACGGCTGTCAGTGGAACATATTTTCTGCTTGGTGCTATGGTAGGAATAAAGACCCCAGTGCAGTGGACATGTCTACAATTCTGCTGTTCCCACAAGAGGGCATGGAAAAAGGACTATCCCATTCATCCCTCAGAGTCCAACTCTCAGCTATAGGGGCAGCCCTAGGCCGGTGGGCCTACATAGCCCAGGGTTCCACCTGAACACTGTCAAATTTATGAGAGTGGTAGAAGTGATGAGGCCTCAAACCAGACCATCTGTGTCACCTTGGGACCTCACTCTAGTATTGGACGCCCTGGCATTGCCCCCATTTGAGCCAATACAAGACAATCAATTGTACTGGATGAGGCTGAAGACCTGCTTCCTCGTAGCCATCTGCTGAGCCCGCAGGATGAGGGAGATCGGGGCTTTATCATGTAAAGAACCCTATACCATCTTTACTCCCGAAGGAGTATCTTTGAAAACAGTACCCACCTTCATTCCGAAGGTGGCTTCCCAGTTCCACACAGAACAGACACTAGAGTTCCCAACTTTGTATACCCAAGTAGAACCGGGGATCAACCCATCCCACATCACCTAGATGTATGAGCCACTCTAGTAATGTACATCACCAGAACCAAGACCCTCAGAAAAACTGAAAGACTCTTCATCATTGTGAAGGGACATAGAAAGGGCATGGCAGCCTCAAGAACAACAGTTGATAGCTGGCTAAAGAGGACAATCCAAGAGACCTATAGGCTTAAGGATGCCACACCACCGGAGGGCATCAAGGCTCATTCAACCTAGGCAGCAGCCATCTCCTGGGCCGAAAGAGCAAATGCATCATCTGAGGATATCTGCCGAGCAGCAACCTGGTCATCCATTCATACCTTTGCTAGACATTATAGGCTAGAGACCCTGTATAAATAGAGGGCTTCCTTTGCCACCAAAGTCCTTTCGGCAGTCACCCTACATGCCCACTCTTAGTCACGCTATCCCACTCTGATGGCAAGAATACTGCTGCTAAAGTACCCATGATGTAATGTCTGGAGTGCCAAGGATACATGACCAACACAATGGGTGTTTACTTACCTGGTAAAGGTGATTGTGTTGGTCAGTATCCATGGCACTCCAGGCCCTCCTGTGAGAGCGTGTGGAGAGATAAGAGTGGGTATGGTCCCTGGGCCAAGATATGTTGGGTTTAGGGACAACACACTGAAACCTGGGCATTGGAAGTACTAAAGATATCTAGGTAGAGGATGAAAAAAATGGACATGGGTTGAGGGTACAGTTATATACATCATCTCGTCAGGTCTACTAGATGCCTGATCATTAGCATTGTAACAATAGGAAATAAACCTTTATGGTACATGGATCTGTCTCATCCATCCTTTCCTTGGAGTATGGTACATAGAGAGTATTGTATGTTGTTTTGTTGACTAACCAGCCTGGGAAAACAATCGAACTGGAGGGCAGGGACTCCTGGGACCAAGGTATACTGCGAAATTTTATACTAGGTCACATGTGCATCTATAGCCTATCAGGTGGGCTAAAACCCATGATGTAATGTCTGGAGTGCCATGGATACTGACCAACACAGTTACCTTTACCAGGTGAGTAAACAACCAATATAGCAAGCAAAGGAACCCGGGCAAACAGGGCCAGGAGTGCAGGGCAAAAATTGCCCAGGAATAAGACAGCACTGGATATAGCAACAGGGAAGTGCACATTGCAACTGCAGCTCATTTGACTCTGGAGCAAGGCAGTGTTGCAGGCGGAGAACATTGTGTGTGATTGCACAGAGATGTCTGACATCTACTGCAAACAACAATGTAAGCCACACACTGCAGAACTGTGCAACACACCTCTCAACTGTACCACATTACGAGGACCATTCCTCATTTTACTTCGTAAAAGCTCCCTGTTCCACATTGTGAGGACTTGTTCCACATTCAGTATTAACATTTTAAAGCAAATATCTATAGTAAATGATGCAAAAAATATATTATTCAATGAATAACAGACTTTCTGAACATAAATGCAAACCTTTTAACAGTGTTCTGAGCCTCCTAGGTAAAGATTTGATTAAGTGTTCCACATTTTGCTCATTTGTTCCACATTTTGAGAGGCAATGTTCCATATTTGGGACAAAAGTTTGAGAGGTATGCTGTACTATGCTGAAGTGAGGTTTGCCTGAGGCTAACCTGATTGCACAGTGCTAACACATTAGCCCAGTGCAAACTGGTTAGCCTGGGGCAAACGGGAGCTATATTCAAAGCTCCTTTGCATATGAGCCTACTTAGGTAATCTGTGGGCAAACAAGTACATTTGCATCTCATTAAATGCTGTTTAGCATACATTACCATGCAGTTTTCCCAGTGCTACTGCATGGAGCACAAAGCTCCCCCTTTTGCTCGGAATGGAAGTACAGGCTGGATGCTGCAGACCAAGGCATGCCCACAGCATCCCCTGTTGGTTGGAATGGAAGTACAAGTTGGAAGCAGCAGGAACTGTGTGCTGGCAGGCACAGTCAGCGTATACAACACACCCATGCAGCTGTGCAAGCAGGACCTGTATATATGTATGTGTGTGTGTGTGTATATATATATATATATATATATACTGTACATATACAGATTGATGGCTAAACACAGACACACTGCCCATGGCCATACATGCCCTGGAGGATGCCTCCCCCAACAACATAGGTACCCCACTGAAGTAGTGGGTGAAACACAGTGGGGGGGGATGCAATGCATGGGACAGGCATAAGGCAAACCTGGTGGGGGCAGGAGGCCATAGGCTGCAGGGTCACTATGATATCCAGCATATCCAGTAGGAAGGGCAGACTGGCTGGGCCAGGCAGTCCTTTTCTGCCGTCATGGTCCCTGTTCCATTGTGTACCTGTTACACCTTGGTAGACTAGTGCCCCTCCCCAGCATGATCCTCGACCCCCGGTAGCCCCAGAACACACTGCAACTCCTCATGTTCCAGTGGTCCCCCCACCCCTAAGCATGGCTCCCGACCCCCATTGCAAGTCAGATAAATAACTTTTCCCTGGTAGTCTAGTGGTCCCCCCACCCCAAGCATGGCTCCGACCCCGTTGAAAGTAAAATAAATAACGTTTCCCTGGTAGTCTAGTGGTCCCCACAAGCATGGCTCCCGACCCCCGTTGAAAGTAAAATACATAACTTTTCCCTGGTAGTCTAATGGTCCCCCACACCCAAGCACGGCTCCCGAACCCCGTTGAAAGTAAAATAAATAATGTTTCCCCTGGTAGTCTAGTGGTTCCCCCCACCTGGCAGTGATGCCCCCGCTCATCCCAATCAGATTCCACGAACCGAGCCGGCAACCAACTCAGCCCTCCTCTCACCACCATGGCCGGCCGCCGACTGAGGGACGAATGAGTGCTACTGCATTACAGTAGCACTCATTTGTACTCAGTTGGTAACCCGGCCATAGTGGTGAATGAAACTGAGCCAACCTGGCTGGTTCATGAAATCTGATTGGGATGAGCGGGGGCGTCACTGCCGGATGGGGGGAACCACTAGACTACCAGGTACAAGTTATATATTTTACTTTCAATGGGGGTCGGGAGCCATGCTTGGGGGTGGGGGGACCACTAGACTACCAGGGAAAGGTTATGTATTTTACTTTCAACAGGGGTCAGGAGCTGTGCTGGGGGGTGGGGGACCACTGGACTACCAGGGACAAGTTATGTATTCTACGGTCAGCGGGGGTCGGGAGCCGTGTTTGGGGTGGGGGGACCACTAGACTACCATGGAATAGTCATGTATTCTATGGACAACGGGGGTCAGAAGCCATGCTTGGGGGTGAGGGGACACTAGACTACCAGGGAAAAGTTATGTATTCTATGGTAAACGGGGGTCAGGAGCCATGCTTGGGGTTGTGGGGACCACTAGACTACCAGGGAAAAGTTATTTATTTGACTTTCAACGGTGGTCGGGAGCCATGCTTGGGGGTTGGGTGGACCACTAGACTACCAGGGAAAAGTTATGTATTCTACAGTCAATGGGGGTCGGGAGCCGTGCTTGGGGGTGTGGGGACCACTAGACTACCAGGGAAAAGTTATTTATTTGACTTTCAACAGGGGTCAGGAGCCATGCTTGGGTGGGGGGACCACTAGACTACCAGAGAAAAGTTATTTATTTTACTGTCAACAGGTGCAGGAGTCATGCCTGGGGTTGGGGGGTACCACTAGACTACCAGGATACATCCTTTATTTTATGGTCAAGGGGTTGGGATTCATGCAGGAGGGCACCACTGCATTACAGCCAGCTTTTTGTTGTGGTATGTAATGCCGTGCTGCAGATGCCGTTAATGCCTGTGGCGCAGCGCTTTACCTTTGAATATGCCGATGCACCGGCATTCAGGTCCCCTCCCCTCAGTCCCTCCCCTGCATACATTATAATTTAGCATCAGTGCTAACACCTAGTGCCGACACTAAATGTCCTTTTGAATATTGCAGTCAGGTGCAAATTTGGTGCTAGTCCAGACAACAGATTTGTGCCTGGCGCTACCGTTTGAATATCTGGCCCACAGTCTCCTTGTAAGGTCTAAGAACCTGCCAAATTTAATGGCATTGCATTCTCTAGTTTTAAAGTTTCAGGGGTTTATAAACTTGCAGTTTATATTCTTGCAAAATTAATTTTAAAATGTTGTGAACGTTTGACTGCTTTTAATTTAGTCCCATTTAAAGCTGTAAACATGAACTTTGTCAGAAATGACCGTGTGGTATAGAAGTTTAAATGTTTCAGATCTGGTTAAATTTGGATATGTTGTTTTAAAATAAGAGGGAAATTACTGAAATTTTAATTTTGGCAACATGTTTGGCTGGCTATAACTCAGTCTCCTTTGAAGCTAGAAATCTGAACCTATGTACATTTATAAAATGGGTAGACATTTTCCAGGATTATGATTGGATAAGAGGCCCAATTACCAGTGCTCTTATCCAGCCATAACCTGCCAACTGGTCCTACTTAGACCCAGAAAGATGGTGCACAGCCAGGAATCCTTACCTTCCATACATTATCTAAATTACATTCTCAGCTAGCTGCTGTCCAAGTTTCCCTAAAACACTGTGTACTCATAGGTCAGCAGTCTCTTTCCCCACCACCACCAGCCGTGCAGCGCGCATGCCTCTTCCTATCTAAACCTGAACAGAATCCACTTTTTGTAATGTAAAAAAAATAACCTCAAAGCTGCTGAAATGAAGTTTTAAAATTTGCTGGCCCTTTCTACTGTCCTTGGAGTCCAGTATTCGAGCAGCTGCTCAACCCACCCACCAATCTGCCGACTTCGCCCAGAACTATTCCCCACTCACAGCTAGACAAGAAATTATAAAATACCATGTTAAATTCAAAAAGGAAGTTGTGTTTGTTGGAGGGACCGGTGGCAGTGAAACTGCAGCGAACAGTAAGCGAGTGAGCTCGAGGAGAAGCACGAACAACAAAACACTGCGGCAGCTCTAGATGGATATGTTCACTCTTGGTCAAGCCAGCAACCCAGTAGCACTCACAGTCATACATCTTTTTAATCAGTGTAAAATATAATTATGACTTTTTTTTTTACAATAAAACCTTGCAGTTTTCAGCAAGCAGCCTGATACTGTAAACTGTGGTCAGGAGTGCACTAAATACGGTGGCTAGCAAGGGGCGTGCTCACACTAAGTGAAATCAGCCACTCCCTCTCAATGCAATGGCCACTCTAAGCGTTTCTATTTATTATGGAAATGTATGTGGGGGGGGTCTAATGCAAATAAAAGCAGTTCTAAGAAATACAGTGTGTGTGTGTGTGGGGGGAGTAACCTGACTAGTAAGTGTGCGTGTGAGTGTAATCAATGGAATTAATAAGGGGACTATTTTTTTTGTATTTAAGCCATTAAAACAATCTTTTTTTTACATTTTATGGCAATTTGTTGTGTTTTTTTCCCCCTCAAATATTCACTTAGGAGATCCATTTTATAAGTGGAATAAGACACTCCAAGGTGTGATTTATGGGCTAATAAGAGCACTTATTAGGTGCTAAAGGCACTCTGCACAAGTACCTTGTTCCTCAATACGCACCTGGGGCATGCTCATATCAGCCCATAAACCCCACTGTATGGCGTGTCTTATTCCTTACATACACATGTAGTGATAACCTGTATACCTGTAAATTTTTTTTACATTTCATTAAACAATATCAAACGTATGTTAAAATAACAGAAATCTACATTTTTGCAAAATGTTTGGCTACCTATAACTAAGCCCCCTTTGAAGCTTGAGACCTAAAATGTGGTGCACATACCCAATGTTGTATGTTTCTCTAAATCCTGAAACTGTGGAGAAATTTGAATAAGAAATTTTAAAATTAGATCAAAATAACTAAAATTCAATTTTGATTTAATGTTTGGCCACCAATAACTCTACCCCCTTTTAACCTATGTCTATGAAACGTGGTACACTTATACAGTATACGTGGTTACTAACCGTCACATAACAAATCTGGTGTCAGTTGGGTGCGTACTGTTTAAATTAGAGCAAAATAACTGAAATTTAAAATGTGGCAACATTTTCACCCACATTTCACAAACTTCTACGGAATCAGAATGGTAGTTCAGTGAGCATTCCACTGGCAGAATTTGAAATCATAGCCTATATGGCATGGACTTTCAGATGCTTTCAAATGTGGGGCTACATGCTCACAATATTATGGCTGTAACAGGTCATAAATCTGAAACCTCTTCACTGAGCTACAGGAGCACCTCCCTCATCTGCCCCAAGGAAGAGGTACAATTCTTTCTGTGGCCCAGAGGTCTGTGAGCTCTGCAGCATCTGCAAAACTTGTTTAAGAGCTGCAAACTACATGAAATATGAACTTTCAACTGTGACCCAAGCAGAAGCAGTAGCACATCAAGTCTGTGGCTCAAAATACTGCGCTGGCAGAAACAATGCAGACAACACTGCCCAAGTCAACACCACTCTACGGAACACCACCTGGCAACAAAAAACCACAGTTAAGTATACATATTTCACTGGAGTGGGGCTCCATGCTGGTGTGGTGTTGTAATAGTAAATCTACACTCACCACTGATTCGCACCCACTTTCACCAGGAGCGGTGTTGACTTGCGTGGTGTTGTCCGCACAGTATTGTGAGTTGAGGACTTGGTATGCAGCCACAGAACCAAATCAACTCATTTGCTGACTTGAAAAACTGATCCATCAACTTATCTTTAAAGTCAGCCTCGATGTCAGAAAACTTATAGACATCTAGAATCATCCAAGGCATTTTAATGTGTGCAGTCCACATCTACAAAAATTAGTCACACATCTGAACTGCAATGCCTTGCAATTGCTTTCATGTTTGTTTTATGCTGTTGCAAAGGTTAAAACAACAAAAAAGCAGTGAACCTTTACAGTTTGTCTGTCCCAGTTCTTAGTTTTAAAAACACTGTCTACAGTGTACATCATTCTTTGTACATCATTCTTGTTTATACAATATCTATTTATTCATTCAAGTTCAATTAGTCTAGTTAAGCTAAATACAAAGCTAAGTATTAATTAAACAATGTCAAGAATAAATAAACCAGTTTTTGAAACTATTTTAGAATTTTTTTTAAAGAAACAAAAATAATCATTAATTACTTTGTTCTCTTCTCACATACCTTCATGTGATTTCAGCCAGAGACTATTTTATATGCCAGCAAGAAGACACAATGAGGTGTGGGTTATGGCCTGATAAGAGCATGCCCCAGATGCATTATAAGACATGGGGCATTTGCACCGAGTGCCATTAGCACCTGGGAAATGCTCTTATCAGCCCATAACCCACACCTTGGAGTGTGTTATTGCACTTATAAAATGGACCCTCATATAATTATTAAAAAAAAAACAAAAAAAAATCAGAAAAAAGTCATAAATATAACAATGGAGGTTTCAATACATAAAGCAGTAAAAATAGTCCCCATAGTAAAAAAAACATTTTTTAAAACATAATTTTTATTACATATATAACACTCATTTGTCATTATGTTACATTTTTGAAGATTACATTGTTTCTGGAACATATTTATGTACAATTCACTGTTCAGTATAATGAGGTACACTTAATATTATATCACTGATATATCTAGGGATTTGATATATATTTTATGGAATTTAGTCCCTTCTAACACATTTTTGTATTCCTGGACCCTCAGTTTATTTATAAGGTCGTAACTCTGAAATTGCTAGTTGCTGGTCTGGTACTCTTCAACCCCTGGATTAACGAATCTTCATATTTCCTCTCCTCAAGAGTCTCCTAATGTATAAAACCCCCCCTTTCCCACTCCCTCCAACCAACAACCCAATTTAGAGAGAAAAGTGGGGTCAACCAAATATTGATAGATTGACCACATCCACCACCTTCGCATATAGTTTGGTCCCTTATTTTGAATCTTAGAGTTAAGACCTTCGGTATAATATATCTGTTTCATGATGGTTCTCCATTCCACCACAGTGGGTATCTTATTGGTCATCCATCTTCTGGTCACAGCTTTCTTGGCTGCTAGTAAAAATATTGGAAGTAGAGTTTTTTGCCAGGGTGGACAGTGATCGGGGTATATGGACAATAACACCTGCTCCTCAGTAAGCTCAATGTTTGTATCTAAACATTTTGAAATTTCTGTCTGAAGTGATATCTAAAATGTCATCAGAAGTGGACATTGCCAGAAGATATGACACAGTGAGGTGCATTTACAGCCACATTTGTGCCAACTCCAGCCATACCTCGCTGGCAAATAATGGCTTAGGACCACTGGTGAGTGGAAGTATCTCATCCGGTACTTCCAAGAGAAATCTTGCCAAGTTGGAGAATAAGTTATTTTTATAGCTGGAATGGTGCCCTCAATCCAGGACTCCCAAGAGGTTTCTTGGGCCAGATCTTTATTCCATTCCATTAAAACAGAGTGTGTGTTTATAGTGGAAGCATCCCTCAATGCTCCATATAAGTTCCCAATAAGATGACTCTCCATCCTACCCTGTATAGCCATCTTGAAGAATTTTAATAATTCAGACATCAGAGTTGGCAAAACAGGCTGGATGTGTGAGTTTCTTAAAATGTGATTGTGAACCTGAAAGTAGCGGAATTGGTCTAAGTGACGCAGGGAAAATTGGGATTTTAGAGCCTCGAAGGGACATATACCCTGAGGTGACAAAAACTGATAGAAATGGGAGATCCCCAATTGTCTCCATCTTTTAAAAGAAAGGTCAGATTTATTTGGGAGAAATGACTCATCTTCGGAAAGTTTTCAGTTTTCATATGTGGGATGGACTGATTTGGTCCACCTAATTTTCTTCCTTGTTTGGTACGTCTGGGTAGTTATTTTAGTAAATGCACCAGGGGGTAGGGATCGACTCTCAGAAGAAAAGAGTATTTAGATATATCAAATAAGTGATTAATCTGGAATTCGAGGGTCTTCCAAGGAATTCAACAGCCACACCAGTATCATGTGAAGAAATGCTGCTTTAGCATATGAAGTAAACTCTGGAAGGGCTACTCTCACCCTAGGCCAATGAAAGTTTGAGAACTGATAATTTAATCCATGGGCATCCCTTTCCCCAAATAAAGATGGATATTAATCTATCCCACGATTTGAAGTAAAAGGATGAGGGAAATTCTGGGAGATTTTGTATAAGATACAAAAGATGCGGTAAGATGTTCATTTTGATTGTAGCTATTCTCTGGAGGAAGGAGACAATTACGGGCATCCATCTGGTCAGATCAGATTGGATTTTAAGAGTTAAGGGCTCATAATTCACCAGCTCAAGAACTTCAGGGTTAAGATGTAAGTGGATGCCTAAATATTTAATTTTTCTGGCGTGCCATTTAAAAGGGTATGTCCTTTTCATAGTGTTTGAGGGGGTAAAATTATAAATCAATATTTCCATCTTTGAGCCATTTAATTTAAATCCTGTAAGTCCTTCAACTTTCTTTAAAATATTTCAAGCTGAGGGGATTGAAATGCTAGGGGAGGTCAGGGACAACAGAACATCATCAGCAAATAGGCTAATTTTATATTCATGTTGAGCAATAGGTATACCTTCTATTTCCATGGTCTCTCTTAAGGCTTGAACCATAGGCTCCATGTATAGAGCAAATAAAGCAGGGGAGAGGGGACAACCCTGTTGTGTACCTCAGGCTATCTGAATTGGAGAGGATATGCTCCCATTTATCCTCAGATATGCTCTGAGGCAAGTATATAGATTTTGTAGGCAGGCTATGAAGAAGGTCAGAAACTGAAAGGTCTGCAGAGCATTCCAAAGAAATGTCCAAGATACCCTTTCAAATGCTTTTTCTGCATCAAGACTAATAAAAGCTGAGGGGATCTATCATTTGATAACATGTTCTTGTAAAATCAGGATTTTACGAATATTATCTGAGGTAGTATGACCTTTAATAAAGCCTGACTGATCCGGGTTAATGATGAGTGGAAGGAATTTTTCTATTCTATTTGCCCAGATTGATGTAAATATCTTGTAATCTACATTTAAAATGGAGATGGGGCGATATGCCGCAGGATTAGTTGGATCCTTGTCAGGTTTCAGTATAGGGGCTAGAGTAGCATAACTCCATGAGGGTGGGTTAGGAGAATCTCCCTTTGCTATCTCATTATATAAGGAGTGTAAGCAAGGAAGAAGAGTTACTGAGAATGTTTGATACAATTCAGATATAACTCCGTTCGGTCCAGGGCAGCATGCAGGTTTGAGTTTCTGAATAGCTGCCAAAATCTCAGATTGGGTGATGTGTGCTTCCAAAGATGAGATCTGTGACTTGTCTAGGGAGGGTAGCTTAAGCTGTGCAAGGAAAGAGGTTCTGTCTTCACTAGATGCCCTCTGTTCCTCTGAGTACAACTTCGTGAAAAATTCTGAAAAGGTCTGGATAATATAGGATTCAGAATGATTCAACTGTCCAGTGATAGGGTTTCTTATCTTTAAGATTGTTGAGGTGTTTTTTCTGGATCTTAGTTTGTAAGCCAGTTTTCTGGCCCCCATGGAGTCCCCCTTCATGGGTAATATGATGTAAATATATCAACGTCTGTTGGATTTTATTGTCCATTATTTTCTGTAGGGCTCTTTTGGTATCTCTAATCTTATAGAGGAATCTGTGATCTCTGTCTCTATACAAAAGTTGGTAATTGGAAAGTTCTTCAGAAAGTTGCTGATATCTTGCCTCCCTTTCTTTATTTTTTTTTAATAGTGTAGGCTATTATTTCTCCCTGAATAGTGGTTTTTAACGTGTCCCATAGAATTGCCTCTGTGGGAGTGGGGTGGGCATTATGTGCCAAAAATTGAGGAATTTTTTTTTTTTATCATATCTAGGAATTCCTTATCTTGTAACAGTATGGGATTCATACGCCATAAGGTTTTTGGGGGGTTTTGTCCCACGTCTATTTTTAAAATTAAGGGATGATGGTCCGAATTTAATTTCATGCCTATTGAGATATCCTGGATTTTAGAGTAGTGTTCATAAGTTGTGAAAAAATAATCTAGTCGAGTAGGAATGGAATCTAGGTGAATAATATGTGTAGCCAGGATAAGATTGAAAGGTATGGCGCCAGACATCGATAATTCCCAAATGGTCTAGGGTATGTCTAAATTGTTTAACTGTCTTGTTCATTCTGTGTTTATGGGGTTCGGAGCAGTTGAGTTGTGGGGAGATGGTCATATTGAAGTCCCTACCCTGAATTAGCTGTCCTTGCAAAACATCCAAAAGATGGGATATGGACTTTTTAAGTTCTCTGAGGAGAGTCTGGGGTGGGAAATAGACGTTTCCAATAGTGACCTTTTGGCCGTAAAGAAGACCCTGTAGTATAACATACTGGCCCTGATTATCTATGTAAGATTTGGTGATTTCAAAGGGGGTATCTGAGGGAATCAAAATTGCCACACCTCGTTTCCTGCCCCTAGGGTAAGAAGATGCATATACCCCATATGGTTTTCCCCAATTCAGTTTCTGGTGTTCCAGATCTGTTAAGTGGGTTTCTTGAAGGAAATAAATGCCAGCCCTATTTCTTTTCAG
Source organism: Neoceratodus forsteri (assembly GCA_016271365.2). Lineage (NCBI taxonomy): Eukaryota > Metazoa > Chordata > Ceratodontiformes > Ceratodontidae > Neoceratodus > Neoceratodus forsteri. The sequence goes on along the minus strand of CM057456.1, from coordinate 1,107,028,919 downwards.
GTGTTGCATGACTTTTAATAGGGTCATGAAGACCATTAATATTTTGAGAATGTATTTGTATTGGATTAGATGCCATTTTACAATATATAATTCTGTGTTCCCTTTTTTTTTGTTTGTCCCTAGATATGGAAGGCGTGTCAACCCTCCGATCAATCTCCACCACAGAGACGGCAGAACAGAGAAGAAAAGTGCATTCTTCATGTACATCGTTGACAGTTGTTTCAGTAAAACAATTTCCAACCTCATTGTGTGTGCTATATATTTTCTCTTTATCACTAATATTTCTAAACCAATAACCTGAATGTATAAACCTTAGGTAACTCTTAACCCCACCCTTTACCTTTGCTATCTTAAAGTACAACTGATATATGTATCTATGTCCCCCCCCGCCCTATCCCTCCACTAGCATTTACATTCCAATACCTCTGAAAAAAACAATAAAGGTCCCAGAGCAAACAGTGATTAAAACTCTACTCATATATGCCCTGCCAACCCAACTATAACTTATATCCATACTGACTCCCAAGTGAGAGGTGCTTATGGTAAGCACTCTCATTAGGTTCCTGTCCTGTGGCCCCAAAGGGACAGGACAGGAGTTCAGGGGTCTCAAATGGCTCATCTGGAGTTCAATCCATAAGACCAAAAAGAATACCTCTAGTAAGGGAAACAACACCCTGTGTTCACCCTTAACATGGTCCGACATGGGTATTATTGTCCATGTCCAAGTGTGGGCCTCTCCTTCCCCATATCTATAGGATTGTCAAAAAAAATTTATTTTCCTTATTTTTTTTATAAGCACATGTTTCCATTGATCATTGTGAGGTTCATTATCTCGGTACCCCTCCCCGAGGTCCCTAAGGGGAGCTTGGGTAACTATTTTCTTAATATTGAAACAATTAAAACTGAAAAATTCCCCCCCTTTGAATCCTATCTGATATATCTAAGGTTAATATTGGTGGATGCCAAGATTTTCGAGAGCCCTGGCCCACTGAATAGTAAGGAGTCTAAGTTCTTGGGGAGTCTTATGTTATTTCCAGGGATTATATAGTTTTAATTAGTTAGTTTACAATTTCAGACCTTTAAGTAGCATGTCCACAGATCCCCACTGTAAATCTCCTTAACACCACCTAATCTGTCTCAAAACTTTATTTTATTATTCAGTAACATCATTCAAACTCTACTCAGAGCGTGAGAGAAGAGAAAACCCCAATCCTTCCCCCTCCCGAGACCCGATCATAACATTTGGAACTAAAGTAGAGATTCCTATTTTCCTTTCCCATTCCTTTAAAATTATAGTCTGTTCAAAATGAGAGAGTCCAAATAACACATCCTGTCATTCAGCCCAGAAGCTGTCTCCTATGGCTTATTGTCCTGAGTTGCTGGTTATGGTTCGATCTAGACCTTGATCCTGGTCCCCCCCCCCAGCCAGCATCGCCCGTGCCCATTTTTTTGGGGAGCAAGGAATAGGAAGCAGGTTTGAATCCAAACTGAAGGAGAGCAATAGCCTCCAATGTTTAAACTCCCCCTAGCCTGGGTAAAACCCCACCATGTGAGGGGGTTGGTCGGGTCCCAAGGACAATCCGGTGCCTAATTGTTTAGAAAGATGGTAGCTTTTAATAGAGTTGTGGTTGTCAGAACCCAAATAGAGGTGCTCTCCCCCTAGGCAGGCCCCCCCGCTCCCCTCCCGCAGCTCCCCCCGAGCCAGCTGAGATAGGGGGACACTCCACAATCAAAATAAAGGCGTCAGCCTAGTCTGTACCTCAGGTGCCCAAAACTGGATTTCTGTAATGTCTCAGGCATTGCAAGATCTCAGTCAAGGGCATTTTATCCATGTGCTGATGATCTGGTGACAACTGTGGACCCTGCCATATGCAAGTTTTTACAGTTTCCAATGTTTTAGTATTGATTATTCCCCTTGCTGCAAGGTCCTCCACTGTCTCCTGATCTGTGAAGTACGTCTGTTGGCCTGAGGGTAGAGTCACCACTAGCTTAGCCGGATATGGTGTTCAAAAGCGAATTTTCTGTGCTCTCAATGCAGGTAATAGGGGATTGTAACCCCTCATCTGTCTCTGCATGTAGGGTGCATAATTGTTGTCGAACAAAAGTATCTGCTGGCCGAGCATCACTTTACCCCTCTGCTGTTCTTTATTCAGCAAGACCTCCTTTGTCTGGTAGCTGAGTAGGCAGATAACAAATGAATGAGGTCTGGCATCAGGATGAGTTGGCTTGGGATTGAGGGCCCAATGTGCCTTTCAACATCTAATTGAAAATTGGGGTCAAGCTGTAGGACCAGTCGTAGAAGGTAGTCAGCAAACGCAAATGTGTCTACCCCCTCCTCGCCCTCTGGAATCCCAAAAATGTGCAGATTGCAGCGTCTGCCTCAATTTTCAGCATCCTCCTGGTGGACCGTGATTGCCAGCTGTTCTACGGCTAAAGATTTCAGGTACACTTCCATATCGTGAAGTCTGTCCACATTTTTAGAAATCTGTTGGTCTGCTTCATCAACTTTCATTTGTAATTAGCCCAATTCAGTTTTTAGGTCAAGCATGGTTTCACGGACTACGTGATGAAAGTCTGCGATGGCTTTCAATATTGTGTCCACGTTGCCCTCCAAGGTGGATTTTTGGGATTTTGAGGAGGAGGAGGAGGGTGCTATTTTCTTCCCCCTGGATGAGCCTGTGTTAGGTAAGGTAAGCTCTGTATCATCCGGAGTTAAGTCCTCACCGTCCGTCATGACTGCGAATGCCTGGAAACGGTTCTTAGTAGCAGCATTCGACATCTTAAGTTGTAGCTCTCTGTTTCTGCAAGTTTTTTGTTGTTGATCAAGATTTTATTTTAATTAGAGAGTCGATTTGTAGTAATAGGGTCAGAGAGCTCACGGAGTAGCATGCTCTTCAGCCCATGCCGGAACTGGAAGTCCAGTAAAAAAATATTTTTATTGGTAGCAGACGGATTCCTATGTATTCCTGAGGTAGATAGTACAAAACTGCCACACTCTATATGTAAGGTGTCCCTTCCTCTACAAGCGCTAAACATTTAAGGACAATGAAAGTGAAGTCTGACCTATGTCTTGGGGCTGAAATCTGACCACAATCAAATAAGTGAAGATGAGGCTTTCAAATCGTGATGTGACAGTCCTTCATTAGCGATCCAGTGAACATGGGCAGTACCTTTGAAATAATCATCCAGACTGACACCTTGATAGACTTCTCAGTAGTTTGTAAGATAGATAAATTTAATAAGAAATAAAATTATCAGTGAGTGGCCCAAAGTTACAGCCGAAATTATATTAGCGCTCTGTGAAAAGCACTAAGTACAGTGTCTTCTGTGGGACACGCTCAGTGCTCACTTTCAACAGCAGTGGACTGTTGCTGTCAGGGAAATGGGTAGTCTTAGGATTTATCACCAAGTTATGTGCAGTTGTTTGTATTTGTATGTATATTTGAGGGGGGTGAGTCTTCTTTTACTCACTCATTTTTCATTCATTGCGTCGTAACTCCAGCTGTCTGGGGTCTGTGTTTTCAGTTATGCTTCAAACACTTACTGGAGTGGCTCTGCCCATTCGTTCCCTCACAGCTCCAACTCTCTGTGATCAGAGACAAGAAATTTTGTGTTTTCAGTTAAGCTTAAAAAATGTGCTGGAGTGGCTCTCTCAACAGTGTTAGAGATCGTGTTACAGTGTACCTGAAATGGAGGTCACACTTTAAGTTTTAAATGTTGAAGTAAAATGTTCAAATAATTGTGCAGGATTGAGAACTTTTGATAACCATTGCCTCTTGTTACCACTGCTCTCCCACTGCAGCTGTTTCATCGGATGCTGGCTGAGTAGCTGCAGTGGGTGAGCAGTGGCACAGATTGATTTTCCCATGTGCTGCATCTTGATTGGCACAAGTAGTGCCCGTTGTAAGGTTATGTCCTGATAAGGACACCGCTGGAAAGAGCTTCCAGCCAATCAGGATAAAATAATTGTTTTGTTCATTTTGTAATTATTTATTTGAACATTGGTGACTGGGAAAGGCACATGTTCATTTACTGCATATGGACACGTGGTTTAACCCATTAAACTGCTGTTAATTTTATTTTATATCTCCATTTTTTTCATTGTTTCAAAACTAAATACCTTATAGTAGCAATAAGTCATTCCATAATGTGTGTTATGGTGGGTTAATGTCACTTCTCAGGTGATAAGGTCATTCAGCCTTCAGCCCCATGACCCCACTCCCAAGATGTGATGTTATCCCACCACAGCGCACACACACACATACCTTGTCAGGTATAATTGCTTAATTAATTGCTCCAGTGGGGAGGTCAGATCACCACACCATTGGTTTCCTTGCAGGGACTTCCTGTTTACCAGCCCTCAATGTGGAGGTGGTTCAATACCAGCTGAGACATACTTTGGAGGCTAACAACTTTGGGCAGTGTTGAACATCTCGGGGTATGGAAAAGGCATGTGATGGAGGAGTAAAGGCAGGTGCTTGATTCCATCGCACTGATCCATGTCCACCTACTGACCTCCAGTCACAGCTCTCCATGATATAACGATGATGTAGTTGAAGGCAACTAGGCAGAAATTGGAGAGTCCCTAGAAGAGCACCTGCATACTGGAGGATAGGATGACTCTGTGATCACATTATAGGGATTATCAGAGTGCTATAAACCTGAAAAAGGCAGAGTTCCTATCACAGATTATAGCCTCAGGAAGAAATAGGCCTGCTCAACTCTTCTGCACTCTGGACAAGTTAATTTCTCCCTCCTGCCTACAATCTGGGGAGTTGTTATCACAAGAAAAGTGTGAGGTTTTTGGATCTTTCTTTCTGAATAGACTGTCCTCCATTTCAGCTGGATCTCTTCAGGTGGCCTGTCATGAGTCATCAGTGGTGCAGATGAGAGGCTGTTAGCACTCCATGGGTTTGTAGTGAGTTCTGTACAGTTATTATGGAGGATGCCCTTGAAATGATTGCAGTACTATATCCCTCCTACTGTATGATGAATCCGAGGCCTACGTGGCTGTTTGTGAACTACCTCGTAGCTTAGGTCCAATGTCTGCTGACATTATACAGTGCTCCTTTTTGGAAGGTCGTTGTCCCATGGCTCTTAAAAAGCCATGGTGAGTCCTCTCCTGAAGAAACTATCACCGGAGTTGAATGTGCTGGCTAATTACAGGCCTGTCTTCAGCCTTCCTTTTATAGGGAAAGTTATCGAGAAGGTGGTGGCGACCCAGCTGGAGGATCGCCTTGAGAGATGTGACATTTATGAGTCATTTCAGCCAGATTTCAGGCCTCACCCCAGTACAGAGATAGCAGTCATCAAGTGTTTGATGATCTGTTTCTTGCAAGGGCTAGGGAGGACATTATATTCTCCTCCTGGACCTGTCCTCAGTATTTGACACTATTGACATAGAGTTTTGATAGAGCACCTTGGGGAATATAGGGACTTGCAGAGACAACATTGAAATGCTTCGAGTTCTTCCTTTCCAGCAGATTGCAGCAGGTTGTGATGGGTACTTACTCATCGCAGCTGGCTGTGGTCTGCTGTGGGCTCCTCAGGGTTCAGTTTTATCCCCTATGTTGTTCTCAGTGAATATGCTGCCATTAGGATGGGTCATCAGATGGTATGGTATGAATTTTCATTGCAATGCAGATGATACACAGCTGTACCTGTCATTTACATCAGATGGGCTGGACCCGGATGTTGTGGTAGAGCAATGACTTAATGAAATTTTTGATTGTATGGCCTCCAGCTGGCTGAGTCTCAATTTGAGCAAGATGGAGTTGTTAATCATGAAACCAGGTCTTTGAGGGCTGGCTAGAAGTTTGGGTACAGTCAGTCAGACAGAAGATGTCATTCCAGCTGAAGACAGTGACACAGAGGACTTTGCTAATACCTGTGAAGTTCCACCGGAGCCAGTGCCAAATAATAATGAATCACCTATTCCACCAGTAGCGGTTATTCTAGCCCACAGATATACCCTGAGGCACCGAAGACCACCACAAAGACTTGACTTTTAAAGTCATGTAATGAACACATACCTCTGTGTAACTGAACTCTTACTTGTACTGTTACTTAGTTAGTGACAAGTTCTAACCAAGGGGCAGAATAATCCCCTGAACTTGCTTCTGGGTACCGAATAGTCTACTTTGACCCAGAAGTTAGAAACGTTACTGTTGTAGTATTTTAGACAAGTTTCTGTCCAAAGGGGAGGAGTGTAGTATATGCATAGATATATATGGTAGGAAGTGGATTAGAGTTAAGTTTATACATATGGGTGTTGTAATACATTATATACATAAGTTCCTGTCATGCACAGTAAGATTTTGTTCGTGTATGTCCAGTGATGCAAGATCACTATCTCTGAGTAGAATAAAAGATGGCCACTGAACTGACACACCATATATGAGTCTCTCCTGCTCTGACCCACAATATATCATAGTACACAGTAGGTCCCATGGCTAAATAGGGAACTTAGGCAGATTGAATGGACCTTTGGTCTTTTTCTGCCTTGATTGTCTATGTTTCAGTTTCCCATCTCTGAATGGCCCTCTTCTGGCAACTGTGAATAGGGTGAGGAATTGAGATTCACTGTGGATTTTAGGCTTACACTAGGTGTCAGCTGTAGCCACAGTGAATTTTTTCAGCTAAAGAATATCTCCTGGATTAAACCATCTCTTGGGCTAGAGGATCTGGCAGCCTTAGTACATGCTTTCTTGACCTTGAGGCTGGACTACTGTAATACTCTTTACCTACAGCTATCTGAAGCGTTGGTACATTGCCTTCAGCTGGTTCAGAATGCCATAGCCAGGTTGATATCAGGGGTGTCATATAGAAATAACATTACCACTTTGCTACGGCAGCTGCGCTGACTTCCAATTGAGTGCACACCACCTTCAAGATTGCTTTATTAACATGAAAAGCTCAGCATGGATCAGGCCCTGCCTATCTTTTTTTTTTCTTTTTCCCCACCATACCTGCATCCCGCGGCCCACTCCTTTGGGCAGCCAGCCTCTTAAAAGCCACCACCTTTCCTGATCTGCCATCCTGCTGTTACCTCGCCCAGTTGACACGGACATATTCCTTCACTGGGGAACCCCCCCTACCCACCGGGGGCCATCAGGAGGGGAGACTGGAGTGCACCTCGGCACTGCCTCGCTACTTGCTGGGCAAGGGTACACAGCTTCAGGGGGTTCCCAGCTTTGTCGTGTGGGGAGGCAGAGCTACCATCATCTGGTTGGTGTGGATGCCATTTTCATGTTTTCTGGTCCCCTCTATTGCTCTGCTTTTGTAGTGCTTCCAATCTTCACCAGGGGCCATTACAGAGTGAGGCATCCCCAACAACCCACCCCAGGAGAGGAGAGCAGTCCTTCAGATGCTCAATCCTCTCCTTCCCCTACTGACCCCCATCATCCCGAGTCCATTCCCGAACCCAGGTCATTGGCGTGGTGTGAGGTGTAGCATCCAGTGCCTCAACCCTCAGCACCACCGAGTCTGCTGGCCCTGCCTATATTTTTTTTTAATTAAGTAAACTTTGTTGAATTTTAGAAAATACAACAATAACAGTGCAGTACAAAACAAGAAACACCAGTAGAACACAACATTTCAACACCCCATGCCCCCTCCCTCTCCCCCCGGTAGAGCCACTGTAAAATAAAATAAAGAAACATAAAATAAAAACAGCACACAAACTAGACTACCTCCAAAATTAAGTATAATGGAGCCAGAAGATTGTGCCTTAAACCAGAATACCGTCCATCCTGAAACTACCCACCTTAAACAGTATAGACCGTATAAAGCTTCCCCATTTCTTATCAAAATGAGGCAATCTATGCCTTATGCTAGCAATCATCTGCTCCACTCTTAAATTAAATAATAATTCCTTAAGTCATTCCTGATAAGAGATGACATCTTGATCGAGCTAGTGCCTCAGGACCACTTTCTTCAAGGAGAGTGAAATTAAAGCTAAGTAGAATTTGCATTCTTTAACTGCTATAGAACTGTAATCACCTAGAATACAGATTTCAGGCTGAAATAAGCATTGTAAACCCAAAAGGGGGTCCACTTTAACCTCAATGAGGTGCCAGAGAGATGCAATCTTAGAACACTGCCCAAAAATATGTAACTGAGTGCCCTCATCTTGGCTGCAGCAGGTACACGCAGAAGAGGATAACCTCCCCAGTTTTTCTGACCTCTTAGAAGTAAAATAAAGAATATTGAGAATATTAAATTGGGTGAGTCTCAGCCTATCCTGGGAGACATAATGATAAAGGTCATACCAAATAGGCTGCCATTGCGAAGGAGATAAAAAAAACCTGGTATCCCAGGAAAGAGAAGACCCATCCAACTTGGGAAAAATCTTCTCTAGCAACATGGAGTACAAGTTAGATACTGCATGGAGTTGGGAAAGTAACTGCATAAGATTAGTGAAAAACTCAGAGAAGTCGGTGGTCCATTCACCTGGCCCAAACCATTGTAACAAGACATGCCAAGGCTGGAACACTTTAAAAGCAAAATGAGGCCCTAACTGAAACAGATAAAGGAAAGCTGCCATGGATAATAAAGTCCCATCAGAAAGCAGATCATATACCCGAATGTCCCTCAACTGGGGGAGCCAATCGGCAGTAATAATGTGCCCTCCAATCTGAAATTACAGTTACGGGATATAGGTTGGGAAATGTCTTTGGAGACTGACTGCTTCTACAAGAATCAGAATTGATAATGAACTCGGAGAGAAGTAACCATAACAGAATTATGAACCTTCAAAGGCAGAGATTTCCAAGATGTAAAAAACAAAGAGGATACCGATAGCCCAATATGGGTAAGACTATTTAATTCTAAATACAGCCCGATAGGGGAATAGGGAAGGGTGTTACCATCAGGGTGATAAGAAAGCCATCAAAACATCTTATTAAAGTGGTTGGCAAAAAAATAGATAAGGAAGTGGGGTAACAAAAGACCACCCAAAGTTATTGGAGCAGCCAACTTTCTATAAGCCCGTCTAGGGGCTTTCTTAGCCTGTATAAAATCATAAATCATTCCATGCACATGCTGAAACCAGGACAAAGTCACAATGTAACATGTTAATAGGATAGAAAATACGGGGGGGGGCATTCATCTTGATAATATTAACTCTACCTCATAAGACAGGGAAAGGGCCTGCTACCTCTGAAGATCCTGTTGAATCTTGACAACTAAATCATCCTGACTAAGCTTGTACATTGAAACAGGATCTCGGTGAGATGCAGGCCTAAATATTTAATGGATTGAGGGGACCAGGTCAAGCACAACAGAAGGATATCCTCCTTGACCACGGTAGTTGTCAGGGGCATAACCTCTGTTTTACTGAGATTTAATTTATAGTTGGAAAACTGACCAAAAGCTTCTATAATCCACAGTGCAGCAGGAAGTGAGGTCCTTGGGTGGGCAATATGCATCAGAATGTCATCCACATACACTGACAAATAAAGATTATGGGGACCCACTGGGATACCAGAAAAATCAGGACATGACTTGAGCTTGAGAAGCAAAGGTTCAAGATACAAATTAAAAACAAAAGGGGAAAGGGGACAGCCCTGATGAGTGCCCGAAGCCAAAGCTGTCAGGGAAGAATGAAGCAGCCGCATCTGATGGAGAAAATATTCTGGGAAACCAAAACTCTCAAGGGTCAAAAGCAAAAAAATTCCAATTTACGCTATCAAAAGCCTTCTCCTCATCCAGGAACACTAGAACAATAGGAACGATGGAGTCCCTGGCTGCAGAGAAGACATGAGCTAGTTTCCGTAAATGACCTACGAACAATTAGGGCAGACACAAACCCCACCTACTCTTGACTGATAAGTCCAGCCCAAACCCAGTCCACTCTCTGAGCCAGAATTTTATTTAAAATCTTAATGTCATAGTTTGTCAATGAAATAGGTCTGTGATTATCAACTCAATTCAGGGGTCTGCTGGGCTTAAGCAGAAAAATTATCAAGGCCTCAAGAATGGTGGGGTCAGAAATACTGAATTTGTGTATATAAGTAAAACCAATGAAGAAGAGGAACTAGAACTGCAGAAAAAGTTTTATAAAAATTTGCAGAAAAATCATCTAACCTGGGTGATTTGTCTGGAAACAAACTTGAGATAGTTGTCTGAATTTCTGCTTCAGATATTGGCTGGTCTAAAAATTCCCACCGGGAATCCAACAACTTTGGAGGAGGAACAGCCCCCAAAAACTCTAAAATCTGGTGTTTCAGAGTTGGAGAAGAACTAGGCTATTTAGATCCTTATAAAAGAAATTCCTGGACTATGTCCCATGGGTGAATTTTCATAACCCCATCTGCTGTACGAATAGTGGGAATTAGCCTAGAGGTCTCCTGTTTTTGGAGGCGTAGTGCTAGTAAATGACTGGCCTTATCTCCTTGGTCAATATACTGTGAGCTCATCTGGAGAATAGCATACTCAGCTTTTTCCTGAAGCATATCCACATACTTATCCCCTCAAAACCATCAGCTCCTGGATGGTATTTTCAGGAGTTGAGGAAGAAAGAGAGCTCTCAACAACCACGATATGCCTTAGAGATTCCTCTGCCACCTGCACCCGCTGATGCTTGCGTTTTGCTGAAAGTTGGTTAAGCTCACCTCTAATAAAACACCTAAGAGTGGCCCACTGCAAATCCCCCTTCTCAATAGTACCAGCATTATGCTAAGAGAATAATTCTATTTGATCCTTTATTCTGTCCACCACATACTAATCATTGAGAAGCTGATTGTTATGCTTCCAAGTCATATCACTCTGAAGACACGGGGCTGCAGAAAGCCTGAGCCAGACCACAGAGTGGTAAGAGATGACCCTGGCTTCAATCCCTCCATCCAAAACCCCAGAAAAAATAGTCTGACTGGTAAGAATGTAATCAATTCTGGAGTAAGACCCATGAATGGGAGAAAAAAAAGGTACAGTATAAACTTTATCTTGTGGATGCCAAATCTGCCAGGGATCACACAGCCCCAATGCCACTATCATGTCATGAATGGAATGCTGATCTGAAGATAATCCAAGAAAGAAACCCACCAGACCTATCCAGGTCAGGGGTAAGAGCAACAGTCCAGTCTCCCCTGATAATAAGTGTGGTGGGGAGAAAAGGAGAAAGTAGATCTACTAACCCCATAAAGAAGGTAGGATCAGACAAGTTAGGTCCATATACACTACCAAGAGTCACATTAGACCTGTCCAAGGTTCCTCGGACTTAAGCGCATCTACCATTTGGATCTTCAAGGCATTGTTGACACTGAAAACTAACTGCCTTAGAAATCAGAATAGCCACCCCTCTACTAGAGTGGCTGAATCCAGAAACGAAGACCTGGCCCACCTTTTGTCTGTAAAACAGTGAAGCATCCAAAGACAAAAGGTGGGTTTCCTATAAGAAAGCGACGTGAAACTGGAGATGCATCAAATGTTTAAAAATCTGGTAGTGCTTAGAAAGGGATCTGGCCCCTTTAACATTCCATGACATAAACTTCAAACAATTAGCCATTTATCAGAGTTACCATAACCAAAATCAAGACATCTATCGATGCACAAAAAATAAAAGCCCAATAAATAGGTAGGCTCCACCAACCCGCCCTCCCAACCGCTACCCCACAGTGATCCCATAAGATATTTGAAGACTTCAAATAAAAACAAATTACCCAACCCCCTCCAAATACTCCTCTCTCCCTCCATCCAAAACCAAGAATCCCACCCCCTCACAAAGCCCCCAACCCACAAATCTGAGAATAATAAAACATCCATATCCCTAAAAACACAGTACTGAGAAAGTAAGTAATCAGAACCATTGAAACAGATACAGAGTAAACCTTCCAATAATAACTCCCATCCCAGCCCAAAAAATTAACCCAAACCCAACCTCCCAACAAGCCCGACCCAAAGGCAAAAAATGCCCTAAACCCCTCATCAAGACAAAGCAAACAAGCCAAAAACTCCATGGGATAATATCACCCCACTTCGGACTGGTAAGGGGTATCCCCCCAACAAACCGGCATGTGACATCCATCCCTCAAGGCAGCGTTAAACCTTACATCTACCCCTCCATGTTTATCAGAATTAAAGATAGCGCCGCCCCAGAGCAAAAGAAAAAGAGGGAAAAGCCCCACTAAAACCAGAATACCGAATAAAAACAGATGTTTAAAACCAATATCATGAAAAATAACTACATGGAATACCCAGACCCCAGTACCTGCGTGTTAAGTAAACCCAAACCCACCCAGGCTATTCCAACACATACCCAGGCAAAATAGAACCAAGGGCCAACAGCAACCCCACCATCATACACTAATTGTACAGAGTCCATAGCAAAAAACAACCAACATACAGCCCCACTTAAGTATAACATGAAGGGTCCACCAGGAAAAAAAATATATATAAAAACCAGTATCACAGTAAAAGGTCCATTGCATTGTGAAAGTCCAAAAATAGTCCGAGTTTGAAGAGCTAACCCCATTGTTAATACATAAGTCCAACCTGAGCTCAAACATAAAAAACAAAGGAGTAGCATGTCCTTTCTCCAGTAGTAGCCATGGAGTAATCTTGCCAATTCCAAAGTGTAAGATGCTCCAAGTCCAAGTGATTATATATACCACCAGGTGCTAGACATGCGAAGAAAAGACTGAGCAGGACTACATCAATAGGTTCCTGGCTTGCCCAATGCATTGCCATGTAGCCCCCCCCCCCCACTCCCCAGCTAGTGCAAGCAAAACCTCCAAAATGAATGTAGGACAACTTAAAAAAGTACTCACACAGTTTCAAGTACATCAGCTTCAAGGAATGAGGAAATGCTACAATCGTACATGTGCTCGAATAATAAACTGGAGGTACACACCCATAAAAAGAACTGCTACAACCTCTCAGTCCTTCAGCCCTCTCCGGTCATTCATGCATTAAGAGGCACTTCTCAAACCCGAAGACCATGAGCACTGTAAACTACTGCCTGCTCCAGGTTCAACTCGGAAATTATAAAGTCAGTTGAACTGCCCCAGGGACACAGCAACATTAACACTATTAATAAACTGCCTAGGGCAAACAGGAGCCAATGTTAAAATCTAATGTTATATTAAAAGGCCCAGGTAAATAGCATGTCACCACTCAAAATATTCCAATGCTGAACCAAATTAGTCCTCCACACAGCCCGCTCTGCTAGTCAGGCCAGCAACTATGGCATCCTGCCACATCAGGTCAAAGAGCACAAACAGGTCAGGGAAGAGTTTTTGAGTTCTGGGGAGGCTTGCTCAGTGCTATAAAAAGAAATCCAGGACCCTTGATGAAGCACTCCTAACTTTGTGGGGTAGGTGACCCGAAATTGAATTCCAGCAGCAATGAACTTAGTGACCAAAGGGTGGTAGACTGCTCACTTCTGCTGAGTGGCTGCAGGTAGATCCTGGGTAAGGCAGAGTCAGAAACCCTCCAAATAGAATCTCTTTTAGATCCTTGATCTTGAAGAGGACATACTGTTTGTCAAGATAATTCAGAAGTTTTAGAATAAAGGGGCAAGGCATGGCACCGACTGGCGGTTTTGGTCTCAACGGCCAATGGGCCCGCTCTACTATATAATCAGGATTGTTAGGTAATGGCTCAGCTATTTTAGTGAGCAACTTCTGGGCAGATATAACTGGCATGGCCCACTCCACCTGTTCTGGAAGGCCAAATATAACTATATTATTCCTCTGACTTCGACCTTCCAGATCTTCAAGCTTGGCATCCATCCTGGAGATGTGATGACAAAGAGAAACAATGTCGGGTTCAACACTACCCTGCCAATTTTCCAGGGAGGAGGTGCGGGTGGCCACATCGCACAGCTGTTTGGTGACCTCTCCCAAATCTTCCCTCATAGATTTAAGCTCTGAGGTAAGTTCCTGTAGCATGGTCCTAAAGGGTTGGAATTCAGCCAAGAATCTTTCCTCCATCATTAAAGCCGGCACCATGGTAGCAGTACCAGACTTGCTGGAACTGGCACCCTGCCCCTTCATATGTTTTGTACTTTTGTCCATTGTTTGTGGTGGGGTATGTGCTGGAGGGGTCTGTCTCATTTTGGAGTCCATCACTAACCTGACATTGGAAAACCACTGTGGGTTCCAATAAATAGATCGAGAGAATGTTCAACCAGCTGCCGATAAGCATTCAAACAATATTTAACACCAAAGGGCTGCTAAAAAATCACTTCAATCTGAATGGGAGTGGGAGAGTAGTAAAGAGGCTGCTACTGCAAGGGCTGCATCAAGTGACACTCCGTCCCTGCCTATCTTAAAGACCACTTGGTCTGGTATACTCCTGGCCATTCTCTCCACTCCACTGAGGGATTATTGTTACTCTTCCCATCTCTCACCTTAAACAATCAGACAGAGCATTCCTGGGGGTGGCCCCAATTATTTTGTACTCAATGCCTTTCCATCTAAAGAGTTCCTCCACGGTAGAGGCATTAAAAGGGGGACTAAAAACATATTTATTTGACAAAGCATTTGGAAATAATACTTGATTTTATTAAGTAGTACCTCCATTTTTGTATTTATTGCTGATTGTATTTAATTTATCATGCATTATTTATTTGATTGTGGGGATTATCATATAATTGTTCATCTGCTTTTGCTGTATATATTGTAGCACCCTAAGAACATGGTATAGAGTGCTGTATAAATAAAATTGCCTTGCCTTAATATTTATATCCCCCCCACACACACACACACACATATATACTGTAGTCTCTGTCCTTCCTCTATGCCAATAACTACAGTATAGTCTCCCTGGCCATCACAGATTTCAACATTACATAATAATCTCACCCAAAAAAGAATGCATCATGAAAAAATAAAAATAAATTCAATTTAGGGCATTTTATTGCCTTTCACAATATTTCACTTTCTATCAATGGCAAAAATGTTTTATATTTTACACACATATATAAGCATATTATATACAGAAGAGTTAGCCAGGATGCAATGCTCTTATCACAGTTTCTGCCGAGGCATGCTGCAGAACACTTCAGGAACACAATGTAATCCAATGGCACTTACTCCTGTTTGTTATGAAGGAACATGACACACTTATGGTAGAGACCTGCATCCTGGCTACCTTCTCTGTATTTCATTTTTTCTTATGTTTTTATATTAAACACAACAGGTGGTTGTAAAAGGGGATGATAAGAAAGATGAGGAGAAAGATGAAGAGGTAAATGAGTAGTAAAATGACTAGTAAGGAACTGTGAAAGTGTATTCATTCATCATATTCCAGGAGTAGTCTTGCTGATGAGACATCTGTGTGATGCATGCCATGTGGAGCTACTTCTTGATGACAATAGAATAGTCATAGTATCATCTCGAGGACTTGTAGTGGTTGAGGCCGACACACTCAGGATGACCAAAAGAAGGAATAACATAAATATTTAAGGCCTGTGAGTCATTAACCCCTATTTCCCCCTATTTTCTTCCCCTTCGTTTTTCTTATTTACCCTCTCATCTCTTTTCTTTCTATTTTATTGCTTTTCTTTTGTATTATTAATTGTCATATTTAGCTTAATATATAGTTGTAGCAAGGATATCATATAAATTAATTTAATTTACATATTTTGAATTATGATCCAGGATATATACCTTTGTTTTATGAATGATATACTCTGTACAGGTATATGTAGTGTATGTGTATATTTAGCTTATATTGTATATGCAACTAATTTATAAGATGTTCTCATGGGTCCCTACTGTAAATAGGCATCGGCTCAATGGATGTTTCCTGAATAAAATTGAAAATTGAATGTAAGTGTCAAGGGAGTTCTTGTGCTGTTGCTGCTTCTGCCACTGCTTGAAGTGACTATTTAGTTTGCGTGATTGGCAGCAATGCCAGTTGGAGTCCATGGATGCTTGCTACCAGGAGGTTTAGGAGTGAGAATAGTAGATGCTACTTGTTAGACATGAAAATAATCACATACATAGTTAAAGTTGACCTGTGGTAAGTTGAATGAGAGAAAGGCAGAGAATTCATGATTATCTGGAATTAGGGCATCACTACAAATAACTGAAAGTTGACATTCTGAGTGTCAGAAACACCAAGACTGATTGCCTGAAACTTGGAATCCTTATACCCGGTAGTTGCTTATGGCGGAGTTTGTTATCTTAAGTAGGGGGTGCGGTGGTGAAGCCCCCTGAAACATCGGAAAAACCTCTTCCATGGGCAATTACGGAGTGTCGAGATTCCAAGATTCGGGCAATCAGTCTTGGGATCCTGACACTTGGTATTTTGACTTTCAGTCTTTCGTAATAAATCTGGAATCAGACTTAAGCTATGGGATGGGATAATATCCCTAGTTGTTCCAAAATATATTTCTGAAGTGACAGCTGTTAGAGGACATCCAAGAAAATAGAAAGCCACTTTAACCAGTTCAAGCCAAATGACTTGCTTCTCTTACCAGGATAGAACTGGAACAGTATTTCTGCAAGAGACTGGCTCTTCTAGGTAAGCATATGTCATGTATTCTAGTGGCACAACTAATCATTCCTCCAAAATGTCCAAACAGCACCAGGCTGAATTATTGAAGGGCTCCTAAATGTTTTTAGGCATCTCAGGATCACTGCTGTCAAAATCCTGGTTTTCACACTCACACCTAGCACTGGTACAATGAGAAGACAGATGAGGAAGAGAAGCGGTATGACCAAGAGGATGTGTATACACATTCTTGTTGGTTTCTTTAAGCTGTTTATGCTGCTCTGGCATAATTGCATGGAATACTTTCTGTTTGAAATACTCCATCCTTCCAGCAGGAATGAACATGTCTTTATATGCTGTCAAACCTACGTGCAAGTTGTGGGAGAAGCATATGTGCCACTTCTTTAATGAGTATTGCATCCAGCTACTGCACAGAGGACTTAAATGAACTAGTGGGGCTGGATTTTCTAAGGACTAGAATTGCTGCAAGCCCTGGGTACACCAAAGATATGGTGCACTGGGCTCATGGCAATGTAAAGCAATTGTTTACCTCTTCTGGCAACGTGATACTCAGTAGATGATGTTTTTGTGGTCTAGCTTGCATCCATTCCAGGGACACTTTTCGAGCAGCTTGCAGCTGAAGTTTGGTGCAAGCTGCCATAAATTGGGTTGATTGTCACAACTGTGTCTGAGATTATAAATTCAGGTACAGTTGCAGCAATCATCAATGCTGCAGCTGCAGCAGCAGTGCAAGGGAATGCAAGGCTTGATGCAAGCCCTGCATCAGCCTTTGAAAATCTGGTCAGTGGTGTCGCCAGCACCAATCCTGCCGTCAGTGGGTGGCCTTAAAAAGTCTGAAATAATGCCCTGTGTGACTTTCAGGTAGACTCACCATTGGAAGGACTATGCTAAGGGTTGCTGATTCTATACTGAGGTTTTTGGTTGTCTGTTCATATGGTTTCTGAACTGGAATAAGCTTTTGCAGAATACACCACTGCATCATTGACAAATATCAACCACAAATCACATAATCAAATTCCATAGCAAGGAAAACAGCTTTCATTTCTACGTGTCTCTCTACCATATACTGTAAATAAAGATTTCCATCATGTAGATATATCTTTAATTCAGCAAAGTTGAGATATATTTTGCTTCTTCTGGTAATGATGGAGAAGTTCACTGGTTTGGGAGGACAATGGAATATTTAGTTATGTCCCAGTAAGTATAAAATGTTTCTTTTTAATTGTTCATGTTTGTCAAGCACATGACTCACCACAAGATTAAGTGCACATTCACAACAAAATTGATGACAGAAATCTTCATTATACAGTATGTCACCTTCAGCTTGCTACTGGCACTGTTTGTCTCAAAGATGCTCACATTTGGATCATGAAGGTGTGTATACAAATATATAACAGTGTCTGGATAAACCATAGCATATTTTCCACACTGTGCTTTCCCTCCATTACAGCAATATTAAGTAAGGCACTTCCTCAATTTTATTTTTATTTATAATGTCATTATTATTACCAGTAGTATTTATGACTTGTTAACTGGGTATGTGTGCTACAAACGTGAATGCCATGGCCAGCCTGGTGGCATGGAGGGCAGCGGCACCCATGCCTCACCTGCCATTATGCCAGCGACCCATGATCGTGAACAATCCCGGGCCACTCCGAGGTTGGCCAGGGAGGAGGATCGAGTACCCCAGTAGATGTTCTCCTCCTCTGAGGAGGGCGGTCAGATTGTGCTGCTGTAACATTACCTCCTAGGTGACCATCGGTGACTGTGCAGCCAGACAGCAGTTTTGGGTGGGGAATGCTCCCTGGTGGGAGACATAAGCATGTCCTCTGATGTGCACACTTCAAACTACCGCTTTTGCAGGGTGTCCATGGGTCAGGGGAAGAACAGCAGAAAAACACTGCTGGCCACAGGATGCCACCACACAGAACCTGGCAGATATCACACTGCCTACTGGGCACCAGCCATGGGTCTGACTGTGGCACCAGAAGGAAGCTTGAGGGATCCCTCGATGGCCCTGCCATAGGGGGCTATGTGTGGAGCACTCTGTGGCCAAAGGTAAGACCCAGAGATGGCAGGTGATGGGAGGGCAGGAAAAAAAAATGGAAGTTTACAAAGTAAATGCAGTACAAGATGAGCGATACATTTTGAATACAGTATAGCACAACGTCCAACAATAAATCTTTAAGAGGGAACAGAATAATCAAGAGCAGGTACAGATACTGTACTGTATGTGTTTACAACAGGGAGGGTTTTTTTTCGAATCCTATGTCTAGGCACAGTTTTCTATCATAAAACTTTGGCCATAACCCAAATTTCTCCCACTGCAAGTACAAATTTCAAAGCAGGGACATAGCTAAGTCCAATTCTGAAAACTTTGCCCAGTTATGTCTAGTCTGCAAAGTTTAGATATACAGTACATGTGTTTGGACAATATATTCAAACCAAACACAATCTGATCTATCATTGACATCTACAGGATGTCTGGTATTCTTTTTATCATAAAATAAATGTAAAGAACCATAAAACAGCTAGACATTCTGCAGATCAGTCCAGCTTTTAGAAATGGCCCCCAAAGAGAAACTGTGGTCTGGACATGACAGGCAGTTCCTGACATTGGTATAACTAGGAGCTGTATACATATTATGACTTTTGAAAATCCCACCTGACATAACTAGGAGATGCATTTATTTTATGACATTTGAAAATGTCATATTTTGTTGTTTTCTTAGTTTAGTTCAAAAGCACTGATGGGCAACAGAGCTTTTGCTTCTTAATGGAAGGGAGTTCCACCACTTGGGAGAAAGATAGGAGAATGCAGGTTCAACCATTATAATACAGTACAGCACCTAGATTCAAGTAGCAAACAGCTTGTCACATAATATCAAGAGACAAAAAGTAGATTAAAGATTATACTAGATAAGGATCTGCAAGACTGAGATTGTATGATTTTGTCAATGACACAGCCAAAGGAGAAAGAGAACCTGGCTTTCTATGCCTCTGTAAAGCTGTCTGGTTCAATATAGATTCGGCAGGTGCTGATTAGTGGTGTGCAAATTTGCCAAAATCCACTCCTTGAAAAAATTTACTAATTTTCTCAAATTCGCTAAGATGAGGGCTACAATTCACGTTGTTATTCGCCAGGCAGATTGTGGCCACATTTGCATGGCATTTGGCCAATTTGCCAGTGAATCCCAATGTGAATTACAGTCTACACCCCAAAAGTGATAAAAACAACCCCAACCAAAAAATGGGAACAAACTTGACACCTCCTCCCACTGCCCCACTGGCACCCTCCTCCATCTTCCCTCCTCCTGCCCTGGCAAAATACTGCTGAATCTTTTATTTAAAAGTATAGTAATACTTTACTTCAACCACTCTCCAAACACAATCCACCAGCTTCCACCCACCCAAGTTCTATTGTCATTATTATGAGCCACACCACCCCACACAACCCCCTCTGCCCCCACTCCCACCTCACCAGCAGCACCCACAAATTAAAATGTAAAAAAGAAATGGTCCCCTAGTGCAGAGTGCCTGCTCTGTTCAGTATCTACAATGTAAATGAATGAGCAATGAGGTCTTTGCTCCTAGTAAAACCTGATTAGTTGAACATTCAGCCAATCAGATTTTACTAGGAGCAAAGACATAACCATTCCTTTATGCACCAGTGTCATTACCAAGAAGGACACTGGACAGAGCAGATGTTGTGCCCCAGGGGACCATTTCTTTTTTATGTTTTAATTTATGAATGCTATTGATGGGAGGGAGAAAAGAGGTGGGGAGAGGGGACCAGGTGGGGGGAGTTGGTGAATGTGTGTTTGGTGCACTGGTGGAGGGAAGAAATTACTATACATGAGAATAAATTCAGCAGTATTTCAATGGGGAGGGAAGTGGGTGCTAGTGGGGGTAGGAGGGCGGTGTCATGGTTTTTATCTTTTTAGAGTGATGGAAGGTGGGTGGTTTTTACTGCACAATAGATGAGGGAGGTTTTCTTAAAGTCAGCACATCCACCAGTGAAGTTGGTGCATCTGCCGAGGAATTTGTGAATTTTGCAAATTGCAAATTTCCATTGATTCATACCAACTTCACAGGCAGATTGAAAATTTGCAACATCTCTAGTGGTGATCATTGTGGCTAGATTGCTCAATCATCTCAATTATTGATTATGGGCTTGTGGTATATAGTGCGGCCACAGACAATGCCCTCAAAAGAATCAGGACAGGGGCTGGCCCAGTGGCACTGAGGGCTGAGGCACTGGACACCACACCTCATGCTATGCCGGTGACCTGGATTTTGGGATGGACCCAGACTGCTGGGGGGAGGAGGACTGAGTATCCCAATGGATGCTCTCCTCCTCCTCCAGGGGTGGGATACCGGGTAGCACAAAGCACCAGTAGCTCCTCTGCCTGTGGAAATATGGGCAATAGGGGCACACGGCTCTCTGGAGTTGGGGAGGGAGGATGCTGTTGGGCACTTGACCATGGCATACATCAGCACATCATTCATCTGAACAAACATCCTCTGCACTGGCATCCTCAGGGGATAGGGAGAAAAATGGGAGAAAAATGTATACACCCCAGGCCATAACGAGCACTGTGAACCAGAGGGATCCTGGTGGCAGGACCTGGTGGATGGAGTAGGAGGGAGTACGAGGCCCCGTCTGAAGCTGAGGAGCCAGGCAAGTAATGAAAAAAATAAAAACACTACGGCCTTAAGCAAATCCTGTAGGCTTGCACTTGGAGCCCATAAGCTTACCCATACCTGCCACCTGTACACCCAGACAAATTGACTAAACCTGGATGGCAGAATTAATTACCATGTATGCTTCATCAGGCAAAAAATCTGACTTGGCTTAACTCCGACAGCATTACAAAACCTACTTAATCCAACATTCAACTCACAACAAATGAGAGGTATGGCAAGGAACTCACTCCAAGTCCCTTTCTTCCGTACGTCACAAGCACAATGCTCGTTTGTGTACAGAGTACCCAACTGGCTCAACAACCTCCTACCTATCATAACAAATGAAAAAAAGCTATGTCCATTTAAGAAAAAACTCCTGCAGCACCTCTCCTTCCTTAGCCACTGTAACTGTCAATCCAAAATACCTCAACATAAGTTCCTCTACCCACCTCTCCCAACCTCCCTACCCCTCCCAACTCCCTCTACCTTATTTCACCCACTACTAAAACACCCCATAATCTCCTTCACCTTCTTATCTTACCCACCCCAACTCCCCCATCTCTGTCCAACACCTCTCTCTCGCTTTCCCCCTCCCCCACCATTTTTTTTGTTTTATACAGTTCATTCCCCCCACTTCCTGTTCACTCCCCTGCCTAACAAAGTCAGTATTTGACTGCTTCCATACTCTGTGTTAGTTATGTATTTGTCTATCATGAAATCATTCACAACTTGTCTGCACTAATCCTGCTTTGCTGATTGTTTTGTGTACCTGTCTATTTATTATATTCATCCTTAAATTGTTTTCACTAATGTCTGTAATCTTTTATGTATGTTATTGTATACTTGTAACCTGCACCTGTTATTGACGTAGAACCTTTGTAAAAGATCTTCTGCTAGACTATCAATAAAAAAATAAATAAATAAAATAGATTGGAATGGTGTTGATGCTTGGCATGGAGACAACAAAATGATCACTGAGACTCAGTAAGCTTTGGTTTACTGCATTGCTTTAGATGTCAATGGTAAAATGCACGTGACCCCCCCCCCCAATCATTTGCTTCCTACAGATGTGTCACCATATGCGTGTGTACTGCTTACTAAATAGTGGGGGTAACATGCCAGAAAATGTTAAGTATGATGGAATGTTGTATTTTGACTTGACTTCCTGCATGAGCCTTAGAAAGCCATTGTCTTCCACTATGGAGAATGGCTAAAGATTAAGGGCCATCATCTCATCAATGAGTTGTGTCATTCATACAGAACTTGTGTTATTCTGTTGCAGTCTAGTCTGTGCATAATTGACACTGCAGAGTAGTTTGTTTTGTTAATAATTTACTAACAGTGCTTGTAGGGTAGTTGCTGGGTCTGGCTTTGGCTGCGGGTGTATGGAATCCTCCTAATGCAGCACTGGTGGATACTGTAGGGTTGCATAACTTGGGTACTGCAATGGTGACTAGATTATTTGAATAAACAATCTTATCCCACTTCTCGTACATGATTCTTCTTTCTGGCCCTCAGTCTAACTCAATGGAATGGGGAATGGACCTTGTTGTTTTGAGGATGCCATATTCATGTTTCACCTGATTATCCAAAATACTTATTCCTAAAGTTTCAGAAGACTGATCCTATTTAAGCAATAAACCACAAGAGGGTGTGGGTTATGGGGGGATTTACCATGGCTGGCGTGGTTTGGTGGCCTCATGGTCAAATCCTGGCCAGCCATGGTAAATCCCCCATAATCCACATCCTTGAGTGGTTTATTGCGATTATACTATGGCCTCCTTCATTTTTGGTAACAAAAATTAAAGAAAAATACAGTATTTTGACACATTCAATAATTTTTCTTTAATTTATTGTTATGCCAGAAAAAAAGTAGTTCTTTATTGGTAGGTAGAACAATAAGTGAAAAATGACTTTAGCACTTCTAACAGGATTCTGAGATTTTTTTTCTTTATCATTTAATACTTTTTGCACCTTGTCCCCAGACAGCCCCCTTCAGACCGACCCCAACCCCCCAGCTCCATCTCCCGGAATAACCGGGCCTTACCTTATGCCCGGCCTGGGAGCAGAGCCTGCGGGGAGTCAGTCACCATCCTGCTGCTGGCGGAGATTTTCTCCTCCTTTTTTTTATGCTCAGGGGCCCCAGAAGTGGGTACACATGCATGTGGAGGCATGCATTAGTCTCACGGCCCCAGTAATAGCCCCTTTCCTCCCACCCCACTGGCCTAACCCCTGGCTCCTGCTTGGCCCATGCTGTCCCCAGCCTCCACCAGGTGGCAGCCATCAGCCAAAGGAAGCCCATACACCTCCCCGGAGAGGAGAGCTTGCCTGTCAGCAGCTCCATCCAGCTCCACCCTCCCCGTTGCTGACTTTCGATGGCCCGGGCTCGCTCCCAAACCTGGGTCGCTGGCATGCTGCGAGGTAAGACATCCAGTGCCTCAACCCTCAGTGCCACTGGGCCGAGGATTCTGAGATCTTTTAATCAGAAAGCTGTCAGGTTGGAGGACAAGTCAGGAGATTGTTTATTTTGCAGGGCGGGCATACTGGAAAGAAGTAGTTTTTTTTAAGTGACAACTGCCCTTTCAAGAGACAGCTGAGGGACACAGCGCAGAGAGTACAGTGAAGGTACAGATTGCTGGTGCAAGCAGGACAAATTCTGCATGTAGCTAGTATTGTTTTATGAACTTCCAGTTACCAACTTTAACATGAACTGCTCCATCTTCTGTTTTTGGTTCCAGTCAGGGGACAAGTGAGGAGACAAGACACCCCAGCACTTCGGGCTCGGCTTGCGGGCGGGGGCACAAACTTTGCTCTCTCTGTCTCTCTGCCACTCTTCCTGCAACACTATGCTGCTCAGTTGATGTACAACAAGCCACTTTAGTGAGCCGCTCAGTGGTGGGAGTTGAACTGAGAAAGCCGAGGTCTGGCACGGGGGGAGGGAGAGCAATGGTGACAATGGAACCACAACAGTGATAACAGAACAGTGAAGGAGGCTGCAGCAAGGAAGTGAAACTGGAGAGAGCGACCGTCAGATGAGCTTGTGGCTGACGATGTCGCAGGGAAAGTGGGACACAGGGGGGAGAAAGTCATGGTCTCAGCTGGGTCCCTATTGTATTTCTGAGGTACATTGCATTGTTTAAAGATATTGAACTGTTCATGAGTTTAGGTAAAAATTGTTTTGTGCTTTTTAAAGTGGGTTTACGGACTGCTGCAGTTCTTTCATTTACAAGTAATTTAATGTTTGAAAATTGTGCTTTTACGTAGTGGTTGTTCTTGTTAAAATTCCCGTTCTAGTGAGAAATCAATATGGCGACTTAATTACTTTGATTTTAGGAGATTGTGTTGATATTTTGGTGATGCGGCTGACTGGTACCTTTGCCATAGGTATATTATAGGATTTACCATTGCAGAAAGGTGCCAGCCAGCCAATGATAGTACAGGATTTTTGCTGAATTTTTATGCCCATGGCACAATAATCATTGTACCACACTAATTTTAATAACCTTTCAGTGGATTTGCAGTGTCATCCACACAGCACTCCCACACTGCAGATGTGCACTGGTCTTTTAATGATAATGGCTTCGGGGTACTTCTGTAGCAACTGGATGGTGACTGCTGCCTTACTAAGCTTTCACTCAGTGTGCAATTCACTGACCAACTGGCACCTTGCTGGCTTATGCACAGAAAACAAAAATAAAAAGATGGATTCTGCACCCTGCATCAACAGCAGTCAATAAAATGAAGGTAACTTTTAAATAAAACTTTCAAGATCTGCACTGCCCTCTCCCTGTCCCCTGCTGGGCTGGCCATAAGTTCCTGCCTTACTATAGGCTGCAGCAAATAAGCACTGCACTATACACCTCTCTATAGCAGTACACAAATTACCAGTCTGACCCACACAGAAATGATAGTTTACTGCTGTTAACTAGCTAACTATGCTAATAATGAATGATTCTTTGAAAATTTCAAAGTGTTTTTCAATCAAACCCAGCTGTTGTCAACAGAACAAAAGAGCTACTTCTCTTAGTGCACATACATGTCCTCATCTGTTGAAAGAGAACTGGAACTGGGAACAAGACATACACAGCAGGTCATGTGAGTTAGTGTGTGGTTCCTGTTAAATACACTCATCATATTATCATAGTGTCAAGGAACCTAAAGGAGTCCATCTTGGTAGTGTTGAGGGTTGAGGCGCCAGACGCCACACCTCATGCTATGCCGGCCACCTGGGTTTGGGAGCGAACTCAGGCCATCGGTGTCAGCAGGGGCAGGAAAGGACTGCATGTCCGGAGAACTGCTCTCCTTTTCTGGGGGTGGGTATGCTTGCTGTTGTGCTAGCGGTTCCTGGTGGTGACAGGGGGCTGCCCAACTTATGGCACGCTCTTCTGGGGTTGGGAGTGGCAGAGGATGTCTTACACAAGCGTGCAGGGTGTCATTGCATATCTGCACTCCCAGGGTAACTACAAGGTGGAAAACCCCTGTGTCCTGGGAGGTGAAGGCAAGGCTCGAGAGGTGCTGCCCACACGCCCAATGCCAGCCCTGATCCCAACTTGACTCTCCCTGGTCCTCACCCCCTTCTGGTTGGGCCACATGGGAGGGGGTGTACCTGGCACCCAATTCCTTGGTCGGGGTAGGGGCACAGCTGGTTGTAGAGGCAGCAACCAAGTGGGCCCATGCTGGAGAGATGCCCAGGGCTTCGGTGACCAGAGCATAAAAAGTGTTCATAAAAAAAAAAAAAAAGGAGCAGAAAGGAGGGAAGGAAACTTTGGACCCTTTTACCAGAGTATAAACTGCCAGTTTTCAGTGGGTCCACAGAATGCAACTCTGGCATCGACTTATCCTAAAACCTAGCTTCAGACCCCAAGACCAGTTCATCTGGTGGGCCAGTAGGGGAAGGACTTACCATTCCAGAGTTTTCTTTACTTATCCAGGGAAAGATAGATCCATGTCACATTTTGCCACTACCAGATGGTTGTTTAAAGATTGTGGGGCAGCTGAGAACCTGCTGAGCAGTGGAAGGGTTGCTTGGCATTCTCCTTGTTCATGGAGGCAATGTAGCATAGCCAAAGCTAAGCCAAGTCTAACCTCTTCAGATCTCATCTCTCCCATAACCCTAGCCCATCCTTCTTCTGGCCAACAATCAAGTCCCTCTGCAACCCCCCCCCCCCACCATGTCACCTCCCCTACTCTCTCTGAAAACAAGGCACTGATCTCGGACCCTTCAACAGTGTCATCCATCTTCAACAAACACTTCACATCCTGCACACTCCCTGATATACTTACCCCCCTACTCCCTACCCCACTCTGCAGGCTTCAACTCCCAACCCCCATCTCCTTTTCAGAGGTCTATCACATCCTGCTCTCCTTAGATACCACCAAATCAAGCCATGATGGCCTCCACCCCTTACTTTTGCACTTCTCTGCCCCAGCTATCACCAACCCCCTCACCCACATCTTTAATCTCTCCTTAACCACCAACTCTGTCCTCACTCCATTGAAACTTGCCAGAGAAATCCTCCTCCCAAAGAGTGGGGATCTATCTATTCCAAGCAACTACTGCCCCATTTCCCTCCTCACTACACTAGCCAAGCTCCAGGAGAAACTGATCCTCTCCAGGTTGTCTGACTTCCTCTCCTCCTCAAATTTCTTCTCTGACTACCAATCCGACTTCCACAAAAGACACTCCACTATCTTCTCTGTTTGCCAAGTCTCTAACTCCATTCTTGCTACCATGAACCATGGGCACATCACCACAGTGATTTTTATAGACCTTGCCAAAGCCTTTGACTTCATCTTCCACCCACTTCTCCTACAAAAACTCCACAGAGCTGGTCTTTCCTCCTCCACTGTAAAGTGGTTTAGCTCCTACTTCTGGGGTAGGATGCAGTCAGTCTTGGTAAACAACTCTGTATCACTTCCCCTCCCCATCCTGTCTGGAGTACCCCAAGGATCTATTCTTGGTCCAGTTCTTTTTTCATTATTTATCAATGACCTTCCAACTGTCTGCCAACACTCAGATGACACAATCCTTTACACCTCTGATCCTTCCCCCGAATCCATCCACCCTAACCTCCAATCCAACTACAACCATGTCCTCTGTTGGTTTCAAGACAACTCTCTGAAGGTCAACACCAAGAAAACCATCTCCATGGTTTTCGGAACCCCCCCCCCAACAAGGTGGCCAAGCTGCACCTCCACCCTTACTTCATCACCTTGGATGGATCCACCCTTGACTCTGTAATGTCCTATAAATATCTGGGCCTCTGGCTCAATCAGCACTTTGACTACTCCATCCATATCAATTCCACGTGTGCAAAATTTTGCCCAAAACCTGGAATACTCTATCGGAATAAGGATTGTATCCACCTTCACCTCTGTTACATCCTGCTCTCCAAGACCATCCTCTCCCTGTTCAATCATGGAGATCTTATCTATGCTTCAGCCCCCACCACCACCCTGTCTTGCCTAGATACCCTCTTCAACTCCTTCTGCCGCTTCACCACCAACTCCCCAATTCGGACTCATCATTGCACTCTCCTCTCCTCCTTAAACCTTCCTTCCTTCCTTCCCTCTCACACAGAAGATACATCCACTCCTTAACATTCATTGCCAAGTACTGGTTTGACCTCATTCCTCCTTACCTTACCTCACCTCCACCCTCACTCCTGCCCCATTACCTTCGTACTCTCTGTGCTCCTTTCACCCCTGCATCTTCAACATCCCTCATAGCTAGTCCTCTTCAGGCCTCTCTACCTTCTCATCCCATCTCCCCCACCTCTGGAACCAACTTCCCTCTAGCCTTCAAGACTCCCTCTTATTCCCATCTCTCAAGCAGAAAATAAAACTCATCCCTCCCCCACCATGCACCTGCCTCCACCCTCTCCCCCGAGCATTATTCTGAAGCAGTTTCTGTCCAGTCCACCTGCTTTGTACATATCTGTATAGTTGTATTGATTCACCCATCTTCATTGTATACAGGTCAGACTTACTATATTAGTATTGCATTAGTCCTCGCTACTGCTATCTGTTATAGTGATGTCTCTGTTGTCTTCAACTGCTTATATGATGCGATTGTCATTTATTCTCCTGTACCCCATTTCCACGCTTCACACCTGGAACTGAGCCCTGGCTCAGTGTGCTTTTCCCGGTTATCAACTTTTAAATAAATAAAATAAATAAAGAGCATAGTGGTTAAGAGTACTTAGCTGCAATCCTGGAGAGCTAGGTTGGAATCCCACAGTCGCCACTTGCATACTGTATGACCATGAGCAAGTCATGTCACTTCCCTGTGCACCCAGGACACACCTGGAAAAAAGTCTCAGCTTAGTGTGTCTTTCCTGGCCAAAACTTGTAAAATAAAAAAAAAAAATGTCAGCACCAAGTGCCTTGCACATGTTGGAGCATTATGTGCTGGCACCTGTGGGCAGAAAAGCAAAAAAAAAATGTCACTGATCCACAGGATAACACGCTGAGTCCTCTTGGGCTTTGCTCATCCATCCCAAGAACCACTTGATGGATTATTTTATTTTAGAAAGGTAGTTGTCCCTTGACCATGATGACCCTGCTATAGTGACAGGGGAGCCATGGGAGAAATGGGGGGGTCCTTAGGCAGGAGATGTTGGAGCTAAAAGATTATTGGCTTGGAGAGCTGAAGGGAAGAGATTGGCGAGTGTGGGCATGATTTTCATAGGACTGGACACAGTACTTGTGTCCGTATTTTGGATGCATGCTGCACCCACACAGACACATCCAGATGTCTGCATCCAGCTCCATGACTGGTCGTCGATAAACTTTGTGTCGAACAACCAGACAATTAAACCGTCAGGTCAACCGCTTTTTGTGGTAGGCTGATGGTTATCTACAGCACAACACGTTTTCTTCTGGGAGCTTTGCTCCCCACACCCCCCACACTAAATATAATCAGCTCCGAGTCAGAGCAGATTGGGGGGTGTGCAAGACCCCCGAAAGACAGTGCCAGGTTCCAGCGCCGACAATACAGCGACCTGGCACTGTAGTCACTGTAGTGTCAGTCAACATCAGTGTTTCACTGTCGGGTGGGTGAACATCTGCATTCGATTCACAGACACCTGGACACATTTCTGAGTTTTCCCACAGTTTACAGCAATTTTTGCAGCAACTGTGGGACTTGCGTCCAGTTTTTTTCTGACACAAATGTGGAAATCCATCCAGGAAGTTAAACCAATGTTTTTGAGCCTAACTTCCTGGATGGATTTCAGCACCCATGTCTGTATGAAAATGCCACGCTAAGAGTATAAACAGAAAATAAAAAAAATACCACTTATTTAAAGGCATTTTACTTTATTCATGGAATAATGCGCAAAGCATTTTGTGGTATACTTTCAATGGGGTAGCCTAAGATTATTTCCATGTCATGGGGGGGGCAAGATTTGTTTCTTACCTTCTGAGTGTTACTCTGAAAACTGTTGCTCACTATTCATCCACAGGTAAACTTGAGGAAGGTACGCTGCATGCTTTCCCATGCTTCTTCACCACTTCACTCCAGCATCAGCTTCTAGGGAGGAATTCTTCAATGTAAGAAGATCTCAGTCTCTATTCAAATGCAGTGGGAGTCTTGTATCCAAAGAGAAAATTCAGCTAAACTGAGAATGGAGACTCTGGGATTTCAACTTCCCATCTGCTAGAGCATACTATAAGTTGAGACCTTCATATTCACTTTACTTGTGACTTGAATAAAGATCTCAATGCAGGCTTTCAGCAGAAAACCGCAGATGCCTGAAACACTGAGTCAACCAGTGCATGAATTACATCTAATTTTTTTCTTTTTTAGCTGTCACCTTCTGAATAAGCTGTTCTTGCTCCTCTAGCATAAATTTAGATTTTCATGCAAATTAGTAATCTACATGCAAACAAGACAGACAGGCTCTGGTCTGGGGAAGACCTAATAAAAAATCATTTTTGAAAGCAGGTATATGAAATGAACCTTGACCTAAGCAATCCTTTGTCATTCTGTGAATCTTTAATCAGCGAATCTAATTGATTTTGTGACACCAAAAATCTTTCTGGGTGTTTATACAGTAAAGTCTTAGCACTATGTTAGGAAAATGTAAAAGTCACATAGGACTGTGACTTTGAAAATGACCTTACTTAGTAGGCTGGCGTGCAAAAAGGAATTCAATTTTTTATTAATGTGATTAAGCAAAGTTCAAAGGATAAAACCCCATCATCTTAACATCCTGAGATTAGATAAAACACAGGGATAAAAATATGTTCAATTAAATTTTAATCAGAAATACATTGATATTTGAATGTCATAGCTTTTTGATCAGTCTGTTCCCTAATCTGAGAAATGTATTGTTACTTGACAAATTAAACTAGCACTTCAAAGTTTTCCTTTAAACAGACCATAATAATAAATCAGAGCTACTTACGGAGTCCATCTGAAGTGGCTTTCTCCCTGCCCTGCCTGCTGCCACTTAAATAAGCCTGCAGACATAGCAGACAGATGATTGAAACCTGGACTTCCCCAGTCAATAACCATTAGAACTGTACGCTCCCTGGGTAAGGTGACCTTAAAAGATGAAAAGACAACCCCACCACAATTTTGAAAACAAAGTGGTTGTAGCTGCAGCACAGTGACCTTATACTAAAGTTTGGCACATAACACTGTAATGATTTTTCAGTTGTGCTAACTATACATTCACAAACACACACCATTATAAAATGGATCACTAAAATAAAAAGCTGTATTGCTCCACAGTACAGTGGTAGTTCTACCCCTTACAATGTCAGGGACTCAGGAATGAAAGTAGACTCAGGTTGTTTGGGTGTAGGCTGGGGAAGGGAGAGAAGACTGAGAATCCCAGGGACAGCTCTCCTTCCTGGGGGAGTGGCATTGCATCCCGCTCCATGCCTGTCACCTACGGAAGTAGAGTGGCAGCACAAGCAGGGATGCACAGACTTGGGGAGGGCCTGTCTTTGGATGCTGAGAGCATGCATGCATGCCCCAGTAGGGATACACATGCATCATTGCATGCTGATGGCCCTTGGAATAAAAACCAGAAGGAAAAGAAAACCCGGCCTGTAGGATGAAGTTGATACCCATGCTGGTCCCGCACCACTGGCCATGGCATTCACCCACCTGCAGTGATTTCTGAACAAGTGGTGAGGTAAGTCCTGGAGAAAGTGGGTGATGGGGCCTGAGGGTGCCTGCAGAAGGGGGCTGGCAGGGAAAAATGTGAGAACAAATTCTTGAATAAAAACAAATAGAGGACTTCCTGATTCCTCCTCCAGCACTGCTGCAGCCTAATACTGAGAATACAGCAGAGAGGACTATATATCTAAAGACATCCGCACCAATATCCAGAAATCACAGCACTTTTAATCTCTGAATCTGAACAATAATATGACTGGAAACCATCTGAAGTGGGTGGTGTCCCCACAGCACGCTTCTACTTGGAGAATGACACCCCAGCATTCCTGCAGTAGATCCTGCTAGCAGCCTTCCCATCACCCTCCCCCACCTATAGGAGGGATGGGGGGGAACATATCAGCCTATGGAGAATCTGGAAAGAACTGAAAAACATGAAGAATGTGGTTCATAAAATAAATGCTAACCTAGAAGAATTTTTGTGCTGATCTTTGAGCTATGGAGCAGTGCACGATGGAGCTAGAAGTGGGCCTGACAGTGGAAATGATGGACCTGCATGGAAGAGCCTTCCTCTATCTCTACCAGTGAGAACAACAGATCCACCATTGACAGGACAAAACTGAGAACTGCAATCAGTGGCTGAATTTCCCAATCCATGGCATATCAGGGGGACTTGGAAATCAGTCCTTTGATCCCTTTAATACAGATACTCCTCTAGGACATTTTAGAGTTGCCACCTGAACAAGACCTAGAAATGGAGTGGGGACATAGAGCCCTTGCTAAGAAACCAATCACCCCTGCTGCCTGGCCCTGCTCAATAATCACCTGGCTCTTCCAGTTTCTGGTCAAGCAGCTCATCTTATCTACTGCATAGGCTAAAAAGGAAATGACCAACAAAGGCCAATAACTGTATTTTGGGTCAGACTTCTCCCATGAGCTGCAAGCAAATTTCTTCTGTTCAGAAGCAGCTCAGGGAGAACAAATTTAAAGTAGGATTGCCTTTCCTACAAAGTTCGCTATTTACTGTCTACAGAGGACAAACTGTAAACCTTTCATACATTAGCAGAAGAAACAAGTACATTGCACAAGCTGACAATCAAGGAACTGCTGCAGGATGGAGATGCTGGTGGAAAGGCTATTACACCAGACTGCATGGATGCTGATAAAAGGAGGAACAGATAGCTCCTCCTCATTGCAGATCTCAGCTGCCAACTCTACACCTGCACATTGAGATTGAAGGGAGATGTTGCTCTGACACACACACTGGCGAAGCAGAAGAAAAGAACTGAGAAAGACACAGGGAAATGAAATGCTTATAGCTGGGCTAGGCTCTGCTTCTGCAGCCTATTGATTTGTTTTTTCCAATCTTTTACAGGTTGTATTTACCACCAGCTGCTACTGGTGTCTTCCATAGTTCAGTGATGTATTTGACTGCCTGTTATGGGGAATTATTTCAGAACAGATACTGGGCCTACTGACTTTATTTGAAATACAATGGCGCTAATTTTCTTATTTTTGTGATGAGACATATGTTTGATATTGGTGAATAATACTAACCAGTGACTCCAAGTTTGGTAGGCTTGAGAACCACAACTCACTGGGAATCTGAACACTTTGTTTATGGATTTAGGTTTTAAAGGGACACTGGCAACCCTTAGGCCTCAGATTCTGCCTAGTTTAAAAAGATATGGCCAGAGCTGATAGGGCTGCAGCCAAGGAATTTGGGATACAAATATTGAAAATGTGTTTTTTAATATTTTAACACCAAATGTTTAACATAGCCTTGTTATGGCCCTGCCTCATGAAGAAGGGCAGAGAAAATGTTCAGCTCCTGACCTAAAGGTGATTTTGCACAGAGACTGCGAAATCAACTTTCAGGATGCAAAAACACATTTTGGGCAGAAGTTGAAAAATGACAGCTGTCACATTCATGAGGTGCTATAAAGATATGGTCCTGTTGTAAATTTGGGGTAAAAATATTGAAAATTATCAATGTTTCAAGCCTGCATCTGCAAAATTCAACATAGGCTCATACGTTTATTGTCTTTTTTTTATTTTTACACCACATTTTCAACATAGCCTTCTTATGACCCCACCTCATGAACAAGGGCATAGAAAATGTTCACCTCCTGCCTGAAAGGTGATTTTGCGCAGGGACCGCTGACTGATTTTTTGATAGCAAGACGTCTGTAAGGCTATGCCAGCCCTAAAAGCACATTTCATGATTACGCACGTTCTGTAGAATTTGCTGGTGTAGTTGGTTGTTTGATTCTAACTACTTTTTTTCTTTTCAGAAGTAAAAAAACCCAGACTGCCCACAATACTGGTGTCATCACACAAAACATGTTGGTTTATGGTCCTTCATCAACTCCCACTGCATTTTCATGGACTTGGGAGCACTCCCAACACAGTCTAGACACTCAGGATGCAGTGGAAGGAGAAGAGCCTATTGCATCATGAGTGGCTGCACTGCTTGGAGGTGTTTTTAATGTTTAGAAAGTATGCTATAACAGCTGACCCAGGATTTGAAACAAAACAAGGCAGGGTATAATTAGACCATTAGCATGACTTTCTGTTCTACTAAGAGAGGACACAGATAAAACAACCAGCAACATTAATGAATTATAGTACAGGTAAGCAATCATAAAATGTGGGTTGTCAAATAAAAATAATAATATGGAAAAAGGGTTGACAATGTTCCTTTAATACTTCTCTGATAAACTTAACAAACTTGAACAGACCCACCAAACTAAAGAGATCAATGCTCCCCCCATTGAGTGCTGTTTAAGTGGGGGTTCATGGCCCATGCCTACAAGTACTTTTTCTGTTTGCTAGTCATCAAACTGATAGCACAATTTTAAGTAGAGAATCTATGGGGTCCAACCACAGTCCTTTTAGCTCTGTGAAATACTGAACTTTGCTTTCCCAGCTGACACTACTGACAGGGCGCCTACTATGGCTATGCACAAGGACAAATAGTTTTATTATTGCTAACCCTGACCCTCTGAGGTATATGCTACACAACATATGCAATGCCATAACTTTTCACTGTTACAAATCATTGTTTATTATTATTTCCTTACTTAGGTTTCAGAATTCTTAGATGATGTATTGGGATGTGGAAATGGGAAATATGTATGCGGTATCATCTATTTCTTGGTGCCAGGTTGTACAAAATGTTGTCTTAGATGTTATGGCTGTGATGTCTGTGATATAGCAGCCTTCTGTATCCCACAGGGTGTGCCAATACATTCATGGGAGGCTGCCCAAGCCTACATATAGTATGCCAATAGGGATTGAATGTGTGCAGGAACATTAGTTTTCTTGATACAGGGCTGATGGATTCTGCATAATCCCTCCATACCTGCCACAAACACCCAGTGCCTAATCAGTGGGGAGTTGTGATTGGCTTCTACCATCCCAATGGCAGCAGATGATTTCATCTCTTAAGATATTAGGATGTCCCCCCTGTTGTGGCTCTATAGAAAGACTAGGATAAGTCTCCAAATGGGGATCATATTTCTACTATGGTGGAACTGTTGATTGGAGAACCTAAGACTCTATCCACCCAACCCTTATGCTGAGGAGTGAGAGCAAAGGCCCAACATTATGCTATGGCTCTTGGCACAATGACCACTAGGGTCAGTCAGCTGTGTCTTTGACCCTACTCTTCTTGTAAAAGTAGGCCCTTTTCATTGAAGTGTAACATTGTTCAAGGTTATGCTCCCTTGTGGGCCTTATTCCACTTGTTCACTTTTTGCTCTTATAGGAATCATAGGAAATTACTACATACTTAAGACAACTTGCCATATAGTTCGCAATTATTATTTGTTTTTCTAAAATTTGGTGGCTCCGTCTTTATAAAGCTTATCCAACCCTCTTTTAAAGGCATCCATGTGTGGGCTATCAATTAAAGCCTGAGGGAGTTTGTTCCATTCCACCAACACCCTCTGGCTAAACCAATATTTTCTGTTGAAGGGCATTTGTGTTTTAATGTTTGTGCTTTATAGTGTTGCAAATGTTATCTTGTATCATATGCATATATTGTAGTGTTCTTTGCTCAGACCCTGGCCACACATCTCACAAGCCCAGTGTCCAGCCCTTCTGTCCACACATGGGGAGTATTTTGTTGTTCTTACAGCCTAGCACCACTTTCTGTATGTACCAAGTAATGGCCAATCTTAAAATAGTATCATATGATAAGGGAGTAAACAATCCTTAGAAAAGAACCCAGATACTATCCTAGTTAAAAAGCCTAGGTTGTACAGTAACATTCTTACAGCATTCTTTCAATAAACTCATTTGTCATCTTAAGCTCTGTAGGTCACGGGTAGGCCACTTGTATGCTGTGTCCCATCCAAATAATATAAAATCCAGAGTAGTGAATCTCTTCCACAGACAGCTACTGCTTCAGGTGACTTCTCTTTATGATGACCTGGAGGACCTCTGTTTTATTGAATGTAATCTACCAATACTAACCCCCCCCCACACATCTTTTGTATTTACACCTGAACACGGACTCCCCACCATTTATCAGAGGAATATATAGATTGCTAACAGATAAGGCACATGACCTACAGTATGTTTCATTATGGGTGATTTCAGCTGTGTGATGAACTCTAAATGGTATAAATACCCCAGTCTACCCAGCCCCTGCTCCATGTTGCCAAGACATTTATGGACTTAAATGAGCAAATGGGGTTCAAAGATATATGGAGATTTCTCCACCCTTTAGACAGGGACTTCATTTTTTTCTCCCATTCAAATAGCATGTATTCACTCATTAACCTTTGCTTTTTACCTGCAAACTGACTACATGTCATTACGGGTTGCTCCATACATATCATAACACAGACCATGCCCCTCTTTCCGTAACAGTAGAAAGAATCCCAGTTATATCATAGGGATTGTGGCAACTAAATGTGGAGTTTTTAGCCAAAGAAGAAAAAGATCTCTATCAGTGTTAAGTAGGAGATCCAGTGATACCTAGAGCATAATGATACTACTGAGACCACATCAATGACCATATCGAATGCTTTAAATTCTGTGCTATGTGGTGCCCTAATCTCACTGGCTGCAGTACAAAGAAAAATGGCTGCTGAGATGTAACATCCAGGTTCCCTTGGGGTTACTAAAATCCCTTTAGTATAAGTTTAGGCAGGATTTTTGCAGACCTCCTCCACACTGCCTGGAGCTCTCGAACCACAACTCCCCGATGCAGTAGCTCTTTTTCACCAGGGTTCAAGAGGGCGTCACTGTTCAGCCCTCCCCCACACCACCCAGAGCTGTCAGACCATGATTCTCCAAAGCAGCATCTCCTTCTCACTGGGGATTGAGAGGCCTTCACTTTTCAGCCCTTCCCTGCACCACCTGGAGCGCTCAGACTGTGACTCCCTGAAGAAGCAGCTCCTTCTCATGGGGGTCAAGAGGGCTTCACTGTTCAGAACTCCCCCACATCTCCTGGAGCTCTCAGACCATGACTCCCCGAAGTAGCAGTTCCTTCCCACTGGGGGTCAAGAGGACTTCACTGTTCAGTCCTCCCCTACACTGCCCGGAGCTCTAGGACCATAAACGGCTTGTTCAAATGGCATATAGATTTTGGCACCAATTTAAATTTTCAAACTTACCAGAGACAACCAGTGCAGCAGTACTGATAGATTTTTCTCTGGACTGTAGATGCTGCAAATGCCTTATTGTGCCTGTCAGAAACTTACTTTAAGGAACTGCAGCCTGACTTTCTTTGTTTCTTTAAGAATCAACATTATGTGTATTTGAGCAGCCTATTTCTCTGGCTCCAATCTGTCTAGCAGATTTCCTTCGTAGCTAAAGTCCATGTAACTAGAGTACACGTGCTGCAATTAACTGGCAGCTGTACACTCTGATTTTATTTTAATGTTTGCAGTGTGAAGTTTATTTTAATTGTTTGCATTGTGAAGTTTATTTGCTTGTTTTAAAGTACTCTAGTGTTTGGAATTTAATATAGCTTGAGGGTCTGCCTTACAATTAGTCAGCAGCTTTGAACTGTTGTTTCTTCTCCTCCGACTAGGCCACCCCTTCCCCCTTACCTGTATTAGACTTCTGTGCCCCTCTTTCCTCTTCCCACATCTCCTTCTCACCGGGGTTCGAGAGGGCTTCACTGTTTAGCCCTCCTCCTGCACTGCCAGGAGCTCTCAGACTGCGACTCCCCGAAAAAGCAGACACAAATGGCTTGTTCAAATGGCATCTGGATTTTCCATGCCGACGTTTCGCATCGGTTACCCTACCACCACCACCCTTGGTGATATTGTAGCTTTATAGAGTCTATCACATGATAATTTTATCGAATCAGTGTACTTCTCCATCTGCAGGTTATATGAACTTGCCACTAATGGCCACTAA
This sequence comes from Neoceratodus forsteri, assembly GCA_016271365.2. Taxonomy (NCBI): domain Eukaryota; kingdom Metazoa; phylum Chordata; order Ceratodontiformes; family Ceratodontidae; genus Neoceratodus; species Neoceratodus forsteri. The sequence goes on along the minus strand of CM057456.1, from coordinate 1,106,991,265 downwards.
CACCTATTGCCACATCTTTTTTTTATCAAATAAGATTTTATTGATTTTTTCTTATTGTGTACATCACATCTCTTGAACATAAAACCCATCAGTTCATAGGTCTACATGTACATCTTATCAACAACATCTCTCTATTATCAGGCTAGTCAACATAGGGTTTAGCTCTTCCCTGAGTAAATATCTAGCAAAAGAGTTTTATCTACTAGGTATAATTAGTCATTCTATTTCTGTTAACCAATTAAACAGAAGGTGATTAAGTAATTAACAGTTCTTAACTACAAGTAGGCATAACTTCATAGATTGATTTGGTGTATTCTATGACAACTTCACAAACTTAAATGCTTGCAGCAGTCCCATAACAAGAAGTAGGAAGTAGAGCAAAGAGAAGAGTTGCGGGAGTATCTGAGCATGCGGTGAGAACTCCGGTGTGTTCCAAACTGGTTTGGGCGGTATCTATCAGAGGTAGGGAGGAGGAAATATTAGCCCAGTGGAGGATTGGCTGGAGGGGTAGGAGGAACCATGCAGATGTGGGAGTGGAGATATGCATCCCATTTCCTGTGGTATCTTGGGAGGTACCCTTTTCCTACTGCTGTGAGCTTCTCGAAAATTGCCAGTCTGACATGGCTGCCCTCCAATTATGAACTGAAGGGGCAGTGGGCTGTCTCAATTTCATCAGTATGGCCCTTTTCACCTCCATAATGGCAGTTAAGGTCCAGGCTATGAGGGGGCCTGATAAGGATTGTAGGGAGGAGACATCTCCCAATACCAGAGAGGCCTGAGATAGGAGTATGGGCTTACCCATGATTCTGGAGCAGTCCTTCAGGACTGTGGACCAGAAAACCTGAAGTACAGGGCATGCCCACAGGATGTGAAGGAGATGTGCAGGTGATGACTGACATCTCCAGCATTTATCGTGTTTCAGCACTTTAATTTTGAACAGAAAGGCAGGCATCCTGTACCATCTGAGGAGGATTTTCAGCTGTGTGAGTTGGCACCTGGTGTCCTCATACATTGTGCGTGCTGCCTTTAAACATGCATCCCATCTCTTTTGAGAAATGGAGATTTGAAGCTCATTTTCCCATGCTCTCTGACAAGTAGAGATAGTGTCCGGTTGAGCATCCCTTAGTACCTTATAGAAGATACCCACCAGGCCAGGGCCCTGCTTCAGTTTGGGAAGGTAGTTAAGGCACTTCAATGTTAGCTCGTCTGTGGGCTTGAGCAACAGAGCTTGGAGTGCACTCCTTATTTGCAAGTAGCACCAGAAATCCTGTTTGGGTAGAGCAATGCTATTTTGTAATTGTTCAAATGACATAAGGGTTTTACTATGTGGGAGGAGAAGATCACCCACTGTATGAACCCCCTTCTTGTCCCAGCTTGGCCAGTATAGTGGTTTATGATCCACCATAATGCACCTGTTATGTCAGAGGGGAGCATACTGAACTGGGGGGGATCTATCTGCCCCGGTATACCAGTAATGGCCATTGCTCTATGCCATGAGGTACAGGTCTCTGTCATTATGGGAGTCAGCTGGTGTCCCAGGTTTTTCTTGTTTCCAAGTAACACAAACAAGGAGCTATCCTCCACAAGAGAGGCTTCTAGACTGACCCATTGTGGTGGGTAGGTGGTTGAGGGGACAAACCAGGTGGTGGCTTGGGCCATTCGAAAGGCTAGGTAGTACCCTAGAAACCAGGGTAGCCACAATCCACCACTAGTCCAATGAGCCTGTAGTTTCGCTCATCCCCAGCATGCTGCTTTACCTCCCCAGAGAAAAGAGGAGAAGAGTTTGTCCAGAGAGCAGAACAACTTGTTGGAGAGAATGATAGGGAAATTATTCAACAGATATGAAACTCTTGGTAAGATAAACATATGAGTAGCTTCTACTTTGCCCTTAAAGGAAAGCTGAAGCTTGGTTCAACATTGGACCTCAGCCATCAAAGTCATTATAAGTGGGGGAAAATGTGCTTTCTCAAGATCACTCCATGCTGCAGAGATATATATCCCTAGGTAGGAGAACCCTTGAGGAGCCCATGAGATATAAGTGCCTCTCAGGCAATCTCTACTACATTTGGCATTCAACGGAGAGAGAATTGTCTTTTTTTGGTTTATTACTAATCCAGAGATATGGGCAAAGTGTCACAACACCTTTAAAACTTGGGGGGAGAGAAACTTCAGGGTTAGACAATGTGAGCAGCATATCATCTGCATATGTGTTGACTAGGAAAGTCTTTCGTTTAACAGGGATGCCTGAAATACCAGGGGTATCAATAAGTTTCCTGATCAGGGAATTGAGGGCTATGAGAAATAGTAAAAGGGAGAGAGGACACCCTTGTCAGGGCCCCCTTTGGAGAGGGAAATGGGAAGAGATGTCATGGTAAGTGACAATCCTAGCTGTGGTCTGGTGGTACAGTGTGAAAACCCATGAACAGAAGTGGAGATCAAAGCCATATAGGACAAGGACTTCATGGAGATAGTTCCATTCCAAGGAATCAAAAGCTTTCAAAAAATCAATTGCTAATGCAGCCATTGGCGTCTTGGAGTGGAGTGCTAGCCACTTCAGATTGAGGACTAAGCGGGGATTGTCTGCTCCAGACTTGTCCTTGGTGAAGCCAGCTTCCGCGGGGTGTAGTAATCTGTGGAGCACTTGGTTCATTCTTTTAGCCTGCACTTTGGACAGTATTTTGGTGTCCACTGACAACAAGAAAATGGGCCGAAAGTTAGCACAGTCTAAAGTATCAGAGGATTTTTTGGGAATCAGTGTCACAAGGGCTTCCCACATTGTGGGGGGGGGGTAAAACCATTGCTTGGGCTTCTAGGACAGCTCGTAAGAGTGGGGCGGTAATGTCCTTCTCCAAGAGTTGGTATAGCTCCACCGTCATACCATCCAGTCCTGGGGATTTACCCTTCACCATTTGGAAAAGGGCTGAATGCAGCTCCTCCAAGGAAATAGGGGCATCTAGGGCACTACATTCCTCTTGTGAGAGTCTTGGAAGGGAGATCCCCTTACACAAGTCTGACATATCTGCAGATAGTTCCCCTGCAGTCAAATTGGATTGAGATTGATAGAGCTTCTGGTAGTAAGCTTGCATTGTATCGTTAAATGTCCAGGGGTGTAGATACTATCTTGCCCTCCTTATTCTTTAGTGCTAGTATTCTGGATGAAGCCTGCTGCTTATGTAACTGATAAGCTAGTAATTTCCCCCTTTGTCCCATCCTTCCCATGATTTATGTTTGGCTCGAAGCAGCTGCCATTCTTCCTTTTTATGTAGCAAAGAATTGATCTGATATTTCAGGCCCATGATCTTGGGTAAAAGGGGAGATTTTAGTGGGCATTGGGCAGTAAACTTAAACTGCTTCTCCAAGCTCGTGAGCTCTTTCTGCAGGCGGTGCACCGTAGTCACCTGTGCCTTGTTTTTGGTGGCTGTATATGATATAATTCTCCCCTGTAGGACAGCTTTGAAAGCCTCCTAAATTGTGGAGGATGAGACATCATCCGTCGTGTTAAGGGAGAAGTACGAAAGGATCTCTTCCCTTATGAAAGATTGAAAGGCTTTATCTTGAATCAGTAGTGGGTTACATCTCCATCTGGTAGCTGGCACATTTTGACCAGGAGGGAGAAAGTTGATAGACACAGGTGCATGGTCAGAAATTATTATGCTGTCAATCGAGGTGTCTAAGATACCAGATGCTGCCACGTGGTTGACTAGCCAGAAGTCGAGTCTACTGTGAGTATGGTGAACTGCAGAGTAGAAGGAGTAATCCCTCCCTTTGGGATTATTCCTCCTCCATGGATCAGACATTCCCCATTCCTCCATCATCTCAGTCATCCCCGCTAGGGCGTTAGGGTGAGTTTGTGGGGTTGGGAGGGATTTTGTCCAGGAAGATGTCTTGAACTAAGTTGTGGTCCCCTCCCACCAAGATTGGGGTATCCAAGAAATTCTCTGTTAATTTGGTGAGGGCATGGCTGACCTCTGGATAGAGGTTTCCTGAATCAGTATTACTGCCATAGACATTAGCTATCACAACCCTACCTCCTGCGTAAGAAAGTCTTACCACCACCCACCTTCCCTGGGAGTCAGTACGTTTATCTTCTATAACCCATGGTGAAGTCTTTCATAGCAAAATGATGACCCCTTTATATTTGGAAGTTGTGCAGCTGGCAGCTATTGAGCCCACCACAGCTTTTGCAACCATTGAACTGTTCTGCTCGTGAGATGTGTCTCCTGGAGTAGAGCTATATCAGCCCCCATAGATTTTAAGAATTGAAGTACTTTAGTGCACTTAGCTGGGTGGTTAAGCCCTTTCACATTCCAGGAGACACATTTCCAGCCCTGGGTAGCCGATGAGCTGCCAGCCATTGTAGTTACTTGCCAACCAGAAGAGCAAGTGAGAGGTACAAGTCAATAGAGCACTCACTCACTGGCACCAGATGTAGCAGGAAAAGATAGAGAGGTCACCTGTCAGAATTCGACCAATAGGCTCTGTGCTGTGCTAATTATTGTCACAAGCAGATGTGTGGAAATATGGGAAGGTCAAGGGACTACTGCCGTATTTGCCATGTAGATAAAAGGCAAAACTGTATATAGAAGAAACAGCAAATAACACACTTTAGCCTAGATTAACCATGCTACTATATAAAAGGATACACAACTCTTTTTTTTAATGAAATAAACTGATTACCAAAACTTGGTATAAATTAACTAATGTTGCAGAAGTAATTGTGTGGTCGAGCTATTTAAGCTATAAGCCACACTATTTATAGCACCAAATATTGGGGATGGATCACAACCGATGAAGGTGATCTGTCCCTACCTGGCTTTTAAGGTCACGATATGACCAGATCTGCGGGCCAGTGGGTTCCACCGGAGCCTTCTGTTGGTGGAACCCTCCCATAAACAGGAGACCATGAGCAACTGGAAAAATGAGGGGGGCGATTGGGGGAGGGGACCTCTTACGCCGCATACCAGATTTAAAGTTTTCAGCATATAGTCCATAGTACAGAAGGGGCTGGTGAGACTGGTGTCCGGCAAGTCCCTTGGTTAGATTGTTAATCCTGAGACCCAGCACACTCCTTGATAATGATGGTGGGGGGACCTTGAGTAAGTATCTCTCTGTAGTCAGAGGCATATAGTAGAAGCAAGGGGATACTCCTCTAACAGTGACAATCCGATTCATATCTTATCAGGCACTGCGAGTACCTCATAACTTTGGGAGTGCAACAGAGGTTTCCAAACTCCACGTGCAACCCAAATTACACCATCCCCCCTCAAACTTTGTGTGAAGCTTTTGGCTTGAGGAGGAAACCACTGAAGAAAGAGAGAGAGAGAGAGAGAGAGAGAGCTTAACCAGAGTTGCAGTGTTCTAACTGTCAGTTTTCAGCTGTCCTCCTGCCAGTCTAGAGGGGATGCCCAGCGCCTCTGCAAAGGTTTTATTCCCAGGCTTTAGCAGCCTGGACACTGCTGCTCTGTCTACTTCATCTTCCTCTACCATAGCTGCCCAGTCCAATGATGTGGTAGACTCCATCAGCACTTTAGAATCTGAGTATGATCCATCCTGTCTAGCCAGTCAGGGTTTTGCTGCTCAAGGGAGTTTGGCTGGAGGGGAAGCAGATAATTTGTTGCCATTGAGCTGAGTTGGGCTTCTAGAGCATTGGTGGTTTCGAGCATTAGCAGGGTGTGAGTGCCTCTCCAGCTTGTCTGCTGATTGTACCTCTGTTGATGAAGGGCAGTTTGCACTTAGGGGGCTAGTAGTAGTCTGATTCCTTGTATAGTTCCCTGTAGTTCTCAGCGGTTCCTGGAGGACGTGAGTGGGGGGATCTTGCTCGAGCCGTACCATTCCGGTTATGTTTTTCTTCCCCGGTGTTTGTTTCTCCTTGCTCACTGTTCCTCTTTTAACTTGGTCCCCCGGGAGCCTAGAGGTGTCTGGGAGTTGTAGTTCTAGGCATAAGGCCTGGCCAGTGCTGATTAAGCCATGCTTCAGCTTCCTTCGGAGACCCTGCAAGAAGGCTTTGCCGTCCTTACACATATGCAGATCTGTAAGTTTTTTAAATCTATATTGGAAGATATTGGAAGCTTTAGCTTGTAAACACTTTTTGATGAGCCCATATTCTCGCCTCTTGGCAGCAACTTCCTGAGAAAAGTATCTGTAAAAGGATATGGTGGCTCCCTGCCACACGATCTTCCTTATGTCTCTGGTGACCCGAAGTAGCTTTTCTTTAATCGAGTATTACAAGATATTAGCAATTGTAGGTCTTGGAGTGTTAGCATCTGTTCTACGCGGTACTCTGTGTGTCCTCTCCATGCTGATCGGGTCCTGCCATCTGTCCCCTAGGAGTTGGGGTATCCATTAATTTAGCAACCGCTCCATATTGGGCCCTTCTGTTCCATCTGGGATCCCCAGGATCCTCACGTTGTTCCTACGCCCCCTCTTTTCTTGATCTTCTGCCCGATACCACAGCCAGGCAAGTTTGGCTTCGTGGTCCCGCAAGCACTGTAGTACATCTATGTGCTGCTTTTCAAGCTCCTCCATCCTCTGTTCTATCACATTTTGTTTGTCTTCAAGCCATTGGACATCTGCTACATTGCTTGCCAGAGCTGTTCCTATACTATCCACCCTCGTCAGGAGGGCCTCCAACATTTTAGTGATGTTGGCTAGTACGTCTCCCAACTGGAGTTGTTCCAGTGTTATGGAGGCCTGTTGCCCGCCATTCTCCTGTGTGGTAGCTTCTCGTGCTTCCATCCTGCTTTAAGGCATGGATTGTGGGCGGCGGGAGAAAAGGGCCTGCTGTGTGTCTTCCTTGGCTCACCAGTGCTCTAATGGACTTATAATCGCAACCTGCTCCGCTATCGTCGGGTGCCAAGTACTCAGGGGGTAGAGAGCAGGATGAGGGAGTCCAGACCCAGTTCATGCTCAGGTTGTTGCTGCCAGTCTGGATTGCCAGCTTCTAGAGCAAGCTCGCAGGGTAATGCTGACCTGCTGCATCTCCTACATCCAAAATTTATCAGTATCAGTGCAGCAGAGGTGGGGAGGAATTTTCCAGTTGCTTTGGAATGAGATCAGTCTGGCATGTTGGCGGATTGTAAACGATTATGCACCAGGTTTGGACGGAGCTAACATTTTAGGCTGCCATTGCCATCGGTTCCAGACCACGCCCCCCCCATTCACCACATCAAAACAGTTAAAACCGGTGTCCCAGCATAGCCCTCTCTACCATGCCACTAACCCTGCTACTTCTCTCACTCTGAGCCCCCTGATGTCCCTCCCACCTTCCTCTCAGCCAGCTGAGCAGGAATGCCTACCTGTTCCTCATTCCCCTTGATCCCCCACCCCGGCACCACCCCAATTTCACATTCTTTGCTGCGTTTTTACAAGCACCATTCATGGGCACCACCATTCTCCCATCCTTCTTCTTCCCGGGGCAAATAGCCCTTCACCCTGCTTCTGGCTTCTCCTTTGTGCCCATCAAGCTCTCAACTCCTCCACCATGTAAGCCCCTGTGGGCACGGCCCCTAACCAAGCTGGTACTCTCTCTCTCTCTCCTCCTCCTCCTGTTATCTGGGAATGTGGAGCCACATCCTGGTCCTCCCCTCACCCTTGATCCAACCTCCGCCCAACCCACCAGGCTCCCCAGAGGCCTGAAGCTGATGCACCTGAACATCTGTAGCCTTCTACTCAAACTGTCCCTGTTACAACCAACCGTACTCTCACTTTGTCCTGACGTCATGGTCATATCCGGATCCTGGTTAAAACCTCACAACAAGGACTCTGAAATTGGGATCCCTGGCTACTCGGTCATCCACCCCAATCACCCAGGCTGAAAACGATGTGGCAGAGTTGCCATGGACATTGCAACTGAGACTCGGTTCTCAAGCATTGACCTGCCCCACTCTACACACTCCATCAACATGCTCCTAATAAAAGTAACCTGCCCTCACAATGATCCAATATATATTACAGGTTCATACTGCGCTCCTGATGCCACCCTGCCTAACATTATGAACCACCTCACACCTGGGGTGCTAATAAGCCAAAGGGGGAGCCCACATCCAAGGGGACTTCAATCAGAATTGGCTCTCCCGGACCACTGCCAAAACCAGGAACAAAGTTTGTGCCCTAAACCTCACGCAAATGATCTCTGAGCCCACCCATCTGATTCACAAATCATTAAACCATTCCCTTTTGGACTGGTCCCTCACCTCCCACCCTCACCAGATTCTTGTAGCGGGCTTGCTCCCAGACTTCCTTAGTGACCACCACATGATTTACATGATCAGGAAGATCTAAAGGCCCAAGGCACCAACGCCACACATCCCCCACACCAGATCATACAAAGCCTTAAATATTACTTCTCTTCTACAAGACCTGACCAACGTTGATTGGTCCTTCATTAACCAAGCAATTTCCCCTGACACTGCTTTGAAGGGTTTCAGAACCAGATTCCTTGCAATCTGGAACCACCATGCCCCTATCAGGCATATCAGGATAAAGGGAGCTTACCTTCCCTGTCTCTTAGTTGACATCATCGCCAGCCTCAAAGTCTGTGACCCGGCTTGGAAAGTTTTTAAGGAGTCTGGTTTGCCTCAAGACCACCAGAAGTACCGCACTCTGTGCAACACTTGAACAAGATTACTCCATCAGGCAAAGGCCAAGCACTTCAACACTGCATTCCACGCAAACATAAACTATCACTATTTGACCCCCCTTCCCAGCCACCAATGCCATCCCTAAATTTAGGCACATCCATGATAAACGACCCCCCTGTTCTAGCCTCCATCTTCAACTCCTATTTCATTAACTGCACCACATCCTTGTTATCCACTCTCCCGCCACCCCCACCACCCATTCCCTCTCTCCTTAAGCCTGCTTTAGACCCCCCACCTACCCACTCTTTCTCCCTCTGCCTAGTTACCCCACTTGAGGTGTAGAATGCCCTCCTCACTCTCAAGCTGACTAAGGGCAGATGCCCCACAGGCCTCGATGCTAAAATGCTACACATATCGGTCCCCGCCATTGCTACCCTCTTGGCTGTGATTTTCAGCCTGTCCTTCACGCAGGTCTTCATTCCAGCAGAATGGAAACACACCATGGTCATCCCCCTGCCTAAGGGTTTTGACCCATCTACCCTCAGTAACTGTAGACCCATCTCCCTCTTACCTATCCTAGCAAAGCTCCAAGAAAAACTTGTTCTGGCTCAACTCTCTGCCTTCCTCGACTCATCTTCCTTCTACACCCCTTTCCAGTCTGGATTCAGAAAAATCACACTCCACCACCAACTCCCTTTTGCGGCTCATGGATTCCATACTCTCAGCTATGGATAAGGGGCACATCACCTCAGCTATCTTTGTCGATCTAGCGAAGGCATTCAACGCAGTATCCCACTCCCTCCTCTTAAACTAACTTGCCAGTGTATGTCTCTCTCCTTCGGCCACCACTTGGTTCCACTCCTACCTGGTTGGCCAGATGCAATTGGTCAGAATTGACAACTCCACCTCTGACCCCCTCCCTGTCACCTCAGGAGTACCACAGGGCTCTGTTCTGGGTCCTCTCCTGTTCTCCATTTTTCTAATTGACCTCCCTTCTGCCTGCCCACACACTTCAATGCACATGTATGCAGATGACACTGTCCTGTACACATCAGGCCTATCCATTGTGGATGTAACAACCAGACTTCAGCTGGATTTCAACAATGTCCAGCACTGGTTTCACTCAAACCAGCTTCACCTCAATGCTAAGAAGACTGTCTCCATGACCTTCGGCACAAGGCAAAGAGTCTCGTGGCTCACCTCCCCCCCCCAACTTTCCACACACTGGATGGACTGTACTGGAGGCCTGTCCTTCCTTCAGGTACCTGGGGGTCTGGCTAGACCAGCACCTTGATTTTTCTGTACACATCGATGAGATCCATAAAAAAACTCCACCCTAGACTGGGTGCCCTCTACCGCAACTGTGGCTGTATCCCATTGCCGGCTCATCAAGCCATAGTACAGAAAATGATACTGCCAATTTTTGACTATGTTGATGTAGTCTACAGTGCCACCCCAAGTCCTCCCTGACCAGACTGGACCTCCTTTTTCACTTCTTTTGTCGCTTCGCTCTTGACTGTCCCTATTCTACCCACAACTGTTTGCTCTACCAAACACTAGGTCTACCCTCCCTTCAGGCCTGTACATCTTCACACTATGCATGCTTCACTGCCAAATACCGGACTCAAGCTTTGCCTCCCTACCTCTCTTCAGCCCTGACCATGCACCCATCCCTAGTTTACAAGTTCAGGACAAATAACTCTAGACTCCTTTATATTCCACATAGGTCCTCATCATCAGGTCAGGCAGCTTTCAGCTACAGCATGCCCAAGCTATGGAACTCCCTTCCACCACACATTTGGCACTCCTCCCCCTCCAAGCACCTAAATGGTCTGCTATATGCACATTTTACCACCACCTGCTCTTGTGCCAAACACATTCACATTGCTGTGACAGCACCCCCCCCCAGGTTTTACCCCAGTTCTACTCTGTACCGCTTCCAAACTCTCCTTACTCAGTTAAGTGATCCACTACCTCCTTTCCCTGTTTGTACCCTTAGTCAGGGCTGTATTGGCTGTATTGACCCTACATCTTTACCTTACCTGGCTCTGCCTCTCAGCTGTCATAATCTGTCACTGTAAATGCACTTGTACTCTGTACCACGTTATACCCTGTTTAATCTGTTACCTTACTGTTATATTGCCCATACCTCTTATCCCACCTTGTTAGATTGTATGCCTCATGTTGTATTGTTCTGTCCCCAGGATGCATCTGGAATCAAGCAATACTCCGCTCAGTACGCCTTCCTGGTAAAACTCTTAAATAAATAGAAGGGTGATATCCCTGTAGGGTCCCTTTAATAATCATTTGGTCATTCTCTGCTAAGCCAGAGGATGCTGAATGGAATTTAGAACTCCTGCAGCAGCATAAGCCCCTCTGCTCTCTATGCTGCAGTTTGACTCAGTAGTCAGACAAAGTTAGAGTATGGATCTAGTGTGAAGCAGTTATTGCTCCGCCATCTAGCAGCCCAGTTGGCAGAGTGGAGCGCCCCACATTTCGTTTCTCACCTTAGTGCATCAGCAAGCGGTCTGTGCACCAGGATATGGTGGCAACCATCTCTTGCAGTGCCCCAAGGGAGTGAATTTCTTCACAGATGTGCTATTTTGGACTAGTAACAGTGAGTAGTTGTTGGGGCAATCCCAACACCTGTAAGACTTCTTCTAAAAGTGTTTCCCAGAAAAGATTGTGTGTTTTAAAATCAAAGCCTCTAGCCATGGAAAAGCTAACGTGTCTTTGATTCTGTCACTTCAAGTACAGTAAATCAGAAAGTGTCCTTCAGCTTGGGGCTCCTGTGTGTTTACTTCAGTGACCTGTTTAAATATTTTACTGTGAGTTGGCTTCCATGGAAAATGACCCCTGCAGTTTTGAGAGAAAATGTTAGTTCTGTGGGAACTTAACAAGAAATGTTCAAATGGGCATACTGTGCCTAGCACAAAGGTGCAGTGGAACATCTAAAGAGGCCAGTAGTGCTTGGGAAAAATGTGAATGTTGTAATTTCAGAGGAAGTCTGGCTTTGGCCAAATTGCTGAGCACTCAATCCAGGTTGCAGAGGGACACAATCTGCTTACAAGTGTTTGGGTGGTAACTTGGTTCCCCCAGTTTATGAAAGTTAATAAGGGGAGGAAACAAAGTGCTCCCACTAGGTCGGGAATGTATGCCTGCAGGTAACTTTCAGGACTCAATGGGTCCATGGTCTGTGCTTTAATGTGGGACTAAATGGGTCCGGTTCTTGTACTCTCTAAAAGTGTGCTTTAGTTATGCCCATTGCAGTTTGTGCTGTAATAGTTCTGGGTGTCACTGGTGCCCATTTTTCCATTTGCCCAAAAAGAGGGGGATGGATGTTCAAAGTGTGTAATTTGGTAACAAGTTCTTCACCTGTGGAATTTCTGTGTACTTGTTGTTAAAGACTGCTTTGGGGAACTGTTGTGAAGCCTGTTTAAAGTGCTTTTAAAACTGTACAAAACTGTCAAAATTGCCATGCTGCAGTGTGATTTTGAGAGAGAAATTTTCAATTTGCTGTTTAAATAATCCCCCACCACCACCAGCCTCGAGGAGTATCTGAGGAGGAAAGTTGTGGACTTAGTTGGAAAAAGTGTAATTTCAATTGAAAAGAATGGAATTGCCTTTGTGGACTTGAAAAGAAAAAAGTTCAGTTTGCAGGTTCAAATAATTTTCACAGCTCAAGGAGCATCTGAGGAGAGAGAGAGAGAGAGTGTGTGTGCCCCTGCTCATTAGCATGGCGTTGAGTGATTGGTCAGTTCCGAGTAAGCATTTGAGGTGGTGTGTCAGCTGGCAGGTGGTGTGAAAAAAATGAATCAGAGTCCACAGTGCTAAAGAACAGAGAGGTAAAAGCTCTGGGAACAATGTAGAAATGAAAAAAAAATGCAGCAAGTTGTTGCTGTGGCAAACGTATGGTGCAGTACAAATTGGTGTTCTGAGACTGCTATTGGCTGTGAGCTGGAGGTGGAGAGGAGGCTCATTGTGGAAGTGAAAGTAGGTAATGGGGAAGCAACAAGTGTTAGCAGCATCAGGGATTATTGATTATTGACAGAGGGAGTGTAATAAATGGAAGGTTCCAAAATGTATTTAACACCAGTGGAAATAAATGGATTTATTACACCCCCTTTTGGGTCCACACCTATTGCATAAATATATTTATACAATAGGAGTGAGCAAATAACTCATTGCATAAAAACATGTATTCTTACTGCAGTGGAATAAATCCATTTGTACCACTGTGGTGACATCACCACAGTGGAATAAATCCATTTATACCACTGTGGTGACATCATCAAACCAAAAAAACAGCAAAAAACAGTCCTGTTGTATGAATTGGATACGTTATGGCTGGTGACAGAATACACTATTTATGTGAATGAGTGGAGAGTGATCTCAGCTACCATCACTCATGGCTCTGCTATACTCTGCCACTCATGAGGATATCCAAGGTCACTCTCCACTCATTTACATAAATAGTGTATTTCATCACTGGCCATAATGTATCATATACATATATATATATATATATATATAGGGATATGCCATGGCCCCACTGGAAATATGAGTGATATTCCCCTGAGTACCATTTGACCTTATAACATCATGAGTCGGGGTGCCACGAGTGATATCAAAGGTAAAATTTCATGAGGAGAACTACAGTATCACTAATATTTCCTGTCAGGCCATAGCATATTTAATTTATGTAATGCTGTACTACTTTCCTGATGGTTTTATCTTTGTTATTTGCTTTATCTGTGCATTTTTAGTGTTTTTGGATGAAAAGGCATTCTTTCTGGATGACTGAGCTGGACAGCTGTTTTTTTTTTTTTGGAGCAGGTGACACTTTTGCATGCATCACTACATCCAGTGATGTGTTGGTGCTGTTTGACAGAGTGGGTGGATCAGTGCAGAGGAGCGAGTGGGTGTGGCTTAAGCAGAGGCCAAGGAAGCGTTGTTGGATGCTGGCATACAGTTTTGAAGAGTGCTAGTTGGAGAGATGTGATAGTTGTTGGAAATGTGGAAGTGAGATAAGAGGAGCAAAATATGATTGGGGCTGATAGTTTTCAAGGCGAGGGGGCAGCACTAGTAGGAATAAAGTAATTTTTCTTTGGTATATGCATATTTAACACAATAAAATGTTAAAAATAAAGGCATTAGAGAAAGTGTTATTTAACAGGCAGGGCAAGAATGAGAAATTAGCAGAAGCCAGCACGCGAGAGAGCAGCCAAATTATAATTGTGCTTCTCGTGCTGTCAGCTCCATCTAATCACCACCTACTGTGCAGATAAGTTCTGGCATGGGGGACTAGAGTGAGAATAAACACAATATTCTCACTCTAGGTCTGACCACCCTCAAAATATTGAAAATATTTGCCAGAATTTATCCTCACAAGCATTGCATAAATATATATATATATATATATATATATATATATGACACAGTTGCGCTTGTATATTAGAGTTCAGCTTTGATTTTTGCACCTGAATATCTCTACCCCTTTTCAACCAATTTGGCTAAAACTTAGTAGGCACAGAGTCAGTGTCAGAATCACTGGACTCTGTAAACTTTGTGACAATCAGTTAAGGGAGGCAAAGTTCATTAGATTTGCCAAAATTAAGATTTTATTTGCTCACCTATAGGTCAAAAATGGTTTGGACTTGAAATCTGAAACTTTCAGGTTTGTTAGTTTGGCCCAAGTGTATCAGAAGCATTACTTGTTATTTGTTATTTGTAGCATATTTGGCTGAGACATTTTTGAATTACTACATAAGAACTGAGCCATGTTTTATGCATGCTCAGTAGTAAAAAAGAAGGTTCTATTATAGTAGTGTAAAAGCTTTTTGATAAAGTTTTGTTTGGTGAAAAGATAACAAAATGCATTCATTGTAAGTGATAGTATGGTGTGCCAAAGCTTTAATTTGTGCACCATGCTGCCATTCTCATATGGGTGAGGCGCATCAGCATGTCAATGCATGCCTTCCAGTGGCCCCTACCTCTAGCTCTGATGGCATTTGCCATGTTTATTTTCACTGGTGCTTGTGGCAATTCAGTTCTGCTGCTGGTATCCCCCCTCCTGCGGCATCTGTGGTTTAAAACCAGTGACTCATTCCCATCAGTGGCATTGGCTTTTTTTATTTAAATTTTGAGCTGGCAGTGGGTGATGAGTCCCACTGATAATATCCCTGCTACTGCTGGAGCAATATAGCATGCTGGCACCAAGGTGCTTAACCCCTTGAGCTGGTTTCACACCCCTTGGTAGTATCACCCCTCCTGCCTTAACATTAGATTATTTATGCCGACACAAGGGTGCCCAGCTCCTGGTGCTGCTTAGACTACCACCCCCTCCCCACAGTTGGTTGTCATCACCTCCTTGTGTACAACAGTGGAGAGCCCACCACAGGCTGCAAAACCCCATACTGACACTGGGGTGCCCAATCCCTAATGTCAGGCCCTGAAAAGAAGAAAACTGTCCATTGCTGGTCATCCTTTCTTTTCTTTTGTCCATCAATGTCTTTTGCACCATGTAACCCATACCAACCCCCACTCACCCTCTCCCCCCACTCAGCATCCACTACCCCACCTCCCAACACCCCTAGCTTACTTATATGGATGCAACAATGAAATCCTTTCTTGGCCAGAGATACATCCTGCTGCTGCTGAGCTGACCGTGAACTGACAGAATACAACAAAAGTGTTAATAATGAGTTTTCAATGTGTTTTGAGCTTTTACTTATAACTTTATCATTTTTAAATATTTTTCCCCCAGTTTTCAACATGGCATTTTTTGGACCCCTCCTCATGAACCAGATGGGTGAAATGTTTTGAATTGCTGTGAAACAGGTTTTCACAGTGGCTCCATGAGATCACTTTTTGGGCAGGATTTTAAAAACTTCACCTACCAGGTTCACGAGGTGGGGTTATAAAAAAACTGCATTAAAAAAACAAAAAGAAAACAAAGTTAGGAAACCCCACGGATCCCTGCCCATCTACCCCCACCCACCAGAGGTTGTCATGCAGTTTAGTGGTGTGGCACCATGTCGATGGTACAGTGCATGCGACAGCTGGTGGCTTCATCCTGCCCGACCACCATTTTTTTACTACACTTTTTCCATGTCCCTGTCAAATGCCACACATGGCATTTATGCATGTCTGTGTGCAGGCATGCACACATTGGCATCAAATGGTGGACAACTATAGCATGCTGCTCAAACTGGACCACCACCAGACCTCCACATGATGGTGTTCAATGAGATGAGCAACTTGGGCCCACTTCGGGTACAGGAGAGGATTTGCAGGGATGCATAATCCTCTTCCCCCAGTGCTGGCCCCACGTGACCCAAGTCTGTTTCTGAAACCATATTGGTGGTGTGGTACTGGATTAGGCATGGACAAATACCTTATTCAGAACATTCTTTGAGTATCTGTATTCGAGGGCCACAATTATTCATTATCAGTGCATTTTTACTCATTATTCAGCCGCTGGAACTGGCTTTGAGACTTTAAGATTTCCTGAGACTTCCTGTCCAATCAGAGGCCACTTTGGAAGCTTACTGAAGGCAGGTCATGTGACCCAGCACTCGCAGACGCTTCAGGCAGGAGAGACAGACAACTGAGCTGCTACTGAGAATGAATCCACTTCTATCCACTTGTTAAAATAAGGCAAAAATCAGAAATCTTGACAATTTGTGTTCCTTTTCTACATCCCAGCAAGACAGGGTAATTTTGACCACAGTTTTTGTGTAATCATTTTCAGTGTTTCTCAGGAGAACTTGTGGGAGTGTTTTCCCCTAAATTTGAAAAAAAAAATAGTACTCTACTAGGACTGTTTCTGCTCTGCAAGCAAAAGCAATCAGTCACAGCCTGACTGTTAAGGCTTGTTTAGGTGAATGTTTCTGTTGCCATCATTTTACTACCCCGTTATTACTTTCAATTATTTATTGTGAAAGAGCAGACTACTTCCATCCACTTGTTAAAATTAGCCAAAAGACAGAAATCTTGAGAGTTCTGTTCCTTTTCTAAATCCCAAGCTAGAGGATAGGGTACTTGTTTTCACACTTTTGTGTAATAATTTAAATTTTAAGTGTTTCTCAGGAGAAGTTCTAGGAGAGTGTTTTTTTTTCCTAGAAGTGAAAAAGGTATATAGTAATATGCCAGGCCTGTTTCTGCCTCTCTGCAAGCAAGAATCATGCAAAGCCCTGGTGCAAATCCTTCTTATTTTGGCATAATAATAAAGAAGATCTTATTAGGTGTAGTAGCGTAGAAAGGCTACTCACTCAGTCAGCAGTTGCAATTTGTACAAAGCCAAAAAACTACAGAGCACATGCATTGTCAAGTTGTTAATTTTGTTTTCATTAAAACCACACATATTAACCCCAACATTTCACTGATTGGGTTTGTTTAGGAGACTGTTTCTACTGTTGTGATCATTTTGCTGTCCCATTCTTGTAAATTATTTATCACACAAATAAAAAAGGCTGCCTGCTTTCATGTCTCTGGTTTTACATCCTTTCATTTCATTTTTTAAGGTGTACCCAAGGACAAGGCCTCACTCGTCATTTTTTATAAAATGCCATGTTGGTCTCCTTGCAGGGATCACCAACCCACTAGGAGACTAACGAGGTGCAGTTTTAATGTTTTGGTTTTGTGGCTGCCGCAATGGGCCAGGTTTAGGAGCAGCAGAGCTGGGCGGGCACAGTGTAGTGTAATGAGCCTGTCTGAAAAAAACTTTCCAGCTATCTCAGTGATGGCTCATAGAGCCTGAACAGAGTATATCCCATTCTTTGTCTGATTACAGGGAAGGGTATATTCTTGTCTGTTTTGAAGGTACAGCCCGATCTGATTGCAGGGTATCACCCAGGTGGAGAAGAGTAGGGGGAAATAATAAGCCTGTCTTGAAGATTGGGTCAAAACATCTAAAAAAACAAACATACAAAAAAAAAGGTTATGAAGAAACATTGGGCTGGATTTTTAAATGGCTGCGATTGCTGAAAGCCTTAGGTGCACCAAAGATACGGCACACCGGGCTTATGACAATCTTAAGGGATTTCCAATCCTTTATGGCAATTGATGCACGCTATATCACCTTTTTGTGGTCTAGCTAGCCTTAATATCAGGACCATTTTTACAGAGCTCGCACCCGAGATTTTGCACAAGCTGCAGTAAAGCACGTAAACTGTCATAACTATGCCACAGATTAGAAAATTGGACACAGTTGCAGCAAACTGGTATGGTGCATAGAAAGGGTTTGATACAGGGCTTGATGCAACTGCTGTGCCACCCTTTGAAACATCCAGCCCATTGTGTGCAGGTCCAGCCGTTGGCCCAGTGGATAGTTTGTTACAATCTTGTGCCGGTGAGCTGAGTTCAGGGGTGAGCTCAGTCAACCAACTGGATGGGCTGAGGCTGATGGGGGATGGTGCTGTTGTGCAGCACCACTTCTAGCCTGGGGATGGATGGTGCAGTGTTGTGCCACACGCGGGCAACAAGTAACCAGTCATGGTGAATCAGTGGGGCAGTTTTCATTGGGGTTGTTATCCCTAATGCCCACCCCCTCCTCCAGCCCATGGATGATTGCTGCTTTTAAACTTTAATAAATTATTTTGTATTAGCTTTAAAACCATGGCATGATTTTGTGTAGCTCAGTTCATTGCAGCCTTTGTCTTCTATGTTGGTGCTAAATGTGGACTCCGTTAGTTACTTTTTGCTGTTCTTTAAAATATTTGTCTTGCATGACAGCTTTGATCCTCTGTGATGATTTTCAAAGTCTTGGTGATGTTATGAATTATTTCTTAAAATATTTGTGTTGCATGGTAGCCTGTGATGTGGGCGACTGAATATTGGCGACTGGTCATAAGGGCTACTGCACAATGGCACCCATAATGTGGGCGACAGTTTCAACTCTTTCCCGAGGTTGCACCCCACGGAGTAGGAATCCTAATTATGGGGATGTGGGGCAAAGCCCCCACGAGGGAGGGTGCGGGGGCAAAGCCCCGCATTAAACAACATACTGTTTTTCAGTCGCCTTTGTGGTTGTGTGCCCTTATGACTAGTTGCTGTGATTCAGTCGCCCATATCACATAGAACCGTGTTGCATGGCATTTTTCGTGCTTTGAGATGGTTTTAAAATCATTGTACTGCACAATGATATTTGTGCTTTGCAACAATTTGCAAAATCTTTGTGAGGTTATAAAGATTTGTTAAAATCTTTATAGTAACATATTAGTTGATGGCAGATAAGGACCGCTAGGCCCACCTAGTCTGCCCGTATTCCCTGCCTGCATCAGT
Organism: Neoceratodus forsteri; assembly: GCA_016271365.2. Classification (NCBI taxonomy): domain Eukaryota; kingdom Metazoa; phylum Chordata; order Ceratodontiformes; family Ceratodontidae; genus Neoceratodus; species Neoceratodus forsteri. Next base: position 1,106,972,402 of record CM057456.1, on the reverse strand, counting down.
GGCCGCTGACCCTGCATGATCAGTGACCTTTGCTTCTTTTCCCCACCTCTAAGATTCCCTTATGTCTATCCCATGCATGTTTGAATTCCCCCACGTTTCTTGCCCCCACCACCTCCTGGGATAGACTATTCCAAGTATCCACCACCCTTTCCATGAAGAACTTCCTCACAATTCCCCTTATTCTGCACCCCTTCTGTTCTCATATCATGCCCCATCATCCTTGTATAGCTCTTGTACTGAAAAATATCACCCATTTGCACCTTGTTCAAGCCCTTCAGATACTTGAAGATCTTGATCACATCCCTTCGCTCACTCCTCTCATCCAGTGTATACATATTGAGATCTTTTAATCTATCTCTGTATGTCTTCTGATGCAAACCCTGCACCATCTTGGTCACCCTTCTCTGAACCACATCTACCTTTTCTATATCCTTGTGAAGGTGTGGTCTCCAGAACTGAACACCATATTCCAGATGAGACCTCACCAGCACTTTATACAATGGCATCACCACCTTCTGTCTTCTGCTAGTGATGCCCCTTCCTATACATCCCAACATCCCACTGGCTCTCCTCATAGCCTTGTTACACTGTTTGGCCACCTTTATATCATCTGTGATGATTACCCCTAGATCCCTTTCCTCCCTGGTATCAGCTAGCAATTCCCAGTGCCATTCTATAACTCTCTGCAGGGTTTCTTCACCCCAGGTGCATGATGTTGCACTTCTTGCATTGAATTTAAATTACCACAATTTGGACCATCTTTCCAGCCTTCCCAGATCCTTCCTCATTTTATCGACCCCCTCTGGAATGTCTATTCTAGTGCAGATCTTGGTGTCATCTGCAAGTAGGCAGACCTTCCCCTCCTGCCCTTCAGCAATGTTACTGATAAAGACATTGAAAAAGACTGATCCCTGGGGCACCCCTCCCATCACCCTCCTTTCCTCAGATTTGATCCCATTTACTATCACCCTCTGCTTTCCATTCCTCAACCAGTTACTAACCCAGTTTTCCACTTTATGGCCCATCACCAGACTACCCAGCTGCTTGACCAGTCTTCTGTGCAGTACGGTGTTGAAGGCCTTGCTGAAGTCAAGGAGGGCGATAACCACCACTCCTCCCTGATCCACCTCCTTCATCACCCAGTCAAAAATGTCTATCAGATTAGTTTGACATCACCTTCCTGCCATGAATCCATGCTGTCTCAGATCCTGTGCTCCCATGGTTACCAGGTGCTCCACAATTCTTTCCTTAATGGGGTGGGCTCCTAAAGAGTTGGTGTATAAAGGGGGGAATGGGCAGACTCGATGGGCTAGCGAGATCCTTTTCTGCCATCAGATTTCTGTGATTCTGTGATTTAGCAACACTTCCATGATCTTGCCCACAACTGAGGTGAGGCTGACTGGCCTATAGTTTCCCACCTCCTTCCTGCTACCACTCTTGTGAATAGGGACTACATTTGCACCTTTCCGGTCCTCTGAGACCACCGCTGCATTGAGTGACTCACTAAACAGGGCTGCCAGCAGTGCTGCCAGCACTGTCCATAATTCCTTTAATATCCTGGGGTGTATATCATCTGGTCCCATTGCTTTGTCTACAATCAGTTTTGTGAGTTTCTCCAGGACTCTCCCTTCTGTAAAAGGACTGGTGTTTACTCCTTTCTCCCCATTATTTCTGATGACAAGTTGTGAACCGTGTCCCTCTCCTCCACTGTGAATACTAAACAGGAGTATTCATTCAGCATTGTTGCTTTTTCTAGGTCACTTTCTACACACACACACTCCTTGTGCCCCTTTGAGCCTTACAATCCCTCCCCTGGCCTTCCTTCTATTACTAATGTATCTATAAAATGTCTTGCCCCCCTCTTTATCATCCATGCTAATCTTTCCTCTGTCTGAGCCTTTGCACTTCCCTGCGTCCCTCTATCCCTGTAGATACTCCTCCCTATCCTCATTCTTCTGAATCTCCTTGTATTTTCTGAAAGCCCCCTTTCTTTCCCTCACCATCTTTGCTACCTCCTTAGTAAACCATAGTGGTTTGTTCCTTCTTTTCCCCTTTTTGCTCTGTCTGATGCACTGATTAGTCACCTCCATTATGGCTTCCTTAAGGTGTGCCCACTGTTCCTCAACCCCTCCTCCTAAGTCACTTCTTGCCAGGGCTTCTTTGACTCCTCTCCCCATCCTTGCAAAGTCCACTCTCCTGAAATCTAGGACTGGCATGCCTGGATTATGCACCTCTACTATCCCACATACACATTACATTGTATTCCTGGTAACTTATAGTGTGATACTGCTATTTGCACTAATATGTAGATGTAGGCGCCCATCGTACAAGCATGGGTATTAGGAATGTGCTTTGCTGCTACTATATGCTACTGTATACTATGTTTACATCATTTTATATGTTGTTTTACTGTTATGATTTATGTTTTACACTCATCATGCATGATGCACTATACCTCACTATAATGCATTTACCTAGGTTGTGTTTTCTTTTATGTATTTTATACACATGTATTCTGACCCATATCACTGATAAGAGGGCCTTTTCAGATCATCAGTGATTGTTATATATTCTAATATAATCATATGTAGTTTGTGTCTTATACTTAGGTATCACACCGCAGGTATTTCTGTTTACTCAGCGTTCTCTCTGTATGTGATTTATGACCGACAGAGTATTTTATTTGTTGTAACTTCTTACTTATTAGTAATTCTGTTTCCTAAGTAACTGCCCAAGGAAGACGCCTTGCCTACATCTTATTTAGGATGCACGTCCAATGTGTTATGTTTCTCATATCTGTAACTATGTTGTTATCACTACTATATAACCTTCTGTAAGCCTGTTCCTCATGGAGAATTATACCTTCCTTGAGGACTGGTGAGAAACTGACTCCCTTGTGATTTTCTCTGTTACATGTTTGGCATGAGTATTGTAATAAACTTTTCATTATTACTTAGTGCTTGTGTGTGTTCTTTGGCTAACACTACAGACATACAAGAATCGGATAGATCTAGAGCTGGACTTTAGATAACAGGGCCCTCATCTTTGTATAGTTGTCCTGTGATGCTGTACTGATGTAAACCATACTATACACACAGTTTTGAAAATCTACATGCTGCTCAACGGTTTTCAAAATCTATGTGATGCACTATGGTTTTCAATATTCATACACAAATCCATTATAAAGATGTGAAAATATATGTGCTACTGGAAGAGTCTGGTAATCTATGTGCTGCTAGATGATTTTCAAAATCTATGAGCTGCACACATATATTTATTTTGAAAATGTGCATGCTGAGCTAAGCTTCCAGTTACTCAACAAAAACTTTAATGTAATATAACTTTTAAAATACTTAAATGTTAAGGATGATATGTTGCTATTTATAACAGGGAGGTATGCATACTAACACAATGGACAGTATGCATCACTGGCCTTGGTATCTTCCATGAAGGGCATGCAACGAAATGCCAAAGTGTGCGCCATGCAATCACTACCAGCTAGGATTCACTGTCTGTAGTTGGAAGGATGTATGGCTGTCTACTTCTGTACAATGTGTGGGATCACCTGGGAGGGCCCACACTCAGCTAGACTACTGACTTTTGATTCCAAGACCCAGATGGTCTCATAGCCCATGGGAGCAGGGAATTATGGTATGCAACACTCCATGAAAGTGCTTCTTTCTTTTCACAGATTAGGAAGGGTTCTGTAAAAAGTATGTTAGGAGTTACCTCTTACTTTGTGTATGGTTTCAAAAGGCCATGAATAAATGAAGTTCTGACACAAATGTCTTAAAATGTATAGCAAAAACCTATGTTAATACTTATTAGGGTTGCTACTGCACAAAACTCAAACTACTCAAAGGTTGGAAATAAACGACTTGTAAACACAATGCTCACAATATTTGGAAATGTGCTATTAGGGCTCTTACTGTATGTCTAACTCCTACTGTGCCCTCTCCACTGCATTCTCTACCCTCCTGAGCCAAGGACATTCTACAGGTACAGGGCCAAGCATCAGCATAGAGCATACTGGATGGGCAACTATGCAGAACCAGTGTGTTCTGCCACAGAGGGATTCTGATTCCCTCTGACCTCGAGAGCAAAGTTTGAGATATCCATGGGAATCAGAACACCGAGGTGGCAAAACACACATGTGTGTCATGTTGGCATGCCTATGATTGAATGCCATGCCATGGGGTCCAGTGCCCCTCCCCCGTTGCATTGATTGCAGTGTGCTAGCACCTTGCACACCAGATCCCCTGGCTGCCCACGCAGCTACGTGCCACAGGTGGTTTGAGGTGTTCTGGGTGCCTGCCCACACTCTGTATCATTCATTAAGGTGCAAGTGCTGGATGGGGGTGCAAGTTATGTGATGGGGACTCTGCTGTAGCTCTTATGTGCCTCCCAATGGACACCTGCTGGCTGCGTTGGGCATGGGTCCCTCGACACTCTGATGCACCAGCCCACTGGGCTGGCTGGAAGGGCAGGGACAGCCATTCACCCATCAGACTCAATGTCCTGTGGTCTGCACCTTCACAGGATCTACTGCATGTGTGAAGCAGGGGATCCACTTCAGGAACCAGGATAGGCATCTGATTGGATGCCTGTCCTGGGTCCCATGATCTGCCCTCACAAAGCTGTGATCCACACCTGTGCATATACACACTGGGGTGTTGGATATGGACAGGTGGCCAGCAATAGTGAATACCAGCTGGTGCGTGCCTGTCCTGGGATGCGGAGCTGCACAGGCTTTGTACAAGAGAATCGAGCACACATCCTGTACATTAATGAATAGAGCCCAATTTGCAGAAAGATCAACTCCATGGATTAACTTATTTAGAAATGGAGCCAATTCAATGTCTTCATTCTGTCCAGGGGGGCCACAATGAATTGGCTCCATTTGTAAATATGTAATGCCATGTAGCAGCTCCTTGCTGCAGTTGCATTGTGCTATTGATATTGTTATGCTTGTATAAATCTCAGAAATAGGTTTGAAGTATATATGTTTCTCCAAATGCAAACTGGTACTGCAAATTTGCCATGAGCACTGGGAAGTGGTTATTTCATAAAAACTATAATTTCATGACATATATGGGCACACTGCTCCAGTTTACATTTTATTGCACACTATGTTCTGGTACTGGGTTATATTTTTTTGTGGCAGCTTACTTTTTTGGGCTTAGTTAATTATATTATACTACTCTACACTATTATAGACATACATTCTCCTTGTAGTATCATTTATTTGAGCAGTTTATGCATGCGTTTCCAAAAAATGTTATTTATTTGTGATCACTTCTAATACTTTTAAAAATTGTAGTTTATAACATCCACTGTTGATCAGCTAGTTGCTAAACACTTATTTTTTGCCATAAAGATTTTTATTGCCTTTTAACTTTTAAAATACAACAATGTACACTGAATACAACCTAGACAGCATAACTGATGGTACAACATGATTCACATACAATGAACCTGATTTCTTCTGCATAAGAATTGATGAGATACAGATACATTTGCAAAGTTCAGTTTACAGGTCCATCTCTAAGTAAAGGGACTGGCACAAGAGGAGACTATAGTAGAGGTAGAGATATGCACTATTAGCTTAACAGATGTGAAGTGGGAGGGTACCAAATCAAGTGGGCAACTGTTATGTCACAGAATATGTCTACCCGGACTTCTAGAAGGCATCAGTGACACAGAATAGAGGGAGATGAGTAGTGCTAAGTACAATAAGGGGTCATGTATCTAAGCTGTATGCTAGGGTACCTAATTCTTTCTGACTGACACTCAGCTCCAGACATCGCTTGATTTTAGCACCAAAACTAATGGGGAGGTCTAGTTTGTTTACGGTATACTTAGGGTTAATAGCTACTGTAGTGGACACACTCTAGGTGTTCTTCTCCTAAGGGAAGGTTGTGAGGGGCTGGCCTTAAATAGTTGAGTAAATGTTATAGGGAAGAGCTGCTTTCCCCAAGCTTATATGAGATTTTGTATTGTAGAGGAAGTATTCCCCTATAAGGAATGAGAGAAGAGGGTGGTTAGGGTGGGTAACAGAGGGCAGGAGTGGCATGGACAAGAAGTTTTGTAGCCAAGTGGGCCCCTGTCAACAGTATATTTCAGGGTAAGGTATGCTTACAGCAGTAGCAAATAAAACATGTCAACTCGTAAGGTTAGTTGTTAGGAGGATATTACTCCACTCACACTCATCTGGTAGGCAGAAGTGAAATCTCTTGGATTTGAATGGGTGGCAGTGGTCAGAATGGATGTTCTACACTGAGCTCTGCTGTGGTCTCCCTTCCTCACAATCTGTAAATGAGAGTTTAGCATTTGAACAAGGGAACCCTCTTCACTTATAAAAAAACATATTGGACAATTAGAAGCAACCGCCAATCTTTCAATAGTTATTTTTAAAACTATTTTTCGAGCCACTCACAATCTTAGCTTAAGTCAGCTACAAGCCACAGTATTGCCTAAGAATCCCACCAGGGGAAGTCAGCTACAATCTAGGTGCTCTCAAGTACCAGCAGCATGGTAACAAGGATTCAGAAAATGGAGTGAGTACACACTCTATTTAAAATCACCAGAAGAGCACAGTCTTTCTCTAAGCCAACAAAAAACAAATGCAGACCTAACGATGGAAACTAGGGAAAATTTAATTGAAATGAAGGCAGAAGTAAGCGCCATGAAGAGACCGCTTCCCTCATCTGACAGTGGCTCTGATGAACAAATAGGTGTCATGGCAAAAAAAGCAGCAGCTGAAACTACCTTAACTGTTACATACTTTGATATTATAATGTCCAAGATTGCCAGAATGAAATTAACACTTAGTGACATGTCTTCTGATATAACAGAAGTTAGGCAGGTCCTGGCAAACCATAAAATATGTATCTCAGATGTTGAAGCAAGAACAAGCAGTCTGGAGGATGTAGTAAATAAAGAATAGAGAGAGAGAATTAATGACAGTTGGCATGATATGAGTGGCTCCAATGTAGCAACATGCTTTTACTCAGGATTTCACCGTTGAAGGTCTCCTCTAGGTATGAGATCTTGGCATGTTCCTAGATGATGGATTGACGTTTGAGCCTCAGGTGTCATCCATGGTCCGTAGTGGTTTTTACCATCTCAGGAACATTGCCAGGATTAAATCCATAGTTTCCCCTGATGACCTCCCTACTTTGATTCATGCCTTCATCATGTCCAGGCTTGATTACTGCAATGCCCTATACTTTGGGGTCTCTGGAGGTACCCTCAGCAGACTGCAGCTAGTGCAGAATGCGGCAACCAAGATGTTGACGGGCCTTCCCAGATCATGTCATATCAGTCCGGTGTTGCATGAACTGCATTGGCTGCAGGTCAGGTGGAGGGTTACCTTCAAGGTGAGATTACTCACCTTCAAGGCCCTACATGGACTTGGCTTTGGCTATCTGTCCAACCTCCTAACATTGCCCACCCCGGTCTACTCCATCCATTCCTTGGACAGGGGCATCCTGACTATTCCACGGATGAAGTTGAAAACATCTGGTGACAGGGACATTCAGTGTCACTGCTCCAGTCCTATGGAATTCCCTTCCATTATCTTTCAGGCAGACTCCCTCTGTCGAGGCCTTTAAGAGCCATCTCAAGGCCCACCTCTTCTCACTGGCCTTCCCGGACTTTGAAATTTGATTCTGTTAATCTGTTACTTTATATTAAATAATTGATTTTAGTCTGGCTTTTCTGTCCTGATTTTGAGTTAATTAAGTATTTATTTTTTAGTATTACATAGAAACATCGAAACATAGAATTTGATGGCCCACCTAGTCTTCCCATTTCCCTACCTAACGGATTACGATTTTGTATGTGCTCATATATGGTTTTCCCATTTATATTTTTGTATTCTGTATGTATGTTTTTACTTGTAAGGTGCCCAGAGCCCCTGGGAATGTGCACCATAGAAATAAAATTTGCCTTGCCTTGCAAGATTATAAAGCATGAAAATAAACTTGAAGATTTAGAAAATAGGAACCATAGAAATAATCTAAAATGTTTGGTTTAAAGGATGGCATAGAAGATGCTGACACAATTTCTTTTGCTAATAACCTGCTCTTGAATATTGTTGGCCTTCCCGCTGACACTGAATACTATGTTATTGAAAGAGCATACAGATCTCTTAAGCCCAAATCCTCTGCTACTGAGATACCTAGATCAGTCATGCTCAGATTTCTAAATTTTCAAGTTTATATTCAGAGAGCACTAAAGGACAAAAACAATATACTTTTTGAAGGATGTAAGCTGAAAGTATTTAATGATTTAGCCCCTGACACTTTATGGAAAATGGATGCCTTCTTTCCAATAAAAAAAAAGACTGAGAGCAGCTGGCTTGAAATACAGCTTATTCTTTCCTACTCTTCTAAAGATATGGGCTCCAGAAGGGGTTAAAGAGTGCAATGGCTATGCAGCAGCTAAGATTGGTTTGAAAAAAGACTTTCCTGCATTATTCCAAACATTTGACTTTCAATATTAGATACCTCTCTGTAACATTTAAATGTGTAAAATGTTTGTAGACGATTAGCTAAATGTTCTGTTGCGGGTCTCATGCATGACAGACTTGGTGGGTTCGAAGAGTTTTTCCCTTTTGTTTGCTTCCTTTTTTTTTTGCTATATACTTTTTTCCCTTTTTGTGTTTTTAAAGTGGTTGTAGGGGTGCACCAGCAGCTCTATCAGATTCTCTAGTAAATTAAGGCCATGACTTGTATAACTCAGATTTTTCAGTGCTTTCTGATCTTATGTTATATTACTTCTCTGCCTCTCCCTGTTGCTTGCACACCACCGGGGAAACACGGCTTAACTCTGATGGGTTTTGACTCAACTTGTGACCTAAATACAACTAGCTGGTAGGGGTGATGCTACTGTACTTCCCAAATTAACAATACATGTATTTAAAGTTCAAATTAGTCTACCCAATACTGGATCTCTATACCTTCATTGATGGTGGCTCAGGTAGTCTCAAAATAGACATAGAAGCATAGACTTTGATAGCAGATAAGGACTGTTTGGCCCAATTACTCTGCCCATTTCCCTACCTATTGAATAAGCTACTATAATTGCCTTATGTCTGTTCCATGCATTCTTGAATTTCCCCACTGTTTTTGACCCCACGACCTCCTCAGGAAGGTGGTTCCATGTGTCCACCACTCTCTGCATGAAAAAATATTTCCTCATATTGCCCCTGAGCTGTCCCCCCCATCTTCAAATTGTGCCCTCTTGTTCTTGCACATCTCTTTTTCTGAAAGATGCCCTCTTGGACTTTGTTGATTGCCTTGAGGTACTTGAAAGTTTCTATCATGTCATCATGCTGTCTAGTAAAAAGGAGCAGGGATATGCTGCCATGGTATCCCATACAGTACTGTCATAGTACAGTATACAGTGGTCTCATATATATATATATATATATATATATATATGTATATATATATATATATATATATATATATATATATATATACCTGAGGCCCCTAAAGCCCGGTGGTAGCAGACATGGGTATCGGCCATAAAAATATAGTCTTAGGGGTGTGGCGGTTACTATTCCTGTCCAATGACACCTGTCCTAGTCATTGTGGTCTTGACTGACTCAGATGCCCATTGTTTTGTCAAAAAGGAAATATATTTTTCTGAAAACTTTACTTTTCAAATATTTATTACTACTGAATCTGACTTTCTCTGATGGTGGCATATGGGGGGGTGGAGGAATGAGGATCCAGTCTTAAATTATGGACTTTTGTTCAGCCAAGACAGAGCCTGGGTTGCTAATAGGGATTCGGTGTGGTGGGGGGGTGCATCCACACAGCAATTTTCATTTTCAGTCATTTTGTTTGACATACCTTTTAAATTCACGTGAATTTATTTATTTATTAAATTTTGATAACTGGGTAAGCTCGCTGGGCCCCGAAGGTCCCTTTTTCAGGGGCGACCTGGGGAATTACATGGAATAATACATGGGGTAGCATACAGCACATGTACATTACACTAGACAGCGAGGAACATAATACATAGTAGTTTTTCAGCAGTTACATTTAAGAGGTATGACATAGTAGTTTTTTAGCAGTTAACATTTCCTGGGTAAGGTCTACAGATGGAGTGCAGTGCTATATAGATGTGGTGCAGTGATAGTCATTATTTCCATATGAGGGAGAGTGGTGGGCTTCCACTTAGGAGCCTCTCACTTTAGCAGTTGCATATGGAGGTGACCATCATATGAGTCTTCAGCCTTGTGCTGAAGGTGTGGGTAGAGATAGCATCCTGAGCACCAGGGGGCAGGGAGTTCCATAGGGTAGGTGCTGTGAAGGTGAACGACTTACCCCCCGCCTTGGTTCTAACCCTTGGCACTGCGAGGAGGGTTCTGTCCATTGTTCTGAGGAGCCTAGGGTTTCTCTTTTGGGCAACGAGTCCAGTGAGGCTGGGAGGAGGGGATGGGCTGAGTAGTTTATGAGTGTGACAGAGTAGGGAGTATTGGAGCCAGGCCTCCCAGGAGGGCCAGTTTAGTTGGGACAGAGTATCACAGTGGTGAGCCCGGGAGCTGGATAGGGTGGTGAAGCGAGCCACCTTGTGATAGAGAACTTGTAATCTGTTCATCTCTTGTTTGACAGCTCCCTTTATCACTGGGGCTGCATAGGAGAGGGTAGGGAGGAGGACACTTGTGGCAATGGAGGCCCTGGCTGCGGGTGTCAACTGGTCTTTCAGCCTATACAAGGTCCCGAGTTTGGTGTGAATATTTTTGGTTACCTGGTCGACATGATCCTTGAGGGAGAAGCACTGATCCAGGGTGAGGCTAAGGTATTTTATTGATTCAACCACCTCAAGTCTTTTTCCTGATTTGGTCATCAGCCTGAGATGTGGGCTTCTGTCCCAGCTGAGGGTTCTTGGGCCAAATAGCATGGCCTTGGTCTTGTTAGGGTTAATGATCATTCTGTTGGTGACAAGCCATTGCTCAAGGGAACCCAGGTCTTCCTGTATCCCGGAGCAGAGATCTCCCAGATTAGAGGAGGGGTGGTATATGACTGTGTCATCCACATACTGTATCACTGAGCTACCCCCACAGTGTTTACTGAGATTGTTTTTGAAAAGAGAGAAGAGAAGGGGGCCAAGGATAGATCCTTAGGGCACCCCATCCATTAGGGGGAGAGGCTCCGACAGGAAGTCTTTCCATTTTACCCTCTGTGTCCTCCCTGTGAGGTAACTGTTGAACCATGATAGGGAGTGGCTGTCTAACCTGACCTGGCTCAGTTTTGTAAGGAGCAGGTTGTGGTTTACAAGGTCAAAAGCCTTGGAAAGGTCAATGAAGACTGCCCTGGTGGGGGATCCCTTGTCCAGTTCTCTGAGAACATCAGTGGAGAACTTGATAAGTGCGCTGTTAGTCCCATGATTTGTTCTGAAACAGTGCTGGGAGAGGACAAGTAAATGGTGGAGCTCTAGCTAGTCCCGGAGTTGTCCGTAAATTAGTCTCTCTTGAATCTTACCAAAGCTAGATAGCAGGGAGATGGTCCTGTAATTGTTTATAGTCTCTCTTGAACCACCCTTGTGGATGGGGACTACATGGGCCAGTTTCCATTGTTCCAGGATGGCACCTACGATAAGGGATCGATTGAGGAGCCAGGCGAGGGGCCTGGTGAGTGCAGGGGCCCCTTCCCTTAGTATGCAGGGGGGATGTCATCGGGTCCCATAGCTCCCGACATTTTGAGGGACTTTAGTATTGGGAGGACTTTGTTTGGCCTTACAAGCCGGATGTGGAAGGTTGGGCAGTCCAGGTTTTGGGGGATGGGATCATTCAAGACTGGGAGGAGGGGTGGCAAGTCCGCTTTGAGCAGGTCCAGGTTTGTGAACTGGTGGTTGAGAGCCATGGCAATGCTAGGGTCATCGTTATTTAATTGGCCATTGACCTCTATGGGGCAGTGAGTGGTCTTCTCAGCTCCCCTTTATAAGCCCATTTATGTGAGCCCAAAAGAGCCTAGGGTTGCCTAGGTTCTTTTTCTGTAGATCTGTGAGGTAGTCTCATTTGGCCACTTTGATGGCCAGTTTGCACTTATTTCTCAGCATCTTGTAGCGGTTTAGGTCAACCGAAGGGGAGGAGAGCTTGTATTTTTTCCAAGCAGTGTCCCTAGTTTTCATCAGTGTTTTCACTTGAGTGGTGATCCACTTGCAGCAGCTCCCCTTGGTGCAGAATTTCTTCAAAGGGGCCAAGCAGTCAGCAACCATAATGATGGCTCCCCGGAAGAAGGCCGTAGCCTCTTCCAGTGTGGGGAGTAGTTTGATTGGGCTCCAATCAGTCCCATTTAGGCAGCCAATCAAGTGTTCAGGTTGATAGTTTGAGTAGTCCTGTGTCCCGAGTATTCGTGGGGGGACTGTGGGCGCCCTGTTTTTCCAGGAACAGAAGACTGGGGAGTGATCACTCAGGGCATCTGCTAGGGTGCCAGCTGCCTTTATATTGGCCGGTTTGCTAATAAGCACCCAATCAAGTGTGGAATGGTTACCCGTTTTGTAGTTCATTCAGGTGGGCCCTGTGATAACCTACATAAGGTTAGCTTCCTGAACCAGCCCTAGTAGGGAGGAATTGTCCTTCGGGGCCCAATTCAGATTGAAGTTCCCCAGGATGATTAGCTCAGAGGTGACCTCATCGGAGATGTCCCTTAAGACCGCCTCCAGAGATAAGCACGCATTGGTTGGGGGGTTGTATATGCATCCAATGTTGAGATGCTTACATGGGCCAAGGGTGATGTGAATGAAGATCAATTCACCTTCCATACTAGTGGCCTGTAGCAGATTGACCTGCACTGAGTTAAGGGTGTCTTTTGTGTAGATTAGGACCCCTCCACCCCTTTTCCTCAGTCTATCTTGTCTATGGGAGAGGTATCCTAGGGCTGCAACCTCATGGGAGGGCATGTGAGGCTTGAGCCAGGTTTCCAATATGGCCAGGGTGTCCGGGTTGTACCGGTCCAGCCAGGCTTAAAGTTTCTGCATCTTGGGTCTCAGGCTACATATATTCATGTGCGCAATCCTCAGGCCCTTATTGGCCACCCAGTGTGGGTCCACCGGGGAGGAGACCAGAAGTTCATAAGGAGGGGGACCAGGATTTGGTTGGATGTCCCCTGCCATGAGCAGGAGGGTAGCAAGGAGGCAAAGAGAAGGAAGCTGACTGAGGGGTAAGGACTTAGTCCAGAGTCTCCATTTAACAGTGAGTAGAGTTGAGTACAAAATGCCTCTCCTGCAGAATACATGGGCAGTCAGAAGTGCCTCCATGTTATTAAGAGGGAGGGTGTAGTGATCCCAAGAATGTCATAGGGGAATGTCCAGTTTGGGGGAACTTATCAGGTCCTGTTCTCCTGTGCTTATAGTCCTATCTGCCTAGTATAGGAAGAGGAGGTACAGGACGGCTAGTAGGAGCCCTTTATTTGGGCAGCCAAGAAAGGGGGGTCCAAGCATGGAGGGCATCTTGCTGGTGAGGAGGCCAGGTGGGGAGGAGGGATGGATGGGCGGTAGGGATGGTTGGGCCCCTGGGAACAAGTTCCCCTGAGCCCACCGTGCTCAACTTAAGAGTAATAACCAGCCTCATCAGGAACCAAGTCCCTGACAGATCAGGTCAGTGGTGTGGCCAGGAATTACTACAGTGAGCTGCTGGTCAGCAGTACCCAAACTTACAGGGTATCAGATGTCTTACCCCAGGGATAGATGCGACAGCATATTGGAGGGAGGTGGTCTTGGTAGCACTTGCTATTATAGGATCCTCCTGGGGATGAGTTTGAGTGCCGCTGCCCTTTAGGTCAGCAGGCGGGTTGGACACAGGAGCTGTCTATGGCCTTAGGCTGGGCACGCTTGTGTTAAGCAATAGGGGGAGTCAATCTAGCTGGAGATACAGTGTTAATGAGGTAATCAGGCAGTTAAGGGTGCACCTATATATGTACTGAAAACCATACCCCTGAGGTAGAGTTGAAATCGCATTTATACGACTCATGGAAAAAGTAGAATAACATGCAATTTACAAGACATAACTGGATTACTATAGTACTTAATAATCACTTAGATACTGCAGGTACAGCAGCAGCTGTAATTTCTGACTACCTAGTTTATGATACAACTGGCAGTTTTGTAGGTAGCAGGCAATTTGGTTGGGAGAGACAGAGATACTTCCCCAAGTTGCACAATAATTTGTAGGTGGTACAAAAAGGTTGGGATTAGAGAAAGCAGGTGCAGTGATGGCTAAATGCCACTAGAGGGGGTATTGGAGTTTTGTATTCCGTTAATGACCCCCTGAAAATTCCATGGTAGCTTGAGACCATGATCGCGTGGTGTACTTACTGTACAACTTGTGAGATTTAGCTTTGGGTCATGGGAATTGCCTTTGAATTCTGCAAGGCTGTATGGGAAAACATGGTGTCCACAACAACAACATTGTAATGCATGGGGCCTGCATAGAAAATTTCACTTCTCTGACTGGTTTATTAGAATGCATGTGTGCTAAACTCCAGATTCTATTTTATACAATATTTAATTAGGGATGGGCAAACCTGTTTGCTCAAAATACGAACCGACCTGAACACACTAAAGTGTTCATAAATGAACAGCTTCTGATCATGTTTGGCTGTTTGGATTGGTTTGGCTGGCTTTTGTATCATGGGAAATGCAGTACAAGAAGCACTAAGCAGGAGGAACCCACAGGAGGAACCAGAGACAAGACTCTGGTTCCTCATTGGATGGCTGAGCTGTCCATCTCTCTAAGGTGGCACCTGATTGGGTTGCTGCTCCTCTAGCAACCCACTTGATCCACCATAGAGCTACACAGAGGAATTGGGACAGAGAAGGAGCAGCAGCTTTTGTAGGCTGATTTGCACTGTGTTGGATTCTGTGTGCTTGACTTGTGCTGCTTACATTTTTTTTTTTTTGCCCTTGAGCAACAGAGGAAGAAGTCAACTCTAAAAAAACAAAATAATAATAGATAGATAGATAGATAGATAGATAGATAGATAGATAGATAGATAGATAAAAAAGTACTAAACTAAAAGAGAACAAGTGAGAGAAAGTTGGGGTGGGTAGTAGGGGACTTGGAGTCAGGGACTTGGGAGGGGATTGAGCCAAGGACTTGGTGTGGGAGTCAGGAATTGGAGTGGGGAGGGGGTAGTTATTGTTGGAAGAGGAGACTTGGGGAGAGGAGGAGGAATTTGGAGGAGACAGGGGGCAACTTGTTATGAGAAAGAGCTTGAAGACAGAGTGCTGCAGACCAAAAATAAGAGAACAAGAGATTGAAGAGAGACTTCACTATTAATTGCCAGAGCCAGACTGCCCATTTTTATTTTTTGGGTAGCAGTCTAGCACAGGTGGTAAAGTCTGTTGAACTGTGCCAGTGTGCCACCTAATAGCACACCACTCCCAGTTAGCCTTCTTGCTGGTTTCCAAATTGCTCCCAACAACAAGAAGTCAGCTGTCTAAGTTCTCCTGCCTGTGCTCAGTCACTTCAGAGGGGACTTATTTTATTTTTTATAGTATACAATCTGTGTGTGTATATATGTGTGTGTGTGTGTGTGTGTGTGTGTGTGTGCGTGTGTGTGCACGTGCATGTGTGTGTGTGTGTGTAATAAAAAATCTGCCCAGCCAGCCAGTCATCACCATCAGTGCACCAGTGCCACTTCTTGCATACTGGGGTTAGGCCAGGCAGGGTCCCTGAAACTGTGCAGGTAGCAGCAGTGCCTGCAGTATTGCCCTTAGCATAGGTGGTATGTGAAATAAATTCTGTGTGTGTGTGTTAAATGAAATCTGCTAGACAGTCATCAGTGCACAGGTGGCAGTTCTTGCATACTGTGTGACCCCCCAAAGAAGTCAGTCATCTTTCTTCCTGTGCTTATTCAGTGGGGTATAAGCTTTGGCTCAGTGCTCAGGGCATTCCGTCATATCATGTGGCATCAATAACAAATAGATAAAATCCTTGAAGGGAAAAAGTACGGTATCAGAGAGGGTTAGGCCAGGCAGTGTCCCTGAATCTGTGTGGGTAGCAGCAGTGCCTGCATAATCACCCTTACCATAGGTGGTGTGTGAAATAAATTGTGTGTGTGTGTGAAATATAAAATCTGCCAGCCAGTCATCAGTGCACCAGTGCCACTTCTTGCATACCATCACATCACATGGAATAAATAAAAAAAAAATCCTTGAAGGGAAAAAGTACTGTGTCAGAGAGGATTAGGCCAGGCAGGGTCTCTGAATCTGTGTGGGTAGCAGCAGTGCCTGCAGCATTGCCCTTAGCATAGCTGGTGTGTGAAATAATTGTGTGAGTGTGTGTGTGTGTGTGTGTGTGTGTGTGTGCGTGTGAAGTATAAAATCTGCCAGCCAGTCATCAGTGCACCAGTGCCACTTCTTGCATACCATCACATCATGTGGAATAAATAAATAAAAATAAAATCCTTGAAGGAAAAAAGAGAGGGTTAGGCCAGGCAGGGTCCATCTGTGTGGGTAGCAGCAGTGCCTGCATCATTGGCCTCCGTGTAGATGGTGTGTGAAATAAATTCTGTGTGTGAAATAAAATCTGCCAGCCAGTTGTCAGTGCACCAGTTCCACTTATTGCATACTGTGTGACCCCTCTAAGAAGTCAGATATCTGTCATCTTCCTCCATTTGATCACTCAGTTGGGTATAAGCTTTGGCTCAGTGGGCAGGGCATTCCATCACATCATGTGGAAAAATTAAAAAAATAAAGTCCCTGAAGGGAAAAAGTACTGTGTCAAAGAGAGTTAGGCCAGTCAGGGTCCCTGAATCTGTGTGGGTAGCAGCAGTGCCTGCAGCATCACCCTTAGCATAGGTGGTGTGTGAAATAAAGTGTGTGTGTGTGTGTGTGTTCGTGTACTAAAATCTGCCAGCCAGTCATCAGTGCACCAGTGGCACTTCTTGCCAGTAGTCTGTGGCCATAGTGACCAAGATTGAATGCCTAGAAAACCTGTGAGTCAAACTTGGTGACTGTGATCATGGCTACATAGGGAGGAGGGTGACTGGATGCTGGGGTCAACAAAAACCACAACAGGAACTCACATGTATACAAGTGCTTGCCTGTGTGTGGGGGGGAGTGATGTGGGGGAGGGATGGCATGTGGGAGGGGTTGCAGCAAGCAGCTGCTGAATTGGATCACTGGCCTCATGGGGAGGGTGGTCAGCTGGGAAGTATGGGGTACCAGGTTCTGGTCCGGTGTGGTGCAGGTTTTTTTTTTTTGCCACCTGGCGACATGTATTTCCTCAAGTTCCCCCCAACATGCACCCCCCTAGAGCTGAGAATCCATAAGTAGGGAGTGCGGGGGGAAAAGCCCCCCATGAGGAGGATGTGGGGGCTGCACAGCCCCCCGCATTAAAAATGAGACCTCCAGGTCTCGGGTGCCATTTTTCTGTGCGCTGCCAGTGTGCATCATCAACATTATTTTTCGAAGATGTACACTCTCCATAATAGCAATCACTGTTGCTCAATCACTTTTATGACATGAAACCCTTCTTGCATACTGCCACATCACGTGGAATGAATAAAAAAAATAATATTCACTTTTTGACCCTGAACAAGCGACAGACTGGCATTATGAGTACTTCAGAAAATAGTAAAGCAAAATCCGGGGGCAAAGGAAGTAATAAACATAAACAAAGTTTATTCAAGAGCTCAGAAAGAAGTGGCCCAAAAAGAATAGTACAACAACAAGAAGCACCACAGTCCGTTGAAGGGGCTGAACTAAATGCTACTACTATCCATGTGCAGGCTAACTCTCAAAATACTGAAAACCCAGCAAGGGTTGGTGAACTGTCTATGTTAGAAGGGCTCAGCAGTACAGCCAACAAAGTGTTGAAAGACAGTGGCAATAGGACATTGTCTGAGAAAAAAAGTGCAAAAACAGAGTCTTCCAATTGTACATAAAGTTAAAGTACAGGTACAACTCGCAGTGGAGTTGCCCGATTTGCAACACATGCATATCGAATAACTGAATCTGTGATTACAAATGCTAGCGCTACTGATTCTGAAGATGATGGTGATGACCCTGGTCATGGTGAGACTGATGATGGTGAGCTCGTGACTCTAACTGTGTCTCATTCTGGTTCTGACCATGATAATGTGGATTAAAATAATGACAGCAGTAGAGTGTCAAAAGGGAAAAGAAAAAGTCAAAGGTGCAAGCCAAACAAAGTGAAACAAAGTATGACAGTAGTGATGATGATGATGGCAGTGGTGCTGCAGAGGATTCTATGATTGTCTCCCCTGATGAACCTGAATCCTCCGCTGATATGTCTTCCCCACGTAAACCCAGGCACTCGATTCCTAGTCCCACTGAGGTTGTTACTACTAGACATAGACAGTACACCTCTACTGCTTGGAATAATCTTTACATAAACCCCAAGGATGCTTGCCAAGCTGTATGTGTGCATTTCAACATATGTGTTAGTGGGGGGGGAAGGGCATCTTGGAACCTCAACAATGATGTGACATCTTTCATGAATTCACTCTATCATTGTATATGGTTCAAAAAAACAGTCTAACATTGGTGGCTGGAAATCTATCAGGGCTCTCGGTGAACAGGAACATTCCACTGAGACAGTGGAAGATGAGCACCAGGCAAGATCCAAAAGTTCAACAGGCACAACATGTAGTTGTACATCACACCCAGCCAAATGTAACTTTAACCCCCCCCCAATAAGTGGCAGTTGAAGTTTAAAGAAGTTTTTGAAAGAAAGTCTAAATATTCACGAAACCATCCCATAGCACTGGCAATAAGTTGTAAAATAGCAGAAATGATTGTACTTCATTTACAGGCATACTCTATTGTGGAAGATGTGGGTTTCAGAAGACTTATGGAATTCTTAGAGCCATGATATTTAATGCCAAGTAGAAAATACTTCTCAGTAACTGCTGTGCTCAGGATGTATGACAGCTTAGAAGTTCAAGTAAGGCATGCTGTCTGAGTGGTTGAGGATAAGGTAGTTCACTTCACTACTGATATGTGGACCACAGCCAAACCATTGCCTATCTTTCTCTTACTGCACACTGGATCAGTTTTGTGGGCAACTCACCATCATCCTCATGCACTACCAGTCTGTCTCCTACCACTTTAACCAGCACTACTACTACCACAACTATTTCTCTGAGCTCAAAAAAACCCGTCAAGTTTCAGAAAATGGCAGTTCTCCATGTATGTCACTTTCAAGACACACACACACACACACACACACACACACACACCACATTCAGCAAGAACTGGAAAGACTACTTACTGCTTGGGTCACTTCACAGGGTTTGAAAGTTGTGTTTTTTGTTGCTGACAATGATTCAAACATTTAAAAGTTCTTCATGATGGCAACTATGTACATACTGTATATGCTGTTTTGCCCATTGTCTTAGCCTAATCATTTGAAGCTTCCTCAGTAATACTGGCAAGTATCAACCACTGTGGGTACAGTGCGCAAAGTGCATGGCCACTTCAGCCATTCAGTAAAAGCCCATGACATCCTTGCTGATATCCAGAAGGACAAAGGTCTTCCTCATCTCCAGCTTGTTCAGGGTGTAGCAACAAGGTGGAATTCAACTTGCTTTATGACTGACCACATCCTTGAACAAAAGGTAGCTATCATTGAGTATATCATGTACAATGCTATCGGGGAGGGCATTGTACTCCATTCTACTCAATCGTCTCTACTGGAACAGTTGTGTCACATTCTGAAACCATTCATGAGTGCTACAAAAGAGGTCAGTGCAGAAAAGGTATCCTTTAACCAAGTTATTCCACTCATTCTACTTCTCAAAAAAGGTTGGAGAAAATGAGAAACAACTTAGATATGAACCAATCTCTAGTCAATAACATG
Source organism: Neoceratodus forsteri (assembly GCA_016271365.2). Classification (NCBI taxonomy): domain Eukaryota; kingdom Metazoa; phylum Chordata; order Ceratodontiformes; family Ceratodontidae; genus Neoceratodus; species Neoceratodus forsteri. The sequence goes on along the minus strand of CM057456.1, from coordinate 1,106,952,559 downwards.
CTTATCAGACTTAGCAATGATGAGAAATTATCAGCCATGACACAGAGCAAGGAGTATCTCTTAGAAACATTGCTAGATCAATGTTTCCTGAACAGACACCTTCCTGATGTGGTTTCTGATGTATGGAGGAGCTGAACTACAGGCAACTTTTGATTGATGCAGTAGATAAGGTTCATTAGTAGGACTGGCAAGCAGTACTACAATGACACTACCTCAAATTCAAAAGACTGCTCCAAAAACCAGTACAGAAGCAGACAATGAGGAGTATGACATTTGAGGCCAACTGCAGGACACTGAAATTCCACAAGGAGAAAATTCATTCTCAGTAGTAACCATGGTAAATGCATACCTGACTGAGCCCAACATTACTATTATGGATGACCCTTTAGCATACTGGCAAGAGAAAAAAATCATGCTGGCCAAAGCCAGTGACACTGGCTTGTAAGTATATTTGATGTCCTCCCTCCAGTGACTGTTCGAAGCATTTATTTAGCTCTGCTGAGGATGTTGTGACTGATAAACAAACACAATTAACACCAGATAATGTGGAGAAACTAACATTCTTGAAGGTTAACTTGCCAAACATTGACTACATATGTGAAGCTGATCTTGAAGAAGATGACATTGACAGCAGTACCTATGCTGCAGATATGGAGTGACACATCAGCTTTCAGTTTTGAGATTCACTGGACTGCTTAAAAGTAGAGAACTGGGACTTGCCTGCCTTTCAACTGCATCATCTTCATCCTGGGGTGGGTAGGAGGTGCAGCCAGTACATCACATTCACATCATCATGTACTGGTAGCAACTGTGGCAGACAAGTCCCTGATCTCACACACAGTCACTTTCTCATTCTGACGAGTTCATTTGTTTTATTACCTAATGCACATAAGAATAATTATTTCTTATATAACCACAGCTCTGTTTTTCCCCTTGATACTAATTGTAATACTAGCAGTGGTGAATTGGGCACTTTGGACAGCCTAGTGCTCTTGTTCTTTCACACTGCTTCATGTTGCATCCCATACCAAGATCCTTTGCTATCCTAAAATAATTGGTAACATACAAAAACACACTGACCCCTTCTACAAAAAGTCAGACTCAGGATACTGCTTTAAAAACAAATAGAGATCTGGGACTTGCCTGCCTTTTGACTGCATCTTCATCCTGGGGGTGGGAGGGAGGTGCAGCCAGTGTATTACATTCACGTCATCATGTACTGGTAGCAACTGCAGCAGACAAGTCCCTGATCTCGCACACAGTTGCTTTCTCTTTCTAACAAGATCATTTATTTTATTACATAATGCACCTAAGAATAATTATTTCTTCTATAACCATAGCTCTGTTTTCCCCCTGATAGCAGTGGTGGTAGTAGTAGTGATAATGTGGTCATTTTGGACTACCTGGTGATCATGTTCTTTCACATTGCTTCACGTTGCATTCCATACTGAGACCCATTGCTATGCTAAAATAATTGGTGACATACAAAAAACCCACTTACCCTTTCTACAAAAAGTTAGACTCAGGAGACAGGTTTAAAAAAATAGAGATCTGGGACTTACCTGCCTTTCAACTGCATCATCATTATCCTGGGGGTGGGTGGGAGGTGCAGCCAGTACATCACATTCATATCATTACGTACTAGTAGCAACTGTGACAGACAAGTCCCTGTTCTCACACACACAGTCACTTTGTCATTCTAAGGAGATCATTTACCTAAAAGCTCATAATAAAATAACCACATTGATAAATGCTACTGGCTCTGCTTCCCCCCTCCCAGTAGTAGTGGTAGTACTACTACTACAAATTAAAATTATTTAAACACACTATTATATCCTTCTAAAAAAATCACACTCAGGAGAAGACCATTTATTTACAAACTAGAGATCTGGTCTGGGACTTTCTTGTCATCACAGTCACTTTCTCATTCTTTTCTAAGCAGTCATTTTTGGTAAATGTGTCTTAACCATATTGATGTCAATGCTGGTAGACTACTTCTGGTTTTCCCCTTATTTTAGTAAGCGGTGGTGGGGTTCCATGTCAAAAGGGCGCAAGCAGAATAGTGACCACTAAAATGGCTTATAGATAATGCCGAACAGCAAATTTGGTGATGTTTCTCTTTATGGGGGGGACTATGTCCCCTCCAGCCCCCTTACTAAATATATTAACTTCGGGGGCGGCAGACCTCGGGGAGGGGGTACAGATACATCACCAAATATGTAATTCGGCATTATCCATAAGCTATCTTAGCGGTCACCATTTTGCTTTCACCCTTTTAATGTGTTACTGGTGGGGGTAGTAGCAGACTGCAGTCTTGCAGTGGTAGCTGGCTAACTGGCTGTCTCTGACTGGCTGCCCTCTGCTCTGGCCTGGTACTGTTTTTGTGTTTCTGGCTTCTTCTTCATCACTTAACTGTCTAAAGCACATATGATACCTGTTTGTACCTGTTGAGAAATAGAAATCACTACTTTTAACAGTATTATTTATACACAGTATTAGTATTACTTTCTTAAATGTCAGAAACAGAAGAGTGATTAGAGAGCATTCTCGACTACTAAACAATGGTTAATTGTTTTCTTTTCTAGAGATATGTTGATTAAAAGCAGTTTAAAATGATTTTTTAACATACTGTCACCATAAAACAATAAAAGTGATAAAAGGTTCAGGTAAGGTTCAGATGAGGATCTGAACCTTTTTTTGCTCAACAGAACCTTTTAGAACCTCAGAACCTTTTGAGGTTCTCCCATCCTTATATTTATTTGTGCTTTTTATTGACTGTTACAGTTGAGAATTGCCTGATGCTCCATGATGAGAGGTTCGCAGTGCGACCTTCGGAGGGGAATGAAGGAGGGTAAAATGTCTATGCCATTTAATTCTTTTACAACTATCGCTGTGAATCCTGTACTCTATTTGCTAATATGAATAACTGCAAAAATGCCACTAACTGTAATTAGTTATAACACTAGGAGTTATTTTGGGTAAAATGTGCTTCAAGCTGATATCCATTGTTAATTGGAAGTCATGAGAGTACCCGGTATTACATGCTGCAACACGCAAAATCTTGTCCCTGAGCACCACTGTGTGCATGATAGCAAAGTACAGCTCATGTAGTGTCGTGGAAAAAATATATTCTTCTTACACTTTACTTTAAAATCAGGCTCAGGAACACTGCATGTAGTAAAAAGAAAAGTTTAATACATATGCATATGGGAGTCTGCTTCCAACAACATGCAAGGCTCCCTGAGTTTTATTAGTCAATCACTTTTATACCTTTTTATCAAGGTGTTGCTAATTTCAATGAAACAGTATCTTATTTCAAGAACTGTTATCTTAATTTCAAGAACTGCTGTCAACAACTTCCTAATATGGTTTTGATGCCTGACGATGCCAATGTAACAGAAAAACAAGTTGATACCAATGAATGGGTACTTTTCCACTGCTTATTTCATTTCTTTCCCAATGCTGTTTGATACATATGCCTGGGTCAAGCTGACCTGAATGAAACAATGAGTTTCACTCACACCATAGCAACGTACAGCTTGCCTTTAATGCCTCAGCGTGCTGTTATCTTATATTTTGCCTAAGCATGTTTTTATCTTATATTTTGTCTGAGCCTGTTATTCAGGCTGGTACCAACCAGTTCTATCCAGTTTTATTTTGCTTTCTGCTTCTACAAATGTACCTCAAGTAACCTCAGTGACATTCTGTAACCCTGTAACAGCATGTACCAGTATGAACTCAGAAATTTCTACTACATTCTCCCCCCTTTTGATACTTTGTATCAACTAACCACCCCCCTTTTTATCTATATGATTTAAAACTGGTTGCCAGCATACAGATAGTTAAGGCATTTATAAAAAAAATTTTGTTCTGGAGTTGATACAGAGGTAGTTACAGATGGAACACAAATGGTGAGTTTGTAAAACACAATAAGAACTGAGAGATGTCAACACTACAATTTAAATATGTGAAAAAATGCTAACATGTGATACCACATATAACACAATATAACATATCAATTTTGTTGATGAAAAAGAGTTTATGGAATCCACTTTGAGAGTGAATAAGGTAGATGCTACCTTGTGTTGAGGTGTGGCACACCCTTGGAGCTTGATTGAAGAATCTGTTGATAATGTCTTTTGACAGATAAGTCCTTATAAAACATAACAGTCCATAAAGTTAACAGTCCATAAAGTTTATATAAATAAGCACAGGTTGGTGTAATTACAGTACAGGTGAAATGTCATTTGCAGAATGGTGGTAACCCCACAAGGCACATGGGGAAATGCAGACAGTAATTTAAAAACAAACACCAGCACAGTAGAAAAGTCAGTGTTCACGTTGCTGGCTGCTGGATGGCTGATTGCAGACACACTGGCCAGGGGTGCATTAGATTATGCATTGAGTTCATTGAGTTCTTTTAATGGAGCCACACACACACACTTGCATGGCATTTGTGTCGTGATAGCTGATTACACTCCGGCACAAAGATTAACAGTTTATAAAAAAGGAACAGTTTACAATAAACCAGAGTAATAGGGTTGTATAAGGTACCAGCCATCTTTGGAACAAGCAGCAGTGAAGAAAATGCATGTCTTGCTTGAAGATCAGTTGAAAAAAAATGTTCTTGCTGAAGTTAGGGGATTGCCCCTACCCCAGACTTAACTTCATAGTAAGCAGAAACAATAAGCTTGATTGCAGAGCCTGAACTGATTGGACCTTATTTTGTGGATTTAAAGTTCTACTAATAGGTGTAATTTTGCTGAAAACATTACCCTTGCAGAGGTTATAATAACTTGATTCATGCAATAGTCCTTATATGGAACTAGTCAGGCACAAAGATAGTGATGACATCAAAGCTGTGGCAGCTGTTTTCTTTTTAGGAAAAAGATGAAGGTCTTAGCAACTTAGATGAAAGTATTATACTGCTGTGGAATGTGGAGATTTTATGTGTGCCACACCGTGGAAACCTGCAAACTTGCAAGGTGTGTTAGACACTGAATTAAAAACACATAAATAACAATCTTGTAAACTATTTGGCTTTTTTGTTTTGTAAAGAGTGGTGTGACAGAGCCTAAATTCTGGCAATTGGAAAGAGAAAATTAAAAAAGGAACATCAACCGCACACCCTGAGGTGCAGGCTGAGGTTTAATTATTTTTTTTGAAATTTAAGTTTATTTGGTTTGAAAAACAAAGCAAAACACAACAATACAAAACAACCCAAGGAGGTACAAAAACACGTTAAGATGAACGGTACAGTCAAAGAACTACCCTTCCCCACCCACATCCCAGCCCCCAAACAATAAAGAAAATAAACCCCCACCTCCCAGAACCCAAACCCACCCACAGTCCCGCCTAACCCACCCGAGGACAAAAATGAAACGTTATTCAGCATTGAAACATCCGACCTCCCTCGACCACCCCCTCCCTCCATCCCTCCGGGGTGCACCAACAAAAACAGAGCTTAGTCCAAACAAAAACAACATATCATTGTAAAACTTCCAAACTAGGTATCAATAAAAGAGCAATATAGTCCAGGAAACGAAAATTAACATAAAACATTAAAATAAAAAGCAGACAAAAGGGATCGGGTCCTAGAATTATATAAATTAAAGCAGACACAAGGCTTGGAGTTTACCCCACCTCCTCTGGAACAGGTCCGGATGACCTTTAAGACTAGCAATTAAACTCTCTGACTGCAGGTATGAAACCAATTCAGTCAGCCAATCGGCAAAGGACAGGGCCAATTGGTCAGTCCAGTGTCTTAAAACCAATTTTTTAACAGCTATAGACACCAAAGCCATATGATAACAATGCTCAACACTATCAATTCAGGAGAACTCGCCCAAAATACATATCTCAGGACAGAAAAAAATGGACAGACCCAGGAGAGGATCAAGGTAGTCCTGGACCAGAGACCACAAGGAGGCAACTTTAGGACAATCTCAAAACATATGGATTAAGTTACCTTCCCCTTGCAAGCACCTAAAGCACTTTGAGTGGGAGACCTTCTTGAGCTGAAAGAGTTTAGCAGGAGTATAATAGAGATTATTAACAATGTAATATTGTGTTAACCGCAACCTATCCTGAGTATGGTATCTATGGAGATCCTTCCATACACCAGACCAGTCCGGGGAAATGTCAGGTAGGAGGCATGCCCACACACCTGAACCTTCAACCGTCTCCTGGGATTTATAGTTCAAAAGAAAAGAATATATCAAAGAGACAGGGTGAGATTGGGACGCGAGATTAATAATACCGGAGAAGAAAGGATGAGCAACCGAATCCCTAAAAATGGTACCAAATCTCAGTTAATCAGATGCCTCAATTGATAAACTTTGAAGACATCTCTCCTAAGTATATCAAATTTCCCCAAAATATCACCGGAAGAAAGAAGTGAGTCCCAGCTAAAAAAATGCTTGAGTCTGGCCTCTCTGATTTGTGGGAGCCACTCCGACATAATCCATGAACTACCCAGCTTAATATTGGGATTACAAACCACCGGTTGTCCCAGGTCTGAAGTACCAGAGATGCGGAAGGACTTTAGGCACTGCCCAAGAGACTTAAGAGCAGCCATCATCACATTATCCGACATCCAATGTGAGAGTACCTTTGGGGGTACATAAAGAAGGGCGTACCTGTCTGGTTTAATCTCAGAGAGGGAGGCACGTTCGAGCTGGAGCCAGATTGGACAGGATGAGTCTGGGTCCGCGGAAAACCATCTTCCCAACTTAGAGAGGTGGACCGCCCAATAATACAACAGAAGATTAGGTAATCTAAGGCAACCCCTCTCTCTAGGAAGTGACAGTTTGGCATAGGAACGCCTAACCCCCTTCCCCTGTCAAATAAAATTAGAAAAAAGTGCATGAAGTTGCTGAAAATAAGAGATGGGAAGCCAGAGATTGACCAAATTCAACGGGTAAAAAATCCGGGGGAGGACGTTCATTTTAATAATGTTTATTTGACCCCAAAGTGAGATGGGAAGGGCTGACCATCGCTGTAAATCCTGACAGACCGAATCCTTGACTCTATCCAGGTTTAACTTTTTCAGAAGTGAAAGATCAGTAGAAAAATAAATCCCTAAATATTTAATAGACCTAGGGGTCCATCTCATCCCAAAGGAAGAAAATTCGAACTTATTAGTATACACATTTAGTGGAAAAATTTCAGATTTGGAGATGTTCAATTTATAATGAGAAAAAGCACCAAACCGCTCAATAATTTCAATCACAGCCTTCAGAGATTTAGCCGGATCTATTAGATGTAAAAGAATGTCATCTGCATAAGCAGACAGAACCAGATCCCTTTGTTGTAGCCTAAGCTCTCTAACCTGGGGAGATGATTTAAGCTTTATGAGCAATGGTTTAAGATACAAATTAAATAACAGAGGGGAGAGAGGGCATCCCTGTCTGGTGCCGGTATATAAACGAAAGAGGGAGGAAAACACCCTGTTACAATAAATTTTCGCAGAAGGGCAACTATAAAACATCCGAATTTTATTCAGAAAAGCAGGCGGAAAACTCATTCTCTCCATGACTGACCAGAGAAAGGACCAATCAACGCTGTCAAAGGCCTTTTCGGCGTCGAGAGAAACCAGAGCAGCAGGGTATGAAACGGATTGGGCATATTAAGAGATATGTGATAGGGTCCTCAAATGATCTGCCGCAGATCTACCAGGGCAAATCCAACCTGCTCCGGGCTCAACAGACCAGACCAAACCTTTTTAATTCTTTCAGCTAGTATTTTAGCAAGAATTTTCATGTCATAATTTTGGAGAGAAATAGGTCTATAATTGGCTGGGTCCATGTGAATCTTATCAGGCTTAGGAATTAAAATGATTATGGCCTCAAACAATGTAGGATCCACATCAGGAGATACCGATAGGTGCTCATATAACTTAAGGAGAATAGGTACCAAGTCCTTGGCGAAGACCTTATAAAAGTTTGCAGGGAGACCGTCAGGACCCGGTGTTCTGTCAGAAGCCAGGGAAGCAATGGTTCTCTCAATTTCCTCCGACGAAATAGGGGCCAACAAGATAGCCTGTTGGGCCGCTGATAAACAAGGAATGTCTATCTCCCTCAGGTACTCATTTAATTCCGAAATGGGATGAGATACAGGAGACTTACTGTACAGGTCTAGGTAATACTCTTTAAAAATGTGGGCAATACCTCTGGGTGAAGAGACAATAGCACCGGATGAAGAGAGCAAAGAGGGGATAATCCTAGAACTTTCCAACGCCCGCAAACACAAAGCCAAGAGTTTACCGGATTTCTCCCCATGATCAAGATATTTAGCTTGAGTTCTCATCAAGCAGTATTCCGTTTTCTCCTTCAAAAGATCCATATATTGACTCTTAACTGATAAAAGCTCTTTAAGATCAGTTAATGAAGAAGTTGAAGAATACTTAACCTCTAACTCCCTGATTTTACTCATCAAAGATAAAGAGTTTGCAAGCCGCATTTTCTTCCTAAGGGAAGACATTTTAATAAGCTCACCCCTGAGATAGCACTTCAGGGCAGACCAAACCATGTCCAGTCTTGGAGTAGAATTCAAATTATCCACCAGAAAGAGAGAAATCAGGGAGCTGATATCCGACACATTTTGAGGATCATTCAACAGTTGAGTATTCAGCCGTCAAACCGAGTCCCGGGAGAAATCCGGGTCTAAGGAAAGTCTGATCCAGACGATGGCATGATCTGACAGGATAATTGGCTCAATGCCAGATAAAAAGAAACTCGGGAGGAAAGAAATACTAACTAAAACCATATCTAACCTAGATTTGGTACCATGCGACTGAGAAAGGAAAGAAAAGGCCCGAAGAGAGGGGTTAGCAAGTCTCCAGGGGTCACATAAACCCAGCAACGACCTCAATTCCTGAAAGGCTCTATGAGCCAGAGAAGGGGGACGATTATCTTGAGGTTCTCTATCCAAAATAGGTGAACAGGGAATATTCCAGTCCCCTCCCAATATGAACTGGGCAGGAAGGAAGTTGGACAATTTATCAGCAAGGGACATGAAAAAACCTGGGTCCCCCCCCACCGGACCATATATAGAGCCCAGTACAACATTGTCACCATTAAGAATACCTTTGACCAGAATAAACCTCCCTTCTGGGTCTGATACCATCACCTCTTTCGTAAACAAAACATGCTTTTTCACAGAACCGCCACCCCTTTACTAAAACGGGAATTACCCGCAAGGTAGGATTGAGAGAAACCAGAGCGAGATAGCATCTTGGTGTCATCATGGCTTAAATGAGTCTCTTGCAAAAAAAGAATATCAATTTGCAATAGTGAGCAGTGATTGAACATCTGCAGGCATTTGACCCGATCCCTAAGTCCGCGTACATTCCAGGAAGCTATTTTGATAGTGTTCATAGCCATTTTAAGTACAATATGCAAAAACCGAATATCCGGACACATTCAACATTGCAGAAAGGAAAGAGGTGCACCCAAATTGAAAAGGCTGGAAACCCAGTATTATGCCCAAACAGACCCGGTTTAAGTCCCCACAAAAAAGACCCCACAAGTCCAACCCCACAGAAACAGCACACTAAGCTAAATTGGTAAACTAAACTGACCCACCTATAAATTCTGAGCCTAATATTATTATCCCCAAAATATACCCCAACCCAAAACAACCCCAGACAAAGATTGCCAAAAGCATATTCCCCCCCAAAGCAGCATACCTTACTTAACCAGAGGCCATATGAAATATAGGGGAAAGCAGCCAGCATCCCCATCCTCCCTGCCCACCCAACCAAAACCAGCCTCCAGAATGCCCAATACAAGACCTTCAATAAAAGATCGACCCCACCCTCTCCAACTCCAAATCTGAAAAGCCACCATCAAAAAGAGCTCACAAAACCCAACAGCCCACCCCTCGGCATCAAAAGAAACCCCTAAAACCCACGAGTAACTATATACAGCAGGAGGCCAGAGCAAAGGTGATTTTGAACAAGCCAGAACACAGAGGCTCTGACCACCCAACCCCAATTACGAACCCCAGTTCCCAGTGTTAGATGCATACACCAATACAGAAAACACCCCCAGAACAGGCCAGCGAGAACATATGACCAGAACCACCATCTAATGAACCATACCAGCCCCATCACCAGGGAGAGGTTAGCAAACCCCCATCATTAGGCTCGCGATACCACATCCAGCGAGCAAGCACCCACAGACCCGAGCCCCCCCCACAGCCAGTTACCAGCAGTGAAAAAAGTAAATTAGAAAGAGGTAAATTAGAAAAGGGAAGAGGAGTAAAGGTTTAGCAACCAGAGAGAAGACAGAGACAAAAAGGCAACCCCCCGCTACAGAAGGAAAACCCCATCCCCCAGTCTGCCTGCCATAGGAAGCACATCCCATCAATCAGCCCAGAAAGCAAAAGATTGAGAAAGCCACCTACCAGGCATCCAAACAGCCCAAAGAAATGTGTAACAGCACGAAAACTCTGACTGGTAAAAAATATCGACACTGGGACGCTGTTTCCGAGGGGACCGAAAAACCGGCCAGACCGAGATCGGTCCTCCCACCAGGAAGTCCCCCCGGGAAACAGTAACAGATAGAGGAAGAGTTCTGCCGCAAGCACAAATAGCCAGGCCCATCAAGGAGGATCCCCCCACCACCCAGAAGGCAACCACTCACTTATTCCGACCATCGCAAAGGAGCCCAGGTAAGAAAGGAGACGAAAGCGAGAGAGGAAAACAGAATAGAATAAGCGGAGTGAATTAGTCAGAAAAGGGATCCAAGAAAGATTAGCAATCAGGCCCATCCATCCAGTCGGCCCAGCAAAGAGAAAAAGCAGGCCCCCACCATATAATATTAATAATACAAGTCAGCCCAAAAAAGGCAACTCAAACAACAGGATCGTCAGAATACTATAACAAATAGTAAATAGTAAGTCCTTCAGCCAGCAGTCTTAAAAGATCTGGTAGTCTGAGGCAAGTTCTTTTAGGCCGCTTCAGAAGAGTCAAACTACATGTTGAGCCTCCCACCGTGACCTTCAAAGTCGCTGGGTAGATCATCCTAAAAGGGATGGAGGCTGCTATTAGCTTCTGGACAACAGGATGATAGGCTGCCCTTTCTCTCTAGTCTCTTTAGGAAGGTCTTATGAAATACAATTCTGGACGAACCCTCAAAGGATCTCTTTTAGGTCACGGGATCTAGAGTAAACATGCTGCCTCTCAATATAACTTAAAAATTTAACGATAATAGGTCATGGAGGAGAACCAGCTGGGGGCCTGGGCCTTAATGAACGATGGGCCCGCTCCAAATGATAGGAGGGACTGATAGGAGATGGGCCAACGATCTTAATCAAAAATTTCTGCAAGAAGGCCGTTAGGTCCGGCCCTTCCTCCATCTCCAGTAGGCCGAAAATTAACAGATTATTCCGGCGATTACATCCCTCCAAATCCTCCATTTTGACTTGCAACTTCTTGATCTGTTGCTTGAGCTCAGCAACTTCGACCTCAATTTTAGCTTTCCATTGTTCCGACCAGAAAACTCTGGCTTCCACATCCGATACTCTGGTGGAAACTGACGACAGATCACCACGCAGTGATTTAAGCTCACCAGCCAGCTCTTTAAGAATATCTTTCACAGGGGTCAGTTCTTGAAGAAATTTATCTTCCGTCAGGGGAGTAGCCATTTGCGGTCTGTCTCCACTCCGTTCCGATTTGGCAGGGCCTTGATTGCGCTGCTTCTTTGCTGCCTTCTCATGGGATGCAGGGGGAGTGTGTTTGACAGAGGCCTGCTCCGTATCCACCTCCATCCCGCTGAAATAATCGGTTTCCCCCGGAGCAAATTCGACTCAGTGATAGCAGGCACGATGTCCAAACACCTTTAATGTAAATTTCTCAATTTGGTGTCCCGATGGCTCACAAAACTGGCAGAAAATGGCGACTGGAGGGGAGAGCTCAGAGTCTAAGCAGCTGTCTAGCTAGATGCCATCATGTGACCCTCCTGAGGTTTAATTATACCATTTGACCATCTGTAAATCATGACAATGTTATGGTTACACCCCTGCTTTCAAATCACTGAAGCAGTTATGACAGTGATGAACATTATTTCCCTGTCTGTTGCAAGCAGGCCTGACTGAGACCTGAGTCATAAAATCTTGTAATGTTACAATAACATGCTTCAAACATATAGCTCATAGCAATATGCCTGATACACTATGCAATTAGCGGGACAAATACATATGTTGTTGGCCTATGCCAATTTAATAACAGTGCCTATTGCACCTGTGAATAATAAGACAAACGGAGCATTAATTTGTCTGGGGTTTTGCTTTGGAACATATTGTAGGGGTGGATCAGCAATGCTGGCCCCAGTATTTAGGTTTGGTTATGAGCATTAAAAACGTCATACATGTGGAGCACTTTTCTGAATACACACATGACACAGTGTAGCAAGATGTATATCAAAACATTATAACATAAACGTGAAACATTAGTGTTTGCAATAGAACAATTTTAGTATTGAGCATAGTGCATAACATACATTTTAAACAACAAACATAAACTGTAAACTTAGTTTAGAGTCCAGGAATGTTAGAGTATTGTGAATTTACTGGTTTAAAAAATGCATTTATTGCTGTAAGGTTATGACAAAAGTTGTTTTACATTTGTTTTGACAGGATAAGAAAGCTGAAAAGACAATCAAAAGAATGAATATGTGTGAACATACATATACAACTTTACCCTCCAGCGTAACTGACTACTTGCTAAGGGCAGAAGCCCTTGTATTAATATTAGGTGTGGGATTTAACTGTTTGCACTAGAAGAAACAGAAGGGCTTGGCTGGGTTATGCTGTTAAAATACTTTGGGTCTTTTTAAAACCTGTAAATAAGAAACAATTATTGGCAAATACACATTTTCTTTATTTACCCCTTTGAGGAACAGTGATGTACCTTGCAACCTTTGTGGGTACTACACTGGAAGGGAGGAAGGGTAGCTAACCCCCTTCCCCCAAGCTCCTACTGGTGGAAGAGACAGCTCAAATACTGTAGCAATAAAAAGGTTAGCTGTGGATGGTGACATGATCCCCACCTACTACACTTTAAATTATAACAAGATAATATTACAATTAGTTTAGTAAGTTTTATACCTTACTATAAAGATGGGGAACTTCTTTTTCTCTAGGAGAAAGAGAAGAAACACAGACAAACAACAAAAACAAACACACACCAGTTTAAAAATAAAACAAGATTATTTCCATAGGATAAAAGAAGCCAAGCATCCCTGGGTTCCCTTATCCTAAGCATGACAAAATGTCAGCTGAGTTTATAAGATCCGGATTGATGGTAATACTGTACGTACGTATTTTTAGAATGCATTTCAAAAGGAAAAAAAATGATTACACCATGGTCACATATAAAAACCAAAACCATTGTTTTTTAACTGTAGATGGTAAACTCTCAAAAACAGCTGTAATAGTCCTCTTTTCAAAAGCGTACTGTATATATATAATAAAAATATGGGGAGATGATGAATAATTCTCCCCTTCCAGCTGGAGTATTGCCTGTGTTGGCTGTAAGTCAAAAGCAGTGAGAGGAGAAGAAAAATTTGTTCCTCTTCACTTAGAATACTAGTTTTGCAATAAAAAGTCAAATTACATGGTTCACTCTTGGTGTGCTTTCATGAAAACATACATTTTGTGTGAAAAGTTGTGCTTTAGGTATGGAATACACATCAAGTTTGAACTGGTAGTAAGATAAAATGTTGAAACACACGAAGGTCAAATAACGTGCAAAAGGTCACAGTGTGCATGCAAGGGTCGTTTAAACCCAGTTATTTTTGTAGTGTCCTTGAACACTATTAATATTAAAATATTTTTAAATAATAATAGAGCACACAATAAAACTGCTGGCCAAGACAGTACACACACATACATATACACAAAAAGAAATACTTAACACAAAATAAGACTGACATTATTTGACACCAATTTGCTGAGGTAATGCCCATAGTTTTATTAGAAAACTGTACGTGTTTTAGATATATGTGCTGCCTCCTGCCTGTCTTGTAACACTGACAATTTTTAAATCAACACATTTATACATATCTCCATGCCAAATCTTTCCAGAACAAAACACTTTTTAAACACATTCTAACTCAGTTAAAATGCAGCACAACATACCATCTGTAAGTGAACACATCTAGTATAACACGGTTACACTTTTTGGCACATAGCCAAAATATGGCACTCTGCCATTTTGCAAAAAGTTTCTGGTTTTAACTAGAAGTATGATAAAGCCATTTATAGCTGTTAACACATTACATTTTTACCTAGCAGTGGCTTGGCACGTTGCTTGCAAACTACAAATCTTTCTGCACATTGCAATCTATGACGTCATTTCTCTTCACCTTTAACACTACCTGCTCCAACCAACAACTACATACAAAAGTTCTTCACTGACCCTATCTAGGCAGCACAAATGTTTTATTAAAAATAAAACCAATTAAAACAGTCAGATATGAGGAAAATACGCTTCCTCTTTCTTTTTTACTGTAACAGGTTGTGCACCGAAGGCAGTCAATCCTATCTCACAACCTTGACAACAGAACATAATTACAGAACATAGATATACGCTGGAAAATACACACAAGAGAGATGGAGCATTACCTTGTTTAGTATATGTATTACAGAAATAAAACAGACAGACATAAAAAAACTTTAAATAATAAAACAATTCAGACTTACCAAGGTATTTTCCTTCTTCTTTTTTGATACACTGGTCCGATTGAGAAAACCGACTGCAGGACCTTCATGATAATTTTCAAACGCTGCAGCTATTAACCCTTTCAAAGGTTTTAACCCTTTCAAAGGTTTTCTTTTGGCCATTTTAGTAACCTGCCAAACCAAGTCTTTTTCCAGAGCTCTGGTTTGCAGTTTAAAAACAAAACAAAAAAATCTCTAACAGTACTAGGTTGAGATCCATCTGGTAGAGGTCCCCAGTACTTGGGTTTGGGATTAAATGTTTCAGCCTCTATAGGAGGCAAGGGAACTTGAAATTGATACAGAGAAACTTGAAACTACACAGATAGGCAACATGGGGGAGGATTTTCAAATCATCCCGTCTGTAGTCACCTACTGTGCGTACATCCACAGTAGTTTATTTTCTTTCTCTAAATGTTGCTTATCTAACGTTGCTTAATCAGCCGCTGCTTTTCTACTAAAAACAGCCTGAACTGTGAAAGCCATCATTGGCTCTAACAGTATATACTTGTAGCAAGCACAAATTACAAGGGCAAAGGGCAGTTGCCCTTGCTTGTTTGAGAGTCTTTTCCTTAATACATCTCTCCACATATTCTTCTGCAGTTTCATCAAAGAGAAAAGATAAAAAAAAAACAACCACCAGGAGTTACTGTTGCCTGCCTCCTTCACCCTTTTTCTCCCTAGTTTCCTAAAGGTGCTCAACCCACTTAAAGGTTCTGTTGCTGGGGTGCTCAACCCACTTAAAGGTTCTGTTGCTGGGGCACTCAACCTATTGAAAGGTTCTATTGCTGTCCCCCCCTTTGTCTGTCTTATACTCACACACTGTCAGAGCAGGCTCAAACATCCCTATTTACTTGTTACCGGTTTACTTTATGGCACCTAGTCCCTATTGCCATTATTTTAGGCTCAGACTTATAGCTACTTTTGTCACTATTTCAGACTCAAGCTATCCTGATATCAGTTACAACTTATACAAGCAATTGTTCATTTTTTTTTTTATTACATGCAACGGTCTGAGTGCAGGTACTTATAGTGATCAGTGCCGTCTGGTTCCGAAGAGAATCCTCTGCGATTGGAGACGGTCCCACCCTGGCTCCACTTGCTGTAGGTGGATTTCCCTCTGTTTTCCGGTACTTTTACCAGAAGTCTTGGGATTCATCCCCGACCAGGACTACTCTGGGTCCAGTCCGTGCTGATCCTGCCGACTACGCCAAAACTGTCGTGGAAAAAATATATTCTTCTTACACTTTACTTTAAAATCAGGCTCAGGAACACTGCATGTAGTAAAAAGAAAAGTTTAATACATATGCATATGGGAGTCTGCTTCCAACAACATGCAAGGCTCCCTGAGTTTTATTAGTCAATCACTTTTATATCTTTTTATCAAGGTGTTGCTAATTTCAATGAAACAGTATCTTATTTCAGGAACTGTTATCTTAATTTCAAGAACTGCTGTCAACAACTTCCTAATATGGTTTTGATGCCTGACGATGCCAATGTAACAGAAAAGCAAGTTGATACAAAGGAATGGGTACTTTTCCACTGCTTATTTCATTTCTTTCCCAATACTGCTTGATACATATGCCTGGGTCAAGCTGACCTGAGTGAAACAATGAGTTTCACTCACACCATAGCAACGTACAGCTTGCCTTTAATGCCTCAACGTGCTGTTATCTTATATTTTGCCTAAGCATGTTTTTATCTTATATTTTGTCTGAGCCTGTTATTCAGGCTGGTACCAACCAGTTCTATCCAGTTTTATTTTGCTTTCTGCTTCTACAAATGTACCTCAAGTAACCTCAGTGACATTCTGTAACCCTGTAACAGCATATACCAGTATGAACTCAGAAATTTCTATTACAGTAGACAAGTTGAGAATGCTTTTTCTTTAGCAAGAAAAGTGAAAGCTTATTCAGGGCAGACAAAGAAGGAGCCAGCCAACATGCAATGCTGGAACAGATCAGCAGATTAGTTTGTTGTTAATGTAAACACAAAATCTCAATAAACAGCTTACTGTTCTTTGCCAAATTAATATTACACAACCTGGATAAGGTGGGCCATTCCATGCTTAAAGAAAACAAGATCAAGGGACAATCCTCTGACAATGTCATTGTATTGTTTCTGTCACTGCTGTAGCACTTTTACATAGAAATTTATAGCTTGAGACCTGGGGAAATAAAAGCCTGTGTTAAATGGTTATATTTATAACATCCCATATTAAACAGGTACCTTCCCAATCCTTTTTATGTTGATTGCGTGCAAGCACAAGAAGCATATTGTGGCAGCTTTTGCAAGAAGCAGGTTGTGGAGGCGCGGCACTGCTGTGGCCAATGCTCCAACAGCCTTTAAAGGCTTGGCCCGCTGTCCCCAATGGTGTGTCACACTGCTGCTGACACTAGTTCAGTCAGCATGCCACAATCTTCTAAAATTTTAGCTGCTGCAATCAGGGGCCACCTCGTCATTGCAGCATCATCCACTGCAATGAGGAAGCGACCCCTCATTGCAAGGCTGTTGCTGATGGGGAGCCTAGTCCCCATTTCTTGTGTGCTGAGGGGGGTGCCCATTCCCCTTGGCTTATGTCCCCCCTCCTTCTGTGTTTGCCAACGGGGGTGCACAATCCCTGTTAGCATATCCCCCCACATTTATTGTGTGCCGAGGAGGTGCCTAATCCCTCGGCTCATGAGCCTCAAGTATGTGCCAATGGGGGTGCCCAATCCCCATTGGCTCCAGTGCCCCACCCCAAAACATGCAGGTGGCACGTTGGGAGCCCACCCCAGCATGCCAAAAGTACCTGCAAAAAAAAAACCTGTGACGTCTTTTTTTTAATCATAAAAGGAAAACGGTCCCTCGCCGTCTGCACCCCATCCCACAACCTACACCCTCCCAGTGCATACTCCACCTCCCCATACCCCTCTCGCCCCATATTTACCTCCGGAGCCTGGTGCAACGATCTTCGGTGGACCAAGAACACATCTGCACTCTTTAAAGCCAACCACAAACTCAGGAAATATGGTAAGCTGTATAATGGAATAAATAGTTTTTTTTTAACTTTGATGCACATCTCAGTCATTTTTGAGAATTTTGGCACCAAATTTTCAACATGTTTTTTTTTTAACCCCTCCTCATGAATTCTTCCACTGTCATGGCATCATTCGGCCCCGAAAGGTGATTTCACAGTCACTGCGCGGAATCACCTTTTGGGGCTGATTAATGAAATGACAGTGCCAGTGTTCATGAGGTGGGTTCTCAAAAAGCCTATGTTGCAAATTTGGTGGAAAAATCAAAAAAATGACTCTTTTACGAGTGTGCAATGCGCAGTTGCTAGGCACGCTCGTAACTTTGTGAATTTGCAATATTTTCATGCCATATTTTCAACATTAGCATTTTTCTACACCTCCTTGTGAACAGTACAGCTGTTATTTTTCACATCCTGGCCAAAATGTGTTTTTGCACTTCCAGAGCAGAATAGCAAGGTCGCTGTGGGAAATTAGTGTTCGGGACAGATTACAAAAATGACAGTGATGCTGTTCATGAGCAGAGGTCCTAAACTGCCTATGTTGAAAATTTGGTTCCAATACTTCATAAAATGACTGAGTTACAAGTGTGCATTGCGCAGTTTGCATGCACGCTCGTACCTTCACAACTTTGCAACATTTTCTCTCCAGATTTTCAACATTGCCATTTTTGCACACCTCCTTATGGAAAGTGCAGCTGTAATTTTTCACATCCTGGCCGAAATGTGTTTTCGCACTTCCAGCATAGACTAGAGTGGTCACTGTGGGAAATCTGTGTTCAGGACACATTATGAAAATGACAGTGACACTGTTCATTAGCAGAGGTCCTAAAATGCCAGTGTTGAAAATTTGGTGATGAAAGTCCATAAAATGAGTGTACAACTTGCGTGCATTTCCACGCACGCAACTTTGCAATAGTTTCACTCCAGATTTTCAACATTGCCATTGTTCTGCACCTCCTTATGAACAGTACAGCTGTCATTTTTCATATCCTGGCCAAAATGTGTTTTCGCACTTCTGGTGCAGAATAGCGCAGTCGCTGCGGGAAATCCATGTTCGGGACACGTTATGAAAATGACAGTGACACTGTTCATTAGCAAAGGTCCTAAAATGCCTATGTTGAAAATTTGGTGATGAAAGTCCATAAAATGAGTGTGCATTGTGCAGTTTCTATGCACGCTCGCACTTTCACAACTTTGCAATATTTTCACTCTAGATTTTCAACATTGCCATTTTTCCACACCTCCTTATGAAAAGTGCAGCTGTCATTTTTTACATCCTGGCTGAAATGTGTTTTCACTTTTCTGACACACAATAGAGAGGTTGCTGTTGGAAATCAGTGTTCGGGACACATTAGGAAAATCACACTGACACTGTTCATGAGCAGAGGTCCTAAAAAGCCTATGTTTAAAATTTTGTGATGAAACTCCATAAAATGACTGTGTTATGAGCGTGTGTTGTGCAGTTTCCATGCACCCTTGTAACTTCGCAAATTAGTAACATTTTCACGCCTCATTTTCAACACTGGCATTTTTCCACACCTCCTTATGAACAGTTCTGTTGCCATTTTTCATATCCTGGCTGAAATGTGTTTTCTCACTTCCAGCACAGAATACCACAGTCACTGTCAGAAATCAGTGTTTGGGACAGATTAGGATTGAGCGAGTGGGGGGGGGAGTGACCGCACTCAACTGAGCTCTGTCAGGACTGCTGCAGATTTCTTTGTGGGCAGGAAAAGGCGCCAACACAGGCAGAAGCCCAATACAAAAGGGCAGTCTGCAGTGCCAGGAAACACAGAACGAGCGAGTGAAGGAGGGGGGAATGAGTGAGATCAACGGAGCTCTGTTGGGACTGCTGCGGATTTCTTTGTGGGCAGAAAAAGGCAACAGTGCACACAGGGGCCCAGTACAAAAGGCAGCCTGCAGCAGCAGAAGAAACAGAACGAGCGACTGAGAGAGGGGGGAGTGAGTGAGCTCAACGGAGCTCTATCATGACTGCTGCAGATTTCTTTGTGGGCAGAACAGGGTAGCAACGCATGCAGGAGCCCTGTACAAAAGGGCAGCCTGCAGCGTTGGCAGAAATGGAATGAGCAAGTGAGAGAGGGGGAGTGAGTGAGGTCAACGGAGCTCTGTTGGGACTGCTGCAGATTTCTTTGTGGGCAGAAACGGTGCCAACAGAGGCAAGAGCCCAGTACAAAAGGGCAGCCTGCAGCACCAAAAGAAACAGAACGAGCGCGTAAGACAGAGAGAGTGAGCGACCTCAACGGAGCTCTCTCGGGACAGTGGTAGATTTATTTGTGGGCAGAAGAAGGTGCCAATGCAGGCAGGAGCCCAGTACAAAAGGGAAGCCTGGAGCAGTGGCAGAAACAGGACAAGTGAGTGAGAGCAGGGAATGAGCAAGCTCAACAGAGCTCTGTCTGGACTGCTGCAGATTTGTTTGTGGGCAGAAAAAGTCACCAACAGAGGCAGAAGCCCAGTACAAAAGGGCAGCCTGCAGCACCGGGAGAAAAACAACAAGCGAGTGAGAGAGGGGGAGTGAGCAAGCTCAACGGAGCTCTATCGTGGCTGCTGTGGATTTGTTTGTAGGCAGAAAAAGGCGGCAATGCAGGCAGAAGCCCCGTACAAAAGGCCAGACTGCAGTGCTGGCTGAAACAGAATGAGCAAGTGAGAGAGGGGGAGTGAGTGAACTCAATGGAGGCCTATTGTGACTGCTGCAGATTTCTTTGTGGGCAGGAAAAGGTGGCAACCCAGGCAGGAACCCAGTACAAAAGGCCAGCCTGCAGCGCTGGCAGAAATGGAATGAGTGAGTGACAGAGGGGGAGTTAGCGACCTCAACGGAGTTGTGTCAGGACTGCTGCAGATCTCTTCATGGGCAGAAAAAGCTGCCAATGCAGGCAGGAACCCAGTACAAAAGGGCAACCTGCAGCAGCGGAAGACACAGAATGAGTGAGTGAGGGAGGGGGAGTGAGTGAGCTCACTGGAGCTCTGTTGGGACTGCTGCGGATTTCTTTGTGGGCAGAAAAAGGCAGCAATGCATGCAAGGGCCAAGTACAAAAGGGTAACCTGCAGTGGAGGGAGAAACAGAAGGAACGAGTGAGAGAGGGGAAGTGAGTGAGCAAGCTCAATGGAGCTCTATCATGACTGCTGCAGATTTCTTTGTGGGTAGAAGAAGGCGGCAATGCAGGCAGGAGCCCAGTACAAAAGGGCAGCATGCGGCACCAGCAGAAATGGAACAAGTGAGTGAGAGAGGGGGAGTGAGCAAGCTCAACAGAGCTCTGTCGAGACTGCTGGAGATTTTGTTGTGGGCAGAAAAAGGCACCAACAAAGGCAGGAGCCAAGTACAAAATGGCAGCCTGCAGCACCAGGAGAAACAGAATGAGCGAGTGAGACAGGCAGAGTGAGCGACCCCAATGGAGCTCTGTCGGGACAGCGCAGATTTCTTTGTGAGCAAAAAAAGGTGCCAATGCATGCAGGGGCCCAGTACAAAAGGGCAGCCTGCAGCAGCAGGAGAAACAGACCGAACAAGTGAGAGAGGGGGAGTGAGTGAATGAGCTCAACAGAGCTCTATCATGACTACTGCAGATTTCTTTGTGTGCAGAAGAAGGCGGCAACACAGGCAGAAGCCCAGTACAAAAGGCCAGCCAGCAGAACCGGCAGAAACGGAATGAGCGAGTGAGAGAGGGGGAGTGAGTGAGCTCAACAGAGCTCTCTTGGGACTGCTGCAGATTTCTTTGTGGGTAGAAAAAGCCGCCAATGCAGGCAGGAGCCCAGTACAAAAGGGCAGCCTGCAGCAGTGGGAGATACAGAATGAGCGAGTGAGGGAAGGGGAGTGAGTGAGCTCAATGGAGCTCTGTTGGGACTGCTGCGGATATTTTTGTAGGCAGAAAAAGACAGCAATGTACTCAGGGGCTCAGTACAAAAGGACAGCCTGCAGTGGCAGGAGAAACAGAATGAGTGAGTGAGAGAGGGGGAGTGAGTGAGCTCAACGGCCCTGTGTCAGGATTACTGTAGATATCTTTGTGGGAAGAAAAAGCCACCAACAGAGGCAGGAGAAACAGAATGAGTGAGTCAAACAGGGGCAGTGACCCACCTCAATGGAGCTCTGTTGGGACAGCTATGGATTCTTTGTGGACAGAAAAGGGTGCCAACGCAGGCAGGAGCCCAGTACTAAACAGCAGCCTGCAGCACTGGGAGAAACACGAATGACTAACAGGGGGCCACTGAGCAAGCTCAACGAACCAATGCAATCAACATTCGGCATTGACAAATGCTTGTTTTATATTGTGTACATACTCAGAAAACAAATGACTTGATGAGGGGGTTACTAGATTGTAGACCCTTAAAAAGTTTACATCTCTTATTAGGTTTCCTCCTGAGATACTCCTTCTAAATAAAATTAACACCACTCATTTTGACGGCACAGAATAGTCAATGGTGGCAAGATAATTGAAGGACAGTTGGCTATGATTTAACAAGCGATTACTTAACTTATTCTGTAATCAATCAAGTTACAGTGTTATCAGGTCTGGTAAAGGGGATACGCTATCTCAAGGCACAAAAGTTGATGCACAACCTGAGCAAACAGCATAACACCACGCTGGTGCTGCAATGGGAGATTTAATGAGGTGCCTGACGCTATAGTATTCTGTTATGTTTGAATAGTATTACTATAGTGCACAAGCAAATATCTCTAGCATCCTGTATTATTTGTACACTTTTTACTAGAAAGGGAAGTCACACCTTGCAACAGGTATCAAATTTTTTATAATCTCCTCAAAGTTTTATGTTTGTGTGGCCAGTGGAAACTCTGATATTTAAGGCTATCTCTGTGTGGTAGGATATTGTAGAGCTGCTGCAGATCAGCACTATTCTACTCAGCAACATGGGGGAAGGTGTACCCGATGCCTTATGGGCATGCACTGTGGAATAAGAACAGTGGCACCTTTAGAGATGGGAGGCATACTCTGACAAATAATTTGAAGTGCAGTTCTAATATAACTTAGTTTATTGGACAATACTGGACACCCCTATATGAATCTAAGGGAGAACTGGTGAAAAAAGATGGAGGGTTATATGTTACCTGAAGTAATATGGAAGGAAGTTCTTTCTCTTATGACATTTGTGAAGGCAGGGGAGGGAGGAGGCTGCTTTTGCTTCCTAGCCATTCAGGAATGCATTGGATGGGATTTTTAGTGCACTTCTGGTATATAACAGTGGCAACATGTTTTGTAATGAAACTCCTCAGAGTGTGAACTGGCTTTGCCATTAGGTTTTGCAACATGATAGTAGGTGTTCTGAAAATGTTAATTTCAGTTAGTATATTAGGCATGTTTATTTCTTCTTTTACAATAATCCATTATATTACAGTGCTCCTTCTATCATCTTTTCCTTCTGTTTTTTACTTTCTGAGATATGGTTAGTCTTGCAATACGATAGGTATACAAACTCAGTCAGAGCATATAAAGGTTCTATTAACTTAGATCTGTTTTTCAAATGGCAGGTAATAATGTATAGAATAAAGTATGGGGTGGTGTGTGTAACAAGACATTTACACCCACTCGAGGGATTAGATGCTGCATAAACCCCAAGATCGAAGCTCAAGGGTTTGTGAAAAGCACCTAACCCTGAGGGTGTGTGCAAACTTTGAGTTTACACACACCTCCCCATATTTTATTTTATATGATGGCTGGGTCTTCCTTTTTAGCCACAGCAATTATATATGTCCGCTTAGGTTTGAGTGTGCAGTTCATGGTCATTTTGTTTATTTATTTCAACTTTTTCAAAATTCATTTATGTCTACCCAGATCTATAGATGTTTTTTATGTTATAATTTTTTAGTTTTGTTTGTGGCAATGATGCATCACTGAGTCTGAGTGGTGGTTGTGACTCCCATGGAAAGACAAGGCAGCTAGTGGTCCTGGAGGTAGAGCTGTGGTGGGTGCATATGCAGAACAATGGAAACTGCATGTTTGCCATAA
Source organism: Neoceratodus forsteri (assembly GCA_016271365.2). Taxonomy (NCBI): domain Eukaryota; kingdom Metazoa; phylum Chordata; order Ceratodontiformes; family Ceratodontidae; genus Neoceratodus; species Neoceratodus forsteri. The sequence goes on along the minus strand of CM057456.1, from coordinate 1,106,928,847 downwards.
TAAACACTCCTTTATTATGGCAAATAACACCTCGGTTTTCTAATGGCAAAAAAGGGAGACCCAGTTATTATAATATACAATATTATATAAACTTGGTTACATGGAATGTCAGGGGTCTGAACCATAAACTCAAAAGATATTCAGTGCTGCACCACCTTAAAAAACTTAACCCATCAGTAGTATTCCTTCAGGAAACTCACCATAAAAAGAGCATTACTTGCTAATGCACTGGGAATGGGTGGGACAAGTATTTGGGGCAGGACATAGCTTAAAGAAAGCTGAGGTACTCATATTAATAAAAAGAGGGTTGAATTTTCAACTGTGCACTGTAGTCGGGGACCCTTCTGGACACTATGTAATCATTAATGGTAGATTAGATGAAGAATATTTAACTTTCATAAATGTTAAGTAAAAGCAGACAATTTGCATACTGGGAATGTGGTGCTTCAATAAACGAGATAAAGTCCTGAAAAGATACAATTTAGAGCACTCACCACCCCATTTGAGGGATGAAAGAGACCAAGTAGGTTCTCACAAATTCATTTTATTCAGACAAACAGACTTGATAAAGGACGATAAAGTCTGAAACATGTCAGGCAAAGACATGTCTATTTGTCTGAATAAAATTAATTTGTGAAAACCTACTCAGTCTCTACGTCCCTCATATGGGATGGTGAGTGCTCTAAACTTTATCTTTTTACTACTTTCATAAATGTATATGGTCCCACCACCCCTTCTCATGATGTATTTGCTCAAATATTCACACAAATTTGGGGGGTTTATGGATTGCACCATCCAATTAGCAGTAGACACCAACTGCATCCTCGACGCCATTCAGAACAGATCCTCCTTCAGGATTTGGAGGAACAAAGCAGACAAGGAACTAACAGCTCTTACAGAAAATTTACAGTTGGTGAATGCATGGCAGGTGCAGCACCCAAATACCAAAGAATACACGTTCTGATCACAGTGCCACCAATCTGGGTCATGACTAGACCACATATACTTCCTCAAAGAACTAACTGATAGAATTATTAAGGTTACAATAGAAACACATGTGATCTTGGATCATTGTCAGGTAACGTTGACCTTTAGTAAAATGGTGAACCCCTGTAGAACTTGCAGTTGGAAAAATAACAATTTCCTACAGGAAAAGGTGGACCTTGTAGATGAGATTTAAATTCTTTTCTCTCAATGGCCCGAGGGACACCTCCTGGAACAACACTTGGGACTGCCTCTAGTGCTACCTAAGGGGGGGGGGGGGTCATAATTAGTGAAGCTACAGCCTTTAGAAAATAAAACATTAAGAGACAAAATTGAATGCTAGCTAAGATGAAAGATCAGGAGAAAATGTTGCTCACTGCTGACTCATTAGCAAACTGGAGCACTTGGTCAAAATTTAAGGTGGACTATAATGAGACTTTAAGGAGTGAAGCAACTTTTACCATAAGGAAGGCCAAGTTAAATTATACAGATTCAGGACCAATGGTAGCTAAACTATTAGTAATTAAACTGAGGCAGAACAGAGGGACAACAAATATTACAACTATCAAATGCAACACTGCTGGTAATATACTTTCAGGATATAATCAGATAAATGGGGAATTTCTGACGTTCTATAGAGAATTATATCAAGAGAAAAAATATGAGGGTGGACACACCTTAGAGACATTCTGTGAGGGGTCAGACATTCCAAAAGTACCAAATGCTTTTAAGGACAATCTAGGGCCAGTAAAACTGTGGCTGAAGTCATTGAGGCAATGAAACAGATTAAGAAAAATGAAGCGCCTGGTCCGGATGGCTACTCGACTAATTTTTACAACAAGTTTAATAAAGAACTAGCACACATGCTAGTTGAATTTTTCAATGAAGCCAGGGATAAGGGGTCACTTTCAAATGAGATGACCAAAGGTCTAATCACTGTGATTCATTAGCAAGGGAAAGATCCTCTTTCCTGTAGCAACTATTGACCCATCTCTTTAATAAACTCAGATACTGTACCTAACTACTGGCCAAAGTACTAACTAATAGACTGGAGAAAGTGATTCATTTGCTCATCTCTAAATAACAAACAGGCTTTATGAAGGGTAGGATGTCAGCTAACAACACAAGAAAACTATTCCATGTCATGCAAGCTGCAAACAAAAGTCTAATTCCTAGTGGCCATCTCTCTCTTGATGCAGAGAAGGCATTTGATCTAATAGCATGGTCATATATTGTTTCTGCACTGCAGCTATACGGGTTCCCTGATGCTTTCTTGCAATGGATTGACATTTATATACAAATTCTAGCTCTGCAGTGGTGACCAATATCTCCTTATTTTTAAATTAGTAAGGGTACCAGGCAGGACTACCTGCTTTCCCTTTTGTTTATTAACCTTATAATTGATCTGCCTATAAGAAGACTCAACCAGGATAAGGGCATTATAGGGATTAAGGTAGCCCAAAGCAGTCATTTGCTAGCTGCCTACTGTATGTGGATGATATCCTACTGATGATTTCTGACCCCTCCAGATCCCTACCAAAAATCATACAAGTTCTACAGGAATTTGGTGGGTTTTCAGGGTATAAATTGAACATGAGCAAAACCAGTTTTTCTAGCCCTTAGCAAATTTTGTGTAAAGGAAGAGATCACCTCCCTTGAACTTGTTTGGGAAAAAGAGCATGTTTACCTAGGAATAAAAGTTTTCAACACACTACATAAAACTGTAAAAGTGCAGACGAGACTAAATATAGATTGGCAGAAGATATTTGTAAATGGGACAAACTGCCCTTAGGTTTGTTGGGGAGGATTGACTCTGTCAAGATGAACCTGCTCCACAAACTGTCCTGTTTATAATGATCCCTTGCTGCTTCACCAAAAGGTGGATTCAGGGTATAACCTCTCAGGTTGCAAAATATATCTGGGAAAACAAGAGAAACAGAATGGCCTATGCTAAAATGTGCAGAGCAAAAAACAAAGGAGGCATCAAGGTGCCTGGCTTCTTCATATACTTCCTGGCAGCAAGGACAGCACAAATATCCAAGTGGGTCCAGGGAGATGTGGATGAAAATTATACTCCAGATTGGGTCTGTATTGAAAGTGAAACTTTGGACAACCAGGGCCTAGACTTAAAGTCCCTACGTTTTAGATAAACAGGCAAATAAAACAAATTAGTCTCTTGCTAAAACTGAATTTAAATCAGTCAAGAACACAACCAATCTGAAAAATCTCCAACTTCAAACAGAAAGGCAAAGTATTTAACAACACCACATGGAAGAACACTGGTACCTGTTCAGTGAAAGACATAGTTACAAATGGTGAGCCTATGTTTTTTCCTGATCTGATGGAATGTTTTAATATACCTGTTTTAAAAAGATAATTTTATGTTAACTTAACAACTGTACTCAAAAAGATATGTAACCCCCCTACCAATTTAGAGGCTTACCTGAAGCCCATTTGCTCCTGTTTCTGCTCTCCAGCCAGGCATCTCCAGGAAATGCCTGCTTATTTTTCTTGGTCCTTCACTGTGGCCCAAGTCATTTTTTGTGCCCCGTCTTAGCCCCAGTGTAGGTTCCAGCCCTCCAAGGCTCCAAGAAGTAGAACCGTGATTCCTCATGCTGCCAATGCACTCTGGTGTGGCAGGGATCATGTAGGCACCATTGGAGCCTTTGATGTTGTGACCGCTTGCCTTGCAGACATCCAAAAGAGAGTTCAGTGGGCCTGGTGTCTCCACCTGATCAGTGGGTCCCAGTGATCACAGGGAGGGCTGTGAGAGCCAAGTGGGCAGAATATTTAAGAAAATACATGGAGTGATAAGATTGGGGCTCATGAATAATAATGAACCAAGAGCCCTGATCTATGAATATTCATGAGAGCAAGTTTGCCCACAGGGAAGGCTGTTGACTGGTTCTTCTAGATCCAGTCATATAATGCCTGTGCTCCGCGGACTGCACTGGCTGCCAATTTGCTGGCGAATCACCATCAAGGTCGGTTTGCTGACCTTTAAGGCCTTACACGATCAGGGACCTGCTTACCTGAAAGATCTCCTTTGTCCCTACTGTCCCCCCTGCTCTCTCCAATCCACTGATGAGGGATTGCTAGAGATTCTCAGGGTTCACTTAAAAACTTCAAGGGCAAGATTTTTTAGTGTTATGGCCCGACCCTGTAGAATTCTCTACATCGTCAGGTGCAAAACTGCCTGACTGTCCAAAGCTTTAAAGGAGCCTTGAAAACCTACCTTTTTAGTAAAGCTTTTAATGATTGTTGATTATTTTAATGTTGTTTTAAGTATTTATTGTTTTATGTAACCTGTACAGGCACCTTGGTTCAAGAAAGGTGCCTTATATAAATAAAGAATGATTGATTGATTGACTGTATTTCAACCACGTCAGAGGAAAAAAGGGAAAAGAAAATGTTTTTATAATAAATAATGTAACTGCAATGTGTGTTTGGGAAAAATGTTTTACAAGGCGGTAAGTATTTAAAATAAATAAATGCTCTACCCTTGGCTGCACCAGACTAATGGTGGGACTCAGACAGATAGCCTGCCTGCTGCAAAGGGCAGTTATTGGCAGCAGCAACAGGCTTGGGATTTAATCTGTGCAGTGACAGCAAGTACACATCCAGGGCTATTAAACTGTGGGGCAATTGGGCAATTATATGATTTATTCTGGCTGCACCAGGACATAATTTGGGACTGTAACTGATCTGCTTAAGGAACTGTGTGTTAAAGCAGCCATTACAAAGCAGCACAGCCAATCAGAAAGCTGAATATCAAAGCCAGGACTGGTGGGACATTAGCCAAAGCTTATGGCAAACTTTCAAGTGCTCATGGGGAACTTCAGGGACCTCATTTCAGGCACCCAAACAGTAAGCCAACTGTGCATCAAGTGAGGTTCATGCATAATTCATTTTCTTGACTGACAGGCCCTCCAGTCAATTGGAGGCCAAGCACCAACTAGCTTCAGCCAATCAGGAGCATCTGGATAGCCCTATAAGAGACTGTGTTTTTCAACAATTTTCCAGATTCAAGTGGGAATCCCCCACTGGGGGTGAGGGCTCTGGCCCCCAGCCATGCATCCAAGCCCGGTAATCCAGTTAATCCTCTCTCTAGTCAGGAGGGGGTGTTTGCCTTCTTTAACAGTTAAAAGTTTAAAGTAATTTAGTTTATGCTGTACCTGCTAGCCTGGGGGTTGCCAGAATGTCTCCCAGGTGCTAGCCCTCCCTTCCACGTCGGGGAAAGATGTGGACCTGCAACTTGATGACTTCAGGCCCGCTGTGAGAGAGCTGATTGTAGCTCAGTTGTGAGAGGAGTGAAGATTTCAGCAACCTTGACTGCAGAGATCTACTGTGAGGAGCCTGAGTGAGTACTCTTGTACCCCCAGTGCAAGAATGAAAGAAATTTGCTTAATTGGGGCTGCCTATGCCCTAGTGACTGTGCTATGCGAGATCGTGCTTTGGTCTGCACCCTGCATCTGCTGTGCCTAACCTTTGCCCAGTGCTGGTGGACCCCTCTGTTTAAACTTTTGCTGATTGTGACTGTTCTTCTGGTCTGCACCTTGCATCTGCTGCACCTGTCTTGCCCAGTGCTGGTGGGCCTGAATGTTCTGGGGGGACCCAAGTGAGCCCAGAACATAGTATAGATGTGCTGAAATGTGATGTCTGCTGTAGAGCCTACATGACTGGAAGGGGAACACTCAGTACAGGGCTCATCCTGACTTTGCCTGGGAGGTCCAGTAAACTCTTAATTATCTGGTCAAGATGTCTAGTGGAGCTGCAACCTACAGCCAATTACCATGAATTGGACTGAGACCTCAGAGTGTGAATTTGACTTCAATAACTTGGAAATGACTGTTTTCTAAGTAATCTGACCAGGGCAGCCTTCCAGACCCCTGGTTGAAGAAGCTCTACCTTATTCATCTGCACCAGCTGTGTCTGAAATGTAAATGTGCTGAATGTGCCAAAACATATAAATGTGATGGGTGTTCAGGAATAGTACTTGACATCAAAATATGGTGCAATTGACTGGTTGCATCACACCAATGTTCTTGACTGCAACATGCAGGGCAATCCCTGCACACCCCAAAGGGTCTGAGAATCGTCTGTTTGTCTAATTGTTCCAAGTTTAAACACTAATTGTCCTTTAAATCAAGCCAGCCAACATACAGCTGCACCATTCACTAGGCGTGCAACCATCAAGGGAGTTTGGTAACTGGGTACCCAGGATAAAATGTGTGGGATTGTGGGGTCTCATAATAACTCGAGGGGAACTGGTACCAGTGGTGGGTAAATGATAATGTGTTCCATCTGATTCAAGGCAGCTTAGATAGCAAGGGCTCTGAATATCATCTGTTGCTGTAATGTAATTGTTTTTCTGATTTATAACAGGCATCTACCCAGCTGGAGGGTTTTCACCGGCACCAGAATCCGAACCACCCCAATCAAATTGTAAATTTTGTAAATAATAATAATAACCCAAACTGTATAACCCATACTCCTTTTGTTTCCCCATTCCTAATCCTTATGCCTCCGGAATATTGTTATTGTTGTTTTGCAAATATGGTGTTGTGAGCATATTATTAGAGAGTGTCTTTAATTAATAAAATGTTTAAAATGTGGGGAAATGTTATTGGGTCATGTGTTGGGATGGCTAATAGTCAGAGTGGGTGGCATAACATCCCAGGGGGTTGTGCCAGGTAACATCTAGACCACTTTAAAGCTAAACTCTGGGTGGAGGCACTGCTCATTATGTGATATATTGGAAAGAACCAGTTTAATGTAAGTTTTGGGAACCCAGGCTCCTCAACCTTGTTTAGGCCTGCAAGGCAGGGGTAGTAGCCCTTGAAGTAGTGCCACCTAGGGGTTACAAATACATTTCTCATTATCTGTTAATGATAATGCCATATCTCAGTTAGGGTGTATGTATGCTCATGTCCTTTTCCATAACTTCTATATACAGGCTGTTTGTAAATCTGATCAGGGGTGCCTCTTCCTAATACATACTGTTGTGGTCTCAGGCTCTTGGAGTAGACACTGAGGAGTGGGACTGGGAGACGATCTGGTCCTCACCATTTCAGGTTTTCAACACAGTTAACCTGAGGCTTATCCAGTTTAAGACTATCCACAATCTTTACTATACCCCGTGTCAAAGATACAAAATGGGACTACTAGTTGCCCAGACTAATCATAAATGTAAAGCTGCAAATGGAACATTATTACATATGTTCTGGGAGTGCTTTGGGGTACAGACACTTTGGAAGGAGGTAGAGAACACTTTCAGTGATCACCCTATGATCTCCAGTCATATACAGGCATCCACGTGTGTTTTGGGACAGTTTGACCCTGCTTCCCTCTGGTCATATGAGCAAAGGAACACACTTATTTTAATTGGTGTGGCTGTAAGACAGTTTATTCTAAAATATTGGTAAGAAGATGAAGTTTCTCCGATACAAGAATGGAGATTTTCTAGAGATGCTCAAAACTGAAAAGTTAGCTTTAACGCTGAAAGAAGAATCAGTAAAATTTGACAAGAAATGGGGTACATTACACCATGCCCTGACTGGCACCTCATAGTCAGACTATGTGGGAGAGTCTGGACCTAGCTACTGTCTATCAACTAGGGATTTCTTGCATTCCATTTCTGGTAATTACTGCCCTCATTAATCTCTTTATACCCAGTGGTAAGAGACAAGCGGACTACCCGTATCTTGCTATCTTGCTCCTCTATCTTCTTTATCCTCTTCTCTAGACTATTCTATGGTGTAGTTCTGGAACAAATTGAGTAAACCATGCAAACTTCATAATGTAAATCTTTTTTATACAGATTATAATGAATTTACATAATTGGACTCTACAGAAAGTCCTTATGTAATCATTAGTAACTGTTTTTCAAATGGTAAGGTAAGATGTTGCAATCCTTTTTTTGCTCAAATGCTTGATGGTTTTTTTATATGACTTTTTACCTTTTGAGTCATACTGACATGGATTTCAAACCTGGTAATAGATACATCTGTTTATTTACATTGTATTATTATACCTGTTGTGCATGTTTTTATAGTAAGGTGATAACCTGCCTAGTTGAATATTTACTGTTGTTTTCTTTTTTCCCTCTATTTCATTTACTTACTGTTTGTATTTTTGGTGAATATTTTTTTAAGTGTATTGGTTGTTTGCTAAAATATTTTAATAAAAATACATCGACAAAAAGAAGTGCAATCTTCTATCTTAGATAAGTTTCTAGATAAGGGCCCCAAATCTTCATATATAGGGAAATCTTACCAGGCACTGCTTGTTCTACCATTTCAAATCTCAAGGTTAAAACTACTAGGGTTTTCCATTCCTGGCCTGATGAAGGGTCAGGGTCTCTCCATTAGTGAAGCATTATCCTCTTTGCTGCTCCCAGGGCATGGTTTACCCAGTGTAACTATGGGGTCTGGATCAAGCAGGCCTCTGGGGAGAGCCCCTGCAGGGCTAGATAGAAGTCCTTGAGCCTGGGAATGGGTACCAGGTCCCTGCAAGTGGTCCAGACATCATCCCAGTACTGGTCCAAGGCTGGACAGGACCACAGAATGTGAAATAATAAGGACTGTGGGGAGATGCACCTCCAGCAGTCACATGTAAACATGAGATCTGTTTAGTATAGCCACTGTAGTGTCCTACAGATCTTCTGTAGTACTGTATAACAGAAATATTGGCACCCATTATTTCTGGCACTCTGCCATCCTAAAAGTTGTTTGCGCCTGATAATATTCGCTGTCTACCATTGCGTTCAGGTTTGAAACTGTTATTATACAGTATCGTATTGTTTTCAGTTATACTGCCCATCTTGAATCTGACACTCAGAAAAAGTTAATTTGAACACTGTCTGTCAAAGTGTCAGTTGCTATAGCTGTTAATTACAGCAATCAGCTGGCAGACATGACCTTCAGTAACTCTGTAAACCTGGGCATCTATATTAAAAAAAAAACATACCTAACAAGCAGCATCCTTCCTTCTGAGTTGTAACAAGGTGCATGCTGAATGGTGAAAATGTCCATCCTGAAATGGTTAAATTCTGGTAAAGCTACAAAACAGGAATACCCACTGGGCATTGAAAATGTGTCATCTGAGCAGCTGACATGGTCAGGATTAGCCCAAGAAACAGCAAACTCTGTTTCTAAAGAGCTAACTGCCTGCAATCCACCACTGCATAAAAAAATCTGGGCATCATCCTACACAGCTTATTCTGGAGAGGTTTGTTATGAGGTTGGGAAATATGCTAGTGAAAATGGTGTAATGGCAGCAGTTAGGTTCTACAATGTAAAGTACAGTGGCAGCATTAATCAGTCCACAGTGAGAAATTTTAAAAAAGATTATAGAAAACGTTTGCTTCAGACACCTAATACAAGCACCCTGTCACCCTTGCTTCCTACTAAGCCCTAAGGGAGACCGACTCTTATGCTTGAGGATGTCGAGGTCAAGCTCAAAACTATAATTAAAAATCTGCATGCAGAGGGTGCAGTCATCAGTGCACGGGTAGTGCTTTCCCTCGCTACCAGCATTGTGAGAGCTAACTGTCCTCAGATACTGGTGGAAAATGGTGGTGGTGTCTTAATAACCACCAAGTGGGCGTGGGGGTTCCTGAATAGGATCAGTTTTAGTTAAAGGAAGATCACCAAGGCTACACACAAAAACCCCCTTGACTTTCCCACTTTAAAATGCAGCTTTCTTGAAAAAATAGCAAGGGCATCAGTGCAGGAGCTAATACCACCAGGATTGGTTGTTAATTTGGATGAGATCAGAGCAAAAGGGTCTATTAATTTGGGATTTATTCTGGGCACATACAACAGCCAAAGTAATTGAACTATGGAGGAGATCTGGTACATTCCAGTCTGTGTACCTGCTTCATGCACAGACCTCTTTCAACCTCTTGATGTCTCGCTGAACAAGTTGTTCAAAGATGAGTTGAAGCAGTCTTTCACTGACTGGAATGTCAGGCTGATATCTGAGCAGATGAATGAAGGGGCAGAAAACATCGAAATGGACCTTAAAATGACTGCTGTAAAAGAGAAGCTTGCTCACTGGCTGGAATGCAGCTATAACAAGCTGAAGCAGAATGGAGATACCTGTGTCCATGGTTTCACGCAAGCTGGGATACAAGAAGCACATGAGAAGTGCCTTGATAACCCCATTTGTAAGTATGCTTTTTTACTAGCTCAAAATGAGTGCTGTACTACAGTATTATTGCATAGGTCTGAGGTCTTAGGTCTTAGTGCAGTCTCTCTTTCGATTTTTTTGCAGATAGCCAGTCTGAGCAGCATCAGTTGGATGAGTAGCAGATCCCAAGATCCTGAGAGATGCAAATAGACTTTTCTTTTTAATTTAACTTTGATTATTGTGATGCAAGAATGTTGTTCAAATAAAGAAATTTGTAGCGCCAGCATGTAATACAGTGCTGCGTTATTTCGTCTCTCGTGTCTGTATGGTTGTAGGCTAAAGTCTGTTTGATTAATGTTGGAAGCTCTGTGGTAGCAGAAATTATTGGCGATCAGTAAATGTTTACGCATTAAGATGCAACAGCGAATATAGCGAATATTTTTGGATCGCGAATATTTCCTGGTATTAGTGATGGGTGAAGTGACGTCAATTAGCTCCACGAAGTGATTCGCGGAGTGAAGGTGGATTCGCAGAGTGCTCGGCAACGTGAAGCGGAGTACTTCGCGTTATAATGGGTAACACGAAGTCCATTGAAAACAATGACTTCGCGTTACTCTGCCTTCCACTTTGCCTCACTTCACCTTGTTTTTAAGCTCCAAAGGTGAATTTTGCAGTGATTCATGGGATTTCACGTCACATGGGCTCTAGATTGTTCTGCACAGCATCAGTTTGGGGTAGTGTGTGTAGGAAGCTGTAGGAGAAATCTGCTCTGAGAGCTCTCTGTGATTCAAACCTTCAAAAAGCTGTTAAAAAAGCCTTTTTGAGTCATTTTTTTGCTTTAGTTCATTGATTATAGGAGACCCTCCTGTGCTCACATCATTGGGCGTTTGTTGTTTGTGTATGGATTTTGAATGTTAATGTACAACATTCAGTCCGTGTACTGAGAGACAGTGGAAGTGTGCTTTGGGGAAGGGGTGTATCTGTGGTGTAGGTAGATTAACTTGGAGAAAAAGACTGCTTTCTGTTTTGGTGATATTTTCCTTATTTAACTGTGTCAATGTACACACAGTAATATTTTCAATATTTTTGTTGCCATTTTTTTGCTGATTGTTGTGGTGCAGCAGTGCATAATTTTAGTTTGTTTAAAATATGTGGTTATATTACTGAAGTTTTCAATTTGCTATGCATTACTTAGTGTGTGTGTGTGTGTGTGTGTGTGTGTGAGGATGTGTGTGACGCATGTCATCAAATCAGACAGCTTTTATTGTACCACATAATTTCATCAGTGTGAATCTGCTATCCATTGCACTTGTGTGAGTTTTGTACTTCTTTGTGGTATCTTTACTGGTACTAGTACTAGTGATTGTTACTGCCACAGTGTATAATTTTAGTTTGTTTAAAATATGTGGTTTTATTACTGAAGTTTTCAATTTGCTATGCATTACTTAGTGTGTATGTGAGGATATGTGTGATGTGTGTCATCAAATCAGACACCTTTTATTGTGCCACATAATAATTTTAGCAATGTGAAGCTGCTATCCACTACAGCTGTGTGATTTTTGTACTTCTTTGTGATATCTTTACTGGTACTAGTACTAGTGACTGTTACTGCAGCTGTACAGTACACTGACCCCCGACTCGCAGCCCGCCCCAACCGGCAAAGGTATTCTTTTCCAGATTTGAATTTCTGATGGTGAGCACTGGTTAGGTATTGTGCCTTTGTGTCTGCATCTCTTCAGTGCACAGCGCAATCTTAATCTGTCTGTGCATTTGCATCTCTTTAGAGCCCAATCTCCATCTGTAACTTAAGTCACAGTTGTTTCTTTGGCTTCCTTTTTAGAGTACTGGACAGGTGTGGTGTTAATTCTGCATGAACATTGTACTCATTGTGACAACCCACCTCTCCTTCTGGGTTGAAACAGCTTTTAGAGAGGTGTCTGTCCTCGGGTATTCGCTGCCACCAGCCGGACTTTCCTTCCGGCACCTCTTTCAAGTGTACAAACTTGAATAATCAAACGTGCAATTGCACAAGTTAAAGTCTGGTAGTGTGTCTCTCTCTCAGGTGGTGGATGCTACACAGAGTTTACCTCAGCCAGTGGAAACCAAATATTACCTTAGAAAAATGACATCACAGTCACAACAGTTGAGCAAATAAATAGCTTTTATGTGACAGAAAGTGCACTGAGCATTTACAGGATATATATTTACAACACAAGAGAATAACACTCATACAGGAAAAGTAAGCAAATGTTTTTAAATAACAGATGGCAAAAGAAGAAGGCTATTACTGAAAAATGCTATCATTAAACTTACCCTTCCCTGTCCTTACAAGAGACAATGGACCCTGTTCTAACTGCCAGCTCCCACAGACATAGCTGCAAGGTAGGCTCCAAGCTTATGTTTCCCCTCCCAGCTTCCAAAACACAAGAGACCCTTCTCTGCCTTTTAGAAGGTTATATACTCTGTGGAGAATAGGTCATTCCTATTCTCCCTTTAAATGTACCAACCAACATGTACAGTATGTATTTAATTGTCCCAATCAGAGTGAACACCTATCAGTGACCAATTATATTCCCTTTTCACCTTAAGTTTATATTTGAATGATCCAATCCATTCAAACTGCCCTGTGTCCATGTCTGCAGGTCTGTGTGTGTCTGGAGATGTCCACTCAAGATTTATGACCCAGGAATTCCACAAGCTGGATGCTGCTGGACATAGGATTTCAGCCTGACTGTATTTTTTTCCAAACTGCTAAAAAAATAAGGAACCTACAGAATCCAAAGCATTAACTCTTTCCTGCCCATTACTGTCACCCCCCCCCCAGATAATGAAGGCGTATCCCTTGGGCCACCCCAAGTGACATAGCCATTCATGCAATTACTGGGAAGTGCCCAAAAGTATCCAGCATGCCGTTAGCCCTGCCTAGATAGCCCATCTGTGTTTGCATTTTGTTTGCCACTGCGATGCTGGATGGTTATGTTGTATGCCTGCAGTACCAAATGCCAGCGTAGTAGTTTACCATTTTGCCCACTGGACCTATGAAGCCAAATCAGGGGATTATGATCTGTGACCACAGTAAATTCTCTCCCATATAGGTAAGGCTGCAGCTTCTGAAGGGCCCACACTATTCCCAAGCATTCCTTCTCAATTGTGGTGTATGCCTCCTGTCTGGGTAAAAGCCTCTGGCTGAGGTACACAACTGGGTGCTCCTCCCCCTGCTGGGTAACTTGGCTCAGCACAGTCCCCAGTCCATGATCTGAGGCATCCACGTGAACCATAAACTTTAAACTATAATTAGGGTTAGCCAATACAGCTGGGCTGCTCAAGGCCTTTTTTAGCTCCTGAAAAGTGTCCTCACAGCCTTTGGACCACTTCATTGTATCTGGCTTTCCCTTCTTGGTTAAGTTTGTCAGGGGCTTAACCAGATCGCTATATTGGGGAACAAACCTTCGGTAGTACCCTGCTGTCCCTAGAGATGCCCTGACCTGTTTCTTTGTGGTAGGAGTAGGCCAGGCCAGGATGGCATCAACCTTGGCAGGATCCGGACGTATGTGTCCACTACCCACCCGGTGCCCAAGGTAGGATACTTCTGCCATACCTACCTGGCACTTCTCTGCCTTGACTGTCAGACCTGCCTTCTTTAACCTGTGGAACACATCCCGCACATTCTTGATGTGCTCATCCCAGGTCTGGCTGCATATGGCTATATCATCCATATAAGCCAATGCAAACTCACCTACCCCAGACAGAATGCCATCTACAAGCTGTTGAAAGGTTGCAGGTGCATTCTTCATTCCAAATGGCATTACCTTAAATTTGTATAAACCAAATGGAGTAACAAAAGCTGATCTTTCACTGGCCACAGGGGTCAGAGGTACCTGCCAATAGCCCTTTGTTAGGTCTATTGTGGTCAAATACCTGGCTCCACCCAGTCACTCCAGGGTCTCATCTGTTCTGGCATGGGATAGGCATCAGACTCCATGCAGCTATTAAGCTTCCAGTAGTCCACGCAGAATCATGTGGTGCCATCCCTTTTGGGGATCAGCACCACGGGTGATGCCAAGGGGCTACTAGATTCCTGGATTACCCCCAGTTCTAGCATCTCTTTGAGCTCCTCTTTCACAGTCTGCTTAATGTGCTCAGGTACCGTGTAGGGGGACTGTTTCACGGGAACCTGGGTCCCTGTATCCACATGGTGCTCTGCCATCATGGTGTACTCTGGTTTCCCCATGAACATGTCCTCAAATTCTCTCAGCACACCCCTAATTTCTTGCACCTGGGCTGGTGTCAGCTGTTTTTAGAGGGTAAGGTTGTCCACAGAGGATGCAACCCTGGCCTCCCCAAGTAGGTCCACCAGTGGATCTACCTCAGTTTCCTCCTCTGGGGCACTGCATACAGCAAGGACCATTTCCTCCCTGTCATGGTAGGGCTTCAGCATGTTAACATGATACACCTTTCATTTGCATCTCCTGTCCGGTAGCTCTATCATGTAATTGACATCACTGACCTTTCGGACTATGAAGAATGGCCCCTCCCATGCTGCCTGTAATTTATTCTGTTGGACAGGGATGAGTGCCATCACTCACTGTCCCACCTCATATTCTCTGGCTCGGGCCCCCATGGTCATACCAGACTTTCTGCCACTGTTGTGCAGTGGCCAGGTGCTCCTGAGCAAACCCCATGAGCTCCCTAAGGTGGTTCCTGAAGTTCAGGACATGCTCCACAACAGACTCCCCTTGGAAGGCATGGTCACCCTCCCATTCATCCTGAATCAAATCTAGGGGCCCCTGCACCCTATGACCAAACAGGAGCTCGAAAGGTGAGAACCCTGTGGACTCCTGTGGAACTTCCCTGTATGCAAATAGTTGATGAGGCAAATATTTGTCCCAGTCCCTCTTATGCTGGTCATCAAAAGTCCTTAGCATGGTCTTAAGGGTTGAATTAAATCACTCCACTAGACCATTAGCTTGGGGATGGTATGGGGATGTTCTGAGCTGCTTCACCCTACACTTCTCCCACAAACTACTCATTAACCCTGACATAAAATTGGCACCCTGGACTGACAGTATCTCCTGGGGAAAGCTCACCTAGCTAAATATTCCCAACAGTGTATCTGCCACTGGTTGTGCCTCAGAGGATGTTAGGGTCACTGCCTCTGGGTATCTGGTGGCATAGTCTACAACTACCAGGATATACCATTTGCCAGTGCGACTTGGGGTGCCCAATGGCCCCACTATGTCCACCGCTACCCTCTTGAAGGGTTCATCAATAATAGGCAGGGGCACCAAAGCTGCCTCAGCCTTGTCCCCCATTTTTCCCACCCGCTGGCACTGTGGACAAGTCCTGCAATAATTTGCTACATCCTTGCCAATACCAGGCCATAAGAAATTATTGGTTAGATGCTTTTTCATGCACCTCGCCCCCAAGTGCCCTGAAAAAGGGATATCATGGGCAAGAGCCAAAAGCTGCTGATGGTGAACCTTAGGGACTACCAGCTGCTAGATTACCTCACCATCTAGCCCTTCCTCTGTTGTACATTCTCTGTACAACAGCCCATTGTCCCAGTAAATGGACTCTTTACCCCCCTGAGAACACTCATCCCTATGAGCTATTTCTCTCAGTTTTTCCAGGGTAGGGTCAGTTCGCTGTGCAGCACTCAGCTGCCTTCATCTGACCCTTCCCAATGCCCCTTCTGAAGGAAGTCCTGTGGGCTCCTCTATTTGTGACTGGGGTTCTGTACTGCTGCTTCTAGCCAGCCCCTCCCCTGAGCTAGACACTTCCTCAACTACTGAGGGTGTGGCTGGACCCTCCAGAGCCAACCCCTTTTTACCCTCAGAAGCTTGCCCTTGTACCTGACTACAAGTTACAACACACACCAGTTTTTAACTGGGGTCCAAACCCTTCCCCACAATCATACTTACAGGTAGGTCCTCTACAACTCCCACCTCCTTTTCTCCATGGCCCCCTTCCCAGCTCAGGAAGACTCTAGCCATTGGTAATGGGACTGGTGGCCCTGTGAATGCCTGGACCTTGGAGTATTTCCCAGGCACCATCTGCTCTGCCTGAATGAGATCCTGCCTTACCAGGGAGATGTTAGCGCCTGTGTCCCACAGTCCCTGTGTTACTATTCCATTAACTGTAATGGGACGCAGATTTTCATCAGAGGAGAGTGGTTCTTCAGACTGGACACACCCTACAAACACACCAGTGCTCTTTTGATCACTCCCACCCCCCATCTCTGCCCCTTAACCAGTTTCTGAGGGCAGTTATATCTCATGTGTTCCACTTGATTGCAAATATGACATTTCTTGGGACTTATTTCTTGAGTCCCCTTAGAACCAGAGGGCTCTACTTTGGGCTCAGGTGGAGGCTGGTTTCCTTTGGGCTGCTCCCCATGTGATCCCTTATAACCATATGCTGCCACCCTACCATAAGACTTACGCTGTGTGTATGGCCGGCTAGACAGATACTCGTCAGCGCTTCCTGCCACCTCTGTGGAAGAGGCGCATGCCCTGTCTATGAGCCATACATGCATGTCTTCAGGTACAATTTTAAGGTATTGTTCTCTCACCAATACATCTTTAATCAGTTCCACAGTAGCTGCTTTAGCCCCCTCCATCCACCTATCAAGGTAAGTATACAATTTAACCTGCAGTTCTGCATAACTGTCTTCTGGGCTTTTCTATAACTCCCTAAATTTCCTTCTATAAGCCTCAGGAGTTAATTCAAAACATTTCAACAACACCATTTTCACTTTATCATAATCAGCATAGTCTTCATTACTCATTTTAGCAAAATGCATGCAACGCTCGCCCCGTCAGCAAGGGTGTGAGATAAGTTGACCAGGAAGCCTTAGTCAATTTTAATTGGTCGCATACTTTCTCAAATGACCTTAAAAATAAATCAAGGTCATCTCCCTCTTTAAACTGAGGGAACGATTTAGAATTCATTTTGGCTTCATGAGGTAAACTCACTCCACCATTACCCATGGTTTGCTGACTGCAGGGGGTCATCATCTCCTTCTCGTGCTGTTGTCTCTGGAGTTCATGCTGTCGTTCTTTCTCTCTGTCTTCGTGTTCCTTCTCTTTGTCTTCGCATTCTTTTTCTCTGTCTGCCAGTCTCTTTTCTTCAAGTTCTTTCTCTGCTGCCTGTCTTCTTGTCTCTGCTTCCAACCTTCTTGCTTCTGCTTCAGCATCCAGTCTTTTCACCTCAGCATCCTGTCTTTTTGCCTCCAACGCCTTGTCTTGCAGCAGCAGCTGCAGTCGCAGTGCCTCAAGCTGGTTTGGGGAGTCTGCTGCCTCAGTTTCTGACTCACTCCCAGTGACTGTCTGCTCCAGATCATGTGCCAAGAGAGTAGCTATGAGGTCTGCCTTTTTCTTCTGCTTTAGACCTTCAGGCTTAATCCCATTTTCCTGGCACGTTTCAAAAAGCTGTGGTACAGTAAGTGAGTCATACTCCATGGAGCTCATTCTCTACTGCTACACTTTACTGTGCTATCTAGAAACAAATAAAACTGTTGTACAAATGTATCCTCTTGTATATCCTGTTTGCAATGCTAAGGTAACTGTTCCACTGGCAAACTCTGTATCTCAGTGTGCTACGCAGTCCGCTATCATCACCCCACCATTGCCAACCAATATGTGACAACCCACCTCTCCCTCTGAGCTGAAACAGCTTTTAGAGAGGTGTCTGTCCTCGGTATTCACTGCCACCAGCCGGACTTTCCTTCCGGCACCTCTTTCAAGTGTACAAACTTGAATAATCAAATGTGCAATTGCACAAGTTAAAGTCTGGTAGTGTGTCTCTCTCGGGTGGCGGATGCTACACAGAGTTTAACTCAGCCAGTGAAAACCAAATATTACCTTAGAAAAATGACATCACAGTCACAACTGTTGAGCAAATAAATAGCTTTTATGTGACAGAAAGTGCACTGAGCATTTACAGGCTATATATTTACAACACAAGAGAATAACACTCATACAGGAAAAGTAACAAATGTTTTTAAATAATAGATGGCAAAAGGAGAAGGCTATTACTAAAATATGCTATCACTAAACTTACCCTTTCCTGTCCTTACAAGGGACACTGGACCCTGTTCTAACTGCCAGCTCCCACAGACATAGCTACAAGGTAGGCTGCAAGCTTATGTTTCCCCTCCCAGCTTTCAAAGCACAAGAGACTCTTCTCTTCCTTTTAGAAGGTTATATACTCTGTGGAGAATTGGTCATTCCTATTCTCCCTTTAAATGCACCAACCAACTAACATGTACAGTATGTATTTAATTGTCCCAATCAGAGTGAACACCTATCAGTGACCAATTATATTCCCTTTTCACCTTAAGTTTATATTTGAATGATCCAATCCATTCAAACTGCCCTGTGTCCATGTCTGCAGGTCTGTGTGTGTCTGGAGATGTCCACTTGAGATTTATGACCCAGCTCTTATCTAGCAGCTAGGAATTCCACAAGCTGGATGCTGCTGGACAGAGGATTTCAGCCTGACTGTATTTTTTTCAAAACTGCTAAAAAAATAAGGCAACTACAGAATCCAAACCAAGGAACACCTGACCAGGCTGGGTGACAAACTATCATCTATTTCATCTGGCATCTCTTTCTCTGAGATCCTGCCAGTCTGGGAGAGGGGAGCAGATGGACGGAAGGTCAGAGAAGGGGAGAAAGGGGAGCTAAACATGTGGCTCAAGGGCTGGTGCCAGGAAAAAGGACACAGATTTGTAGGGAACTGGCAACAGTTCTGGGAATGAAAGTTCTTTAAATTTGATGGACTGCATCTGACTAAGGAGGGAGTCAGTGCATTGGGGCAGAAGTTTGACATCTTTACAGAATATTTAAACTAGCAAATGGGGAGAGGGGTGCAGCACCCCATACGTCGAATGGGAAGAACACCCTTCCCCCCTCAGCTAGTGGTCAAACAGGGATTCAGCATGTTTGCAGTTCATTTGCATCACCAGGTAAGAAAAAAGGTTTGTCTCCCCATACGATGCACGGGGTAATGCCAAACCTCACCCAACAACTAACACACCAAGATCTGGCCAATGAAAAATCATGTACACAAATGCTCACAGCCTGGGAAATAAGATCCCAGACCTGCAGGCAATAATGTCAGAGGCTAAACTGGACATAGTAGCAATTAGTGAGATGTGCTTTACCAGTAACCACACTTGGGAGACTTCAGTACCTGGTTATGTATTGTTCAGAAGAGACCGAGGTGCAAAAAGGAGGGGAGGAGTGGCCCAGTTTGTCAATGAAAATATCAAAGCTACAGAAATTCAGAATTCACATAAGGAGCCAGAAGAACTGTGGGTCACCCTGGAAACAGGAAATGGGACAGCCATAAGAACTGGGATGTTCTACAGGCCCCAGACCGGGGGAGGACATAGACACATTACTGTTAGAAGATATACAAAACATGACAGCTAAAGGGGAGGTTCTGATAATGGGAGACTTCAACATGCCAGATACAGATTGGTCAATACCAGCAGGAACATCTGCCAGAACTAGACACATAGTGGATTCCCTGCAGGGAGATGGCCTAAAACAACTGGTACAGCAACCCATGAGAGACAGGGCTATCCTAGATCTAGTACTGACTAACAAGGAAGGGATCACAGATATCCAGGTAGAAGGTCACCTGGGGCCAGTGACCATCACATGGTATGGTTCAATTTGGCTACTACATCTAAATCATCCCATTCCAAGGCAAAAATATGGGACTTCAGAGGAGCTGACTTTGATAAGATGGCCAACAGAGTTAAGCTAGCCCTGGCAAAAAGAAACACAGGTGATGGGGTACAGGCAAAGTGGGCAAGCATTAAGGATGCAATACTTGAAGCAACATCCCATTGTGTTAGACAGAAAAGAAAGTGCAAAAGAAGAAGGAAACCACTTTGGTTCTCAAATACAGTAGCAGAAAAGGTGAGAGCCAAAAGGCTGGCCTTCAGGAAATATAAGGGAACACAATGGGATGAAGATAGGAGGCATACCAAACTGCCTAAGGGAAGCAGGGAGGCAGTAAGGCAGGCAAAGTCCCAAACTGAGGAAAAACTAGCACGAACAGTAAAAGAAGGTGACAAGGCTTTCTATAGATACATTAGTGAAAGGAGAAAGTCCAAAGGGGGTATTGCTAAGCTTAATGGAGAACAGGGAGCATGTGAGGAGGAGGACCCTGTAAAAGCATCTATCCTAAATAGATACTTTTGCTCAGTATTTACTGAAGAGATGGTAGGGCAGGGCCCACAGCTCAGCATCATGGACACAGGGGGGAGGGTGAGCACTACTCCCTTCACAAAAGAATGGGTCCTACAAGAGCTTGCTAAGATCAGGGTGGATAAGGCAATGGGACCTGATGGCATACATCCCAGGGTACTTAAGGAGCTAAAGGTGGAACTAGCAGAGCCATTAGCAGAACTGTTTAGTGAGTCTCTGAGCACAGGAGAGGTTCCAGAAGACTGGAGAAGGCTCATGTGATCCCGCTCACAAGAGTGGTAGCAGGGAGGAGGGAACTACAGACCAGTCAGTCTTACCTCTGCAGTGGGCAAGATTTTGGAGGCACTCCTTAAGGAAAGGATAGTGCAACACCTGGAATCCATAGGGCACGGATCCAAGACAGCATGGGTTTACAAAGGAAGGTCCTGTCAAACTAATCTCATAGATTTCTTTGACTGGGTAACCAGAGTGGTGGACCAAGGGGAGCAGTTGATGTTGCCTACCTTGACTTCAGCAAAGCTTTGACACTCTTCCACATAGAAGATTGATAAATAGCTGGGTAGGCTCAGGTGGGTCAGAGTTGGTCAACTGGGTGGCAAACTGGTTGACAGGCAGGAAACAGAGAGTGGTGGTAAATGGTATGCAGTCAGAAGAGATGCAAGTCACAAGTGGGGTACCTCAGGGATCAGTCCTGGGGCCAGTCCCTTCAACATCTCATTAGTGACCTTGCAGATGGACTAGAGGGCAAGGCTTGTCTGTTTGCAGATGACACCAAGATCTGCAACAGAGCAGATGATCCAGATGGGGTGGGCAGAATGGGAAGAGATCTGGATAAACTAGCAAAATGATCAGAAGAGGCAACTGGGATTAATGCAAAAGAAGTGCAAGATCATGCACATAGGGAAGAAAACGTTAAGTCACCCATAGGCTGGGAGGGGAGTTGCTAGCAGTCACAAAGGAAGAAAGAGACTTGGGCATCATCATCACTGATGACCTGAAATCATCCAAGCAGACCTCTAAAGCAGTAGGTAAGGCTAGGGGGATGTTAGGGTGTATTAGTAGGGGTATCACAAGTCATAAGAGGGAGGTAATAATCCCTCTTTACAAGACACTGGTTAGGCCCCATCTGGAGTACTGCATGCAGTATTGGAGGCCACACCTTCACAAGGACATTAACCAAATTGAGGCAGTCCAGAGAAGGGCAACCAAAATGGTGCAGGGACTGCATCAGAAGACATATGAGGACAGATTAACAGCGCTCAATATGTATACCCTTGAGCAAAGGAGGGAGAGAGGTGATATGATCGAGGCATTCAAACACCTTAAGGGCATTAACAAGGTGAAAGAGTCTAACATGTTTAAATATAAGAAAAATAGCAGGACAAGAGGACACAGCATGAGATTAGAGGGGGGCCAATTAAGGGGGAATGTGAGGAAATTCTTTTTCACAGAAAGGGTGGTGGATGCGTGGAATGGCTTACCACAAGAAGTGGTGGCTATGAATACAGTGCAGGGCTTCAAACAGGCATGGGATAGGCATAAGGGAGCTATACAAATGACTATGAATAAATAGGCCACTGACAGAGCAAAGGCCGATGGCACATTTATAAGGTAGAAAAAAGAAATGGGCAGACTGGATGGGCCTTGCGGTCCTTAATGCCGTCAACTTCTATGTTTCTATGTTTCTATTAACTCTTTCCTGCCCATTACTGTCACACTCATTAATATGTCTTTTTAAGTCAGGACCATCATTACGAATCACTCATGATACAAATCACATTCTTCATCATCACGGTCACAAATGCAGTCACAAATCACAATTCATGATCATTCACGTTACGAATCACAACATTAATTTTTTTTCTAGTTACTTGGATGTATTGTAAGCCTGTTTTGTAGTATCTCTCCAGTCTTCATGACCCCACCATTGTTCTCTTTGATACATGTTTTTAAGTCTGGGAGTTTTAAGCTACAGCTCATCAGGGAAGTACAGCCGTAGGAGGTAAGCATTCACGTTTCTTCATCATCACGGTCACAAATGCAGTCACAAATCACGATTCACGATCATTCACATTACAAATCACAACATTAATTTTTTTTCTAGTTACTTGGATGTATTGTAAGCCTGTTTTGTAGTATGTCTCCAGGTTTCACCACCCAACCATTGTACTCTTTGATATGTGATTTTAAGTCTGGGAGTTTTAAGCTGCAGTTCATCGGGGCCCGGGGAAGTACAGCCATAGTCATTCGCATTTCTTCATCATCACGGTCACAAATGCAGTCACAAATCACGATTTATGATTACGTCATGAATCAAAACATACATTTTTTTTAATAGTTACTTGGATGTATTGTAAGCCTGCTGGTCACGGTGCTGAACAGGGATGGGATCCACACCTGGGCCGGGGAACAGGCACATCCTGCTCCAGAGGACCTGGTGCTGGAGTTGGTGCTGGTAGTAGTAGTTCAACTGCCTCAGAGTCAGGACAGGAGGTCTTGCTTCGGGGGAGCACTCACAAGTTTTGAGTGGTCCAACAGGAATGGGTGCCCATGCTCTCCACATATGCACACGGTATGATGCTTACCACTACCACACTCTCCCAGTGCTGCCCCGTCCCAGATATTCCATCACCCTGGTCCATCTCTCCTACTGAGCTCCCTCAGTCTGAGCAATCACTACTCACACTGTCGCACAACACACACACACAGTCACACAGACACAGACAAACAACTAACTACTTATAAAGGTAAGAAAAATAAAATTTACAGAAAGAACAAATTAAGTAAAAAAGAGTACAGAAAAGACAAAAAAATGTAGCTTTTAAAAAAGCTGTTGGGTCTAAATCAAAGTTTAAATCTCCTCCCCGCTCTGATCTAGAAGTATCAGCAGTCACAAAACACACTACTCTCTCTCTGTCTGCACAGGAGAAAGTAAAAGTGTCTGCTTGTATGACTCACTTTCTTCCTGCCTAGCTAAAGAGCAAGTGACTTACAGTACTGTAAGCCATGTGATGTGTGGGGGGCTGCCAACTCTGAAACACCAAGTGG
Organism: Neoceratodus forsteri; assembly: GCA_016271365.2. Taxonomy (NCBI): domain Eukaryota; kingdom Metazoa; phylum Chordata; order Ceratodontiformes; family Ceratodontidae; genus Neoceratodus; species Neoceratodus forsteri. The sequence goes on along the minus strand of CM057456.1, from coordinate 1,106,905,460 downwards.
ATCACTTAGAATCATAATGAGGAACACAAAGTCCATTAAAAACAATGACTTCGCCTTACTTCATATTGCCATTCTGCCTTAACACAAAGTGGTAATAACATGGCAGAGTGAGCACTTTGCATTGCCCACTCCTCAGCTTGAAGAGCACACTTTGCGTTCACTTCGCTGGCAGAATTTAAATTCGCTGCATCTCTACCTGGCATACAGTATCTTATATTGTAATGTCCTTGCCTGGAGTTCCCTGTTGGCTACATACTGGCTACATACGCATGTGTCTATACATTGTCACAGTCTGGAGCACAATGGACTGATCCATTTCTTGGACCCATTTCTCTTATAGGCCTCCGGGGGGGGCTGTTCTGTTTCCACCAATAGTTTGATTTTCTCTGCTAGGCGATGGGTGCTGGTTAAGTCCTTGATCCATCTAGTAAGCACTGGGTGTGGGAAGGGGGGCAAGATATGTGTTTGAACTATCTTTGCCTTGAGGAGATCACGTAGTTGGAGAAATCTCCAGAAGTCAGTTCTTGGAAGTCCCTATATAGCTTGGAGTTCCTCAAATGAAAGAAGAAGCCCTGTGTCTTGGGTGTATGGGATCCTTAATGCCAGTATTTCCAGTCTAATGGGTGGTCATCAATTTGAAGCTGGTGATTGCACCATTGGGATCAAGCCCCTGAGGTTTTGGCTGCCTACCCCATTAATGCTGTGTACTTTGCTCACACCTGTCTTATGTATCTAGTACTAAGTGACATGCCAGGTTTGCTAGGCCAGTGTAGGAACAGCAGAGATACCAGTGTTGGAAGATTCCCCTAGGCCAGCTCCACTGAGATCCAGCATCGGTGCAGGGGTCACGTCTGAGTTATGGCAAGTGACTGCTTGTCATAGGATGACATGGTCAAGCATTTTCTTGAGATCAGGCAGGCCAAATCCTCCCTGGATCCAGTGGCACTGAAGAATAGAAAGTTTTATCTTAGCGTCTTCTTTGCCAAAATGAAGAAAGACAGTTTGGAAGACAATAATCAGAAACAGGAAGTGGGTATCCATAAGGGAAGGTTTGAAAGAATATAGTGCAGTTTGGGTAAAGTGATAAGCTTAAGGACGTTAACTCTTCTCTTCTCTCTTGTGGAAAGTACTATCGAGTCCCATCTGTGGATATCAGAGTCCACTGTGTCTAACATGGTATGGGTATTACAGTAGCTGCCATTGTAGCTGCTATGGTAGGTCTGAGCTGAATACCCAGGCAAACAACCCCTTTTGCTGCTCAGTGGTATGGGTACCCTGTGAAAAACTGCTGTATGTATAGGGGGGGCATGTTATGCAGTTTAATCCCATTCAGTTTGTAGCTGGATAAGGATGAGTGTTCCTGGATAATGGACCTCAGTTTCTGCAAAGAGTTGGGTGTATCTGAGAGGAAGAGTGTGATATTGTCAGGAAAAACTAACAGTTTATGGGAGACATCATTAAACTTTAAGCCAGTTAACTGGGGAGATGATCTGATCTTGAGGGCTAGAGTCTCCATGGCCATCAGGGACAGGAAAGGGTACAGGGGAATACCCCTGTCTGGTGCTTCTAACCAGAGAAAAGGTTGGGGAGACCACTGAGTTGGTCAGGAGAGGGGATGAGGATTGCTGTATAGTAATTTGACCAGTGAGATGAACCTCTGTCCAAACAAAATGTGACCATGGCTTCAAACTGATAAGCTTACTCCACCCTTTCAATTGCTTTTTAGCATCTAAAGACAGGATGGCAGTGAGCTCAGTGTATGATCTGGCTTTCCAAAGTAGGTCTAGTATTCTATGAGTGTTATCAGTACCCAGGTGCCCTTGAATCAAACCTTCTTTAATTCACAATGTTCAAATAACATTTCTCATAAGGGATGCTACTGGTAGTGTATATGGCATATAAGACCAGAGTCCAATGCATAACCACCCCCGTGGTAAATCTTTGAAAAGTTACAAATTTCTGCCTAAATTGGCGATTTTCTTTCTTTACCTGCATGAAAAAGGGAGTCTTCTCTTATCATGTGCAAATTTCCTAGGTGAAACTGGGAAGAGTCTCCCTTTTCAATATACTAGTAGCATCCCTTATGAGAGCTGTGATTAGAACTTTGTGAATTAAATAAGGGTAGAAGGTGCTAGATTTGAATTTTATTTTACATTGTGTAGCATACTTGATGAAGAGGCAGTAAGCCTCAGAAGACTGAATCTTTAATTTTTTTGTTAGCCTAATAAAGGTATCCTATTTACCAAACAAAAAGATCCTCTTTTTGTTTCTCTTGTGGTTTTGTGTGGGCTAACATGGCACATCTCAATCTTCATCTTTTTATTTTATATTTGATTTACTCCAGCTAGTGTACCTGAGATGCAACATGTTCATTTTAATGAAGTCCTGCTTCTAGTCTGGAATCTTGCCACCTTGGAGCTTATTCCCATCAGATATTTGAAGATAAGCAGGCCTGAGCCTGGTCAGGGAAGTCAGATGGGAGACCTCCAGTGAACACCAAGTGCTGCAGGAATTGATGTCAGTAGCTCTTCAGTTGGCACGCTCCCCTTGGTTATATGAAATATCCATTCCCCAGTATGGCATTGTGGGGCACTGGACTGTTTCATGTGCTGTCTTTCAAATGAGACATTAAACCAAGATCCCATCTGCCATTCTGCCTGTTCTTGTGGTCGTTCAGTTGTACAGGTGAACATTACTGATCAGAAAGTACACAGAAAGGGGTGTGCTACTGGCAAACTGCTAAGACCATCTTGAATATACCATATATGAAAAAAAAAAAGGTACTCACAAGGCAGAAAATTCAAAGGGTGACCACTTCATTGTAAATTGTTACAAACTAAACATACTGAAGGAGAGCACCAGCCTGTAACCTCAGCACGTCAGGCACTAAGATCTTCATCAGGTAGAGGTGGACTCACCCTGTGTGTACCTTTTTTATTTTGGGCGGGGTTGAAGGTTGCCATTGTACTTCTCAGCCTGTGTCATGGCCAAATTCCCAGAATGTACTAATCCTCCAACACATTTGGCTGGTTTAATATCAACACAGGTTTGCATCCAGGCAAGGAGGCGGAAAGCTGTTCTGTAGTGTGCTGGTATAGAATGTCTGCTCCATTCTGCCCTATGGGTAGCGACACTTCATTAACAGCTTGGCATTCAGCTGTGTGCTGATTGTAAATGCTCTGAGATGCATTCATGAAAGTCAATATACAGTATTCAGTGCATGCCTGTAGTATGATTCTACCTATTTTTAAAACTGGGTGGAGGGAAGCACAGAAAGGTGAAGTGACTTGCTTCAGGTCACTCAGTGAGAAAGATGGCCTGGTGAGATCAAAACAGGATCTCCTGGTTCATAGGTCTGCACTTTAACCACTAGATGAATAATTCATAAACTGTATTTCTGGTAGAGAATTACTTCTTTGTTTTTCTCTCTCATGAATGAAATAAACCAGTAGCTCAGCATTACTGGCATCCCATGCTGGGTACCTGAAGTACTAGCATGTATTTCAAATTGCTGTTTCTATTGTACTATAATAAACAGTATAGCGTGCAGTGTTCAGTTGATTGGGGTTTGGTTATTTTCTCACTCCTATATGAAAACATGTGGAAGGTTTCTCCACAGGGTAATAACAGTCAGTGCGCTGTGAAAAAATAACATTGCCTGACACAGAATAAACAGCACATTCTAAAGGTTAATATAAGCACAGATTGACTGAGATTTGTCTTCTATTCTACTGTTAAAGTTGCCATCCCCACGAGGTACCTCAAAATGGGAATTTAAAACAACAGTGGGGGTATTCTGATGAATCTGAGTTTGTCCTGGTTGCCTAGGAATAAATAGAGCATGCAGAAACAAAATAAAACCCGTAGTACATAATGACAATAGCAGAAAAGAAATGTACTGAATATACTATTTTTATGACACACCCACCTTCTAAAACAACACAGCATTTTTTAACTTGGGCATGTTACAATAGATACAGTATGTTGATGAAAGTGTCATTATAATAAAATAATCAATCAAAGAGCTGCTTTTGCAGTCTGAATGGGCTGACTTAGTATGCACACTATACACTGTGGGTGGTATTTTCAAAACTGTGGATGCAGCACTTGCATTGGTATTTGGGCTGCATGCTGCATCCGTGCAGATGTGTCCAGATGTCTGCATCCTGTTCACAGACACATTTGTGACATTTCACACTGTAGCCCCCCCCCCCCATGTCTAGGGGTATAAGATATTGAATCCGTAGGAAGGGGGACACGTACAGCAGCAGAAACTTTTCCAAGACTGGAATGTTACCCAGGCCTCGATAATATACTGGGTGCCCACACAGTCTTGGTGCTGGAAGAAAACTGTAAGATAGTTCCAAACAAACAAATAATTTGAAAAAACTTGATGTTCACATCAACTTGATCAACCGTTGGGGGATCCCAAATTTTCTTAGACACATAACAGCTCCTAGGAGTGGAATTAATCAATGGGGGGGGGCTCATTTCAGCTTACAGATGTTGCCAAGATGACCTTACTGCAGCTTTCAATCCTGGATCGGGAAGGTCTCACACTCTAAGGCAGCTCTTCTCAGGACCAAGTGGTGACATATTCATAAGGGCAGCACTTATCCCCATGGATAGTCCCAATGCCTGACAGCACCAAAATCTCTCAACTTGGGTCTCCCATGTATCTCTGTTCTCTGTCTCTCTCTCCCTCTACAGGCTCGTTGGTCCCAAGAACAGCTGACCACACAAATTTGGGACTGCTGCTTCATCAACTCCTCAGCCAGATGACTGGACCCAGCAAGCAATCGTCCCTCCAATAACCACAGGGGGTGCATCCCGGCACTGCCACACTTTCCAGATTCAGCCCTCCTTCCCATCTCAGCAGATCACTCCCTGGTGGATCAGTACAGGCCGAGGTTCGAGACTTGGCACCATGAACTTCCTGCAGCTCTTCTTCCAGCAACTGGCCTGGAACTCAAACAGTCCTTGTCCTTTTGTCACGGCTGGGTACTGAACCCCATTCTTGAGGCTGGACAAAGGCTCCCAGAGCCTGGGGCTGAGCGGACAATCACCTCCACCCAGCTCAAACACACCCTCTTGATCTCACTCTCCTCTTCCTCCAGCACCATCCACCAGAACCCCGATCTCCTGCCAAACCAGACCTTAAATCCCCTGGTGCCCACTGGTGACCTCCTGACCTGCAGGAGTATCACCCCTGGAGACAAAGGGATTTAACCATTTTTCTTCTGGGCCAAATTAGGCCACAAAGCAGGGAAAATTAACAGTAATGACCCGGGGGAGGGGTTCATCTCTTCCCCACTTAAATTACTCATCAACCCCCATGAGTATTCATACCACAGCTACTAGTCCACCACTGGAAGGAGGTATGCGCACTCCCAGCTTTGCAGATGGCAAGACATGGCTCTGCTGAGCACACCACCAAGACGCTGAAACATTTCCTGCCCAGACCCAACCTGATAGAAATCCAAAATGTACTATAACGCTAGGTCCGTGGTGAGCCAACCAACCCGGAACCCAGGACGGTTTGCCTAGCCACAGGGGGTGGCATCCCACTCCCATCTATGCACCAGACTACAAAACTGCTGTCTAAGCTACCTGTTGCTGCCTAGCTGCCAGAGTTAAACCCCACACTGTAACAAGCAATCAAAACAATTAATAAACGAGTGACCAAATACAAAGTCAGTGTCACAGGGTGCTCCTGTGAAGGGTTTAGAGCCCCGGGTTGTTACTTATAGAAATGGAAGAAACCTGCCATTCAGGTCTGAATTTTGTTTGAAAGTGTTGTTATGAAGCTTATCATTCTTCAGTGAGGCTGTTTAGTATGAAGCCGGGCTAATTTCTAAATTCCCCCCCCCTCCCCCATTAGAGTAACAGCATAGTCTTTATTTAGGGATATCGTTTACTTCAATGAAATGAATAAAATAAATAAAAAAAAAAAAACAAAAGAATAGTTGCTAGATTAAGGTTAAATATATTTAATGTCATTTTCTGAATAGAGAAACTAAAGAGGGAAAGCTTCTGTGGCAGTCTGCCTAAATTCAGTTCTGTCCCGAAGTTAATGGTTATGTTGTTTAAAAATACTTAGTTCTAGCTTCCGTTATGTCCTTTTTCCAAAAGGTACCTGAAAATATGTTTTCCCGATACAAAAGTGCTTTATAGCTTCCGCAACAGTATTTAAGTGAGCGGTTGTTCCTGCACGACTGTGCGCATAATCATGAAGACATTTAGTCTTTCTATACTGGCTGTATTTTACAAATCCCTTTAAAAATTAATAGCGTTAGCTCAGCATGCCCTACGAAGTTGAAGTGAGCTACTTTTGAGCTGTTTGTGAGACTTTTATAAAACGAGGGATATTTGGGTGTTCACGGACATTTTTAGAACACCGAGAGAGTCAGTTACAATGGCTGTGGTTCGCTATTAGGAGGCGACTGGCCACAATCTTTATTTTTATTCTGTTGCTGAAAGTGGCAAGAGACTTCTGAAGAAGGGGCTCCCGTATTTATATATGCCCTTCTCTCATTTTAAATCACTATTGGAGCCGTTTTGTTCATTCGGGTGAGCATTCCCATTTGTGTTGAATTTATGTAGTAGCGTTTTTTTATTCAGTTTGGATAAAGTGAAACAAGCTAATGGTTCTGTTTAAAAGTAATATATTTTAGCCCTAGGCTATTACCAAATTGAATGCCCATAAATTAGTGTTCTAAAGACACTCTGTGTATAACAGCTTTTTGTATCTATTGTTAAGCTTCTTTTCGATAGTAAGATTTTTCGCACTGTCGCAAAGATTTCTACTATTAAAACATTCTCTAAAAACAGAGTATATTAGCAAAGCAGGATTATTTTGAATTTAACAAACCTTCTAGAGCTTAAGTGAGGAAGTTTGGTGTTTTCAATAATAATTTGTGAGTGTTGGTAGCAGTTCGGGTTCGGATCCTGGTAGCGTTCTTTTTTCTAGGAGCCGGCCGGCCTCATTTCCCCTACCTTTATCAGGTATAGGAAGGGGAGGTGCTTTGAATGATAAAATTAAGTTTAAAAAGAGTTTAAAATGCTTATAAAGGTGAAAATGTTTTTCTTCTGACCATTCAAAAGGGTAATGCGTTTATAGATAAAATAAATATTTGTTAAATAAAGATTTAAAGTATAAAATAAGATACTGGGGTGGAGTTAAATGGTCACATGACCCTTTTTTGGGTATATATATGCAGACTCTTTGAGATGAAGGGAGATTAGGATTAGATGTGAGTCTATTGAGAGTCAGACCATTCTGTTCGTAGCCTGAGAGCGTCAGAACAGTCTGTATATGGTGGAAAGTGCTCTATGGAGTTATGATGAACTGTGATATTGAAGTGTTCCATGGAGTTATGATGAACTGTGCTATGTTCGTTCCAAATGGAAGATTTTCAAATACCAGAGAATTTGTCTGCTGTGAAGGTATTCAGTTCTGTGCTAAAACAGAGAAGATATTATTGAACTGATGCACTATAACGAGAATTGGGAATAAAATTGGGACTTTGAAAAATGTACTACATGAGTCCTGTTCCTGATTAGCCCACATATACCCGCGCCCTACCACATATGGTGTGAGAAGTGGGATGCTTTGAAAAGGCAGGATGTTAACATATGATCTCAAATGTGGATATTCAAGTGAAATCCATGTGGTCTGATGGACTAGTACATCCAAAGAAACTGGAAGGATCAAAGTGGCCCATGCAAAGGTCTGGTGAGATCCATGTATCCAGGTGGCCTGTGTAAAGGTCTGGTGTGATCTATGTATTCAAGTGGCCCATGTAAAGGACTGGTGAATTCAAAGCGGCTTGTACTAAAGTCTGGTGGGCTAGTGCATCTGAAGAGACATTATTATATATGTCTGCTGCTGAAAATTCAGTGCATGTGAAGAAGATGTTGCAACAGGTTTGAAGAGTTTTATTCTCGGTGATGGAGATTATGGAGCAAGGAATAAATGATCCAGGCATGTCTGAACAAGTTAAACAGACCTGTGAACATCAGAAGGTGTTAAGATGGTTATATGAGCGTTGGATAGATGCGGAGAATCGCTGTAAGAATGCTGAATTGCGATATTATGATCTCTTGAGACGTCTGATGGTACCTGCTGAAGAGAATGCTGTTATGGAATCTGTTGGAGAGGAGACAGAGACACTATGTCAAGAAAGTTTGACAGGTAATGAACTTCCTGAATTACCTGAATTTGAGGGATTGTACTGGATAGAAGATGGGAGGCAAGTTCTTAATAAGTCCCCTGGCGAGACTGTTCAGGACATTGGGGTGAAGATAGCGGATGATTGTATTCCATGTTTTGAATATTCTGATTTGCCTGAAGATGGGGAAACGTGTCTTTCAAGTAAGTCCCCAACTGAGACTATGTTAGACTGTGGGGTGAAGTCAACAGTCTCAAGTGAGGAAGTACAACGTACTGAAGAGACATTTAATATATTTTGTCATGTACCCAATGATGATTTATGTGCAGTTAGATGGGATGTGTTGCAGGCAGGGGATCCTGAAATTGTACATCTCAGTAAATATGTTAAACCACAAAATGAAAATGCAAATGTTGATGGGAGGAATGGGAAGCTATGGTGGTATGAAAGGAAAATGGGATTTTGTACCACATGAAACCAAACCCCCGTACTAATAAAGTAGATTCAAGGGTGGTAATACCTTGCAAGTATAGAACGTGGATTCTTGAAGAAATTTGTAGAAAGAAAGGAAAGTTAGATTGTGGGGAAGTATTGAAATGTTTAGTGCCATTTTTTCACTGGCCTGGGATGTATCATCAGGTAGCAGTGCATGTATGGGAACATAGGAAACATATGGGAATATATGGGAAGCGCGTAACCCAAAGGGCTGATAAGCACAATAGGTGGCTGCCCTGGAAAAAGGGGAATTCTTCCTATAAAGATGTTAGATGTGTTAGGTGGTAAATGGTTATCACAAATATAGGGAAAGTGAATAGAAAAGTGTAGGTAATTATATAAAGTAATTTTGTGGGAACTATTTTTGGACTAAAATAATCTAATTGGGGAAATTGAGTGACGGGATATATTAATTGTATGTCATAGATTTTGAAGTAGTGGTCTGCAAAATAATCCATAGGGTATGAATCTGTTGAAATCCAAAATTGTGAAGAGATCAATGTAATAAGGGACCCTGGGATGGAATTTTGGGTATGGGTGAGCTAAAGCTCCTCAGGTTCAATATGTTTCTTTGGTTTGGTTAAATAGGTGATAATGGCTGAATTAGGTCAACCAAGCCACTGGTTGCCCTCTCTTAGGCGGGGAGGAATGTCACAGGGTGCTCCTGTGAAGGGTTTAGAGCCCCGGGTTGTTACTTATAGAAATGGAAGAAACCTGCCATTCAGGTCTGAATTTTGTTTGAAAGTGTTGTTATGAAGCTTATCATTCTTCAGTGAGGCTGTTTAGTATGAAGTCGGGCTAATTTCTAAATCCCCCCCCTCCCCCATTAGAGTAACAGCATAGTCTTTATTTAGGGATATCGTTTACTTCAATGAAATGAATAAAATAAATTAAAAAACCAAAAAAAAACAAAAGAATAGTTGCTAGATTAAGGTTAAATATATTTAATGTCATTTTCTGAATAGAGAAACTAAAGAGGAAAGCTTCTGTGGCAGTCTGCCTAAATTCAGTTCTGTCCTAAGTTAATGGTTATGTTGTTTAAAATACTTAGTTCTAGCTTCGTTATGTCCTTTTTCCAAAAGGTACCTGAAAATATGTTTTCCGATACAAAAGTGCTTTATAGCTTCCGCAACAGTATTTAAGTGAGCGTTGTTCCTGCACGACTGTGCGCATAATCGTGAAGACATTTAGTCTTTCTATACTGGCTGTATTTTACAAACCTTTAAAATTAATAGCGTTAGCTCAGCATGCCCTAATGAGTTGAAGTGAGCTACTTTTGAGCTGTTTGTGAGACTTTATAAAACGAGGGATATTTGGGTGTTCACGGACATTTTAGAACACCGAGAGTCAGTTACAATGGCTGTGGCTCGCTATTAGGAGGCGACTGGCCACAATCTTTATTTTATTCTGTTGCTGAAAGTGGCAAGAGACTTCTGAAGAAGGGGCTCCCGTATTTATATATGCCCTTCTCTCATTTTAAATCACTATTGGAGCCGTTTTGTTCATTCGGGTGAGCATTCCCTTGTGTTGAATTTATGTAGTAGCGTTTTTTTATTCAGTTTGGATAAAGTGAAACAAGCTAATGGTTCTGTTTAAAAGTAATATATTTTAGCCCTAGGCTATTACCAAATTGAATGCCCATAAATTAGTGTTCTAAAGACACTCTGTGTATAACAGCTTTTTGTATCTATTGTTAAGCTTCTTTTCGATAGTAAGATTTTTCTCACTGTCGCAAAGATTTCTACTATTAAAACATTCTCTAAAAACGGAGTATATTAGCAAAGCAGGATTATTTTGAATTTAACAAACCTTCTAGAGATTAAGTGGGGAAGTTTGGTGTTTTTCAAACGACGGTGTTTCGCGGTGTTGGTAGCGTTCCGGGTTCGGATCCTGGTAGCGTTCTTTTTTCTAGGAGCCGGCCGGCCTCATTTCCCCTACCTTTATCAGGTATAGGAAGGGGAGGTGCTTTGAATGATAAAATTAAGTTTAAAAAGAGTTTAAAATGCTTATAAAGGTGAAAATGTTTTTCTTCTGACCATTCAAAAGGGTAATGCGTTTATAGATAAAATAAATATTTGTTAAATAAAGATTTAAAGTATAAAATAAGATACTGGGGTGGAGTTAAATGGTCACATGACCCTTTTTTGGGTATATATATGCAGACTCTTTGAGATGAAGGGAGATTGGGATTAGATGTGAGTCTATTGAGAGTCAGACCATTCTGTTCGTAGCCTGAGAGCGTCAGAACAGTCTGTATATGGTGGAAAGTGCTCTATGGAGTTATAATGAACTGTGATATTGAAGTGTTCCATGGAGTTATGATGAACTGTGCTATGTTCGGTTCCAAATGGAAGATTTTCAAATACCAGAGAATTTGTCTGCTGTGAAGGTATTCAGTTCTGTGCTAAAACAGAGAAGATATTATTGAACTGATGCACTATAACGAGAATTGGGAATAAAATTGGGACTTTGAAAAATGTACTACATGAGTCCTGTTCCTGATTAGCCCACATATACCCACGCCCTACCACAGTCAGTACATTCATTTTGTGATGGCATATTATTAACAGTCCCAACCTGCACAGTGGCTGTGAACACAGATCTTATGCTGTCCATTTCTTGCTATAACCCCACCATGAGGCAATACAAATGGGAGGGGTGATTCTGAATGCAGGCTGAAGTCCACACTGTACAGCTTAATCTAGCCACAGTGGACACAGCCACTCCTTCCAACACAGAGAGGCAGGAGAGCAATAAACAAGATACGGTAAATGCAAACATTTTCTAAACTAACAAACTACTATGATATTTCAAAACCTTTAAATTCTATTTGCATGTTACTATCCAACATGAGATATCATAATTATTAAACTAAAGCAACAGTAGTCCTGACAATATAGTAATACATTTGAATCATTATGTCCAGATTTGCTGTCACTTGAAACAAGGTTACTAACAACAGTAACATGATTTTTTATGGGGGAAAGAAAATGGATCAGTCTCGCCCAACGTCCAGGCAGTCCTTAATGCTCAGAGGCTGTAAACAAGCTGAACACCTCCAAGGAGAAGACAGGTCAGAGGGGGCACAGTTCTCTGTCCATTATTTCTTGCCAGCTCTTCCATGGGCTCCACAGTGAGGACACCCTTCCCATCTACTAAAATAATAATGGGGACCAGGCTTCATGCAGAGCCTCCCAAATGAATTAACCGCCGGCATGCGGAATTCAGTCCTCTCTCATGATGTCCTGGATCATGGTATAATTCTTACACAACATCAGACCCTCAAAGCCGCTCTGGGCATAAATCCCCTGAGCAATCCTTTGGGCATGTTGGAGCTGGTAGGTCTTGCTGTGGGCATTCAGATTGTGACGCCAGTACATCTTCCCCAAAAGTCTGTGAAACACCGAGTCAGACCACTTGCTTTCAATATTGTCCCAGATCTTCTCAGGGAGATGGGGTACTCATACTGTAGAAAGTCACTTTTTGCTCATTTGCAGATATTCTATTCCACCTGGGACCACTCTGGGATGCTGCAGAGAGTGGTCCAGGGTACTTTACCTCGAGGGAGCCATACCCCTGCCTCATAATCCCTCTTTTGGCATTGCACTTCCTCAGCCTGTCTAGATTTGGCTGCAGCCTCCAACGATGCTGGATCTTTTTGCTCTGACTCTTTAGGGAACTGAAATAATTTGACCGAGTACAATGGGTCCCCTTCCTGATCCACATTCCAGTCCTCATCTTCCTCCTCTTCACCTTCGACCTCTCCATCAGCAGGACTACCTCCAGACACTTTTTCTTTCTGGGTGGCTGCTGGATGCTCTGCCGCATGATTTGGCAGAGACTTCTTTGACAGTGGGGGCACTTTTGAGGCAACTACTTCACCCACCTTCTCCTTTGTCTCAGGCTGCGTGGCAGAACTCTGATGCTCAGATACAGGATAAGGGGTCTGTTTATGGGAGTCAGGCTTGTTAAAATCCTCTGGAGTCATCACCTTGGGGGCTGGGGATGCCAGCCAACATCCCACACCCCGACCCCTAGGCCACCCCACATAAGTGGTCAGATGAGGCAAAGTATTGCAAACAGCAGACACACTATCACCCCCTTCCAGGCTATACTCTTCTGAGGTTATAGAGGCAGATGAAATGTTAAAGGCTCCCATACTCTGTCCGAGTCCACTGCAGACCATACACACTGAAAAAGAAAGCACAAATGGAGGAACGCACATTGGTAGTCCTAGAGGTGCTCCAGTCCAAACAAACTACAACTTGAAAAGACAGAAAAGACTGGGCACATACCACGGGCTGAAATATCAAAAGGTGTTCTTACTTTATTATAAAGCACAGCATACAAGCATGTCAGATAGCAGTGCTAACACCCCAATGTAGTGACCCATCCTCATAGGTCTTCATCAGACCATACACATTGGCAGAAGCTGTATACTGTACCAGTGCCCTTTGAATGGCAAAAAGCACACATAGTTAATGCTGCAGCTCTGCCCACCTGTGTCCACATCCAGGTGAATATTTCTGGGGGAACAGTCACTCCCATTAAGGGTAGGAGCTAATGCAATGATTGAAATCTTCTTTGCTCTTGACTGCTGCAAGCTTGCACACTGGTCACAAATCACCAGGCTAATCTAGTTCTTTCAGCTCCATGCAGCAACTCTGGATCAAAAGCTCAACTCCTCCCCCCCAGAACCATATGGCCCAGCCCACTGTCTGTCAGTGGGCTCATTTACATTCTGCTCACATGTATCCAGCACTGGTGCTAGAAACAGCAGACTCACTGACACCCTTGTAGGCCCTAGTGGTGTGAATTAACTAGTTCCCTGCACCATACTGCTTGTACAATAACAAAATAAGGTCCCAATAGCTGCAGAAATGATACCCAGCACCCAAACATCCAGACAAGTCCAGGATACCCCAAAACTAAATCCAGGATGAGCCCCTACATTGTAGCTACCACTCCCCATGTCTAGGGGATAAGAGGTTGAGTCCATGAGGAGGGGGGCATGTACAGCAGCAGAAATTTTTCCAAGTCAGGCACATTATCCAGGCTTCGATAATATATGGGGTGCCCACACAGTCCTGGTGAGGGAAGAAAACTGCAAGTTAGTCCCAAACAAACAAATAATTTGAAAAAACTCAATGTCCACATGAACTTGATTAACCAGTGGGGGGGGGATTCCAAATGTTATTAGACACATAACAGCTCCTAGGAGCAGAGTTAATCAATGGGGGGCTCATTTTACCTTACAGACGTGGCCAAGATGACCTTACTGCAGCTTTTAATCCTTTATCAGGAAGATCTCACACTGTAAGGCAGCTCTTCTCAAGACCGAGTCGTGACATATTCATAAGGCCAGCACATACCTCCGAGGACAGTCCCAATGCCAGGCAGCACCAAAATCTCTCCCAACTCGGGTCTCCCACGTATCTCTGTTCTCTATCTCTCTCTCCCTCTACAGGCTCATTGGTCTCCGGAACAGCTGACCACACAAATCAAGGACTTCTGCTCCATTGACTCCTTAGCCAGACTACTGGACCCAGCAAGTGACTGTCCCTCCAATAACCAAAGGGGACATGTTCTGGCACTGCCACACTTCCTAGATTCAGCTCATCTTCCCATCTCGGCAGATCACTCCTGGGTGGATCAGCACAGTCTGAGGTTCGAGACCTGGTATCATGAATTCCCTGCAGGTCTTCTCCCATCAACTAGCCTGGAACTCAAACAGTCCTTGTCCTTTGCTTATGGCTGGGTACCGACCCCCATTCTTGAGGCCAAACAAAGGCTACCAGAGCTGGGGGCTTAGTGAGCAATCACTCCTGTCTGGTTTCAACATACCCTCTCAATCTCTCACTCCTCTCCCTCCAGCACCGTCCACTAGAACCCTGATCTCCCAACAAACCAGACCTTAAATCACCCCACACCCCCACGGTGACCGTCCATTCCTCAGGAGCGCCACCCCAAAGATAAAGGGATTTAACCATTTTTCTTCTTTGCCAAATTAGACTGCAAAGTGGGAAAATTAACATTAACCACCAAAAGGGGAAGTTTTACCACAGTTTACGGTGATGTCTACTGAAACTGTAGGACTTGCATCCATTTTCCTGATACAAGTGTGGAATTCCATCCAGAAAGTTAGATCAACTTTTTATGGTCTAATTTTTCTGGCAGACTTCCACAGTTGCATTCAGAAAATGGACACAACTGTATGAAAATATAGGTCTATAACTTTACTTCTTATGGGGCAGGATTTTTTCGCATCATCCACATTAATTGAATTATGGTCTTGCCCTCTCAGTCTTGTTGGAGATAAATTGCATGTTTTGAAAAAGTGCACAAAATATCTAGGCCACATAAATGACTGCAGTCATAAAATATGAAACAGAGATATTTTATTGGGATTGGGTACCTCGTAAAATTTAGGGTGTTAGACCAGTTAGGGTGTCTTGTCATTAGAGTGTTTTTAGAGAGCTTACCACCTTCACAAACACTATAACACTGCAGAGTATGTGTGTGGTTATGCAGTATAACTGCTTTCCTGAGTGAATAAAAGCATATTGCTTCATCTTGTGCTTCACAACCTGTACAGAAAAGTGATATGATAGCCACTGGGCAGAACTAGTCATTTCCCATGATCCTGTACAGCACCATAAGCCTCAGGGAAAGGGCACCTAACAAATAAAGTTTTACTTACTTACACTGCACCTCACAGAACAGAATTCACTGACGGCAGGATACAGGCATATGTTTATTTAATAAGCAGTTTAGTCTTGTTATTAGTGTACATAATTATGAAACAGGAAATCCTATTTGACTTCCACTTCAGCCACTGATTCAATGTATATGCTATAATGAATCATTAGTGTGCTCTGAGACAATCAGCATGCAGAGCCACTGTACCTCTTATTCTGTGTACAGTGTACTCTTGTGTGGGGCATTAGCAGGCAGTGCTCCACTTGTGCCGGGGGAGAAAGGCATAATAAAATAAGATAAAAAGACTAGACTAATTATAAGTTTCTCAGGCTAAACTTGAGCAATTTATAATAAGATAATAGGAGTTCCAAGCATTTTTCTTATGGTAGGAGACTCCTCATATGAAGTTTGGGCAGACAGAACTGCTCAGCATCATTCTGTGGTCCTCTTGCCCAGATCATATCCTTGGCGCCTCTTATACCATAGAGGCACACCCTGAAGGTTTTGTTAACTCACAAAGCAAGTCACTCGACCTTCCTGTGATTCAGTTATCCAATATGAAACTGCAGAATCAGTATCAGATTGTAAGGGGAGGTTGAATTTCAGGAAGGCTGTGTCAGGTACAAAAAAAGCAAAATAAAATTGGGATAACTGTCTGTCTGTCTAATCTATCTATCTCTATAGAATAAATGCTAGGCAACCGTATTATACTAGGATATATATATATATATATAAACATAGAAACATAGAATTTGACGGCAGATAAGGACCACTTGGCCCACCCAGTCTGCCCATTTCACTACTTAATGGATAAGCTGCAGATCCTAGTTAACCAGCAGCCTACTTCTTTCTACCCCCCCCCCAGAATTGCCTTATGGCTGTCCCATGCATGCTTGAATTCAGTCACTGTTTTTGACTCCAAACCTCCTCCGAGGCCATTCCATGCATCCACAACCCTCTCTGTGAAAAATACCTTACATTACCTCTGAGCCGCCTCTATCTTCAAATTGTGCCCCTTGTTCTTGCACACCTCTTTTTTGAAAGATGCACCTCTTGGACTTTGTTGATTCCCTTGAGGTACTTGAAAGTTTCTATCATGTCCCCTCTCCTCTTTCCTCGAGGCTATACATATTAAGCTCCTTTAGTCTCTCTTCATATGTCTTCCGGTGCAGACCCTGCACCATTTTAGTTGCCCTCCTCTGGACAGCTTCCATCTTGTCTATGTCCTTGCGGAGATTGGGTCTCCAGAACTGCACACAGTACTCCAGATGGGGTCTCACCAGCTGTCTGTACAGAGGGATAACAACTTCCTGTTTTCTACTGGTGATGCCTCTCCCTATGCATCCCAGTATCCCCCCAGCCCTCCTCACTGCCCTCTCACATTGCTTGCCCTCCTTTAAGTCATCTGATATTACTACCCCCAGGTCCCTTTCCATTTTTGTTGTTGTTAGTATCTCACCCCCCATTGTGTACTCTTCCCCTGGGTTTTTGTTTCCCAGGTGCATTACCTTGCACTTCTTAGCATTAAATCTAAGCTGCCATACATTTGACCATTCCTCTAACCTTGACAAGTCCCTTCTCATCCTTTCCACCCACCTTGTGCATCAACTCTGTTGCAGATCTTTGTGTCATCTGCAAAGAGACATCTTTCCTTCCAGTCCGTCCTGCAATGTCGCCACAAAGACATTGAAGAGGACCGGTCCTAATACTGAACCTGCGGCACCTCACTAGTAACCCCTTTCTTCAGAGTGGACTCCATTTACAATTACCCTCCAGTGTCCTATTCTCCAGCCAATTCTTTACCCAGGCTATCATCTTGGGACCCACTCCCAGGCTGGCTAACTTGTATATTAATCTTTTGTGTGGGACTGAGTCAAATGCCTTGCTAAAGTCTGTAGGCCATGTCCACAGCCCTCCTGATCTACTACTTTGGTCACCCAGTCAAAGAAATCATTAGATTTGTCTGGCATGACCTTCCCGCTGTGAATCCATGCTGCCTTGGGTCCTGTGCCCCTCTGACCTCCAGGTACTCGACAATTCTTTCCTTCAGAAGTGATTCCATCATTTTCCCTATCACTGAGGTTAAACTAACTGGTCTGTAGTTTTCCGCTTCTGCCCTGCTCCCACTTTTGTGAAGGGGAATCACATCGGCCCTCCTCCAGTCCTCAGGTACCACCCCATCCTCCCATGATTTGTTAAAGAAGGTAGTCAGTGGTGTCACTAGTTCTACCCTTAGTTCTTTTAGAATTCTGGGATGAATCCCATCAGGCCCCCATGGCTTTGTCCACCTTCAGTTTTAAGAGTTCTTTCAAGACCCTTTCTTCTGTAAATGGGCTGGTATCAACTTCTGTATCCAGAGTGTTTCTATTGTTTGTTTTAGCTACCTCCCCCTCTTCGTTTGTAAATACTGAGCAAAAATATTTGTTTAGTATCTCTGCCTTTTCATAGTCACCCTCTGCCCACCCTCCTCCCCTTTATTAAGCCTCACTATCCCTCCCTTAGTCTTCCTTCGCTCCCTGATGTACCTAAAAAAGGTTTTATCCCCCTTCTTAACTGAGTTGGCTATCTTTTCCTCAGTTTGGGCTTTTGCTGTTCTGACTGCCTTCCCAGCTTCCTTTTGCTTTAACTGATACACTTCTCTGTCCTGTTTCTGCTGTGATTCCTTATACTTTCTGAATGCTTTCTTTTTCTCTTGAACCTTCACTGCCACCTCCTTTGAGAACCATAGTGGTTTCTTACATCATTTTGTTTTGTTTATTTGCTTCACACAAAGGCTTGTTACCTCTGTGATGGCAGTTTTTATTATTCTCCATTGTCCTTCCTGCACATTTGCTAATGCATTCCTTAGGCACTCACCTATTTTGGCAAAGTCAGCCCTCCTGAAGTCCAATACTTTTGCCTTTGTATGGCTTGACTCTATTGCTGTGTTTATTGTGAACCATACTGTTCGGTGGTCGCTAGTTCCCAGATGGCTACCCACTTCTACATCTGTGATCCTCTCTCCATCTCCATTTGAGAGGACCGGGTCTAAGATTACTCCCTCTCGAGTGGGTTCCAATACTAGTTGTCTAAGGCATGCCCCCTGTAGGGCATCTAGAATAACCCCACTCTTAGAAGTGGCTGATGCAACTGCACTCCAGTTAACATCTGGCATATTCAGATCACCCATCAGCAATATCTCCCCTTTATCTGTCATTCTAAGTATACTTTCTATCATTTCCTTGTCCATTTCTTCCCCCTGAGAGGGGGTTCTGTATACAACCCCTGTGCGGATTGTGGTGCCATTGCCTGCCTCCAAATTGACCCACAGTGCTTCTTCTCCTCCCTGTTTACCCTTTTGTTCTGTTGCTTTGATTTCTTCTCTTATGTAGAGAGCTACTCACCTATATACACCTATTGAGGGGGCTAATTGAGACTATAGTCTATAAGGCTCAAGCCCAAAGGGCCGGTGCCAGCAGCCCTGACAGGGCATCTCAACTGAGGTTCGAACCGCATCTGTGGTTCATGGAGGAATTTTCCCGCCCACCTCTGACCAAGGTGCCAGCAGCCCCAACAGACACCTCAACAGAGGTTCAAACCGCAATCAGAGTTCGTGGAGGTATTTTCCTACCCACCTCTGATCAAGGTGCCAGCATCCCCGATGGCACCTCAACTGAGGTTCAAACTGCAACCATGGTTTGTTGAGGAATTTCCCTGCCTGCCTCTGACCAAGGTACCAGTACACCCTTTCCAACCAGCTCCTCAGTACTGCTCAAATGGTCTTTGAAAATGGTGCCCTTTGTGCCTAATTAGTATAGGCGCCAGTTTCTGCTCTGTGGTGAATTCCTGCTGAGCGGCCACTTTTTGTACTACTGCTGGGTCTTGCCTAGGATCTTCCCTCTCTCTTACTGGAGATCTGAGCTGCAATATTTTGGCCTGCCCACCCTCCCTACCCCATCACTCTTTAAATGCACTTTTGAAAGTGACCATCCCACATCCCTATCTGGCAGGGCTATATTAATTCGGTGAAAACTCCTTCTCTTAAAGGGATATGACTCAAAATACATTACTCCCTATACCATCTAGTGGCTGTTTTTTATGCTACTCTCTCTCTCTATCTGAGCTAATACTGGCTCTCACCTTGTAACCCTCTGCCATTTTACCCTGAGCCAAGGCAGTGCTCCAGGCTGTGCCTGACATCTAAAATGTGGACCAACCTATTTTTCCTCTGTATTGCAGGCTGCCTGTTATGTATAACTGATATGACTAATAATCGTATGCAGGCAGGCCTCAATGGTTCATCTTGTGTGAATGAATCCTGCTCCTTATTAGGCTTCTTTTCCTTGGAGCTTACTACACAGTCTCCTTGGTGCACTGGCACCTCATTTATGCAGTGTCCTTGGTTTTCTCTTGCAACAGTGATATCATGGCCACTACAAGCAGCTCTCTTTTAAGGCCAGGGTACTCCTCTATGCAACCCTGTGCTCTGTTGGTACTCATTTTAGTCACCCACCTCCCTTGCACCACTACAAAGGGGAATGTACTTAGTCCTTCAGGCTATTGTTAAGCATACTTAAAAAAGTCTCCTACTTCTCCTACTTTGTTCAATGTTGAGCTTAACCCAGAACCACCCATGATTATTTCTACACCATCCAAAATGGCTCATCTTAAAGGTTTAAGTCTAATGCACAGAAATGCTTGGAGCATTTTAAATACATTTGACTCCATACAATCCTGGATTTGCCACACAAAGCCTGATGTTTTGGTGGTTACTGAATCCTGGCTTAGACCCTGTACCTTGGATAATGAGATAAATATCCCATCCTATAAGGTTTTCAGAACTGACAGACAGACTGGGGGTGGGGGGCTATTTATAGCCAAGACAAATTTACTGCCTCCATTATAGACTCCACTTCAATTTCCAAAGAGTATGAAAGTCTGATTCTTAAGCTTCAGCTTTCTTCCTCGGTATCTCTTTTTATATTGGGATGCTACAGGCTTCCTTCAGCTGGGCTACAGGTATTAAATTACTTGAGTAGCACATTGAGTACACTGGCGGCGGAGGTTATCATTGTGGGAAATCTTAACCTTAACTGGTTCTCTGAATGTTTCAAACCTTTCAAAGACTTATGTGATGCATTTGGACTTACACAGCTTATTACTGAAGCTACCCGTCCCAATAAGAAAACTCCGGAAAAAAGCTCCTTACTTGACCTTATTTCAGTAAGCAAACCTCATCTGATCACTCATTCTGATGTATTTTGCACTGATTTTAGTGACCACTGTCCTATTGAATGTGTGAGGTCCATAATCAAAGCTACATCCACTTACAGATACATTTTCAAGAGAAGTCTCTGTAACTTCAACACTCTTGCATTTCTTTCTGATCTACAGAACTCCTTGCTTTGGCAGGCTTTTTATCTGGCCAAAACAGTTAATGAGGCTTACGAGTTTTCCAAAAAAATTGTACATGAGGCTATTAACAAGCTTGCTCCCATGGTTAAAATCCACACCAAGAAAAAATTGTACCCTTGGTTTACGCCAGGTCTAAAGGCCGCTTTGCTTGCCAGAGACACTCTTTGGAAACTAGCCCAAAAAATGAAATCTCCTGCAAATTGGGAAGCTTTCAGAAAGGCCAGAAACACTTGCACAAAATTAGTCAGGGAAGAAAAAGCCAGTTACTTCCAGACTGAATTAGAATCCTCCTTCAAGAGCTCCGCTAAATTTTGGAGGACCATAAAGGATATTGAAGGGCATGCTTCTTCAAATTCCCTTCCTGTTAAAATCTCCTCTGGTGGTTCATCTACCACTGATAAATCAACAATTCTCAACCTCCTTAACAATAATTTCTCTACCGCAGGGTTAGCATTTGACTCATCCCCTGCAAATAAGCTCCGTACACAAGTCTGCAATAAGACCCAAGCAAATCCAGTTAGGAATTCACCCACTCTAAACGTAGCATTCTCCTTTCATCCTGTATCAGTGAAAGAGGTAGAAGACCTACCTCTAGAGCTGGACATTATGAAACGTGTGGGTGTGGTTCTCATTGATCCCTGTTTCCTAAAGCTCAGTTACTGTGTCCTGGCTGTACCTATTACACATCTTTTTAATTTGTACCTTGAGCAGGGGGGCCTTCCATCAATATGGAAAACTGCCCAGGTCATCCTGCTATTCAAATTGGGTGACCCTAGTGACTTAAACAACTATAGGCCCATTTTTCCTTCTCCCCATCCTTTCCAAACTGCTAGAGACGCTGGTTAATTCTCAATTTAGAAATTATCTTGACTCTTCCAACCTTCTTAATCCTGTACCATCAGGATTCTGACCTCACCACAGTACAGTGTCCGCATTTGCAAAGGTTACGAATGACTGGCAGAGGGCTCTTGATATGAAGAATTATGTGTGCATTGTATTCCTTGATCTAAGCAAGGCATTTGATACTGTGGATCATGACTTACGCCTTGACACTCTCCACAATATTGGCCTGGATTCAGATGTGCTGAAATGGTTTTCCAGTTAACTTAATGGTAGACTACAATAGGTTAAAGCTGGGGGGAGCTCTTACCTCTGATATCATTGCTGAGAAGTGTGCCTCATGGATCCATAAAGGGACCCTTACTTTTCGCCCTGTACATTAACAACATCATTGCTGGAATCCAATCAGCAAACAACCACCTCTTTGCAGATAACACTGTCTTCTATATTGGCAGGCCTACCCCTGAAAGCGCCTGTACAGACCTTCAAATGGTTCCATGTGTTAATATCGCAGGACAAAATATCATGGTCAAAACATTGCAGAAAAAAATAAAGTGTGGTAAAAACATTGCAGGACAGAACAGTGTAGGGAGCAGGCAGTACAAGCCGCAGGGTGACAAAAGAGCACAAGGCACTAGAGGGTTCATTTTGGGAGGCTTAACTTTGCACAGCCACACCTCGGCTACTTCAGTGTGCTGTGCATCACAGTCCTGCATTGGGGGGGCTAACTTTGCAAAGCCGGTGCAAAGTTAGCCCCCCAAATGCAGAACTGTGATGCACAGCACAGCGAAGTGGCCAAGGGGTGGCTGTGCGAAGTTAGGTCCCCCCACAATGAACCCTCCAGTGTCCTATGCTTGTAGTGTCTGCTTCTTGCACTGTTCTGTCCTGCAATGTTTTTACCACACTTTATTTTTTTCTGCAGTGTTTTGACTGTGATATTTTATCCCACGATATTTTGTCCTGCAATATTTTTACCATGATATTAACACTCGGAACCCTTCAAATTGATTTCAGTCATCTGCAATTAAACCTTCTTAATCAAAAACTTCTCTTAAACACCAAGAAAATGAAGGCCATGCTTTTCTCACCACTTGTCAATGTTAAAAATACCTCCACTATGAGTACAGTACCCTAAATTACCACACTCCTTGGTAAAAGATTGGAGTTTGTAGGCAAATTCAAATATTTGGGAGTATGGTTAGACTATAAGCTTTCATTTTCTCACTATATTGAGGATCTTGCTAACAAACTCAAACAATGACTTAATCTTTTTTTCAGGATAAAACATGTACTGTACTAACACAGGAAGCCATAAAAAAGCTGGTTTAAGCCACCTTTCTTTCTTTCGATCTCTCTTGAGCTACCCAGACTTCCTATATGGTTAGGGTCCATCCTCTGCACTGGCCAGTCTTGACATTCTCTATCACAGAGCCATCAGATTTATTACTGGAGCACCATATTCCACTGATCATTATCCCTCTACTCCATAGTAGGCTGGTCTTCCCTTAACTATAGAAGGCAAATAAATGCTGCTCTGTGGACCTTCAGAGCAATCACTAAAAAGCATCCACACTATATCGCTGACTACTTGCCCAGTTGCACTACAGGTAATTACTCACTGAGAAGCCTCTCCTACATCTCCCTAATAGTACCTAAACTTAAATCATGTTTTGGCAGAGCATCCATAAGCTATGCACTCCCCCAGCTTTGGAATAAACTTAAAAAAAACCCTGAAGCTGGCCAACCATATCAAAACAACTGCTTTTAAAACACTTTATGCACAATCCTTTAAGGAGTCCTGTGACTGTTTCCCCTGATGGTGGTCTATTTGCCTTTGGGCTCCAGCTCCTTCTCCTTGGCTGACCTCTAGCTTTCCTAATATGTTCTGCTCCATCCTTCCTACTCCATTTTCATCATTTTATCCATGTACTGTATATATTGCATTTAATTATCTTTCTGCATTTTCTGTGTTTGTGAATATTGTATATGTTGGAATTGGTATAACATTATTGTTATCCTGCATTTATACTGTAGCTCTGTTAATCTGTATTGTTATACTGTTATAATGATTTGTGTATTTTCCCAGGTCCACCTTGTAAATGAGTTTTGCTCAAAGGAGTTTGTCTGGTAAAATAAAGATAGATTTTTTTGATTTATTGATTGAAGTGGCATTGTTGCTCCAATTAGCCCCCGAGATAGAGTTGTAACCTTGTATTCCACAGTTGCCTAGCATTTATTTTATATAATACATGGGAATGAGGCCTTTTTTTTTTTGTACCTGAAGGATGTGTTTTTGTCAGAAGGCTTATTAGGTAAGGCTGTGTTTTTGTCAGGGAGCTTATTAGATAAGTCTGTGTTTTTACCACAGGGCTTATTAGATGTGTAAATTATGGAGGGAATGGACAAGGATATGATAGAAGGCATTCTTAGAATGGCAGAGAAAGGGGAGATACTATTGATGGGAGACCTGAATATGCCAGATGTTAACTGGAGCACATTTGCTGCAGCCACATCCAAGAGCAGGGCCATTCTTGATGCCCTACAGGTGGCAGGCATTAGACAGCTAGTTTCAGAACCCACTCATGAGGGAGCAATCTTAGACCTCGTACTCTCAAACGGGGGCAATGAGAGGATCTCAGATCTAGACGTGGGTTGCCATCTGGGGACAAGTGACCATCAAACAGTGTGGTTCATGTTAAACTCAGCTACAGAGTCAAGCCATACAAAAGTGAGGGTACTGGACTTTAGGAGAGCTGACTTTGGCAAGATGGGAGAGTGCCTCAGAAAAGCACTAGCAAACAGGCTAGAAGGAGGTGCGGAGCAACAATGGGGAATCATCAAAACTGCCATCACAGAGGCAACAAGCCTTTGTGTGAAGCAAATAAACAAATCAAATGAAAGAAAAAGCCACTATGGTTCTCAAAAGAGGTGGCTGTGAAAGTCAGGAAGAAAAAGATAGCATTCCAGAAGTATAAGGAAACACAGAAGGAGCAGGACAGAGAGCTGTACCAGTTAAGGCAGAAGGAAGCAGGGAGGGAATTCAGAATAGCAAAGGCCCAAACTGAGGAAAAGATAGCCAACTCAGTTAAGAAGGGGGATAAAACCTTTTATAGGTACATCAGTGAGTGTAGAAAGACAAAGGGAGGGATAATGAGGCTGAATAGAATGAACAGTGGGTGGGCAGAGGGGGACAGTGAAAAAGCAGGGATACTGAATGAAAATTTCTGCTCAGTATTCACAAAAGAGGAGGGGGAAGTGCCTAATCCAATTAACAGAAGCACTCTTGATGGGGGGGTCAATCCCAGTCCTTTCACAGAAGAAAGGGTTCTGCAAGAACTCCTAAAACTGAAGGTGGACAAAGCAATGGGTCCTGATGGAATTCACCCCAGAATCTAGAAGAATTAAGGAGGAACTAGTGAAACCACTGGCTACTCTTTTAATAAATCATGGGAGGATGGTGTGGTACCCGAGGACTGGAGGAAGGCGGATGTGATTCCCCTTCAGTGGGACCAAGACAGAGGCAGGAAACTACAGACCTGTCAGTCTGACCTCTGTGGTAGAGAAAGTGATGGAATCACTTCTGAAGGAAAGAATAGTTGAGTACCTAGAGGCCAGTGGAGCACAGGACCCAAGGCAGCATGGATTCACAGCGGAGAAGGTCATGTCAGATGAATCTAATAGATTTCTTTGACTGGGTGACCAAAGTAGTAGACCAGGGAGGGCTGTGGACATGGCCTACCTAGACTTTAGCAAGGCATTTGACACAGTCCCACACAAAAGATTAATAGTCAAATTAACCAGCCTGGGAGTGGGTCCCAGGGTGGTAGCCTGGGTAAAACATTGGCTGCACAACAGGACACAGAAGGTAATTGTAAATGGAGTCCACTCTGAAGAAAGAGGGGTTACTAGTGGGGTACCGCAGGGTTCAGTATTGGGTCCAGTCCTTTTTAATGTCTTCATCAGTGACATCGCAGAGGGACTGGAAGGAAAAGTATGCCTTTTTGCAGATGACACAAAGATCTGCAACAGGGTTGATACACAAGGAGGCGTGGAAAGGATGAAAAGGGACTTGGCAAGGTTGGAGGAATGGTCAGAAGTATGGCAGCTAGGATTCAATGCAAAGAAGTGCAAAATAATGCACCTGGGAAACAAGAACCCAGGGGAAGAATACACAATGGGTGGGGAGGTAGTAACAACAACAAAAAAGGAAAGGGACCTGGGGGTAATCATATCAGATGACCTTAAGGTTAGCAAGCAATGTGAGAAGGCAGTAGGGAGGGCTGGGGGTATACTGGGAGGTATAGGGAGAGGCATCAGCAGCAGAAAACAGGAAGTTGTTATCCCTCTGTACAGACAGTTGGTGAGACCCCATCTGGAGTACTGTGTCCAGTTCTGGAGACCCCATCTCCGCAAGGACATAGACAGGATAGAGGTAGTCCAGAGGAGGGCAACTAAAATGGTGCAGGGTCTGCAAGAGAAGCCGTATGAGGAGAGACTAAAGGAGCTTAATATGTATCACCCTTGAGGAAAGAAGGAGAGGGGGACATGATAGAAACTTTTAAGTACCTCAGTGGAATCACAAAGTCCAAGAGGGTAGCATCTTTCAGAAAAGAGACTTGCAAGAACAAGGGGACAATTTAAAGATAGAAGGAGGGCGGTTCAGGGGCAATGTGAGGAAGTATTATTTCACAGAGAGGTAGTGGATGCATGGAACAGCCTTCCTGAGGAGGTTGTGGGGTCTAAAACTGTGGGAGAATTCAAGAATGCATGGGACAGACATAAGGCGATTCTTGTGGGGGGTAGGAAGAAATAGGCTGTTGGTTAACTAGGATCTAGGGCCTATCCTGTAGGTAGGGAAATGGGCAGATTAGATGGGCCAAGCGGTCCTTATCTGCTGTCAAAGTCTATGTTTCTATGTTTCTATAGAAATGTCTTAACTTGTTCAGCTGGTGTGCTGATTAACATGTTTATTGATTTAATTGGTCATTAAGTTGTTTGTTTTGGTGGTCATAATGTTGGTCTGTGGGATTTTTTTCCCCACAGTTTCTAGGTTTCAGTGCAGAGGTATACAGCTCTAATTGGGAGGTATGCAGCTTTAATTGGAATAAAGGTTTAATTGGTGAGGTATACAGGGAAATACATGATAATGGGCTCATATGAGGGAAAGGTATATACAGTGAAGCTCACCAGGATTAAACCCAATTCTGCAACCTTTTGCAGCACTCTGGAGCATGCTGCAGCGGAGTTACTATGAAAAACAATGTAATTCCAATGACAATTAGTCCCTTTGTCATACAGGAAACTGTGACATTCAGTTCATCCTGGCAGTGTCACATTTTCCTGCATGGAAAAAGGGATTCATTCCCATTAAATTTACATTGTTTGTTGCAGCAGTAACTCTGCTGCAACATACTGCAGAATGCTGTAAAAGAGGGGGTTTCATCCTGGCGAGCTTCATTTGTTAATGCATCAGTTAGGGCTATTTCCACAGCAACAAAAGTGTGGAAATTCAGTGTTAGGGTTACCAACCCTAACACCCCCTGCCCTACCCCCCACCTTCCACACAACAACAGGCATTGGGGTGTTCATTGGGGTCATTGCACCTAACTCTCACCCCATTCCATTTGTAAGTAAGCTGAGGTGTTGTAGTATAGGAGAAAGGGGTGAGAGTTAGGCACGATGACCCCAACGAACACCTCAATGGTTGTTGATCTGTGGGAGGAAGGTGGAGTAGGGCAGGGGGTGTTAGGGTTGGTAACCCTAATATTGAATTTCCACACTTTAGTGGCTGTGGAAACAACAGTAACTGATTTACTAATGAAGTTTTTTGAAAAAAAGTCCTTACTTTTTGAAAAAGTGTAACATAACTAGTAAATGGTATGTATTGGGAAGGGCCCCACACTCCCACCAAGCTGTCCATTTGTGCATAATGATATGCATCTGTGGGAACATGGGCCCTCTGGGCCCTTGCTCCCACTTACACATAACTACAGAGCCATACAGCAGCCCTATAGGGCAAGAAACCCATGTAACACTAATTTGCCAATATCTCAGCAACTGTAGCAGCTATGGAAAAAATTCCAGTGATGTTATAATCATGACAGTGAGACCTCCACGTGAGATGAGTTGACTAAATCTGTATCTTGCATCGTTTCTGAGATACCGGCACTGAAAAGCTCTGTGGGAGCTGCAATGTTAATCTATGGGAAAAATCTCAAATTTGTTATGGCATATCTATGGAATTGATGAATTGTTTTTATATCTAAACAGCATAATTCACATCTCTGGGACACCACTTTATACCCTGCAAATTTCAAGCCAAAAGACCAAATCATTTATTTACAGTGTAATGTACCTGGTAACTGGTATGTGTTGGTGGAAGTGTGGGCTCTTCAAGCCCCGTGTGCCCACCAAACTGCCCATTTGTGCATAATGATATGTGTCTGTGGGAGCGCAGGCCCTCTGGGCCCTGCACTCCCACTCACACATTAGTACGGAGCCATTCAGCAGCACCATAGTACTCCAAAGGAACCCTTGTAACACATTTTTGCCAATATCTCTGTAACCGTAGAAAGTAGAAAAAAAAATTCCACTGCAGGTGTAATCTATGATTTCCAAGCTTGTTTTCGTTAGTTATCTGCAGATAGCAAAACATTTGTATCTCGCTTTGTTTTCGAGATACTTGTGCTGAAAGGCATCATGGACACCTCAATGTTATCCTATGGGAAATTTTTCAGCTTCGGAATGTTATAACTTTGGGCCCATTGAATGTTTTGGTATCAAACCACAAAAAGGCACATCTGTGGGACCAGGGCTTACCACCCTGCAAATTTCAGGCCCAAAGCACAATCCACCATGACACAATGAAGTGACAAAGAAAACAACACATTAGAAAATGTGTTCGTGCAGTGTTATCACAATTACTTTAATGTGTTTGAGGCACTCCTATCTCTATAATGGGAATGTTATTGAGCATAAAAAAATGTTATCGAGGCTACTTTTTTTTTGATCAAGATTATTATTGTGGCAACAAAAAATTTTGCCACGATCAGAAAACGGCAAAATGGTGGAACAAGTTTGAAAAACATATTTCCAGACCAGCTGGTGAAAAACAAATGCCAGGGTCATGTTCCTCAGGGCTGTCTGAGGTAAACACAATTATTGGTATTTATCAAAGGACATTATTTGTTTAGTTACAACGTTTTTTGTCTCTCGCTAACTGAAAACAAAATGGCGGCATCATGAAAACAAATTCAGGGAGCATGACAACAAAAATGTGATTGCAAAAGCAATGTACATATAAATTTTCCCATAGGCTATAATGGAATATGAAAAGTTGAATAACTTTTGAACAGAGCAATATTTTTTCACCAAATCTTCAAAAGGCACTAGTTCAACCCAGGCCACATATAGACATGCAAATCTGAATCCACTCAAATGCATTCTTCAGTCCATTATGGCCAACCAAAAAAATGTGCAAAAGTTGACCATTTTACACATTTTGGACTCTCTATGGTTCTGCAACCGTACATCTGACCAGATCAAGAGATACATGTTTGGTGGTTGTGCATGCAAAATTTCAGGCAAATCAGACAAACGGTTGTAAAGTTATTCAAGTGCAAAAGTTTGGATTTAACATATAAGTGACCATGCAATCCTAACTATACCTACCCTACCAAGCAGGTATAATATCTATCTATATATATATTAGAGGCAAAAAACTCCATTTAATGCATCAGTTAGGGTTGATCCACAGCGACAAAAGTGAGGAAATTCGATGTTAGGGTTGAAATCCCCTTTGCACCCTTCCAGCCCACCCCCACAAATGGAATCGGGGTGTGCATTAGGTCCTCCCTCGTGTCACCCATCACATATGGAAAGAAGCTGAGGAATAGGAGAATGGGGTGACAGTTAGGACCGAGACTCCAATGTACACCCCTACCATTTGGGGGTGGGCTGGAGGGTGCAAAGGGTTTCAACCTCAACATCGAATTTCCTCGCTTTTGTCACCGTGGAACAACCCCTAACTGATGCATTAAATGGAGTTTTTCCTCTAATTTCCCTTCGTTTTGAGAATGATAATGAGAAATAGTGAATGTAATGCGGTGGCAGGAGTGCGGGGCCCTTTGGGCCCCGCGCTCCCACCACACGATGTCTTGTCACATAGTAACATTGTGCCCGCAAACGCAAATCATAATGCACATGGTAACGCAAAGTGAAACAGAAAGAGAAACAGTACTGTAGACAGAAATGTTAAAAACAATGCAAATGCAACCGCAAATGAAAACGCAAAGGGTAACGCACATAGTGGCGTTAACGTGAAGGGTAAGTGAAACGGGTACGGAACTACAAGCAGAAACGGTAATGGTAACAGTAATGTAAGTGCACAGGCTGGTTTTACCCAAAAGCTGTATAAAGAAAGACAGTGAGTACAAAGAATGTATGCAAAATAATGACTCTCGGAACACAAAAATGAGGACTTGGAATAGTAAATTGCTTATATCTCAGTAACCGTATGACACAGAAAAAAAAGTAAAAGTCATATGAATTATCACTTTCCTGGCTAGTTTTGTACTTAGCCCCTGCCAGGGGGCTAAGAAATGTTTTGACAAAAAGTCCATATCTCGCACCGTTTTTGAGATACGGGCCCTGAAAGGCGTGGCGAACGCCGTAATGTTTTCCTATGGGAAAAAAACAGAAGTTCGGACTGCTATAACTTTGCTTCCCTGTAATGTTTTTTTCTCCAAACCACTGAAAGGCACATCTGTAGGATGTTGGCTGTGTTCCCTGCAAATTTCAGCCCAAAATACCAAACCGTTATTTTGCAACAGGGCGCCAAACGATTGCTGCACTGCGTCGTACGCCGTAATGTTATCCTATGGGAAAAAGTGTCAACTTTGGAGTACCATAACTTTGCCACCATGTAATATTTTTTCAACAAAACACTGAAAGGCACATCTGTGAGATGTTGGCTGCGTTCCCTCCAAATTTCAGGCCAAATCTCCAAACCGTTGTTTTGCAGCGGCGTGCCAAAGAATTACTGTTATTTTGGGCATAGTGTCACAAAGTAGTGTCGTGATTTGCGAAAGCTTTCACAAAAATTTGCAACACTTTCGTGAGTGCGACACTACTTTGTGAAAGTACTTTTTCCAGAAATCTGAAAAACGTATTTCTGGGGTGTTTTACCCCAAAATAAAGATATGGCTAGCATCCTCAGGGCCCGATTAGGTGAATACAAAAGAATTAGCTTGGTAGAGGGTCTCAATTTTAAATGCCAAGCATTTTTCTGATCACTAACTGAAAACAAAATGGCGGATTTGCGACAGTAACAGGGCCATTTGCGACAGTAAAAAGTGCATTTGCGACACTGTCGAACTTTTTGTTAACTTTTCCCATTGACTTATAATGGGAAATTGTTTTTTGAATAACTTTTGAACTGTTTAATATTTTTTCATGAAATCTTCAAAAGACATATTGGGTACCCTGGCCGCATGTTCCCTGAAGATTTTGGGCAGGTCGCGTAAACTGTGCAACCTGTAGGCACGATGTAGAATTCCAGAAAAAGCGTAAACGCACGCGCAGATCACGCTTAATAACTCCGCAGCTGTGTATCCAACCAGTACAAAACTTGGCAGATCCCAAGGCGTATGGTTTTTGATTGTGTATTCCAAATTTCAGGTAAATCCGTCAAATGGTTGCAAAGTTATTAAGGTGCAAAATTTTGGGTTTAACATGTAAATGGCTCCTCAACCCTAACTATGGTAGCACTATCGTGCTACCATATATATATATATATATATATATATATATATATATATATATATATATATATATATATATATATATATATATATATTACAAAACACTGCATTAATGCTCTAGATTGAGGTTACAGCCACAAAAGTAGGGAAATGATGCGTTATGGTTTCCAAACCTAACAACTCACCCCCATGCTGCGCACACTAACAGGCATTGAGGGTGTGCCTTGGGGTTGTCTACCCAAATGCTCACCCCATTCTATAAGGAAATACACTGAGATGTGTACAGTATAGAAGAATGGGGTGAGTGTTAGGACTGAGAACCCCAAGGCACACCCCCAACACCTGCTGGAGTGTGTAGCGTGGGGGTGGGGTGTTAGGTCTGGAAACCATAATGCCACATTTGCCTACTTTTGTGGCTGTAACCCTAACTAGAGCATTAACACAGTTTTTTGCAATTTATTTCCTTACCCTTTGAGATAGTATAATCGGATCCTTATTTGCCTGTGGGAGCACATGGCCCTCCAGGCCCTGAGCTCCCATCCCTCTGTACAGCAGATGCATATATGTATGTAGCTGTAGAAGCACAGGGCCCTGTGCTTCCACTTATAGGACAACAGTGCCCAAATTGTCAGCATAGCCATTGTATTACCCCACCTCATGTACCTAGTACAGAACATTTTTGAATCCCCACCAAAACATAATTCTGTGCAACTGCAACTCTATTCCACACCACAGGTGTGAAAACACATTTTGGCAGGATTTGAAAAATGATAGCTGTGACATACATGAGGTGGGGTAATAAGAAGGCTATGTTGAAAATCTGAGCTCAAAATATTTAAAATTTCCAAAGTTACGAGCAGGCATAGTGAAATTGCAATGAATGGTCATAACTTTGGCATTTTTCTCATATTTTGACCCCAAATTTTCAACATAGTTTTCTTATGACTTCATCTCATAAACCACATAGGTGATCATTTTCAAATCCATGCCAAAACGCCATTCTGCACCACACATGTGAAAACACATTTTCGACAGGATGTAAAAAATGGCAGCTGTACTGTTCACGAGGTGGTGTGAAAAAAATGGCTATGTTGAAAATTTGGAGTCAAAATATTGAAAATTACAAAAGTTATGCATGTGAATAGAAACATTTCAACAAACTCGCATAACTCAGCCATTTTTAGGAATTTGTTCAATGAGTTTTCAACATGGCCATTTGGGGAACCAACCTCATAAACACACAGATGGTGAAATGTCATTATTCGATCACAAAATCCCCTTCCGGGCCTGAATAATTAAATAACAGTGCCAGTGTTCAT
The DNA here is from genome assembly GCA_016271365.2 of Neoceratodus forsteri. Lineage (NCBI taxonomy): Eukaryota > Metazoa > Chordata > Ceratodontiformes > Ceratodontidae > Neoceratodus > Neoceratodus forsteri. The sequence goes on along the minus strand of CM057456.1, from coordinate 1,106,872,781 downwards.
GGGGGGGGGGGCAAAAAGGCCATGTTGAAAATTTGGTGAAAAAATTCCTATTATGGCAGTGTTATGAACATAAGTTCAAAACACCATTGAAATACATTATACGGCACTTACCTTGATTCCTCAGTTCACAGTTTGGCTTTGAAGAGTGCAGATGTGTCTCAGTCCATGGAAGATGACAGCCTATGACCTCCAGTGGTAAGTATAGGGTAAGGTGGGTGTGAGGTGGTAGGTGCTCAGCGGAAGGGTCAGGATGGGGAAGGGGGACGGCTAGGATGATGAGGGACCATTTTCTTTTTATCAGGTTTAAAAAAAGATGTTGGGAGACTGTTTTCTCTTTTTACAGGTACAAGAGAAGTAAATAAATATTTCAGAACACTAATAGTTGGCTCTCCAGTGCCCCACACTGCTAGGGGGGTTGTAATGCAGACACGGGGATTGGGCCCCCTGATGTCGGCACATTAAATAAAACAATGGGCTAAGGGGGGAGAGAGACTTAAATAAAAATCAGTGGATGGTGATCGAAGAGTGGGGAGTGCCACTAGACACCAGGGACAGCAATTGGTGGGTGGGGGTGCCACTAGACACCAGGAACAGTAATTGGCAGGTGGAGGGTGCCACTAGACATCAGGGGAAAAGGTGGCTCACAGTTAACACTGCAGCTGGCAGCACATCTTCAGCTGCAGCTGCAGAAGTCAAGAAATTTCTGGTGTTCTCATACAGAAAACGCTGGGGAAGCACTCCTCTCGCTAAGCTGGGCACCTGGGATTTTAGGTGCCCAGAAAATATATTAGTGGGCACAATATTAAAAAGCAAACATCAAAATCTAGCTAAACACATCCCATTTAGCTGGGTTCTGATGTTTGTTTATTAAAATCCCAGCTTTGTTGTGCATTTCCCACATTTGCTGGATCGTGGAAAAATTCAACAAGACGGTGGTGGCCCAGCACAAAAGAATTGTTGCTGCCCTGACAATTCAGTGGTGCAAAATGAAAAACCAGCATTGAGGCATCAAATTTTTACTTTCACCACAGAACGTTATCTGAAAAATGCTACTGCACATGAGCAGGTCAGAAGATACAAAAAATGTAAATCCTAATAACTCTGGAACCCTTTGATACGGTTTCCCCTGACCTGTCAAAGGCACAACCTTGGGACATGACACATGCAAGTTTGGGACAAAAAATTATTTCCATGTAGGCTGTAGGTGAGAGCAAACAAACAAAAAAAAACAATGTTAAGTATAGGGAAAAAGGTTTTGTTTTTTTCCAAAAATTACACATATGGCTCTCAGAAACCACACAAAAGCTGCTGTCACAAAATGTTCCACACATCAAGACCTTGCCTCCTTGACAACATATACAACATTTCTGCTCATTTCATCAAAGAGAGCCAAAGATTTTAATGTGCAACTTTTGAGTTTTAAAATTAAACAGGCTACTTGACCCTAACTATAGGGGTGCTACTGCACCCCTATAATATATATACAGTACATTATAGGGGTGCAGTCACACCCCTAAAGTTAGGGTTGAGTCGCCTGTTTAATGTTAAACCACATTTTTTGCACCTTAATAACTTTTGTTTTCTTGGGTGAAATAGTCCAAAATTTTGCATGTGCAGTCGGACTGCCATAATCTCAAGGTGAGGAAAGATTTGTGATGGCTTCTTGTATGGTTTTTGATATATGGAGTGCCAAAAACCAAAAAAAAAGCACATTTGGTTTCCTATACTTAACATTGGGATTTTTTTGCTCTCACTTACAGCCTAGACCGTGTTGAATTTTTTCATAACATTTTCAGGGTGGAAGGGGTCAATGCCAAGGGTATGCCTTCGGAAGGTTTGGTGAAAAAATATTAAAGGGTTCCAGAGTTCTAACAATTTTAGAGTTACCGTTCTGGTGCGACTGGTAAAAATAACCTATCACGAAAGGTAAAAAAAACATATTGCGAGTGGGTATTTACATGATTTACTTCTCGTTGTAGAAAAAGAAAACAGTTGAGATGGCAGTCATTTTCTTTTTACTGTTTAAACTTAAAAACAGTACAAATATGTACAAATTATGTATTTTAAGAAAAGCAAACACCTGAACCTAGCTAAATGGGACCCATTTAACTAGATTCTGGTGTTTATTTTTTAAAGTTGGCAGAAATACATTATCTGGGCACCCAAAATTCAGGGTGCCCAGCTTAGTGAGAGGAGCCATTGACTTTCATTCTCTGTATGAGAACAGCTGGACTTTCTTGATTTTTGAAGCTTCAGCTGGAACTGATGCTGCAGGCTGCAGTGAGAGCAATGAGCTGCCATTTCTCTGGTGTCTAGTGGCACCCCCCCTTCCCATCCCTTTTTGTATGTAATGTTGTAATATGTCATTTGAACAGTGACAATTGCACAGCAGATGACATTACAGTGGCTATTTGCTGTTGCCGCTGTAATGTACCCTCAGGACCTCAGGACTGCTTTAACCAGGTATTGCAACCCACCCCAAATCAACTCCAACTCAGAGCTGATAATCCTACAGTAATAGGGCGTGTGGGGGCAGAGCCCCCCAAAAAACAAGACAGTTTTCCTGATGGATTTATGCCGATCACAACTTGCGGTTGGCATAAATTCATCACTGTAACATTGGTTTACAAAATGTTTGTCAAGCCAGTGTCATGGATCCTAATGTTTTCCTGGTGTCTAGTGGTACCCCCATCCTCCGATCACCATCCCTGTTAGTTTTCGGTATTTCCCTGGTGTCTAGTGGCATTCATTACCCTCCAATCGCCATCCCCATAATTCATTTCTTTCCTTACACTACAGCCGTCAGGCTGGATGGCTCTACTATGAGCTATGTCTGAATGCTGAATGCTGAATTTTGAATACTCCCCCAACCCCTTTATTTATTTTGTTCTGTTTTATTAGTTTGTCTTTCAGCTAGGTGGGATCAGAGTAGACAGTGACTTACAGTGAACTAGTGCCAGAGGGTGAGGTTTTTCAATTTTCAGTCAGGGTCCCCTCCCAGTCATTACTAGACTGCTGCTCCTGTAGTGCTAGTGTTTGTTTTGTTCGTCTGCTCTCTCTGCCAGATCAGTCCCACTCACAGGAGCTATGGCCCTGAGTCACAGAGCCACTGAAATTAACTGGCTACATTAACATGCCTTACCAGGTACAGTAATTATAATAGTTGATTCCGCATTCAGAGCAGGACATTCTTCTGTCTATTCATCTTTTCATCTATGCTCACTGGACTTACTGTGCTGAGCTATTGAAATCAACAGCTACAGCATTTACAATAGCCTACTTCACATTCACAGTGGGACATTGTCGTTTGTTTCTCACCTTTGGCCAGAATGGGGAAAGAGGTGGTCTGCATCAATCCTGGCGTTGACAGAGTGCTGGGAAAACACTTTACTCCAAGAACCTGTGCCTTTCAAACTGAGTGTTGCAGCCGGTGCCATTCTCTTCAAAGTAAACTTAAATTTTGAACTTTTTATGCTGTGGCTGTGAACAACCAGTATTTGCAGGCAAGTTCTTCTGCACAGGGAGCTACTTGTTACATATTAGGATTTAGCCCAGACTGGTCATCCCTGCACATGTTTGATTTGAATTAGATCTGGTTTTATGGTACTGCAAGCAGTGTTTCAGATCTGAAATGTTTCTCTGAGGGTGGTGAGAGAACCCTTGGAATCAGGTCCCTGTATTTGCTTTGACAGTTCTTATCCTTGGCTGCACACAATTCAGAACAGCTACATTGTTTGTAGCAACAAGACTTTGCTTCCTCTGGTGAGAGCAAAGATTGCCATACTGGACCTGATATATTGTGTTATATTGATGTACTGTGTTAAGCACTGCAAGACATGGCACCCTAAATGGCCAGGGCTCTCTCTCCAATCTCTTAAATTTGGCATTTTAGTTTAAATTGTTAAGTTTGTCCTAAAATTGTCTTTGTATTATTGATTTATATGTTGGTGGATTTTGGTAGGGGTTGCTAAAGTGGTCTAAGTTATTTATTTTTTTTAGAGGTTGGGTGGGTTTTGGTATTAAAATTTGACATTGGAGGAGTGGGTCTGGGGAGAAAGGCTATAAATCTGTTTTTATTTTAGGGTAAAGGGTCTTAAGGATTTTATATTATTGGTGGTGCTTTTTGGTAAACTTGTAATGTGTTGGGACTTTAGACCCCCCTAAGCATAGTTACTCCTCAGCCCATCCACTGGACCTCTTCCCTTTTGAGTACTTCCCCCATCAGCTGATACATATAGACATTTCAGGGTGGTGAGTATTGTTCGAAGGTAGTGGTCCAGGTGTAAAGGCTCGGGGGGAGCTACTGAGGAGGGTGGGATTCAGGAGGCACCCTGGGCAAAATGGATATTGGACAGGGATCCTCCCTGTCTAGTCCCCATACCCATGGGTTCCACTGATTTAGGTGGGCAGGGGACTAGTAGGCCAACAGTCTCCACTCATCCTACTCTGGCAGTGTTATGCAGTGCCAGGTCAATGAGGAATAAGACCGCTATTATGGTGGGTCTGATTTCCTTGGTCAGCCTGGCTTGCACCACAGACCTGGCAGGATGATAGCGCCAGCCCAGTCTCGGAGGTGGTGAGCTCAGCAGGATTTTCTGTTGTACACTGCCCAAGGAAGGATCACAAGGGTGGGGCAGAGGCCATCTGTTTTAGAGTCAGCCTGAACTTCTCCATGCTCTCAGTGGGTTCTATCGACCTGGCATTGCATAGCACTGCCCGAGTAGGATGATACATGCACATATCTATGGAGGGATGGGAATGCAGGGCTCAGAGAGCCCTGTGCTCCCACATGCAAATGAGGATATAATTATACAACCTCCAAAAGTAAGGAAATTCTTTGCAAAAAAACTGCATTAATGCACCAGTTAGAGTAACTCAATGCCACAAAAGTAGAGAAATGTGGCATTACGATTTCCAACTCTAAAACCCTACTCCCACCCCTTAAGCAGCAAAAGGAAAAAAATTAGGTTTTTGGGTATCCAGAGTCTTGGTAAATCAGTGGTGGCGTCTTCCTTGGGGGTTGTCATCCCAAATGCCCACCTCTCCACCCAGTCCATAGCTTCCAATCAATCAGAAGCACAAGTTGCAGCTCCAAGCCACTGCCTCATAATGATACACTCTTCAAAGGTGGGGAAGTATGTCTTGCCATAGGTTGTCAACACAATTTGTTGCACCTTTCTTCACTCAGGGCCCTTTGGGCCCTGCATGAAGAAAGGTGTTCATGTGTAATGTTGTTTGCTCATGAAATGGGGTGGGCATTAGGGTTGACAACCCCCAAGCAAGACCACTGATTCGCCAAGACTGCAGAGACCCAAAACCCTAATGTTTTTTCCTTTTGCTGCTTGGATGTGGGAGTGGAGTGCCACATTTCTTTACTTTTGTGGTGTTAAGTTACCTTAACTGGTTCTTTAATGCAGTTTGTTTTGCAAAGAATATATATATATATATATATATATATATATATATATATATATATATAGTGTACAGTGGTGCCACTATAGTTAGGGTTGAGGAGAATGTTAAACCCAAAATTTTGCACCTTAATAACTTTGCAATCATTTGACGGATTTGCCTGAAATTTGGAATACATGATCAAGACCCATACGCCTTGGGATCTTCCAGGTTTTGTACTGGTTGCATATGCAGCTGCTGAGTTATTAAGCATGATCTGCGCACGCGTTTACGCTTTTCTGGAATTTTACTGTCACGCCTAGAGGTCGCACGGTTTGCAAGACCGGTTCAAAATCTTCAGGGAACGTGCGGCCAGGGTCCCCGATGTGCCTTTTTATGATTTTGTGAAAAAATATTAAACGGTTCAAAAGTTTTTTAAAAAAAAATCCCATTATAAGTCAATGGGAAAAGTTAACAAAAAGTTTGACAGTGTCGCAAATGCACTTTTTAGTGTCGCAAATGGCCCTTTTACTGTCACAAATCTGCCATTTTGTTTTCAGTTAGTGATCAGAAAAATGCTTGGCATTTAAAATTGGGACCCTCTAGCAACCTAATTATTTTTGTAGTCACCTAGTCGGGCCCTGAGGATGCTAGCCATGTCTTTATTTTGGAGTAAAACACCCCAGAAATATGTTTTTCAAATTTCTGGAAAAAGTACTTTTGCAAAGCACTGTCGCACTTGCGACACTATGGAATGAATTTGCGACAGCTTTCACAAATTGCGACAGTACTTTTCTAGGCTGTGGGAAAATGACAGCAATTCTTTGGCACCCTGCTGCAAAAGAACGGTTTGGTGCTTTGGCCTGAAATTTGGAGACAACACAGCTGACATCTCACAGATGTGCCTTTCAGTATTTTGTTGAAAAAATATTACACGGCGGCAAAGTTATGGCACTCCAAAGTTGACACTTTTTCCCATAGGATAACATTATGGGGTCCGACGCATTGCAGCAATCCTTTGGCGCCCTACTTCAAAATAACGGTTCGGTCTTTTGGGCTGAAATTTGGAAGAAAGACAGCCAACATCCCACAGATGTGCCTTTTAGTGGTTTGGTGAAAAAATATTGCAGGGAGCCAAAGTTATGGCACTCCGAACTTCTCTTTTTTCCCATAGGATAACATTACGGCGTTCCCAGCGTCTTTCAGGGCCCTTATCTCGGAAACGGTGCGAGATACAGACTTTTCATTGGAAAAATTTTTAGCCCCCTGCTAGAGGCTAAGTACAAAACTAGCCAGGAAAGTCATAAATCATATGACTTTTACATTTTATTTCTATGTCGTACGGTTCCTGAGATATAAGCAATTTAGTATTCCAACTCATTTTCTGCTCCGAGACCCATTATTACTCATACATTCTTTGTACTCACTGTCTTTCTCTATGAAGCTTTTGGGGAAAACCAGCCTGTGCACTTACATTACTGTTACCGTTGCCCTTTCCTCTTGCGGTTCCGTACCCGTTTCACTTACCGTTCACGTCTACGCCACCATGTGCGTTATCCTTTGCGTTTTCATTTGCGCTTGCGTTTCCGTTATTTTTTACCATTTGTGTCTACAGTACTGTTTCTCTTTCTGTTTCACTTTGCGTCACCATACCCATTGTCATTTGTGTTTGTGGGCACCATGTTACTATGTGAGAAGACATCACGTGGCGGAACGTTCCCGTCTACGCCACCATGCGCGTTACCCTTTCTGTTCTCATTTGCGCTTGCATTACCATGTGTGCCACTGTTAGTGCTTCTCTTTGTGTTGCTGTTACTGTTACTATGTCACAAGACATCACGTGGCGGGAGCGCGGGGCCTGAAGAGCCCCCCCACCTCCGCATTACATTATTTCTCGTTATCTTTCTAAAAAGAAGGGAAATTAGAGGCAAAAAACTCCATTTAATGTATCAGTTAGGGTTGTTCCACAGCAACAAAATTGAGGAAATTTGGTGTTAGGGTTGAAAACCCCCCTTGAACCCCCCAGCCCACCCCCCAACCGGCATTGGGGTGCGCATTGGGGTCTTCGGTCCTAACTCTCACCCCATTCTCCTATACCTCTGCTTCTTTACACATGTGATGGGGTGAGAGTTAGGGCCGGCGACCCCAATGTGCTCCCAATGCCAGTTGAAGGTGGGCTAAAGGCTCAAGGGGTTCAACCCAAATTCACCCCCCAGCTCGCTAATCGTTTCAATAACTAATGGAAATGATTTTACCTCTACTATATATATATGCATATATATATATATATATATATATATATATATATATATATAATGGTGGTTGCTCCCCTATAGATTAAGGTTATGAAAGGCACTTTAATGTTAAACTTCACATTATGTACATTAACAACTTTGGTCCCATTCAACAGATTTGCATGAAATTTGGTATGCATGGTGGGGCATGATAGCTCTCTTGATCTGCTAAATTGTGTTTCAGTCAGCCTTATGGGTTTTGCACAGTGTGAATCGCTGCAAAAATGCACTTTTCACCAGTTTTGAGGGCAGTTTTATGGATTTTGTCTGTGGCACTGTGCAACCACCATGCGGTGTGTCAGTCTGAAAATTGGCACATAGAAAGAGATTGGGACAAGGGATATGCCACTTTTTGTTTGGTGAAAAAATATTAATCCATTCAAAAGTTAGTAAACTTTTTAGCTCCCATTGTAAGTCTATGGAAAAATGTATATGGTTGTTTTGTGAAAAAAGAATGGGATTTTGGCCATCTGGTCACTTCTCATGATCAAAGAATTTGCAGGCTTGTGATTCTTTGATCATGAGAAATATATCGATCATGATGGCCGCCATCTTGTTTTCAGTTTGGGGTTGGAAAAAAGCAAATATATCAGCCCAGGGGTGACTTCTGAAGTAAAACTTGGATGGGTTTTGCTCAGGGGGCTTCCCTCTATCAAGTCATGCCTGTGGTTTAATGTAGTTGTGTCAAAAAATGGAGTTTTAAACTTTTAAATTCTTTGATCGCGGCTCGCTAACGATTTTTGATCGAGAGCCTGCAAATTTTTTGATCGCGAGATTCTTTGATCGCGATCTTCGTTCGTGAGGGAGGGACGAGATGGCCAGATTTTTTGGGTTGGAAAAAAACAAATATCTCAGTCAAGGGGTGACTTGTGAAGTAAAACTAGGATGGGTTTTGCTCAGGGGGCTTCCCTCTATTGAGCTATGTCTGTGGTTTAATGTACTTGTGTCAGAAAATGGAGTTTTAATGTTTTTAAATTCTTTGATCATGAGCCTGCAAATTCTTTGGTTGTGAGATTTCTTTGATCGCAAGCTTTGCTAGTGAGGGTGGGACAAGATTGCCAGATTTTTGCTGGACCAGATGTCTCTGGGAGGGACCAGATAGCCCAAATTTCATGACCAGATGTCCTCTCATGATCAAAGATGATCTTTGATCGCGAGGTCACAGCCAATTCTTGTGATCAAAGAATTTTTAAAGGTGCAAAAACTTTAAAATTAAATATCTTGGAAACGGTTTGGTCTTTTAACTTGAAATTTGGAGGGTGTTGAGGGGATGTCCTGTAGGTGTGAACTGTGGTGTTCAGGTGTCAAAAAATGTATTTGCTGTGGAGATATTGCATGATGCAGTTTACATTTTGCAGATAGCATTCTGCATTGTGGTAATAGCTTGACATTTATAGGGTAGCTAGCCTTACTGCCATGGAGGTCATTTTCAATGGTTAGGTGTGTAAAATGTAAACAGGTGTGGAATTATGCCACTCCGATGAATGAAAATTTGGTTTGTTTCAGGTTGGTGGGAGTGTGGGGCCCGATAGGCCCCTTGCTCCCACCAATACATATGATATTCAGTACTTGTACTGTTATGTTAGGCAGAAATTTACAAGTTGGTGGGAATGCGGGGCCCAAAGGGCTCCCACCAACTTGAGTAGCATTGTACTTTACTATGCTTTCTCAAAAAGTAAGGAAATTCTTTTTCAAAAAACTGTGTTAATGCAACAGTTAGGTTTTTTACAGTGACAAAGCGAGGAAATTCACTGTTAGGGTTACCACCCCTTGCACCTCACAACCACCCCACCAACAGGCATGGGGTGTCGTTGGGGTGCTCAGTCCTAACTTTTTCCCTATTCTCCTGCTGCACCACCTCAGCTTATTTACACATGGAATGGGGTGAGAGAGTTAGGGCCGATGACCCCAAAGCACACCCCAATGCTGTTGGTGAGGGAGTCTTAAGGGGTGCAAGGGGTGAAACAAATTTTCTCACTTTTGTCACTGTAAAAAACCCTAACTGTTGCCTGTTGCATTAACACAGTTTTTTGCAAAGAAAAAAAATATATATATAAGGTAAGTGCAATGTCTAAATATTTATATAATATGCATGATCAAAGGATCAGAGGCAAGTGCTAAGTTAGATAAGGTGCTATAGAGTGATAAAGAATGCAGCATGTTCACAGAACATGTAAACCAGATACTGGAGTGGTGGGCACTATACCGCAAAGTCAGAGGAGAGAAGGAGAAGGTGCCCGGGGTGGGATGATCAGGACTGAGGACACCTGCATGAGGAGACCAGGGACAGGTGCTTTCTTAGGTTACGCTTAAAAGAAGGGGTGGAGGGACACTAGATGAGAGCTAGGGGAGATTGTTGAAGTGTTTGGAGCCCTTGTAGAAGAGGGTGTTTTGGCCTTGGGTGGTGCGGCAGAAAGGGGTGGAGAAGTAGAGGATAGTGGACTGCTTTGTGGTCTGCATCTCTTGATGATCTGCATCTCTTTACAAATCTGTTAATTTGGTGGCTTAGCTGGACTTACCAGTCATTATAGCCAGAGACTGGAATCATAGAATCATAGAAACTTGGCGGCAGAAAAGGACTCACTGGCCCATCTAGTCTGCCCCTTCCTCTCAATTACTCATCCCTCCCCCCTTTGGATCCCCTTCCCCCTGCAATTCAACCCCATATGACTGTCCCATGCTCTCTTGAATCCTCCACCATTGCAGCCCCCACCACATCCTCTCGAAGCCTGTTCCATGCCAATACCACCCTCTCCATGAAGAATCATCCCCTCACATTTCCTCTGTATCTTCTTCTCTGAAGTCTTAGGCTATGCCCTCTACTTACAGCCCCCTTCTTCCTTTTAAGTAAACACCCTTCCTTTACTTTGTTGATCCCCTTGACATACTTAGAAGTTTCAATCATGTCCCCTCTCTCCCTTCTAGTCTCCAACATGTACAGATCCAATTCCTTACATCTCTGCTCATGTGTCATCCCTTGCATACCCTGCACCATCCTGGTTGCCCTTCTCTGAACCCTTTCAATCCCGTCTATGTGTTTTTGGAGATGTGGCCTCCAGAACTGGACTCTGTACTCCAGGTGTGGCCTTACCATGGCTTTGTAGAGAGGCATCAGTACCTCCCTCCCTCCCTCCTTCCTTCTGCTAGTGATTCCCCTGCCAATGCATGCCAACATTCCATTGGCCTTCCCCACTATCCTGCTACATTGGTTTCCACCTTGAGGTTACATGATACTATAATCCCGAGATCCCTCTCCTGCTCCATTTCTTTGATGTCCTCCCCACCAAGGGAGTATCTTGCTCTCGGGTTCCTGTGTCCCAAATGCATCACAGCACACTTTTTGGCATTGAATTTCAGTTGCCAAGTCTCTGCCCATCCCTCAATCATCTTCATGTCCTGCCTCATGTGCTCCACTCCCCCCAGTGGTGTTCACCCTATTGCAGATTTTCATATCATCAGCAAACAGGCACACCCTTCCCCTCAGTCTCTTCGCTATATCACTGATGTAGATATTAAAGAGGAGGGGTCCCAGCACTGATCCCTGAGGCACCCCGCTCATCAACCCCCCATCCTGGAGTACACCCTATTTACCACCACTCTCTGGCTTCTGCCTGCTAACCAGTTTTCCACCCACCTAGTTATTTTCCCACCTACCCCTACACTTTACAGCTTGCTCACCAACCTTCTGTGGGGGATGGTGTTGAAGGCCTTACTGAAGTTGAGATAGGCTACTTCCACCTCCCTCCCCATCTGTGTCACCCAATCGAAGAACTCAATCAAATTCATCTGGCATGATTTCCCTTTCATGAAACCATGCAGCCTATCATCCTGCAAGCCACTGTCCTCCAGGTAGTCCACCACCCTTCCTTTATGAGTGCCTCTATGACCTTCCCCACCACTGAGGTGAGGCTGACCAGGCAATATTCTCTTTAACCTCCCACCTATGCTCCTTGTGCAGTGGCACCATGTGTGCCCTCTTCTAGTCCTCTGGCACCCTCCCTGAATAAAGAGACAACTTAAATAGCCTCATCAGTGGGGCAGCCAACTCCTCCCCAGCTCCCGGATGACTCTTGGGTGCAGCCCATCTGGCCCCATTGCCTTATCCACCTTCAACCTACCTAGTTCCTCCCTAACTCTTTCTACACTGAATGGGCTAGGATCCACCCTTTTGTCCTCCCACTCCCTTCTCCTAAACTCGGGCCCCCTGCCCTCCTCCTCCTCCTCCTCCTCCTGTAAATATTGAGCAAAAGTACTTGTTCAGCTTCAGCTTTTTCACAGTCCCCTTCCAGTTGTATCCCTCCCCTCAGCTTGCAATCCCTGCCTTGCCTTCTTCCTTCCCCCCACATATCTAAAAAAAGTTTTGTCCCCCCTTTTGCCTGCTTAGCTATTCTGTCCTCAGTGTCCACTTTTGCCTTCCTTATTTTCTGCCCTGCAAGTCTCCTTTACTCCCTATAGGCCTCCCTGTCCTACTCCCTTTGTGTCCTCTTATATTTTCTGAAAGCCCTCCTCCTGTCCCCGACCACTGTCACCACTTCCCTTGTAAACCAAAGTGGTCTCCTCTTCTTTCTGCTCTTCCTTATCCTCTTTATGCACATTTGCATTCCTTTCAGCACCCCACCTTTAATAGTTTCCCATAACTCCTCCACTTCCTTTATATTTTCTGTTCTTGCCATCTCTTGCCTCACTATCCTTCTCATCCTGTGGATGTCTGTGCTTCTGAAGTCCATAACTGTTGTGCTGGTTCAGTTTGCCTCCCTCCCTGTCTTTACTCTGTACCTTACCATCCTGTGGTCACTGTTGCCCAGTACATCTCCCACCTCCACCTCCTCCATACTCTTCCCCATTTGTCAGGACCATGTCCAACAGGTTGTTGCCTCTTGTTGGCTCCCTGACCAGCTGCTGCAAGAATACACCCTGCAGTACCTCAAATATTTCCTTGCTTCTAGTTGATACTGCATCCGGGATGCCTCAGTCCACATCGGGGAGGTTTAGGTCTCCCACCAGGAGTAATTCCCCTTTGAGGGCCTTCCATGTGACTGCCTGCATCAGCTGTCTATATCCTTCCTCCCCCTGTGTAGGATGTCTGTATACCACCCCCAGTCGCAAGGCTTCCCCTGTCCTTTTGCCCAGTGTTACCCACAGGAGCTCTGTCTCCCCATCATCCTCCTGCTTCTATGTTACCCTTATGTCATCCTTAATGCATAGCATGACTCCCCTCCTTCCTACCCACCTTATCCCTTCTGAACAACCTGTAGCCCAAGATAGCTGTCTCCCAGGTGTGATGTTCTGTCCACCAAGTCTCGTTTATTGTTACTATGTCCAGTCCTTTGTCCTCCATGATGGCCTCCAAGTCCACCAACTTATTTCCCAAGCTCCAGGCATTAACTGCTAATCCCTTCCACCAAATTCCCCCCCCTTTCCTTGTGCATGTTGGTGCCTAACATTTATCCTTTCCTGGGGATGCTAAACCCCATCTCTCCTGTCTTTTGGTGTGGCTTTTATCCTAACCCCCCCCCAATTTAGTTTAGATTATAGGTTTTCTCTATGAACTCTCCTAATTTACTTTTCAGAATTGCCACTCCCTTCCCATTTAGGTACAGTCTGTCCAGGGCAAATAGGCTCTCATCCTCCCACATTGACCACCAGTCCCCCACTAACCCATACTCCATCTGCCTGCACCATCCCACTAGCCATTGATTAAATTCCTTGGTCCTCTGCCTCCTTCCAGTACTTGCTTTTGGCACAGACAACACCTCTGAAAAAGCTATAGATTGGAAACACAGACTGCTACAAAACCTAGCAAGCTCCCTGAATCTTGCCTGCACCTCCAACAGGCTATTCCCTTCCAAATCATTGGTCCCTAGGTGGAACACCAGGTGTGTTTTCCCATCCTGTTGTATACCCCATGAGGGAATATGGTGTATTACCTCTAGTGCTGTCATACCCAGCATGCATTCAACCCAAACTACACTGCTCCTGCCCATCATCTGATTCCCTTTATTACTGAGTCCCCAATGAGTAGGACTGTGTCCCCCTTTTCCTTCTGTTTGTTCTTTATTTCATGTATCCTTCTTCTAGCTCCTGGCATCCCCTTTACCTCCCTTTCTCATCATCCCCTTTGTGTATCGCTTCACCCTGAGCCCTGATCCCCCCATGCTACTCCCTCTTTACCCTCCCCACTGGCGTTGTCTGCTGTTCTACTATCCTCTGCCTCTCCTTCAACAATCACTACCCCCCAATGCACTTCCCCTGCCAGTGATCTGTCTGATTTCCTCGGTGAGCGGGTAACCCCATCCTTACCCACCTCAGTTTGGCCCTCTAGTCCTGTGCTTGCTGCCTTCCACCCCATGGGGCCTGACCTTTTTAAGGGCGTGTTCTCCCTCTCACCCCTCCCCTTTTGTTTACTACCCTCTTGGTTCTTTCCCATGGGGGCTTCCCCCTTTCCCCTACCTGCAGAACATTCCTCTGCTTTTGTCTTTCGTGATGCACTTAAGTCCTCCTCCCCCCATCCTCCTGCTTCTTTTCCTTCTCATGTGTCCCCAGGGCAGCAAATCTGTTTACATGCTCTATGTCCACTTCCTGCATCCCTCTGACTGAGGGACCTCTCCATGCTTCTTCCCCTTTTTCTTTCAGTACTGGCTTAGCACATCTGTACCTTATTTTCTGCCATTCCCCCTGGTCCATTTTGATGACCTTGCCCCCTTTAACTGAGCCCCCTGCTGCCCTCCTTATGTCCCCCTTTACCCCTCTCTCTCCCTGCTTGTTTACCCTTGTGTTCTCTTCCAGTCCCCTTCCTTTCTGCCCCGTCATTTGTTATCCTTACTTCTAGTCCCCCCACTTTTTCCCTATGTTCCCTCTTATACCCCTCACCCCTCTTGCTCCCATTAGGGACCCCCACCAGCCCTCCCCCATCCCTTTCCCTTACCCTACCTAATGTCCACCTCAACCACCCCACCTCCTACCTTAGTTCTGGTGCTGTTCTGGCAAAGAGTGGTTCCTCTATGAAGGCAGCTGCAGTGGAGACCAAGGAGGATGCTGGGAACCTCCACAAAGGAGACCCACAGGAGGGTGGCATGAGATCCCACAGGGGAAGGAAAAACCTCCTGGTGGGAGACTTGATCATCAGGGGTAGAAGTAGGGGAGGAAGGGAATAGGGAGGTAAGGTGCCTGCCTGGCACCATGGCTTGGAGGGACAGGAAGCAAATCCTCAGGATTGTGGGAGCAGCTGCACGAGGGAGGGAGCTTGATGTCATTGTCCACCTAGGGACAAATGACCTGGCTGTGAATGTGATCAGAGCGGTGCAAGAGGAGTTTGTGGAGTTGGGGAGGGGCCTTAGACAAGTAGCATGTACGGTAACCTTCTCAGAGGTGCTGCCTGTCTATGGCAAGGATGATTCTAGGAGATTCTGCATCATGGGATTCAATGAATGGTTGCAAAACTGGTGTGGAGCTCAGAGTTTTGGCTTAATTGGGGACTGGGGAGCCACCTGGAGGGATGCAGGCTTATACTGGCGCGATGGTCTGCATCTGTCTGGGGGGAACCAGGATCCTAGCTGACAGGTTTAAATACTTCATTGGCAAGCATTTAAACTAGCCAAGGGGGGAGGCACTGAAAAAGAGCAGGGATATCACAGCATCCTCCCCCACAAAACACAGTAGTTAGAGAGGTAAACACCAAGATAGAAAAGTCAGTAGGGAGCAGGACAGGGGTAAATGCAGAAAAAGGCAGTAAGGACAGATATGGGGCTAAAAGGGGTAAGGCCATAAAAAATAAATGGAAGGTGAGGAGTACCAATGCCTGCAGTCTGTGCAACAAGCTCCCTGAACTAGTGGCCTAGATGGAAGAGGGATGCCTGGATATTGTGGCAGTCATTGAAACATGGTACACAGAGAACCATGACTGGGATGTCAACATACCAAGATACACAGTCTACAGGAGGAACAGGGTGGGTAAAAGAGGAGGACGAGGAGTAGCTCTCTATATAAGGGAAGGGATTAAAGCAACAGAATTAAAGAGTAAACAGGAAGTTGATGAGTCACTATGGGTCACCCTGGAAACAGGAAATGGCACCACAATCTGCATGGGGGTTGTGTACTGACCCCCATCTCAGGGGGAGGAAATGGACAAGGAAATGATAGAAGACATCCTTAAAATGGCATAAAAAGGGGAGATATTGTTGATGGGGGACTTGAATATGCCAGATGTTAACAGGAGTACCTTTGCTGCAGGCACATCCAAGAGCAGGGTCATTCTTGATGCCCTACAGAGGGCATGCCTCAGACAGCTAGTGTTGGAACACACTCAGGAGGGAGCAATCTTAGACCTAGTACTCTCAAATGGGGAAGGAGAAAGGATCTCAGATTTGAAGTGGGTAGCCATCTGGGAACAAGTGACCACCAAACAGTGTGGTTCACAATAAACACAGCCATAGAATCAAGCCATACAAAAACAAGAGTACTGGACTTTAGGAAGGCTGACTTTGGGAAAATGAGAGAGTGCCTCAGAAAAGCACTAGCAAATGGGCAAGAAGGAGGGTGGAGGAACAATGGGGAATAATCAACACAGCCATCACAGAGGCAAAATGCCTTTGTGTGAAGCAAATCAACAAAACAAAATGAAGGAAAAAACCACTATGGTTCTTAAAAGAGGTGGCAGGGATGGTTAAGGAGAAAAGGATAGCATTCAGGAAATGTAAGGAAACACAGAAGGAGCAGGACAGAGAACTTTATCAGTTAAAGCAGAAGGAGGCAGGGAAGGCAGTCAGAATAGCAAAGGCACAAACTGAGGAAAAGATAGCCAACTCTGTTGAGAAGGGGCATAAAACCTTTTATAGGTACATTAGGGAGTGAAGAAAGACCAAGGGAGGGATACAGAGACTTAATAAAGAGGAGAGAATGTGGGCAGAGGGTGACAGTGAAAAAGCAGGGATACTGAATGAATATTTCTGCTCAGTATTCACAATGGAAGAGGATGGGGAGGTACCTAAACCAAACAAGAGAGAAACTTGGAATGGGGGGGTCGATACCAGTCCATTCACAGAAGAAAGGGTTTTGAAAGAACTCTTGAAACTGAGGGTGGACAAAGCAATGGAGCCTGATGGGATTCACCCAAAAATTCTAAAAGAACTAAGGGTTGAACTAGTAACACCACTGACTACTTTCTTTAACAAATCATGGGAAGATGGGGTGGTACCAGAGGACTGGAGGAGGGCAAATGTGATTCCACTTCACAAAAATGGGAGCAGGGCAGAGGCAGGAAACTACAGACCAGTTAGTTTGACTTCAGTGGTAGGGAAAATGACGAAATCACTTCTGAAGGAAAGAATTGTTGAGTACCTAGAGGCCAGTGGGGCACAGGACCCAAGGCAGCACAGTTTCACAGCAGGAAGGTCATGTCAGATGAACCTAATAGATTTCTTTGACTGGGTGACCAAAGTAGTAGACCAGGGAGGGGCTGTGGATATGGTCTACCTAGATTTTAGCAAGGAATTAGACACAGTGTCACACAAAAGATTAATATACAAGTTAGCCAGCCTTGGAGTGGGTCCCAAGGTGATAGCCTGGATAAAAAACTGGCTGGACAACAGGACGCAAAGGGTAATAGTAAACGGAGTCCACAGTGAAAAAAGGAGGGTAACTAGTGGGGTACCGCAGGGTTCGGTACTGGGACCAGTCCTCTTTAATGTCTTTATAAATGACATTGGAGAGCACCTGGAAGGACAGGTATGTCTCTTTGCAGATGACACAAAGATCTGCAACAGGGTTGATACACAAGGTGGGGTGGAAAGGATGAAAAGGGACTTGGCAAGGTTGGAGGAATGGTCAAATATGTGGCAGCTCAGATTCAATGCAAAGAATTGCAAGGTAATGCATCTGGGAAACAAAAATGCAGGTGAAGAGTACACAATGGGGGTGAGTTAATAACAACAACAAAAATCGAAAGAGACCTAGGAGTAATTATATCAGATGACCTAAAGGTGGGCAAGCAATGTGAGAAGGCAGTAAGGAGGGCTGGGGGGATACTGGGATTCATAGGGAGAAGCATCAACAGTAGAAAATGGGAAGTTGTTATCCCTTTGCACAGACAGTTAGTGAGACCCCATCTGGAGTACTGCATGCAATTCTGGAGACCCCATCTCTGCAAAGACATAGACAGAGTGGAGGCTGTTCAGAAGAGGCCAACCAAAATGGTGCAGGGTCTGCACCAGAAGACATATGAGGAGAGACTAAAGCAGCTAAATATGTATACCCTCAAGGAAAGGAGGGAGTGGGAGAACATGATAGAAGCGTTCAAGTATCTCAAGGGAATTCACAAAGTACAAGAGGGTTGCATCTTTCAGAAGAAGAGATGTGCAAGAACAAGGGGGGCACAATTTGAAGATAGAGGGGGGATGGCTCAGATGTAATGTTAGAAAGTATTTTTTCACAGAGAGGGTTGTGGATGCATGGAACAGCCTTCCTAAGGAGGTTGTGGAATCAGGAACAGTGGGAGAATTCAAGAAATCATGGGACAGGCATAAGGCAATTCTAGTGGGGGGGGTAGGAGGATGTAAGCTGTTGATTAACTAGAATCTGCAGCTTATCCATCAGGTAGGGAAATGGGCAGACTAGGTGGGCCAAGTGGTCCTTATCTGCCATCAAATTCTATGTTTCTATGTTAGTTGTGCAAGCTGACTACATACCATGCAGTCCCCCAGGTTTCATGCTATAACCAACACAATGGCCGTCCCACATCTATTGCACTCTACCACCCTTCCAGTGCTGCCTTGTGCCCTTGCAGCCCATGGACCATACCCATGACCTGCCTTCCCTCCTTTCACGCTACACCCTCCATCTTCTCCATTCCTCCATTTTCCCTTTAGTGCTAACAAGCAAGAAGGACCCTCCTCAATCTTACCTATAAGAGACCTTTTTCCCTTATGTGGCGTGCTTGTCACACTACAGCTCCTACACACAAACAGTCCAGGAAAATTGTTAGTTATATAAGAAATCAAACCCCTTATATGAATTAATGAAGCAACCTATTCCCTGCCCTGAGCTATAAGTCCCCTTATAACAATCAAGCTAGCTAATCCAGCTCTAGCTTGCGACACCTCTTCCTCATGAATCAACTGCAGTAGTGATCAGGTCCACCCTACAAATTTCTAGACTCTACTAGTTCTATATCCTATTTACATCTACTACAGTACCTAGAAAGTGAAAAAAAAGCCTGCATATATCTGCTGTAGCAATCGGTGTAACATTTTCTTACCTACTATACAGTTCAGACCATATATAATCTTATTCTTACTCCGAATCCTATTTTGCCCTACTCTACACTCCTGAAAATGAGATACCCCTTTGTAAATCCACTGTTGTGAAAGGACCCCAAGCTGATCTATATGTCTGCTCTAGTTTTGATCAGTTAAACCCAACCCCAATTTCAACAAAGTCACAGTATCATTCATGATTACTCCTTATAAGTCACTGAATGTCATGTGAATGCCCCACTAGAGTCACAGTACCACAAAAGCCTTAGGTGTCCCCTTGAGGTTCACAGAATCTTTTGTGAGTTTGCTCCTTTCAGCCTCCTTTCTTCTTTTTGTACTTCATGCTTATTGCATTTTCAAGCAAACACAAAATACAGTGTACAGAAATGCCAGAAATCTCATTTTACACAGGATCCATCAAATGGAACAGATTAATAAAATCCATCATACAGATTACGGATGTGGGGGAAAGTCTCAATATTAACTAATCCATAACAAAGAAAAACCTTGATAGCTACACCTTGCAAGAATTTAGAGGTCAGTCCAAACATGCACTGTCCTTCAGCATAGTTAGATTCAGCTCATACAGCTGATATGAACCTCTTCCCAAATATGTTAATAATTCCAATTATTTATAATGATCCACAGTAGTTGCAACCCAGTGCTAGAAGGAAAATCTATATCTGTGTTATTATTTTGGAGAGCTTCCTGCATCATCAAGCTAGCTCCCATCTATTTTTATCATTATAGTGTAATATTAGCCATCAACGGGAGGGTAAACTAATATTACCCAGCTATTTTAAACAAGAATAAGCAACCCCGATTTAGTTAGTAAACCCTCCCTCTGTCCAAATTCCATACTAGGAGAAGTTCCATAGCACAGTCAATTAGCGCCAAGTTCCATTAGCTAAATTCACTACCAACTCTAGTGGCCAACTCACCACCTCAGGCCCCTTCTTCCTCAGAGTCTGGAGAGCTGACGTCTTCCCTGTGAACTGCTGCAAACTCCTGTTCAATTTGCTGGACCCGTTTGCATGTCTCCTCCGGGTTGGTAAACTGGTAGGTATGGCCTCCGCAATAGATTCTAAGGTAGGCCAGCATAAATAATGAGTGTATAACCCCAAGGCTACGAAGTCTAGCCCGGACTGTGTCAAACTTTTTTCGGCGTGCCCTGGTGGCAAAAGAAAGAGCAGGGAAAAGGTGAACAGTATGCCCTTGAAAGTTTAAACACTCTGGCAAACGAGCTGCTTGTAAGAGTAGATCCCTTGTAGTGATGTCATCCGTGACCAGCAGTACAGTCCGAGGGTTATCATTCTGGGCTGTCACCAAACAGTGTGAAAAATGGTAAGCCCTGAAAAAGCAGTATTCCAGCTTAGCATCCAGCTGAAGAGTACCAGGTAACCAATTCTGTAGAAATTTAAGTGGGTCTGCTTCTCCAAGTTCTTCAGGCAGACCCACTAGTCACACATTTGAAGCACGGTGAGCATTTTTGAGCACTTCTAGCCTATAGCGCAATTGATTGTTTTTTGCATCAACTTCATTGCTGTAAACAGTGCTTTAGGTGCCTGCAGTTCTGCAACAGCTGCCATTTTGGCTGCCAACTTAATTTTGAGGTCTTGCTCCCCAGTCCTCTGCAACAGAGTTTCTATTTTTTGAATCAATGGCCTGCATCAATCTTTAAAAGGCCTTCCATGGTGAGTCTTGAGTGGCATAGTCTGGTGCAGGGGTTGAGTCATGGAGCTCCACTGGTGGCTGTTGCTTTGAGCCTCCAGAACCGCTCTTGTTGGTTCTCTCCATAGTGGTATCAGGTACCAAAATGCTCCACTTGATATGCTCTAGAGATTGCTGCAGAGTTACACTAGCAATGTCCAGCTCTAATAGCAGATTTGTTAGGAAAAAAGGTCCTTGGTCTGCAGAGCTTCTGTGGAACACATCTGTTTGGCCAGGTGCTCAACAGCACCCCTTCAGCCTCCTTTCTGAATATTTCATGGAGCTGTCAGATCCTCTTTATTGGCTGGCTGCAGCAACCTGTTCTCCTCCTCCTTCCTGGGTAGACCAACTCCTGCCAAGAACCGTGTATTTAATTTGATGCGGGGTGGGGAGGGTGGGCAGGAGAAAATCAAAAGCCTTTTCCCTGGTTGCTGGCTGTGCTCCAGTTGCTGGCTGCACACCTCCTCACTCCACTCTGGGACAGTCCTCTCTGCTCAGTGGCTCGGTCAAACCTCTGGCCACTGCTCTTGGTCCCCGCTGGAACTGCTGCCTCCACTTGCCATTGCTCCTGGTCCCCAATGGGACCACCACCTCTTCTGGCTGCTGCTCCACATCCCCAATAGGACTGCCGCCTCCACAGATGCTGCTCCTGGTCCCCAATGGGCCCACCGCTGCTCCGGGTCCCTGATGGGACCACAACCTCTGCCCTCATATGTGCCCCAAGTGGGACAGAGTCTCTAGATTAAACGGGAACTGACAGCTCTCTTTAAAGGACCTCCTGGCTATTGTGTTTACCAGGGCCCTAGCTGATTGGAGCTTTCTTCCTCCCTGGTCCTCCTTGGTTGGAGCACCTTCAATTCCCCTAGCAGCTGATTGACTGAAGTGACACAACTATTTTCTAGGGGAATCTGTGAGAAAATTCAAAAACCTTGTCCCTGGTTGCTGGCTGTGCTCCTGTTGCTGGCCGCACGCCTCCTCACTCCACTCTGAGACAGTCCCCTCTGCTCGGTGGCTCAGCTGAAACTCTGGCTGCTGCTTCTGGTCCCCGATGGGACTGCTGCTTCTGCTTGCTGATGCTCTTGGTTCCTGATGGGACTGCCACCTCTGCTGGCCAGTGCTCCGGGTCCCTGATGGGACCGCTGCCTCCACTGATACTGCTCCTGATCCCCAATGGGTCCACAGCTGCTCTGGCTCCCTGATGGGAAAAATGTCTCTGCCCTCAGATGTGCCTCAGGTGGGACAGTGTCTCTAGATTAAACAGGCACTGACAGCTCTCTTTAAAGGGCCTCCTTGCTATTATGTTTGCCAGGGCCCTCACTGATTGGACCTTTCTTCCTTCCTGATCCTCCCTGATTGGAGTGCCTTTGATTCCCCTAGCAGCTGATTGGCTGCAGACACAGCTCTTTTTTAGCGGAATCTGTGAGAAATCCAAAATCCTTTTCCCTGGTTGCTGCCTACGTTCCTGTTGTTGGCCGCACACCTCCTCACTCCACTCTGGGACAGTTCCCTCTGCTCGATGGCTTGGTTGAAACTCTGGCCACTGTTACTGGTCCCTGAATGGGACTGCCGCCTCTGCTTACCACTGCTTCTGGTCCCCGATGGGACTGCCGCCTCTGCTGGCTGCTACTCTGGGTTTCTGATGGGACTGCCACATCTCCTGATGCTGCTCCTGGTCCCTGATGCAACTGCCACTGCTCTGGGTCCCTGATGGGACCAATGCCTCTGCCCTCAGGTGTACCCCATGTGGGACAGAGTCTCTAGATTAAACAGGAGCCATCAGCTCTTTTTAAAGAGCTTCCTGGCTATTGTATTTGCCAGGGCCCTCGCTGATTGGACCTTTCTTCCTTCCTGGTCCTGCCTGATTGGAGTGCCTTCAATTCCCCTAGCAGCTGATTGGAACTCTCCTGTAGATGGGGGCATAGGCAAATCAAGTAGGGTAGGGTATATTCTCACTCTCAACCAACAAGCCATATGTAATCTCATGGACACACAACTTGTAGGAACAATGGAGAACATTACATCCCACATGGAAAGAATTGACTTTTTTTCTCCTCACCCCATAACACTTGTTCTAAATTAGATTATTTTTTTAGCCATTCTTTTCTGCAGGGGCTAAGGCTGGCTGAAATTCTGCCCCAGGTCATCTCCGACCGCAGCCCAGTTCAGATCACTTGCTGCTGAATCCACAGGTTGAGAGAGATAAAATATGGTGGTTGAACAATAATTTACTCAAAGATGCCAGTTTGGTTAAGCACCTGTCTGAACTTACAGGCAATTGTTTCTTTCAGAAAACATAGGGCTCTGTGTCATGGGCTGATATCCTCCAGGGAGTGTATAAGTGTGCAGTATGAGGAGAAATTATTAGACTTGCCTCCAAGACCAAAAAACTGAAACAGACTAAATAGGCTGAACTTCATACCCAGATCAAATCCCTGGAAAGATGCCTAGCGGCAGGTCTATGTAGCCCCTGATGCTTTAACATACCAAGGTTAAGGAGCAGTATCATGACTGAGCTTAATAGAGGCCAGGCAGAGTGGGCTTTGTTTAAAGCCAGGCTTACCTATATCTCTACAAGGGAGAAAGCTGGTAAATTACTAGCCTTACAGCAAAAGAGGCAAGAAGCCTGTCATTTTATCAAACACATCAAGCAGCAGGATTCCCAGATACTGTACTTATATAACACCCCAGATAGATAGTGGGGGAGTTCAATACCTGTTATAGTGCTCTTTATGGGCTTAGGGAGAGAGAAGTGAATGAGGACAGGAATGGCCATTACATTAACAGGCTGGATCTCCCCCAACTCAATGAGGAGTCTCAGTCTCTCCTCACAGGCCCTATTATGGTAGCCAGATTTTGGGCTTCCCTTTAAATAATGGCTTTGGATAAAGCACCAGACCCATGTGGGCTAATGTCAGACTTTTACAATGCCCGGCAAGCCACTTTCCTTCCTAAGTTAGCTGAGGTGTTTAATGAGGCCTATGAGATAGGCACCCTGGATGCTACAATGCAGAATGTATGTATTTCCATTTTACACAAACCAGGCAACGACGAGAGTAGTTTCCTCAATTACAGACCAATTTCACTGTTAAATATTGATCTCAAACTGTTGGCCAAAGTATTAGCCCACAGGCTCCAAAACGTGTGGTCAACATTGATAGGGCCAAGCAAGCTGGGTTTATGATGGGTAGGCTATCCTTGGATCACCTCAGGAAACTACAGCATATTATTTCAACCTCTAGACGGAACTGAACCCCCATGGTGTTGGCCTCCCTGGATGTTGAGAAAGCATTTGATCAGGTATCTTGGTGCTACCTGTTCAATGTGCTTGGAAAACAGAACATTCCAGAATAATACATGTGTGTGTGTAACTAGAATTTTAGACACGCCCGAGGTGTGGGATATTACATAAACCCTGAGGGCAAAGCCAGAGGGGTTTTATAAAAGCATCCCACACTGCGGGTGTGTCTAAAATTCTGGTTTTACACACACCCACCTATGCATTATTTTATTTACTTGATTACCAACATTTTTTATGTGCATGAGACACACACACACACACACACACACACACACACACATTCAGTGCATTTTGTCTCTTTTTAGTAGAGACATTCATTTAGTTATTTAGTTTTTTATTATTATTCTTATTATTGTGGGAATGTCAGTGTTGCGCTGAAGGCTGGTTTTGTGTGCTGTTAATCTCTCTCTCTCTCTCTCTCACACACCACTGCCGGCACATTTTTTGTGGGGGCTCCTACCACCTCTCACTAGAGTGTCAGTTCAGGAAAGTGGGGGCAGTTCCAAAGCCAGGATCAACCAGATAAGTGTGAAAAAAAATGTTTTTTGAGTTTGTACCTTTTTGTGGTGTGAGGGATTCCATGAGTGCCCTGAAGCGCTCGCTATTGGAGGAACGGAGCTGCCATGTTTGTGTGAGATGGTCAGCCTGCCGACAGAAAGTTAAGTGACCAATGAGGTTTCTCTGGGCAAGTTTGATCAATGGGCACTGATTGCAACCTCCTGGTTCTAACCGAAAATATCAACTGGGAGGTTGTAATCGAAAAATGAAAGTACTGTTATCCATTTTAAAAAAATGCTGATCATTAATTAAATTGATCTAATTAATTACAAAACACTACAAGACATTAAAGTAATGATTATAAGTTTGCTACAATTACATTCCTCGCAACTGTGATATTTTACAACAGTACAACTAGCGTTAAACATCAAAAACTATTTACTATCATGGCAAAATTTGACATTTTGAATATGCAAAAGAATTAAAGCCACATTGATAGTGCTATTATGTATTTGCAGCACCTGTATCAATCAATGCGCAATGTCAAGAGTAGAAAATGCTGCATAGTTCCACTTTGATTAAAGTAACAGAGATATTAGTGTACTTTTAATTCCAGTGCTGTTGCAGTTAGTCATAAGTATTGTTTTCAGTTAGTCATATTTATTGTTTATTTTTTGCAGCTCTTCTGGTGGGATTGTGTATTTACCCTGCAGTGACTGTGTCAAGGCCCCGGCTGGTGGGGGTACTACACGAAGTGCAAGCAGCTACAGTATCCACAGGAAGTGCTGACATCTCATTGTCATGATGATCAGGCATTTGTAGTTCATCTAGTGCATTATTAACTGGATGTGAGGGTACTGGTGCAGTGGTCATATTGGTATCTGGCATGTCAGAGCTGGAATCTGCATTTAACTGGGAGGGAAAAGATGCCAGCATGGCAGAAGCATGGGTGCCTGGTATATCACTCTCTGGCACAGAAGGAAAATAGTCTGGACAGTTCTGCAGTTTCTTCACCTTCCATGCTTCCACACAGCAAATGTTTTCATAGGGTCCATCTCCAGTTTGGCATGGTCTGCAGAAACCGCTATATCCCCATATGGCAATCACGCCATCAGCCACAGACCTTACACTATGTAGTCTCTGTGTATCCAGTACCATTCTGACATGTGATCCTGCATGCCTCTTTATGCTCTTCTCCCCAACCCAGAAAAATGTGTGCAGAAAATGGCTGTACCCTTCAGTGGTGGGCTTTTTTGTGAAGTTCTTTTCAGAGTATTCTTGAAGTTGTTTTGCACTGGCAATCACTGCCAGATGGGACAGCACAGCTCAACTGGCGAATGATTTGATTACAGCACTGTCTCCATCAGAGGATCCTTTCTCATGTTGTGAACAAAAAAAAAAGCTATTTCAACTGGAAATTCATATTGTGTGGGTGCAGCCAAAATGGTGTTAAATGCCCACTGTGATTTGTATTGACTTCCACAACCATCTGTAAACTGAACTTCTCTCTCAGTCTTAAAAGAGTGGATGTTCAGGTGATGTGCATTGGCTAGTTCAACAAAATGATGGCCAGCATGGTGGTCATGTTTCAGGTAGCTGGATTCTTGCTGGGGCAGAGGTAGCAGTTGAAGTTTGAAAATGTGTTGAGGTTCTGGAAAGCTAACTTTGTCATAAGTTTCCGTAAGTTGTGTTTTAAAATTGGCCTAACTCCTTAAGAACTTTCTGGAATAGAGGGACACAAATCCTTAAATCTTTCTGTGCTAACTGGAGACTGTTCTTGTGGGGGAGGGTCTTTGGCCAGTAACACAGACAGCCAATCAAGGATGTTTGCATTTCAATTAATCTCTGTTTAAAATTCTCACTGAGGCATTTTAAGTCTTCTTGCTGGAGTAGAGGAAGCAGTTGAAGTTTGAAAATGTGGTGAGGTTCTGGAAAGCTAACTTTGTCATTAGTTTCTGTAAGTTGTTATTAAGTTTGTAAGTTGTGTTTTAAAATTGGCCTAACTCCTTAAGAACTTTCTGGAATAGAGGGACACAAATCCTTAAATCTTTCTGTGCTAGCTGGAGACTGTTCTTGTGGGGGAGGGTCTTTGGCCAGTAACTCAGCCAGCCAATCAAGGTTGTTTGCATTTTAGTTAATCTCTGCTTAAAATTCTCACTGAGGCATTTTAAGTCTTCTTGCCGGGGCAGAGGTAACAATTGAAGTTTGAAAATGTGGTGAGGTTCTGGAAAGCTAACTTTGTCATAAGTTTCTGTAAGTTGTTATTGTTTGTAAGTTGTGTTTTAAAATTGGCCTAACTCCTTAAGAACTTACTGGAAAGCCCTCTCACTCATCCCTTGCATTAGCCTTTCTTAAATACAGAGCAGCCACTGGGGGGTGAGCTTAAAGGCTGGGAGGGAGGAGTCTAGGGAGTTGCAAACTTCCCCTGTGAGCAAACTCTTAAGGCTAATAGTCAGGTGGGGAAAAGTTCAGCCACTCAAGTGTTACAAGTTTAAAAGTCTTGGACTAGTGGGGAACCTAGTGGCTCACCCAAGGAAACCTACTTGGAGGGAGATGGGACCACATGTCATTGGGGCCAGCATCTTTGGGAGGGTGGTGGGGTGCACAGGGTGTGGGGCACCCATGATACTGGACTGGGCTTGGAAGTTTGGTGGTTTCCCAGTGTGCTACCAGCTGGCACAGCTTAGGGAGGAGGTTGAGGGGATTAGGAGACAACTGGGGGAAGGGGGGAGGTATGGTTGGGGAATAGGGCAGGGGCTCTCCTATGGGGTTGCACCAAGCACTAGGGGTGGAGGCATAGGGAAAGGAGTACAGGAGAGTTTTCTGGGGTCACATAGGGACCCTGGCAGATGGGGCCCAAAAGGAGGATACTACAAAGGAAGCAAGCAGGTAACTGGGGACCTTCACAGATGGGGGCCAAAGGGAGGACATTCTCAGGAAAGTAGGCAGATGGCTGGGGCTGGACACAAGGAAGCAATGGGGGGAGGTGGATTGGACCTTAAGCTCAGTAACTGCTTCAATTCTCTTCTTCTGCTTGAGGATGAGGGGGGTGATGTAGCCATAACAGGGGTGGTTAGAAATGGAAAGGGAGTAGGGGGCAGGAGGTGGGGGCTGGATAGCAGGAGGAATGGGGAACTTGGAATGCGGGAAAATGGGGGAGCAGGGGATCAGAGCAGGAGGATGAGGGGGTAGAGGGAGGAAAGTGCAAGGAAAAGGACCAGTTGGGAGGAAAGGGCAAGGAGAAGGACCAGAAGTACAAGGAGGATACAGTAAAGGGAGCTGAGGGTTTAGGCCAGGGGAGCACAACAAGCAAGGAGGGGCTGAACAGAGATGGGAAGGAAGGGAGGACGAACCAGGCTAGTTTAGCAGATGGGGGAAGGACCAGTCACAAGCAGTAACAGTGGGAGTAGCAAGGTACAGAAGGATACTCAGGAGGATGAGAGGCATAGGATTGGAGGGAAGGGGGTGGCCAGGGTAAATAAGGAAGGGATGGCAGATGGCACCCAGGTAGGAGAGGAGCAAGGAGCCGGCTGGGGGGAGGGGCCGGTATAAAGGATGAGGGACATGGAAGTGGGGGAAATGGAGGAAAAGGGGCAGCCAGAGTGCTCCTGTTGGGTGATTCCATGATCAGGGGGATCAAATGGGATAGGGAGGGAGAAGCCTGCCTGGTTAGAACAAAATGCTTCCCTGGACTAACAGTGCACAGGGCCAAGCATGAGATATATCAGCTGGCAAAGGATTGTGGAGGTTCCCTGGACATACTGGTCCATCTGGGCACCAATGACATTGAGGGGAAATAGTGTGCTAGAGATACAGGCAAGGTTCAGGGAGCTTGCCAGGATCTGTCATGATATAGGATGCACAATTTACTTCTCAGAAATCCTGCCAGTGCCAAGGGCTAGTGGGGAACAGAAGAGGAAGATTAGGGTGATAAACCAGTGGCTCAGGGAGTAGTGTGGGGCCAAAGGGTATGGGTTGATGGGGGATTGGGGGGAGACCTGGGAGGATAAGGGGCTGTATGCTAAAGATAGTTCCATCTCAATTCAGAGGGGAAGGAAATCCTTAAGTTGAAAATAGAGGGATTCATTGGTGAAAGGTGGGGTTTAAACTTGTGAAGGGGGGAGGGATGGGAGAAAAGGCTATCAAGGGGGGGTCCGATAAAGGAGGGACTCTGTCTCCACCCCCCTGGGGAGATGGAGGAATGCAGAAAAAGGCCGACTGATAAGGTGCGGACCAGGGGATGACAGAATCCCCACGGGAACACGAGCAGGGGAAAAAGAAAGAAGTACAGGGAAAGGGTGGAAGGTAGTCCTGCTAAATGCCAGGAGCTTGGGCAATAAAATGCCTGAGCTCCAGGCAATGCTAACTGAGGGAGAGGTGAATGTGGAAGTGGTCACTGAGACCTGGGCCACTGTAGGGCATGACTGGGACCTGAATCTGGAGGGTTACACCATGTTCAGGAAGGACAGGGGGGAGGGAAGGGGAGGAGGGGTAGCAATAATAGTCAAAAGCTGCATTGCCATAGGAGGAGTGGAGAAGGTGGAGGGAACTGTGGAGGCAATTTGGGTCACCTTGATAACAAGGGGGGCCAAGAGATTAAAAATAGGAGTGGTCTATAGACCCCCTGCGCTGGCAGAGGAGCTGGAGGAGAGTCTGGTGGCAGATGCTGGGAGACACTGCAGATAGGGAAGGGGAAGGGTGGTGGTGTTGGGGGACTTAAACATGCCAGAAACAGACTGGGAGGCTATGACATCCTCGGTGGCCAGGGAACAGAGGTTGTTGGATGTCTTTCAGGACACGTTCCTAACTCAGCAAGTGGGGGAACCTACCAGGGAGGAGCAGATACTGGATGCGGTCCTGGCAGATAGTGACCAGATTGGGGGCCTGGATGTAAGGGACCCATTGGCGGGGAGCGACCACTGTCTGGTTCTGCCTGAACCTAGGAAGGGTAGAAGGCTACACAAAGATGGAGGTAACTGACTTCAGGGGGGCAGATTTCAAGGAAATGGGAAGGATCCTTAAGGAGCGCTTGGATGGGATTGGGCCACACATGGACGCTGACAGTAGGTGGGAAATCATCAGGAGGGGGGTACAGTATACTACCAGCACCTGCTCAAGAGTAAGACAAAAATGCGGTAGGGCCTGAAAACCCTGCTGGTGGACCAGGGAGGTTCAGGATGTGGTGAGGGGAAAGAAGGCGGCCTATTGGCAATTCAAGTCTCAAGGAGTGAAAGAGACTGAGGGGAATATGAGCTGATGGCCAGAAGGGCCACTAGGGTGATGAGGGAGGCAAAGGCAAAGGCAAGGAAGGAGCAGAACCTGGCCAGGGAAATTAGGAGAGGGAACAAGGGGTTCTTCAGATAAATTGAGGAAAAACAAAGGGTGAAGGGGCAGATTAGCAGGATTAAAACAAGGGAGGGATGTGCACAAGACCCGGGGGAGCAGGCTAAGGTACTAAATGAGTACTTCGCCTCAGTTTTCACCAAGGAAAAAAGGAAGAAAAAAGTGCATATCACTGTCATATCCTCTCTAGCACACTGCACTGACAACATAAACATACACATTATATAATATATATATTTCTATATAACAAACCAGTCACACACACACACACACACACACACACACACAAACCCTAAGGTAGACAGACATGTGGGGAGTAGTGCAATGTAATGGCTGTGGGGCAGCAGTCTTCTGGGAGTCTTTCTGGAGGCTGAGATGCTGCCCTATTGCAGACAACTCTCTCTGCCCTGAGGGAGGAAGTTGCCCATCTTCAGGCTGCACTGGACAGTAGTAAGGGAACCTCCTCCATCCAGGGAGCACCAGAGCTACCACCACTACCTCAGAGATTGTGAAGAAAGTACAGCAGTTGGACCACAGTGGGCTCAGAGAGGGTAAGGGTGGTGGAACAAAGGCACACCCAGTCAGTTGTTCCACTCCACAATCCATACACCATTCTGAGGGAGCACAGTTCCCCTATGGATGCACCCTCAGGGGAGACTAAAGAAGTTGCAGACAACTGTCACAAGGGAGGCCCTCAGAAAAGAGGCAGAGGGCACCACAAGGTAAGGAAGCAACTCCTAGTGGGGGACTCAATTTTAAGGGGGATAGAACTGGGGGAGCAGGGAAAACTGAAGTAAGGGGCCTGCCTGGTGCCATGGCTTGGAGGGACAGGAAGCGCATCCTTAGGATCACGAGAACAGTTGCACGGGAGTCTGAGCTGGATGTCATTGTCCACCTAGGGACAAATGACTTGGCTCATCATGAGATTAGAGCAGTGTAGAAGGACTTTGTAGAGTTGGGGAGGGGCCTAAGACAAGTAGCACACACAGTGTCCTTCTCAGAGGTGCTGCCTGTTAGCTGCATGGGTGAGGCGAGGGTACTTTGCACCATGCAGTTTAATGAATGGTTGAAAAAATGGTGTGGAGCACAGGGGTTTGGCTTCATTGAGGACTGCGGTTCCACCTGGAGGGACACCAGCCTATACTGGCAGGATGGTCTGCATCTGTCCAGGAAGGGAACAAGTCTTTTGGACAATCGGTTTAAATGCTTCATTGGCAAGCTTTTAAACTAGTCAAGGGGGGAGGCACTGATAAGCAGCAGGAAAATCCCAGCCTCCCCCTACAAAACAGGGTACTAAATGAAAAAAAGACCAAGGCAGAAAGGTCAGTGGCGGATGCTGCTACAGAAGGTAAAGCCATCAAAAAATGGAGAGCAATGAGTACCAATGCCCGTAGTCTGGGTAACAAGCTTCCTGAATTAGTGGCCTTGATGGAGGAGGAACATCTGGATATCGTGGCAGTCACAGAAACATGGTACACACAGAACCATGACTGGGACGTATACATACCAGGACACACTATCTACAGAAGGGACAGGGAGGGTAAAAAAGGAGGAGCAGTAGTTCTCTACATAAGGGAAGGAATCAAAGCAACAGAACAAAATAGTAAACAGGGAGGAGAAGAAGCACCGTGGGTCAATTTGGAGGCAGGCAATGGCACCACAATCCGCACAGGGGTTGTATACAGACCTCCCTCTCAGGGGGAGGAAATGGACAAGGAAATGATAGAAAGTATACTTAGAATGGCAGATAAAGGGGAGATATTGCTGATGGGAGATCTGAATATGCCAGATGTTAACTGGATTGCAGTTGCAGCAGCCACTTCTAAGAGTGGGGTTATTCTAGATGCTCTACAGGGGGCATGCCTTAGACAACTAGTATTGGAACCCACTCGAGAGGGAGCAACCTTAGACCTGGTTCTCTCAAATGGAGATGGAGAGAGGATCCCAGATGTAGAAGTGGGTAGCCATCTGGGAACTAGCGACCATCGAACAGTATGGTTAACAATAAACACAGCAATAGCATCAAGCAATGCAAAGGCAAAAGTACTGGACTTCAGGAGGGCTGACTTTGCCAAAATGGGTGAGTGCCTAAGGAATGCACTAGCAAATGGGCAGGAAGGAGAGGTGGAAGAACAATGGGGAATAATAAAAACTGCCATCACAGAGGTAACAAGCCTTTGTGTGAAGCAAATAAACAAAACAAAACGATGTAAGAAACCACTATGGTTCTCAAAGCAGGTAGCAGTGAAGGTTCAAGAGAAAAAGAAAGCTTTCAGAAACTACAAGGAATCACAGAAGCAGCAAGACAGAGAATTGTATCAGTTAAAACAAAAGGAAGTTGGGAAGGCAGTCAGAACAGCAAAGGCCCGAACTGAGGAAAAGATAGCCAACTCAGTTAAGAAGGGGGATAAAACCTCTTTTAGGTACATCAGGGAGCAAAGGAAGACAAAGGGAGGGATAGTCAGGCTTAATAAAGGGGAGGAGGTGGGCAGAGGGTGACAGTGAAAAGGCAGAGATACTAAACAAATATTTTTGCTCAGTATTTACAAATGAAGAGGGGGGTACCTAAAACAAACAATAGAAACACTCTGGATACAGAAGTTGGTACCAGCCCATTTACAGAAGAAAGGGTTCTGAAAGAACTCCTAAAACTGAAGGTGGACAAAGCAATGGGGCCTGATGGGATTCATCCCAGAATTCTAAAAGAACTAAGGTAGAACTAGTGACACCACTGACTACCCTCTTTAACAAATCATGGGAAGATTGGGTGGTACATGAGGACTGGAGGAGGGCAGATGTGAGTCCCCTTCACAAAAGTGGGAGCAGGGCAGAAGCAGGAAACTACAGTTTAACCTCAGTGATAGGGAAAATGATGGAATCACTTCTGAAGGAAAGAATTGTCAAGTACCTAGAGGGCAGAGGGGCACAGAACCCAAGGCAGCATGGATTCACAGCAGGAAGGTCATGCCAGACAAATCTAATAGATTTCTTTGACTGGGTGACCAAAGTAGTAGATCAGGGAGGTGCTGTGGACATGGCCTACCTAGACTTTAGCAAGGCATTTGACGCAGTCCCACATAAAAGATTAATATACAAGTTAGCCAGCCTGGGAGTGGGTCCCAAGATGATAGCCTGGGTAAAGAATTGGCTGGAGAATAGGACACAGAGGGTAATAGTAAATGGAGTCCACTCTGAAGAAAGTGAGGTTACTAGTGGGGTACCGCAGGGTTCAGTATTATGACCGGTCCTCTTCAACGTCTTTATAAGCGACATCGAAGAGGGACTGGAAGGAAAAGTATGTCTCTTTGCAGATGACACAAAGATCTGCAACAGAGTTGATGCACAAGGTGCGGTGGAAAGGATGAGAAGGGACTTGGCAAGGTTAGAGAAATGGTCAAATGTATGGCAGCTTAGATTCAATGCTAAGACATGCAAGGTAATGCACCTGGGAAACAAAAACCCAGAGGAAGAGTACACAATGGGGGGTGAGATACTAACAACAATAAAAATGGAAAGGGACCTGGGGGTAGTCATATCAGATGACTTAAAGGTGGGCAAGCAACGTGAGAGTGCAGTAAGGAGGGCTGGGGGGATACTGGGATGCATAGGGAGAGGCATCACCAGTAGAAAACAGGAAGTTGTTATCCCTCTGTAGAGACAGCTGGTGAGACCCCTTCTGGAGTACTGTGTGCAGTTCTGGAGACCCAATCTCTGCAAGGACATAGACAAGTTGGAAGCTGTCCAGAGGAGGACAACTAAAATGGTGCAGGGTCTGCACCAGAAGACATATGGAGAGAGACTAAAGGAGCTTAATATGTATAGCCTCAAGGAAAGGAGGGAGAGGGGGGACATGATAGAAACTTTCAAGTACCTCAATGGAATCAACAGAGTCCAAGAGGGTAGCATCTTTCAAAAAAGAGGTGCTCAAGAACAAGGGGGCACAATTTGAAGATGGGGTTGGCTCAGAGGTAATGTAAGAGTATTTTTCACAGAGAAGGTTGTGGATGCATGGAACGGCCTTCCGGAGGAGGTTATGGAGTCAAAAACAGTGGTTGAATCAAGCATGCATGGGACAGTCATAAGGCAATTCTAGGGGTGGGAGTAGAAAAGTAGGCTGCTGGTTAACTAGGATCTGCAGCTTATCCATTAGGTAGGGAAATGGGCAGACTGGGTGGGCCAAGCGGTCCTTATCTGCTGTCAAATTCTATGTTTCTATGAAAATGGGAGGGCTGCATCATACATGGGAGGAGACGGTGAAACTGAGGGGGGGGACCTTTTCCGATCGGCGGTTCTGGGGAGGGGGGAATCACTGGCAGGTGGGGGGAAGGCAAAGCAGGGGGATGAGGTAGCAGAAGTGGAAATCATGGCAGAGAGAGTGAGGGAAGCCCTCAGGTCCCATACGATGGAGAAAGCACCAGGGCCAGATAAATTACATCCCAGAGTGCTGAAGGAACTGGCGGATGATCTGGCGAAACCCCTGGCGGAGCTCTTCAGCATCTCTCTGAGGACAGGGTGGGTGCCCCAGGATGGAAAGGTGGCCCATATAGTACCTATCCACAAGGGGGGGATCAAGGGAGGTAGCAGGGAACTACAGGCCCAT
Source organism: Neoceratodus forsteri (assembly GCA_016271365.2). Lineage (NCBI taxonomy): Eukaryota > Metazoa > Chordata > Ceratodontiformes > Ceratodontidae > Neoceratodus > Neoceratodus forsteri. Next base: position 1,106,838,398 of record CM057456.1, on the reverse strand, counting down.
CAGCCTGACATCGGTGGTGGGTAAGGTGATGGAGGGCATTGTCAAGGAGAGACTAGGGGGGACCTGGAAAAGTTGGGGTGCCTGGATGTTAGACAGCATGGATTCATCCAGGGGAAATCATGTCAGACAAACCTTGTGGAGTTCTATGACTGGGTGACGAGTGCCTTGAACCTGGGTAGACCAGCGGACGTCCTCTTTCTTGACTTCAACAAGGCATTTGACTCAGTTCCTCATGGGGCCTGTTGGATAATCTGGGAGAAATGGGGGTGGAGAACCAGATGATCAGATGGATAGGCAATTGGCTCCAGAATCAGATCCAGAGGGTCATGGTTGGCAGGATAGTCTCATCCCCAAGGAGGGTCATTAGTGGAGTCCCTCAGGGATAGGTCCTTGGGCCCCTCCTGTTCAACGCCTACGTCTCTGACATAAGGAAGGGCATCAGGAGTGAGATGAGTCTCTTTGCGAATGACTCAAAACTGGGGGTGGTGGTGGTGGATGGGGAGATGGGGAGAGTGGCCCTACAGGGGGACACGAAGGCTCTGGAAAGGTGGTCTAGAAAGTGGAAGCTGAGGTTCAATGCATGGAAATGCAACGTACTGCACCTGGGGGCCAGAAATCCAGGCCAAGTGTACACCCTGGGGGGGGGGGAGTGCTACACGTCTCAATGGCAGAGAGGGACCTGGGGGTGGTGGTGGATGTCAAGATGAACAACTCGGAGACTTGTAGGAGGGCAGCAGCAAAGGCCAACAGGATGCTTGGATGCATCGCTAGGGGGCTCACCTCCAGAAGGAGGCAAGTGATACTCCCACTGTATAACTGCTTGGTGAGGTCGCACCTTGAGTACTGCATGCAGTTTTGAAGGCCACATTTAAAGAGGGACTTTGAACTCCAGGAGAGGGTCCAGAGGAGGGCAACCAAAATGATTTGGGGCTTGGGGGATAGGACCTATGGGGAGAGGCTCGAAGAGCTAAATATGTACGTATTGGAAGAGAGAGAAGGGACCGGGGGACATGATAGAGGTCTTCAGGTACATGAAGGGGATAAATATGGGAGGAGCAGTCAGGGTGCTCCGAAGGAAGGGGGGGCAACTAGAGGGCACGGGTGGAAGCTGGAGGGAGTGAGATTCAGGGGAGAAAGGAGGAGGTGCTACTTCACTGAAAGGGTGGTGGAGCCATGGAATGCACTGCCCAGGGGGCTGGTGGAGGCAGAAATGGTGGAGGGGTTCAAGAGGGGGTGGGACAGGTACAGGGGAAGGTTCTGGAAGCAAAAACAAGTGCAGCAAGAATATCCAGGACTGGGAAGGGAGAAGCCAGAGAGGGAGAGGGAGAGGGGGGCAACAAGGTCGGCTCCCAGGGTGGGGGCTGACCAAATGAGCAGACACAAAAGACCGTTAGGCCTATTCTGCTGGCATTTTAGTATGTTAGTATGTTAGATATGCATACTAGGGACTCCATGACTATACCTGTACATTTGTGACACCTGTAGTATGTTACGATGGAGCGAATGGTGGCTTGTTCATGCTGCCAATGACATGACTGAATAATTCTCTGCAAACTCCATGACTATGAGGACCAAACCTGCTGGCATATTTTCTTTGAGAGTCCTGAACTGGTTTTGTTGCCATGCTGCAACATGCAGGTGTCACCTTAAAAACTTGGTATCCTCTTTCAGGACTTCTACAAGTTCTGATAATATGGTTATTTTCTTTGCAGAACTTTTCTGATCTGTTTAATCCCTGTGCTGTTTATGTCTTGAGTAATGCTAATACTGTCCTTCTGGTACCATTTCAGTTCTTCATTGCCACGTTTATGTAACAGTTCCTTGATGCTTTTTTCTATGGCACCTGTGCTGCAATCCTCACATGTCTTCTTGATGCATTCATTTGCAAAAAATGTTTCACCCAGTATCCTTGGGTACATGGTTATGTCAACAGCTCTGTAGATAATGGGAATCATGCACTGCAGTATTCTATGGACATTTGCAAAGTGGTTTAATAATTGCAAATTTAGGGTTGCATTTGTACAGTACTCACATAAGCACTGATCAAGTTTTTGCTCCTTGGCCAGTTTTGTATTCTGTAGCCTCAGACTGTGGAATTTTGTTGCTCCTGTTTTTTCTCCCAGGTTTTGCTGAGAGAACTCCTGGTGAAGACTATGAGATGGGTTGTCAAGGAAAGCCTTTATTTTTCCCATTCATTTTGAAAAGGCCTTCATGTGAGGTAGAGGCATAGATGAGACCTTATAGAAATTTTCTGCCATCAAAACCATTTCAGCTGACAATGTTGACCTGTGCCGGTTGCTCCTTTTCTCTTGTTGGTTCCAGGATGCCCTCATTATCTACCTCCAACTTATTCCCAGGGTTTTTCTTGCACTTCTGAGCAGTCTATACTTTTTCAGTATCAGAATTAAATTGGTGAAGGCACTTTTCAATTATCTTTGTCCCTTGGAGTTTTGATGTTTGAAATCAGACAGTTTCGCTTTCATGACCTCCAACAACCAGCTTGTCATGCAGCTTGGTGCAACAGCACAACCTTAGGTTGACCTTTGATAGGGCAATCTGTTTTGCAGGGCAGCAGGATCACATTAGTTTAGACACAGTTGTAGCAAATCATCTTGGTGACTGTGGAAATCCACTGTGTGCTCTTAACAGTACTTTCCAGATGGCATGACTTGATCTGATGTCAGTCAGAGGGGTTTTACATGGGCATCCACTGGATAAGGACACAGGTACTGTGTTGTGAGGTGAGAAGGCAGTGATGGTGGTAGTGGACATAATGATAGAAACAGTGGTGTCTCACTCTTTTTCTTTCTTCTCCATGTACTTGTGTCATCTCTTTTCACTTTCTTTTTCTCCTTTTTTGGGCTGACATATTGCTATGACTTTTTTCCTCTCTCCCTCCACTGCGCTTGTTGTTCAATTTTCTTTTGTTCTTCAGCTCTGGTTGTTCTCTTTTCTGCTGCAGAGCAGTGTGCAGGCTCTGAGTCTTGGTTCTTCTTCCGTGGTCTCATTTTCTGCATTCATAGCCGTACTTTTTCCTTATGGATTTTGTGCTTTTCATCATCCATGGAAGCTTGGGAAGCTCATGAGCATGCTTTTGATTTTCCCAAATATTCTTCGTAATATTCAGGAACTTTTTCAGGTTATCTCTATAGTGCTGACTTCTTTGCTTGTCTGATAGTGGGTGGGATATATTCTTTAGTGTCTCTTTCTACAGCATTGCAACAGATACTTCCTGTCTTCATCTTAAATATTCCATGGCTCCAGTAATTTTTAAGTAAAACAAAGTTCAGATTAAATATACTTTTTTTCTCCTGAAAGGAGTGCACACATTTTGGACTGAGGGACAAAGGCTGCACACTCCACATGATGCTTCAGATCAAGGAAGAGGTGCCACTCCCTGAACACAGTTCGACTGACTGAAGGAGAGAGCATGCATATTCCACATAATATGGCAGATCAAGGGAGAGGTGTCACACACTTACCACAATTGGACAGACTACAGGAGAGAGCATGCACACTCCACATAATATGATGGATCCAGAGAAAGGTGCCACATACTGAACAGAATTCGATGGACTGAAGAAGAGAACATGCACATTCCACATAATACAACAGACTGAAAGAGAGGTATCACACACTGAACACAGTTCAGAATGAAGGAGAGAGCATGCACACTCCACATAGTATGGCAGCTAAAGGGAGAGGCTCTACACACTGACCGCAGTTCAACAGACTGAAGGAGAGAGCATGCATACTCCACGTGATATGGTGGAACAAGGGAGAGGTGTTACACATGGAGCAAGATTTGATGGACTGAAGAAGAGAGCACGCACACTTCATATAGTACAGCAGACTGAGGAAGCAGCATCACACACTGAACACAGTTCTGACTGAAGGAGACAGCATATGCATATACATCTTGTACACTTAAAAACTACACACATGCAGCATAATGCAGGTAAAACATTAACAAACCACATGTGTTAAGTCACAATTGACGTCTGAATCATCAGTGCATTATTAGCTAAACTAAACATTTAGCACCCTCCCCAAAGCCGGGAAGCCACGTGCTGCTCAAGATGGCTGAACATGAATTGCCAACACACCATGACAAAAGACTGAGTGGGATCAGATCCCAGTCCAATCTAACCACACCACTTTTTTGTCATAAACAGTTTGGCTAAAACACAAATTTATTGCCAGAGAGTTTGGACATTTATGTTTGGTCATATTGTGAGTAGCACCAAAACTTTAACAGCCAAGTGACCCACATGCTGAGTTGTCCCTCCACCAAGCAGGGAAATCACATGCTGCTCAAGATGGCTAAACATGAATCTCAAACACATCAAGACAAAAGACTGGCTGGGATAAGATCCCAGTTCAGCCTAACCACACTTTTTTTTTCAGTTTGTCCGAAACACAAATGTATTGTTGGTGAGTTTGGACATTCATGTTCTGTCATAGTGAGAGCAGCACCAAAAGTTTAACAACCAAACTGCCCACATACTGTGTTGTCCCCCCATAGCAGGGAAGCCACATGGTACTCAAGATGGCTGAACATACATCTCAAATACACTGAGGCAAAAGACTAGCTGGGACCAGATCCCAGCTCAGCCTAACCACACCATTTTTTTGCCATAAAGTTTGTCCAAAACACAAATTGATTACAGGTGAGTTTGGACATTCATTTTCAGTCATATTGAGAGCAGCACCAAATATTAAACAGCTGAATGAACCACGTATTGGGTTATCCCCAAGCAGGAAACTGCATGCTGCTCAAGATGGGCAAACATGAATCTCAAACACACTGAAACAAAAAACTAGCTGGGATCACATCTCAGCCCAGCCTAACCACACCACTTTTATTATCCACAAGCAGTTTGGCCAAAAGACACATTTATTGCCAGTAAGTTTGGAAATTCATTTTAAGGCATATCAAGAGCATCACCAAACATTTAACAGCCAAACGACCCACGTATTGAATTGTACCCCCCCCCAAAGCAGGGAAGTGGCATGGTGCTCCAGATGGCTGAATGTGAATCTCAAACACACCAAGACAAACTACTGGCTGTGATCAGATCCCAGCCCAGCGTAACCACATCACTTTTTTTTGCCACGAACAGTTCGGCCAAAGCACAAATTATCTGTTGTTGGCAAGTTTGAACATTCATGTTCAGTCACATTGAAAGCAGCATCAAACATTTTAACAGCCAAACGATCCACATACTGAGTTGTCCCCGTCCTAGACCCTCCAAGCAGTGAAGCAGCATGCTGCTCAAGATTGCTGAACATATAAAACACGCCAAGACAAACACGGTGCTTAATATTGCCAAATGCTGGCTACCAAACGTGTACAAAGCAGAGATTGTACCATTACTGCAGCACAAAAACATATGAAACAAAAACATCTTTGACTCACATGTGTTTGGACCTACACATTTGGCCATATATAGTAAATAAACAGTAGCATTTCTCTATCCTTAACCCTCCCCATCAAAAAAAACAACTCATAGCCTCAAACCAGTAGAAACACCATGGTAACCACAGTTCCAAAGAAAACACAGTTAAAAAAAATCAAGCATATTTTCCCTAAAAGTGATATAAATAAACTGAAACTCACCAAAATCACTTGACTGACATGTAACTGTGCTCTGACCTGCATTATTCTAAATTAGTAAGCAAACAAGTAAATAGTGATGAAACGCAAAGTACACAGTGTGGTAGTGGAAAAAAGACCACACAGTGCTTGGTGTGTAAATTACAAATTTTGATATAGACGGATAGATAGATAGATAGATAGATAGATAGATAGATAGATAGATAGATAGATAGATAGATGAAATTAATCCCCCAACAAAATGCAGAGTTCAGAAACAACACAAATGTTGCTTTCCAAACAGCCTCCAAACTTTGTTTTTGTAAACTGCAACACTGTTTGTGTTGCGGAGTTTGTCATCCATGAACCGCATAACAAAGATTTACCTTGTGGCAGTTGAAACAGCATTTGGATCCCTCACTCACGTCGACTCTGCAGGAACTCTCCAGGGACATCAGTGGATCAATCATGATGAAACAAAGGCTTTAATAAGCCTAATTATTCACCTCCCACTGGTGAGTGTGTGGAATACGCAGTTTGGGAATGCAAACTGACCCCCTCACCTGTGATGTATAAACATACATGAATATTGGACACTACCTTGGGGTGGGGGGGTCAAGATTCATGAATGTATCACCATACAGGGTTCCAGCAATGCATTCTGTGCTACAAACACAAGACGGGAGATTGGGGGAGCTGATGGCACTTACAAACATGCAAAATAATAATGGACTTTAGTTTGGGGGATGCTGTTATGAATGGAATGATCTCTGACATGGAAAATTACACAGAAAATGCTGATTGACACTGGTGAAAACTGGAGCTAGTAAGGTGAACAGGAGATTAATAAAATAAAAGAACAATAACTTATGTTCACAGTAAAGACCTTTATTGACAAATTAACCTTAAAAATGGCATCACAAAAGCATAGACCCAATACAGGTTTTTCTATGTCATGTTTTGGGCAGGCAAAATGTTGCAATTGACAACCCTTTAAAAAAAAAAAAAACTTACAGATGCTTTAGAGCACTGACGTTATCTTAGCTATCTGCACATGTGAGCACATATTAAAAGCACCAATTTCTTTTTTCAAGCATCTTTTTAATTTATAAATAGCAACAGAACAAAGAAACTGGTGCATTGGTAAATAACGTTTTGTGAACATAGCCACATCATTCATGGTGTATGATCAATTAGTCTGAATCCTCAAATTCTCATCAGGTACCCCACCTGAGTACCCTTTATAGCACAATTTAAATCTTAGGTTGGGTGGTAAGCCCTTTTATAATGCCCGCTGGTATAGTAAAGGTATCTCACATGTGTATCTCTTGGTTTATGGGCAGTATTGGTGCAAGTTTCCAACTCTGCAGCAGAAATATGCCCTAGAAAACAAGGATATCTTCTTGCTCTTTCAAATTCATCACCTGCTCCTTTCTACCCTGGGTAACCCCACTGCCCCAGGAGTCCTGAACATTACTCTAGACTAACCTGGTGAGATTAGCCAAGAGAGGCATGCCATTTCCAATATCTACTGTACTGTGCCCTTACTATGACCATGCCATATCTATATGGCCCTACACCTATGTACTTGCCAGAGGTGTTGGCCTGGAGGCTAGACCACAAACAATGGGAGACAGTTTGGAGTGGTATCTACAAATGTATAAATCTTGATTTTTTTTTCAGGCTGATACAATTTAATATCATACATAACATGTACCACACACCTGCTAAACTTTATAAGTGGGGGATTTAGGGCTCTTCTTTATGCACTCGGTGTAGCAAGGAAGAGGGTTCTCTCCTACATATTTTATGTGATTGCTCTAAAGCCCAGCCTCTTTGACAAGCAGTTTAAAGGGCCATTGACCCTTTCCTTGGTCTAATGGATTCCCAGGTGAATCGCTAAAATATCAATCATGGTTTTTGAAGGTCAGTCATGACTGTTCATTGTTAATCATCAAATGTTACCATGAGTCAAGAGGCTTCCATTTTATCATATCCAGGGGGAATTTCTGGGACAGATCAGTCTTCAAATGGAATGGACTTCATCTCACACAAGAGGGAACAAGAGCACTGGCTCAGAAGATGGATGTATACTTGAACCATTTAAACTAATCAGAGGGGAGGCTAAGGCATGGAAACTGGTAGTGTGCCTTGCCAAACCCTCCCCCAACAGGAAAACTGAGAGCAACAGTAGGTGCACCAATCACATTAGGACAAACAAAGCATACAACAAAGGGCCACCATCAGAAAAATGACACAAGGGATCATCAACAGGAAAAAGGGAAACAAAATCGACCAACAAGAATCATGATGCTAGCTCATGACAAGGAGTCTGCCTCAATGCTAGGAGCCTGGGCAACAAGATCAGTGACATCCAGGCTCTATTGCTAGACACAAAAGGTTGATCTCATAACTATTATTGAAAGCTGGGCCATGCTCAACGATGAATAGGACCTGGTCTTCTCAGGATACACACTGTTTAGAAGGGACAGACAGGTGGGGAGAGGTGAGGAGGGTGCCCTCTATGTGGGGGAGGGCACTGAAGCAATGGAAGAATAAAGCACCAAGGCTAGAGGAGGACTTGGAGTCACTCTGGGTCCACTTAGCCACCAATGCAGGAAAGAAATTGTGCATTAGTGTGATATGCAGACCCCGGGTCAGGGAGAGGGGAAAGATGAACAATTAGCTGAGGAGTAACAAAAGATGGCTCATAAAGGTGACATAGTGGTGATTGGGGACCTTAACCTGACAGAGGTAGACTGGAATATCCCAGCAGTCAAGAGCTCCAGAAGTCAGGCTTTACTGGACACATTCCAGGACTGTCTGCTGTCCCAACTAGTGAAGGACTCTGGGGGGATGTCATCTTGGATCTGATCTTCACAAACTCTGAAGAAATCAGATCCATGAAGGTGGAAGAACCCTTGACAAGAACACTTGGAAAATAGCGATCACTGAAAGGAGACAGGGGCCTGGAGGAATACCATGATCTGACACCTAGATTTACCTACAGACATGCTGCAAATTCAAAGGATTTGCTAGTATACAGCAGGCAGACTAGACCCACACAGAACACCTGGCTTACAAATAAATACACAGGGTGCATTAGGTGTCAAAACGGTATTAATTGCCAGATAATTAGTCAGAAAAAACAATTTAATAGTCCCAATGTACAGAGAACATTTGATATTCAAGAACTTATTAAATGCAACACCCTAGGTGTAATTTACCTAGCCAATTGTAAATGTGGAACCTACTATGTTGGCAAAATAAAGAGACAATTTAAGACAAGGGTGGGGGAAACATAGAAGAGCTATTGCCAATAGAGATGCAACGTATGCCACTGCCCTACATATCCAATAGGCTGGAGATGGTACAAAGCATGGTTTTACTTTTAAAAGCATAGAGAAAGTGTTCCCTCAGCCACATGGTGGTGACTACAATAATTGTATTCTGAGAAGAAACATAGAAACATAGAAGTTGACGGCAGATAAGGACCGCAAGGCCCATCCAGTCTGCCCATTTCTTTTTCTACCTTATAAATGTGCCATCGGCCTTTGCTCTGTCAGTGGCCTATCTATTCATAGTCATTTGTATTGCTCCCTTATGCCTATCCATGCCTGTTTGAAGCCCTGCACTGTATTCATAGCCACCACTTCTTGTGGTAAGCCATTCCATGCATCCACCACCCTTTCTGTGAAAAAGAATTTCCTCACATTCCCCTTAATCGGCCTCCTCTAATCTCATGCTGTGTCCTCTTGTCCTGCTATTTTTCTTATATTTAAACATGTTAGACTCTTTCACCTTGTTTATGCCCTTAAGGTGTTTGAATGCCTCGATCATATCACCTCTCTCCTCCTTTGCTCAAGGGTATACATATTGAGCTCCGTTAATCTGTCCTCATATGTCTTCTGATGCAGTCCCTGCACCATTTTGGTTGCCCTTCTCTGGACTTCCTCAATTTGGTTAATGTCCTTGTGAAGGTGTGGCCTCCAATACTGCACGCAGTACTCCAGATGGGGCCTAATCAGTGTCTTGTACAGAGGGATTATTACCTCCCTCTTACGACTTGTGATACCCCTACTAATACACCCTAACACCCCCTAGCCTTACCTACTGCTTTAGAGGTCTGCTTGGATGATTTTAGGTCATCAGTGGTGATGATGCCCAAGTCTTTCTTCCTTTGTGACTGCTAGCAACTCCCCTCCCAGCCTATAGGTGGCTGCAGGGTTTCTCTTCCCTATGTGCATGATTTTGTACTTCTTTGCATTAAATCCCAGTTGCCACTCTTCTGACCATTTTGCTAGTTTATCCAGATCTCTTCTCATTCTGCCCACCCCATCTGGATCATCTATTCTGTTGCAGATCTTGGTGTCATCTGCAAACAGACAAGCCTTACCCTCTAGTCCATCTGCAATGTCACTAATGAAGATGTTGAAGAGGACTGGCCCCAGGACTGATCCCTGAGGTACACTTGTGACTTGCATCTCTTCTGACTGTATACCATTTACCACCTCTGTTTTCTGTCCATCAACCAGTTTGCCACCCAGTTGAGCAACTTGACCCACCCTAGCCTACCCAGCTTATTTATCAATCTTCTATGTGGAACAGTGTCAAAAGCTTTGCTGAAGTCAAGGTAGGCGACATCAACTGCTCCCCTTGGTCCACCACTCTGGTTACCCAGTCAAAGAAATCTATGAGATTAGTTTGACAGGACCTTCCTTTGTAAACCCATGCTGTCTTGGATCCTGTGCCCCTATGGATTCCAGGTGTTGCACTATCCTTTCCTTAAGGAATGCCTCCATAATCTTGCCCACTACTGAGGTAAGACTGACCGGTCTGTAGTTCCCGCCTCCTCCCTGCTACCACTCTTGTGGAGCGGATCACATGAGCCCTTCTCCAGTCTTCTGGGACCTCTCCTGTGCTCAGAGACTCACTAAACAATTCTGTTAATGGCTCTGCTAGTTCCTCCTTTAGCTCCTAGTACCCTGGGATGTATGCCATCAGGTCCCATTGCCTTATCCACCCTGAGCTTAGATGCTTGTAGGACCCTTTCTTTTGTGAAGGGAGTAGTGCTCACCTCCCTCCCCTGTGTCCATGATGCTGAGCTGTGGGCCCTGCCCTACCTTCTCTTCAGTAAATACTGCGTAAAAGTATCTATTTAGGATATATGCCTTTACAGGGTCCTCCTCCTCACATGCTCCCTTTTCTCCATTAAGCTTAGCAATACCCCCTCTGGACTTTCTCCTTTCACTAATGTATCTATAGAAAGTCTTGTCACCTTCTTTTACTGCTCCCTCCCATGTGAGGACAGATTAACGGAGCTCAATATGTATACCCTTGAGCAAAGGAGGGAGAGAGGTGATATGATCGAGGCATTCAAACACCTTAAGGGCATAAACAAGGTGAAAGAGTCTAACATGTTTAAATATAAGAAAAATAGCAGGACAAGAGGACACAGCATGAGATTAGAAGAGAGGGTTACTGGATATTTACATTAGAAGCTTACCAGTACCCAGGTCTCAATGATCGATTTGACCTTTCTCCACTCTTACAGAAATGATAAGTGACATGTTGTACATAGTTGTGTTTATAGTCTGACAAAGTCATTAGAACATGAAATATATAAAACACATGTCTAGGCTGATCTGTAGTTCTTTTTAAATGTTATAACTTTAAAATAAATTTAATAAAATATAGATTTTTCTGTACAGGTCATAGACCAAAATAACTATATTGTGTGATGTATCATTATTTCATGCTGTGTCGGAACATATAACTAAAGGAATTTTTGTTTTGTTATGTCTTTTACAGATATGTATTTCAAGCAAGTGATGAGTGAGAAATCTTAGAGTGGTTTCCTTAAAAATAGACAACCCCTTCCTTTCCTCCTCCTTCTCCCTCTTCCTCTCCCACAACCCTTCTCATCAACGCCCTGTCCCTCCCTTTTTTCATGTCTTAGTGTATGCACAAGACTTTATAATTTATGCAAAATTAGGAACCCTCAGGATTTTTTCTCTTGTTTATGTATTTGAGTGTAAGGGTAATTTATTAGAAATTTTTTTTTTTGTAGTTATTACTTTTTCTCTCCTTCCACTGGCTTGTATCAGGAGGGTGTCCCCAGCCCCATCTCCCGGCTTCCACCAGCCAACGCTGACCTAGCCCCAGGGCTTGCGCCCCCTGGCAGGGTTGAACTCCCCCACCAAAGACCGGATTAGGTGGCCAGTGCCGTGGCTAGCTGGGGGTGGAGCCTGCGAGGCACCCTCCATCATCCTGCACGGCGGGTATCATTTTCCTCCTGTTCTCCCAGGACTCAGGACCATGCCATGACATCAGCGGAGTGGAACGCACATGCATCTGCACGCACTCCCTCCAGACATCTAGTCCAACTCCTCCCCTACTTGTGGTGTGGCACCCTATCCTCCAGCCTATGCCGGGGGGTGAGCAAGCACCGACCACCAAGGACACCCTCCCCGGAGAAGGAGAGCAGTCCATTGGATGCTAAATCCTTCTGCTCCCCTGCCGACCCCCGACGGTTCATGCTCGTTCCTGAACACGGGCCACCGGTGTAGCACGAGGTAAGGCGCCAGCACCTCAGCCTTCAGTACCACTGGGCCGGTTATTATTAGAAATGTTTTGATCAGTTGTTTTTAAAAATTGAACAATTTGTATGCCGAAAGTATATTTATTTTTTATGTGTATTGCACCGTATCTCATAAGCACTTTATGTACATGCACCTGTTAGTGTCCTTCACTGATGACATCACATTTACTATTTAATGCATCACTACATGGTAACCTTATGCTTTTTGAAAAAGGTTTTTATCTAAAACTCGTCAAAGTGTAAGGAGTGGTGTTTTTTCATTGCACTCAATAAAGGATATTTTTGCACAAGAGCAGAGGATGTGAGCAGCTTTCTTACAAAGGTGGTGAGTGTGGGACTGTGACTTTGCTATTCCAGTTTCTACTTTGTCTCCGCACCATCTGTCAGGGGTGGCTATTTTTTTGCTTCTCTTTTTTTTTCAAATCTTTTTCCCTCCTGAAGTCCTCTTACATGTGCCTCCTCTCTCCTCCTTCCTCTATCCACAATCGGCACCCCCAGCTTAACTCCTCTGAGGTGGGGCCACCCCTCCTCTTTGAGCACTCTCAACAGACAGACTCCGATGTAGTAGAGGGCCCGGCTGGAGGAACCTGGAAGGCAAGGCAGGATGGACCTGGCTGTGGGCATGGGGGCAGGTGCGGTTGCCTGCCCCACAAACCAGGTTTTTCCCTTGTTCTGGTGAGCACTTCTCCCCCTCTTCCTTGTGTGTGCACATCCCAATGCATGGCAACCCCTGCCTGCATCAGGTCATGCCAGCTACGTGCTGCTCAGCAAGCTACAGCACTCCCAGTGTCCACCAGGAGCCGCTGATGCACCAAGCAATCCCCCAGCCTCCCCGCAGGGAGGAGAGCAGCTCTGCAGGTGCTCAATCCTCTCCCATCCCTGCCATCCCCTGGCACCCTGAGCTCATTCCCAAACTTGGGTCACTGGTGTGGCGTGAGGTGTGACGTCCAGCACCTCAACCCTCAGCACCACCAGGCTGGTTTTTTGCTTCTTGAAATTTTGGATTTAACTGCCAGCACTGAATGTCTTATAGAGAGTGAAGGGTGTGAAACCGGATGATTTAGCAACGCTTACGGTCGCTGTAATATATTTATTTTGCACCGCTACTGTAACATTTGTGTGCTAAAACCACCAAAGGAAGGACATTGTCTTTAGAAGCAACACCACAGCTAGTTTTTCCAGAACCTACACAGTCTACACAAGATCCGATTAAGGATAGAGAGGGAGATCTTTTTTCATTTGTAAATGGACTGCTAGTGGAGGTTACCAGGGCAAATCCCTTTCTGGCTGACTTCTCTGTCCCTGCTGGCCCGAGTAATGGGACAGCTACATACTTGTTGGATGCTTTTAAAAATTTAGAAAAAACAGAAAAATTCATTAGAACATCACAAATTTAGATGCATAACTGCAAGTGCAGAGACTCTGTCGTGGTCTGAGACTAATTAAAAAAACAGCTTTTGGAATTGATGTGGAGGAGTTCATGAAAAGGTGGCATCAAATATTGGATGAGGCATCAAATCGGTTAATGAAATTAATCATCAGTTATGGGAAAGAAGTGAATGATATGCTTATGAAAGAAATTAAGGAACATGAAAAAGTAGTGGTCACTTTTAAAAATCATGCAGACTTTGACCATTGTAATGCCAAGCTGAAGGAAAATATACAGAAGCTTGATTTTGAACTGAAATAAAAAAAAACTGACAAAATTTAAGAGGGATTATGATGATTACCAGATGAAGATAACATATGACTGGAAAAAGAAGCAGCAACTACAACCTAAGAGTAACCTGAGACAAGAGAGGCGGGTCTCCTTTAAAGTTAATACAGATCTGAGTGGAACAGATTCGGCGACATCAGGAGATGAATACCAGGAAGTAGGAGAACAAGAAGCAGAAGCTCCATTACCACAACAGAGCCCTCGCCAGAACATGTATCAGGGTTTTCAGGTGGTCTACCAGAAAGGGAGAGGCAGGGGGAGAAACAAACAAAGAGGAGGAAGACACGGGGGGGGGGGGCAAGAAGTGGAAAAGGAGGACAAAACAGCAATCAGGGACAATACGAGCAGTCGGCCTCATACCCCCATCCCAACCCCAACAGACATACCGACAGCAACAACAGCAGCAGCAGAATCACTGATACTAGAATTGAACTTACAACCCTCTAAGATAATAAACCTATCCAACAGAATATTGACTTGTACTGAAACAGAAGTCCTTAACAAGAGATTATCTTTTGTTCCCACTACAGGGATCCACAAGTTCGAGACTTTTGTAGATTTTCAAAGGTTCTTTAGAATTCTTTGTCTTAAATCACTTTATGGTAAACAAGAAATAGAAAATCAGTTAGAAAATGCAAATCTCACTGTTAGCAGCAGCAGGAATGAGTGGGTCTCTGTTAGTACAGGCCAGAGTGAAACCAAAAAATTCAAAAGCCGATCCTGCTTCCATCCAGCACCAACTGCAGCCATTGGAACCTTTCAACAAGTATGTGAAAGGGAACTGGAGGCTGTTTTTGATAATTTGCCTACTATATACTTTAATAATATGTCTAAAATTGAAAGGGAAGCTTTGGAAAGTTTAAGACATGACAAGAAAATTGTGATTAAGCCAACTGGTAAGGAGGGAACAGTTGTAGTCCTGAATGCAGTAGACTACATAAATGAAGTAAAACGTCAGCTAGGTAATGTGTTGTTCTATAAAAAGTTATCTTCAGATCCAACAGTTGATTTTAAATTTAGTATAGCTGAATATATCACAGGAGCCTTTCAGAAAGGCTGGATCGATAATGATGTGAACAAGTTCCTAACTGTTAATTTTCCAAAAAAGGGCAACAATATACACATTACCCAAGATTCATAAGTCTTTTTCCACCCCGCACTCCCCCCCCCCGGTAGACCCATTGTGAGTGGGGTAGGGTCTTTGACAGAACCCCTCTCACATTATATGGATTTCTATATTAGACCATTTGTATCTAGTTTGGGATCATATATCTGGGACACCACGGTGGATATTTAATAGACCCTGGGGGATATTCAGGCGCACAGGGACTCATATCTGATTACCATGAATATTCAGTCCCTGTACATGAATATCCCTCAGGAAGATGCTTTAGACAGCATGGCACATTTTCTGAACACAAGGGATGACAGTACTGAGCCTCCAAATGCATTCCTTCTCAAACTAGCAGGATTTGTCCTGAAATATGATGCATTTACTTTCCTGGATGAGTTTTTTCCTACAGGTTCATGGTACTGCAATGGGTGCTACTTTTGTACCAAGTGTGGCAAATCTTTATATTGGAAAGTGGGAAAATGAGGTGATAAGAGATTTTGAAGTATACCTATTTTTTTCTCATATTAATCTAGATAGGCATTTTGTAGATGATGTGATAATTGTTTGGGATGGTTGACTGGAAATGTTTCAAGAGTTTGTTGATTATATTCATGCCTCAAACCCTAACCTGTGATTCACCTATACTGCCAGCCAGCAGGAGGTCAAATATCTTGACCTCTGTATTAGGAAGGACAGTGAGGGCAGCATTCACACCGATATATATATAGAAAGGAGTGTGAAAGGAATACCCTACTCCTATCCTTGAGCTGGGACCTTCAATTTAGGGTAAAAAAAAAGAGTGTGTTTGTCAGAGGTAGTTGAAGTAAATTGTTATCTGTTATCTGTGTTGTCTATGTACTTATCTAGGTGCTTGTCACAGGTGTCAGAAGGGAATTGTTATCTGTGAAATTAACTAAGTGAAGAAAGATTTGCAAAGTAGGGGGAGTGGCTTAGCTAGAAGGAGCCAGATTAAAACCAGATTTAAGCACTGCCCTAGATAGCTTCTGCCAGAGAACAGACAGATCACCAGGAGGAAGGAGCTACTGGTATAACTAAAACTTCTCTACTGGGACTATATTGCCCTCCTTCCCCCCTCCACCACCCCACCCTAAGCCAGTTCTACTTTTATAGACACAGTATTTAACTGATAACAGAAACTTCATGTTTGGGAGCAGGAAGTGAGTGATCACAGAGCAACCAAAGACTCACCATCCTAGAAGGGCAAGAGTAGCTCTCCGCCCCCCCCCCCCCCCAGCTGCTGGAGGTCTGACTCTGAGCAAGTAAGGAGACTAGTGAGAAAAATAGGAACTGCTTGTCTTAGAACAGGAAGATTAGGAGCTAAAAGGGCACATAGGTAGTAAGTAAGTAGGGGAATAGAAAAATAAAAAAGAAGAAAAAAAAAGAAAATAAACAAACAGAGGAAAGAGTAAGTATTCCTAACAACAGTTAGGGGGCCAGAAAAAAGACATGATGGGAGTGGTGCAGTGCAGTGGCTGTGGAGCAGCAGTCTTCTGGGAGATGTTCTGGAGGATGCAGTGTTGTCCCATCTGCCGGCTCCTCTCTGGGCTGAGGAAGGAGGTTGCTCATCTCCAGGCTGAGTTGGCCAGGATTTGTGGGACCTCCTCTCCCACCCAGGGATCACCAGGGTCACTGCCGTTGCCTCAGAGGTTGCCAAGAAAGAGGAGTAGTTGGACCACAGTGGGCTCAAAGAGGGTGAGGGTGGTGGAACAGAGGCTCATCCCTCCAGTTGTACCTCTCCACAATTTCTATGCTGTTCTGGAAAAGTGTGGTTCCTCTATGGAGGCACCCACAGTGGAGACCAAGGAGGATGCTGGGAACCTCCACAAAGGAGACCCACAGGAGGGTGACATGGGACCCCACAGGGGAAGGAAACAACTCCTGGTGGGGGACTCCATTGTTAGGAAGGCAGAACTGGGGGAGGAAAGGGAGAGGGAGGTAAGGTGCCTGCCTGGCTCATGGCTTGGAGGACAGGAGCAAACTCAGGATCACAGGAGTAGCTGCACAGAGGAGGGAACTGGATGTCATTGTCCACCTAGGGACAAATGACATGGCTAAGAAAGGGATCAGAGCAGTGCAAGAAGTGTTTGTGGAGATGGGGAGGGGCCTTAGACAAATAGCACACACGGTAACCTTCTTAGAGGTGCTGCCTGTCTATGGCACAGATGAGGCTAGGGTGCTTCACACCATGAGATTCAATCAGTGGTTGAAAAACTGGTGCAGAGCTCAGGGATTTGGCTTCATCGGGGACTGGGGGTCCACCAGGACGGATGCAGGCCTATACTGGCATGATGGTCTGCATCTGTCCAGGAGGGGAACCAGGATCCTAGGTGATAGGTTTAAATACTTCATTGGCATGCATTTAAACTAGCCAAGGGGGAAGGTACTGGAAAGAGCAAGGAAATCCTAGCCCCCCCAAAAAATCAGGGTACTAAGTGAGGTAGACACCAACATAGAGATGTCAATAGGGAGAAGCGCAGGGGTAAAAGGAGAAAGTGACGAACTCAATAAGGACAGGGATAGGGCAAAAAGGGGTAAGGCCATCAAAAAATGGAGGGTAATGAGTACCAACGCCCATAGTCTGGGCAACAAGCTCCCTGAACTGGTGGCCTTGATGGAAGAGGGATGCCTGGATATCGTAGCAGTCACAGAAACATGGTACACAGAGAACTATGACTGGGATGTTAACATACCAGGGTACACAACCTACAGGAGAGACAGGGAGGGCAGAAGAGGGAGGGAGTAGCTCTCTCTGTAAGGGAAGGGATAAAAGCAACTGAACAAAAGAGTAAACAGGGAGGAGAGGAGGCATTGTGGGTCACCTTAGAATCTGGAAATGGCACCACAATCTGCACAGGGGTTGTATACAGAACCCCATGTCAGGGGAAGGGAATGGACAAGGATATGATAGAAGGCATACTTAGGATGGCACAGAAAGGGGAGATACTGTTGATAGGGGACCTTAATATGCCAGATGTTAACTGAAGCACCTTTGCTGCAGCTACATCGAAAAGCAGGGCTATTCTTGATGCCCTTCAGGTGGCATGCCTCAGACAGCTAGTTTTGGAACCTACTCATGAGGGAACAATTTTAGACCTCGTACTCTCAAATGGGGACAGTGAGAGGATCTCAGATCTAGAAGTGAGTAGCCATTTGGGAACAAGTGACCACCAAACAGTGTGGTTCACGATAAACTCAGCTACAGAGTCAAGCCATACAAAAGTGAGGGTTATGGACTTCAGGAGGGCTGACTTTGGCAAGATGAGAGAGTGCCTTAGAAAAGCACTAGCAAACAGGCTAGAAGGAGGGGTGGAGCAAAATTGGGGAAATATCAAAACTGCCATTACAGAGGCAACAAGCCTTTGTGTGAAGCAAATAAACAAATCAAAACAAAAAAATTGTCACTATGGTTCTCGAAAGAAGTGGCAGTGAAGGTTAGGGAGAAAAAGACAGCATTTAGGAAGTGTAAGGAAACACAGAAGGAGCAGGACAGAGAACTGTACCAGTTAAAGCAGAAAGAAGCAGAGAGGGTAGTCAGAATAGCAAAGGCACAAACTGAGGAAAAGATAGCCAACTCGGTTAAGAAGGTGGATAAAACCTTTTATAGGTATATCAGGGAGCGTAGAAAGACAAAGGGAGGGATAGTGAGGCCGAATAGAATGGATGGTGGGTGGGCAGAGAGTGACAGTGAAAAAGCAGGGATACTGAATTAATACTTCTGTTCAGTATTCACAAATGAGGAAGTGGAGGAGGTGCCTAATCCAATTAACAGAAGCATTCTTGATAGGGGGGGTCGATCCCAGTCCTTTCACAGAAGAAAGGGTTCTGAAAGAACTCCTAAAACTGAAGGTAGACAAAGCAATGGGGCC
Organism: Neoceratodus forsteri; assembly: GCA_016271365.2. Lineage (NCBI taxonomy): Eukaryota > Metazoa > Chordata > Ceratodontiformes > Ceratodontidae > Neoceratodus > Neoceratodus forsteri. The sequence goes on along the minus strand of CM057456.1, from coordinate 1,106,819,483 downwards.
AGATGGAATTCACCCCAGAATTCTAAAAGAATTAAGCAGAGAACTAGTGACACCATTGGCTACTCTTTATAACAAATCATGGGAGGATGGTGTGGTACCTGAGGACTGGAAGAAGGCTGATGTGATTCCCCTTCACAAAAGTGGGAGCAAGACAGAGGCAGGAAACTACAGACCTGTCAGTTTGACCTCTGTGGTAGGGAAAGTGATGGAATCACTTCTGAAGGAAAGAACTGTTGAGTACCTAGAGGCCAGTGGGGCACAGGACCCAAGGCAGCATGGGTTCACAGCGGGAAGGTCATGTCAGACGAATCTAATTGATTTCTTTGACTGGGTGACCAAAGTAATAGACCAGGGAGGGGCTGTGGACATGGCCTGCCTAAACTTTAGCAAGGCATTTGACACAGTCCCACACAAAAGATCAGTAGTCAAATTAACCAGCCTTGGAGTGGGTCCCAGGGTGGTAGCCTGGGTTAAACATTGGCTGAATAACAGGACACAGAAGGTAATTGTAAATGGAGTCCACTCTGAAGAAAGAGGGGTTACTAGTGGGGTACCGCAGGGTTGAGTTCTGGCTCCAGTCCTTTTTAATGTCTTTATAAGTGACATTGCAGAGGGACTGGAAGGAAAAGTATGCCTCTTTGCAGATGCCACAAAGATCTGCAACAGGGTTGATGCACAAGGAGGTGTGGAAAGGATGATAAGGGACTTGGCAAGGTTGGAGGAATGGTCAGAAGTATGGCAGCGTGGATTCAATGCAAAGAAGTGCAAAGTAATGCACCTGGGAAACAAAAACCCAGGGGAAGATTACACAATGGGGGGGAGGTAGTAACAATAACAAAAATGGAAAGGACCTTGGGGTAATTATATCAGATGACCTTAAGGCTGGCAAGCAATGTGAGAAGGCGGTAAAGAAGGCTGGGGAATACTGGGATGTATAGGGAGAGGCATCAGCAGCAGAAAACAGGAAGTTGTTTTCCCCCTATACAGACAGTTGGTGAGACCCCATCTGGAGTACTGCGTCCAGTTCTGGAGACCCCATCTCTGCAAGGATATAGATAGGATGGAGGCAGTTCAGAGAAGGGCAACTAAAATGGTGCAGGGTCTGCAAGAAAAGCCATACAAGGAGAGGCTAAAGGAGCTTAATATGTATACCCTTGAGGAAAGGGGGAGGACATGATAGAAACATTTAAGCACCTCAGTGGAATCAACAAAGTCCAAGAGGGTAGCATCTTTCAGAAAAAGAGATGTGCAAGAACAAGGGGACACAATTTGAAGATAGAGGGGGGACAGCTCAGGGGCAATGTGAGGAAGTATTTTTTCACAGAGAGGGTGGTGGACGCATGGAACAACCTTCCTGAGGAGGTTGTGGGGTCTAAAACTGTGGGATAATTCAAGAATGCATGGGACAGACATAAGGCAAATTTTGTGGGAGGTAGGAAGAAATAGGCTGTTGGTTAAATAGGATCTGTAGCTTATCCTCTAGGTAGGGACATGGGCAGACTAGGTGGGCCAAGCGGTCCTTATCTGCCGTCAAAGTCTATGTTTCTATGTTTCTGTGTAACACAGTATACAAAATATTCCAAAAGGGCAATTCCTTAGACTCAGAAGAAATTGCAGCACAAATTAGATTTATGATAAAGCAGCCATAGATCTGAGCCAGAGATTTCAGGAAAGGGGATACAGCATGGTGAATGTCACAGAGACATCACAGGTGGAAAGGAACATAGAACTGAAGTTTTACAACTTGAACAGCAGAGGGAACCAACATCCCAGAATACATGAACTTTGTTACAACATACAATGTACATTCACATAGAGTGAGGCAGATAATACAAGACAAGTGGAACATTTTGAAAGGAGACAGAGGCCAGAAGGAATACCATGATCGGGCACCTAGATTTACCTACAGACAAGCTGCGAATTTGAAGGATTTGCTAGTACATAGCAGGAAGACTAGCCCACACAGAACACCTGGCTTGCAAATAAATACACAGGGTGCTTTAGGTGTCAAAATTGTATTAATTGCCAGATAATTAGTCAGGAAAAAAAGTTTACTAGTCCCAACGTATAGAGAACATTTTATATTCAAGAATATATTACATGTGACACACTAGGTGTGATTTACCAAGCCAATTGTAAATGTGGGACATTCTACAGTATGTCAGCAATATGAAGAGACAATTTAAGACAAGGGCAGTGGAACATAGAAGAGCTATTGCCAATAGAGATGCAACATATGCCACTGCCCTACATATCCAACAGGCTGGAGATGGTACAGAACATGGTTTTACTTTTAAAGGCACAGAGAAAGTGTTTCCTCAGCCCCATGATGGTGACTATAATAATTGTATTCTGAGAAGACAGGTTTACTGGATATTAACATTAAAAACTTACCAGCACCCAGGTCTCAATGACAGATTTGACCATTTTCCATATTTACAGAAATGATAAGTGACATGTTGTACATAGTTGTGTTTATAGTCTGACAAAGTAATTAGAAAATGAAATATATAAAACACATGTCTAGGCTGATCTGTAGTTCTTTTTAAATGTTATAACTTTAAAATAAATTTAATAAAATAAAGGTATTTCTGTACAGGTCGTAGACCAAAATAACTATATTGTGTGATGTATCACTTTTCATACTGTGTCTGAACATATAACTAAAGGAATTTTTCTCTTGTTATGTCTTTTACAGATATGTATTTCAAGCAAATGAAGAGTGAGAAATCTTAGAGTGGTTTCCCAAAAAATACACAACCCCTCCCTTTTCCCCTCCTTCCCCCTCTTCCTCTCCCACAACCCTTCTCATCAACCAACTCACCCTGTCCCTCTCTTTTTGCATGTCTTAGTGTATATACAAGACTTTATAATTTACTCAAAATTAGGAACTCTCAGGATCTTTTCTCTGGTTTTTGTATTTGAGTGTAAGGGTAATTTATTAGAAATGTTTTGATCAGTTGTTTTTAAAAAATGGAACAATTTGTATGCTGAAAGTATATGTATTTTTTTATTTGTATTGCACCATGTCTCATAAGTACTTTATGTATGAGCACTTGTTAGTGTCCTTCGCTGATGATGCAATGTTTACTATTTAAGACACATCACTACATGGTAGCCTTATGCTTTTTGAAAAAGGTTTTTATCCAAAATGCGTCAAAGCGTAAGGACTGGTGGGTTTTTATTGCACTCAGTAAAATATATTTTTGCACAAGCGCAGATGATGTGAACAGCTTTCTTACAATAGTGGTGATACGGGACTGTGACTTTGCTATTCTAGTGATCACAATACAATCTGGTTTAAAATAACCATGGGCACTACTAAAACCACGTTAAGCACAGAGGTGCTGTGCTTTCAGAAGGCTGATTTTGGTAGATTGAGACAGATAGTGAGGGATAAGTTAACAAACATCAGAGACAAGCCAGATGTGGAGGAAATATGGAAAGATATAAGGGATACTCTTCTGGAGGCAACAAGACTCTGCATCAGTACTATAACAAAGAAAAATAAGTTTAAAAGTCCACTGTGGTTCTTCCCTCCATTAAGAGAGGCAATCAGGGCCAAACGGAATGCATACAAATGGTTCAGGCAACATAAAAGGAGAGGGAGTGGGAGGACTACAGTCAGAAAAGTAAGGAGGCCAGGAAAATAGTGAGGGAGGCCAAGACAGCAAAAGAAGTGCAAATTGTTGGTGGAGTCAAATCAGGGAAGAAAATCTTTTTCCACTATATCAGTGAAAAAAGGAAGAAAGGGGCAGGACTTGTAAGGTTAAAAGTGGGGGATGAGGCTCTGGAGGACAGCAGACTAAAAGCAGCGACCCTAAATTAATACTTTTGCTCGGTATTCATAAAGGGGAATCAGGGCCCACTGCCAGACAGCAATATCAGAGTCAAGACCAGAGAGATTCAGAGAATGTGCACCCAGGAGTTCACCACAGACAGGGTCAGGAAGGGTCTTTCAGACATCAGACCTGACTAGGCCCCTGGCCCTTATGGTTTATACCCTAAAGTGCCCAGTGAGCTTGTAGGAGAGCTGGCAGTGCCTCTCACACACCTATTCAGCAGGTCACTGGAGTCAGGGGTAGTTCCATGTGACTGGAGGGTGGCTGACATGGTGCGGCTGCACAAAAGTGGAGACAGGGAAGATACAGGGAACTATAGGCCAGTCAGCCTCACATCAGCAGTGGGAGGCCCTTATCAAGCAAGATCTAGTGGAATACCTCGAGGTAAATCACCTCCAGAACTACAAACAACATGGGTTTGTGAGGGGCAGGTCATGTCAAACGAACCTTATTATGTTCTTTGACAATGTGACCAAGGAGTTGGACAGGGGCCATGCTGTGGACTTGCTTTGCTTTGACTTCAGTAAGGCATTTGACACAGTCTGGCACAGACACCTCTTAAAAAAGCTAGAAGACCTTGGGGTAGTAGAACAGATAGTAAAGTGGGTACGGAGTTGGCTGAGGGACAGAAAACAAAGGATGGTATTTAATGGGGTGAAATCTAATGATAGGCAGGTCACTAGTGGGGTGCCTCAGGGGTCAGTCCTGGGGCCAGTCCTCTTCAATGTATTCATTAGTGATATCAGAGACAGCATAAATGGCAACATCATTCTGTTTGTGGATGACATGAAACTCAGCAGAATAGTGGATAGTATGGAGGGAGTCAGACAACTGCAGGAGGACCTTAAGAAGTTGGAAAGGTGGTCACAAATATAGCAATTAAACTTCAATGCTAAGAAGTGTAAGGTGATGCACCTGGGTAGTGCCAACCCCAAGGAAGACTGCTGGTTCAACGGAGTCCAGCTGAGATCCTCTTCTGAGAAACATGTTCTGGGAGTCATCATTAGGAATGACCTCAAGCAACAAAGTCAGTGCAATAAGGCTTACAGCAGGGCTAGCAGGGTGTTAGGATGCATTGGCAGGGGGATAGACAGCAGGGACAAGGAGGTGATACTTAAGCAATAAGGCATGACAGAGTGTGTGTTATCGTGTAATAACGTCACTCCTGGGGTGGGTTGAAGCATGAGGTGAAGCCGAGTGCTTCCACCACCCCAGCAGTGGCATTATTACACAATGACACACACACTGGATTGCCTTATTGCTATTATACAGTGGCTCATTGTTGTACAAAATAAAAAAAATTTAAAAAAATGTTTTAGTAGATTTTTAGTGTGGCAGTATATCTTTGTTTCTTAAGAAAAGAAGTGCTAAAGCATGTCATCATCCATACAGTGATGTTATTGTGTAATAACAGCACTGTCTCAGGCATACACTGACAAATCAGAGTCCAGGATTCTTTCTTGCCATTGTATGATACCACTTCACTGGTCATTAGTGAGGTCTCATCTGGAGTACTGTGTACAATTCTGGAGGCTTCATCTAAGAAAGGACATTGATAGATTGGAAGTGGCCCAGAGAAGGGCAACAAAAATGATACATGGCCTTCAGGAAATCACCTATAAAGAGAGGCTTGGGGCTCTGAAATTGTACTCACTAGAGACTAGGAGGGAGAGGGGGGATAGTATTGAGTTCTTCAAGTTCCTTAAAGGTATCAACAAGGTGTCAGAAGTGCAGCTTTTTACCTGGAACATCAATTCCACTACAAGAGGCATGAGTGGAAATTGAAGATTGGAGTGTTCAAGAGGAACATCAGAAAGTATTACTTATCAGAGAGGGTGGTGGAGCCTTGGAATAGATTACCTCCTGAGGTGGTGGCTGCAAAGTCAGTATCAAGCTTTAAGCATGGGTGGTACATGGATTGGGAACAAACACATGCCACTGGCAAGGGCCAGGCTGGGTGTCTAGGAGGACAGAACACTGGTGCACAATAGGTCCCAGGATACCTCGCTTGGGCAGACTTGATGGACCACAGGTCCCCTTCTGCCATCATCATCATCTTCTTCTATAAGATCGTCAAAGGAGATCATGATCTAAGATCTTCTTCTAGATTATGATTTCATCACCAAACTTGAACTTTTAAATCACCAACTGATGAGTATTGATTATTTTTGTAAGCTTAAATCAGCATGATAGTTGTTGATGATCTGTGGATGATCAGGTAATGATCACTGATAATTCTATTAGTTCAGTATTATAAGATTGCAAGTCACAGAAGTAATACTTAAAGTTTTATTTGTTACAATTATGAAAATATGAATGTCACATATCAGCAAAGACAAATTAATTATCAATTACAATGTAAATCATGTGAAGCCAAGTTTTAATCCCAGTAGGAAGAGACATGCAATGTCTGGTATAGTATATACATTTGCACACCTAATTTTCATATTTTAAAAGCACAGTTTATAAACCAAAATAATGGTAATTTCTATTTTAAAATTAATTTTGCTTATGACAATATTAGTTTGCAGACTGCTAGGAAAGATTTTGAGCACAAACCAGGTACTTTTAGGAACTCACCTCAACCATAAAAGGAACCCCTTAATGGGACTACAGTACAATTCACATTAAACTGTTCCTCCAATGAGCTGCTTTAACATTTCTGCCTGAATTGCATAAGTGTTGCTAGATCCAGTACAAAGCAATGCACAAACTGTTTCTTAAGAGTAAAAGCTTAGTTTTCCATTGCATTGTGACTGGACTACAGATGCCTTCCAATTAAATTGCAAAAACATTCTACTAACATTGCCCTTGAGCTGGTTAAACACTGATAAACAATACAATGTGAGTTGCCAGTGCATTGCCAACTGTAAAAAAACAAAGCTAAACTCATTGGCAGAACAGTTCAATGTGACCTATACTGTATATAAACCAACATAAGCCTTTTTAACTCCAGTAAGATGTGAGATATCACAGTTGGTATAACTGAAAGCATCTGGCTTCTAGAGAAGAAGTATCATAACTGATAGGTTTAAATGCTTCATTGGCAAGCATTTAAACTAGCCAAGTGGGGAGGCACTGGAAAGGAGCAGGAAAATCCTAGCCCCCCCAAAAAAAATCATGGTAGTAAATGCGGTAAACACCAACATAGAGGTGTCGATAGGGAGAAGGGCAGGGGTAAATGGGGAAAGTGACAAAGGCAAGAAGGACAGGGATGGGGCAAAAAGGAGTAAGGCCATCAGGAAATGGAGGGTAATGAATACCAATGCCTGTAGTCTTGGCAACAAGCTCCCTGAGCTAGTGGCCTTGATGGAAGAGGGATGCATGGATATCGTAGCAGTCATAGAAACATGGTACACAGAAAACTATGACTGGGATGTTAACATACCAGGGTACATAACCTACAGGAGAGACAGGCAGGGGAGAAGAGGGGGAGGAGTAGCTCTCTATGTAAAGGAAGGGATAAAAGCAACTGAACAAAAGAGTAAACAGGGAGGAGAGGAGGCACTGTGGGTCACCTTGGAGACTGGAAAGGGCACCACAATCTGCACAGGGGTTGTGTACAGATCCCCATGTCAGGGGGAGGGAATGGACAAGGATATGATAGAAGGCATTCTTAGGATGGCACAGAAAGGGGAGATACTGTTGATGGGAGACCTGAATATGCCAGATGTCAACTGGAGCACATTTGCTGCAGCCACATCCAAGAGCAGGGCCATTCTCGATGCCCTACATGTGGCAGGCCTCAGACAGCTAGTTTTGGAACCCACTCATGAGGGAGCAATCTTAGACCTCATACTCTCAAATGGGGACAGTGAGAGGATCTCAGATCTAGAACTGGGTTGCCATCTGGGAACAAGTGACCATCAAACAGTGTGGTTCACGTTAAACTCAGCTACAGAGTCAAGACATACAAAAGTGAGGGTACTGGACTTCAGGAGGGCTGACTTTGGCAAGATGGGAGAGTGCCTCAGAAAAGCACTAGCAAACAGGCTAGAAGGAGGGGTCAAGCAACAATGGGGAATCATCAAAACTGCCATCACAGAGGCAACAAGCCTCTGTGTGAAGCAAATAAACAAATCAAAATGAAAGAAAAGCCACTATGGTTCTCAAAAGAGGTGGCTGGGAAAGTCAGGGAGAAAAGATAGCATTCCGAAGTATAAGGAAACACAGAAGGAGCAGGACAGAGATCTGTACCAGTTAAAGCAGAAGAAAGCAGGGAGGGAAGTCAGAATAGCAAAGGCCCAAACTGAGGAAAAGATAGCCAACTCGGTTAAGAAGGGGGATAAAACCTTTTATAGGTACATCAGAGAGTGTAGAAAGACAGATGGAGGGATAGTGAGGCTGAATAGAATGAACAGTGGGTGGGCAGAGGGGGACAGTGAAAAAGCAGGGATACTGAACGAATGTTTCTGCTCAGTATTCACAAAAGAGGAGGGGGAAGTGCCTAATCCAATTAACAGAAGCACTCTTGATAGGGGAGTCGATCCCAGTCCTTTCACAGAAGAAAGGGTTCTGCAAGAACTCCTAAAACTGAAGGTGGACAAAGCAATGGGGCCTGATGGAACTCACCCCGGAATTCTAAAAGAATTAAGAGGGAACTAGTGAAACCACTGGCTACTCTTTTTAATAAATCATGGGAGGATGATTTGGTACCCGAGGACTGGAGGAAGGCAGATGTGATTCCCCTTCACAAAAGTGGGAGTAAGACAGAGGCAGGAAACTACAGACCTGCCAGTTTGACCTCTGTGGTAGGGAAAGTGATGGAGTCACTTCTGAAGGAAAGAATTGTTGAGTACCTAGAGGCCAGTGGGGCACAGGTCCCAAGGCAGCATGGGTTCACAGCGGGAAGGCCATGTCAGACGAATCTAATAGATTCTTTGACTGGGTGACCAAAGTAGTAGACCAGGGAGGAGCTGTGGATGTGGCCTACCTAGACTTTAGCAAGGCATTTGACACAGTCCCACACAAAGATTAATAGTCAAATTAACCAGCATGGGAGTGGGTCCCAGGTGGTAGCCTAGGTAAAACATTGGCTGGACAACAGGACACAGAAGGTAATTGTAAATGGAGTCCACTCTGAAGAAAGAGGAGTTACTAGTGGGGTACCGCAGGGTTCAGTACTGGGTCCAGTCCTTTTTAATGTCTTTATAGTGACATTGCAGAGGGACTGGAAGGAAAAGTATGCCTCTTTGCAGATGACACAAAGATCTGCAACAGGGTTGATACACAAGGAGGCGTGGAAAGGATGAGAAGGGACTTGGCAAGGTTGGATGAATGGTCAGAAGTATGGCAGCTAGGATTCAATGCAAAGAAGTGCAAAATAATGCACCTGGGAAACAAGAACCCAGGGGAAGATTACACAATGGGGGAGGTAGTAACAACAACAAAAAAGGAAAGGGACCTGGGGGTAATCATATCAGATGACCTTAAGGTTAGCAAGCAATGTGAGAAGGCAGTAGGGAGGCCTGGGGGTATACTGGGATGCATAGGGAGAGGCATCACCAGCAGAAAACAGGAAGTTGTTATCTCTCTGTACAGACAGTTGGTGAGACCCCATCTGGAGTACTGAGTCCAGTTCTGCAGACCCCATCTCCGCAAGGACATAGACAGGATAGAGGCAGTCCAGAGGAGGGCAACTAAAATGGTGCAGGGTCTGCAAGAGAAGCCGTATGACGAGAGACTAAAGGAGCTTAATATATATACCCTTGAGGAAAGAAGGGAGGGGGGGGACATGATAGAAACTTTTAAGTACCTGTGTGGAATCAACAAAGTCCAAGAGAGTAGAATCTTTCAGAAAAAGAGACGTGCAAGAACAAGGGGACACAATTTAAAGATAGAGGGGGGTGGTTCAGGGGCAATGTGAGGAAGTATTTTTTCACAGAGAGGGTAGTGGATGCATGGAACAGCCTTCCTGAGGAAGTTGTGGGGTCTAAAACTGTGGGAGAATTCAATAATGCATGGGACAGACATAAGGCATTTCTTGTGGGTGGTAGAAAGAAATAGGCTGTTGGTTAACTAGGATCTGCGGCCTATCCTGTAGGTAGGGAAATGGGCAGACTAGATGGGCCAAGCGGTCCTTATCTGCAGTCAAAGTCTATGTTTCTATGCTTCTCAATACAAGATAAATTCCAACTGCATAGAGAAAAGATAAACTGATTTGTTTTATTTCTGTAATCTTCACCATGGTCAATCATGGAAAATCATGATGATATGAGATCATCATTAATCACAATCATCATTTTCATAACTTCTTGATTTTTGATTGGAAGCCATTTAACATTGATGTTTAATTATTGTTAATTATGATCACAGTGATAGTTTTTGAAGCTTGAACATGATCTTTGAACATAACTGATCATGATCATTCATGATACATCATTATAAAATCATCTTTTCAGCTGGGTTCCATTACTAGAGAAAGAAGCCTCCTGGGGTTGGACATTCATGCTCCCATGGGTGTCAGATGCTATCACTTTACTCTTAAAGCAATGATGTTCAAAAATTAGGTTGGATCAGGTTACTCGTCCATTTTTGAAACATCAGGGGCCAGATATTCAAAGCTTTGCGCCGGCCAAAAAACGTTTGCGCGGGGTTAGCGCGGGATTAGCGCGGGTCTGCTATATTCAAAAGGCTGAATAGTGCAGGCAAACTGCATTAGCGCAAGGCAAACAATAATTATATGCAAGGGGCAAAGTGAACATGAATACATGTGCAATGAGATATTCAGCGACTAGCGCTGCGCTAAGTTGTTTAGCGTGACTTAGCGCGAGACCCATAGCGCGGTACAAATTACCGCCCAGGAAAAGCTGGTCTTAACCCTGGGCAAACAGCTTTGCGCACTTTGCGCGGTGCTATCTCTTCATTAGCGCAGCTTACGCAGCCGTAACATATCAGTATGACACTTAGATACTGCCAGACATGGAGGACACATGCTGCTCACTGATGGCACCACCATGATGCCATCAGCTGCCACTAGTCCGAGCCAAGCACAGACAGTGATGGGTGATCTGATCCACAGGGGACAGCATGGTAGTGTGGCCATATAGCACACACCTGCAGACCATATGTCTGTGGTGTGTAACAGATGACAGCACACACGCAGCACATGCAGCACTGTGGGCATGGTGGCCAGTGAGGGGGGGGTGTATGGGTGGCCAGACCTCATCACAGCCCGCGTGTGGCCACAAGGCTGGGACACATTGCTCAGTGCACATGGGCCAGTAGTGGGATTACGCCACCACCTGTGTGCCTGTCAGATCCCACATGCCCCCTGAGCCACCTACCACACAACTGTACAGATGTCACAGCACACACTGCCAGCCATGTACATGACACTGTGTGCATCCCATGTCACAGGTGCAGCATCTGTTGATCACACAACAGCGTGATAGTACTGTCCACTGTCAGTAATTACCTGCAAGCTGTGTCTGGCACTGTGTACAGTGCAGTGGTCATCACTGCCCTACATACCATAGGCAGTGTTGTGTCCCTCACACTACCAGCCCTCTTGCTACTGTAGTGTCTGCTGTGCACTGTAGCATGACTTACAGTGTGAAGGTTGCATGCAGCACTACCACCACCTGTGCCTATGCTGTGTTGTCCCCTGGGGTACGATATGCTATGCTGTGCTGTACTGTATTGTTTACATGAAGCCTGCAGCTATCATCATGCACTGCCTGACTGACCTACAGGTGGAGCTGCGGTCGGACCTGGCCAGCCCCTGTACCTCCAGACTGACCTACAGGTGGAGCTGTGGGACCCTGCAGTAACGCTGTGCAAACTGCATGCAACTCAGGGCATAATGAGATGCTAATGTGGCTGTTTGCCCACAGACTATCTAAGTAGGCTCATTTGCATGTCACTTTTGAATATGGGAAAGTTTAGTTGCCAATATGTTTGCACCGGCAAAACCAGTTAGCTGTACGCTAAAGCCGTACTAACGTGTTAGCGCAGCGCTAACGGTTCGGGGAATATTATACAGTTTTGATCACTGTTTTTTCATGTGTGCTGCTGCCTGCAGCTGTACTGGGTCCCTGCATTTGCCAGAACACACATTGGCCACATAGTTCCTCTCTACCTACCCTCACATCTCTGTGCACTGTGTTGTTGTTGTGGTTTGCACTTCCTGGTTGCTGTATTCAGTGCTGTCTTATTCCTGGGCTACATTTGCCCTGCACTTCCAGCCCAGTTTGCATGGCCTCATTCCCATGCTATATTCAGAAGCTGTTTGCCCTGGGCTATTCCTTTTGAATATAGCTTGCTTTGTGCTCCAGGCTAAGTTTGCCCGCCGGGCAGTGCTAATTTAGCCCAGGGGCAAACCTTTGAATATCTGGCCCCAGGAGTCCTAAGAATGTAGTGTATTAAGGGTTCTATGAGACACAACTATCAAGCTTACAAGAAGTAGGACTCTATAGATGCATGGTTGATTGCCTTAAGCTGTACACCACCTTTAGCGTGATTTTGTTTAGGGATATCAGGTTTCTCCTTGCCCTTTGTACATTTTTGGAGACTTAGCACCTGTTGGAGGGTTATTTGGAAAGCCATGATTTTTTGTTCATGTATTTGCAATGTGATTGTTCTTTTTTCTTGTGGAAAACTGAATAAAGCATACTTAATTAAAAAAAACATGCTAATGGAGAAAAAAAACCTTATCCTTAGAATTTTCATTTTTTTGAGCTGAGCATGCTCAGAAAATAGCACAGCTGTTAACTTACTGAATTATTTATAAACTATATAAGTTAAAAACATGCCAGTTGCGAAAACATGTACCTTGGGCCAGACTCAATCGACCCTGTAAAAAAACATTTTTTTAGTTAAGGTGAGCAAAAAAAACTCTTAAAATTGTGAATTTTAGCATTTTTGAATCTCTTTTACTTTGCCCCCCAAACTGATTGACACAAAATTGTCAGTATTCAGAAACCTTGGCCCAGAGTCCAGGCCTATCGAATTTCAGACAAACCAGCTGAATGGAGGCAAAGTTATTTAAGTACAAAAATAGGGATCAAAAATGACTGTGCTTACTCAACCCTAATATATGTGACCACACCTGTATAATATATATATTATTGTGTATATAGTATTGAGTTGCATTCTGGATTGTGTGTGTGTGTGTGTGTGTGTGTGTGTGTGTGTTTGTGTGTGTGTGTGTGTGTGTGTAGGTAGATAGATGGATAGATAGCTAGAGAGAGAGAGAGACAGATAGATAGATAGATAGATAGATAGATAGATAGATAGATAGATAGATAGATAGATAGATATAATAACTGGCGATCCTTGTTATCAACCCGTTTTCGAGTACTGTAAAAAGTCGTATCAACCCGCGGGTTGATACAACTTTTACAGCCTCGCGCCAAGAAGGCTGCAGCACTCGCATTCCAGAGTAAATAGATTCTAATAATAACAAATACGTCAAGATTTCATTAGTAGTATGCCCCCACGCCAGCACGCGTGATGTCATTCCGAATAGCGTGGGGTCGCCTACTAGTAAGGAAATGAGAGCGCCGCCGCTCTTCTCTTACTGTTAATTGTTCTATTGAATTGTTTTAGTGCCAGTTATTATAAAAATAAACATTATGTATGAGAAATGAGTTTACACACCCTCGTTGTGTGATAATAGTAAAACCTCTCAAGCTTCGCTCTCGAGGTTTATATATTATCGCACAACTTGGGTGTGTAAAAAAACTCCATATCAACTCCATACATATGCATTATTCTCTATATGTTAAACCTTGGTCAATGTCACCCACTCACTGGTTAAAACAGCATTACATGACAACAATAGGCATGGTACCATTTGCAAACAACAGATAATAGTCCATAGTAATGGGCAATTGTTCAAAAGACTTATTTCCCATGAATATCACTCAAGGTCACAATGTCTGTGTATATGTACAACTGTCACTTCACTTTTGTGATCTTCACATTAAGCTATGATTTTTGATCTTCTTTTGCAAACTAACAGATACCCAACTACCATGTCGGCTGTGGTCCAGTAATGAAATCCAATATGGCATTTGCTTCCAAGTCCCACTGTAAGGGAAACGTTGTGTTTCTTCCTGCTATCCATCTATCACACAGTCAGTAATAATGGAACAATATTAGAGTAAGGACACTTTTTCTGCATCTCATTTGAAAAGTAGGCTGCTCTGGTGGGGCAGAACTGTCCCATGGGGGTACTTACAGTAGTGACCAGGGAGGATGAGGGGATCCTCTGTAGGGGAGGCCCCAAGGAGGGTGGCAGGTTATCCCAGAGAAGGAGGAAGCAACTCCTAGTGGGGGATACCATTGTGAAGGGGATAGATTTGGGGACAGGGAGGGAGGGTAGGTGCCTACCCAATGCCACATTTTGAAGGGATGGGAAGCAGATCCTGAGGATCACTAGGGAAGCAGGACAGGAGGGAAAGCTGGATGTCATTGTCAGCCTAGGGACAAGGTTAGAATAGTGCGGGAGGAGTTCAAGGAGTTAGGGAGGGTTCTTAGGCAGGTAGCATGCTTGGTGGCCTTTTCTGAGGTGTTGCCTGTCTATGACGGGGCTGGGGGGAGGATAGGATACTCTGTAACAGAAGCGTCAACCAATGGTTAAAGGAGTGGTGCAAAGAGGAGTGTTTCAGCTACAATAGGGACTGGGGCTCACCTGGAGGGATAAAAGCCTGTACAAGTATGATGACCTGCATCCATCCAGGAGGGCAACCACAGCCCATAGTAAATGGTTTGAATGCTACATTGTCAAGCATTTAAACAAGCTGAGAGTGGTGGTGGAGGTAAGCAGGGAGAAATAAACTGTCCTCCCCTGCAAGCTGAAGTAAGCAGTAGGAAGAACCCTAAGGGTGGGAAATCCCCCAGGGTTCATAATAACAGGAAAAGCAGAATGGTAGAAATAAAGAAGGACGGGAATGAAAGCAGAGGGGGTAAGCATAGAAGGCAAAAGATAAAAAAGGGGGCTGACAATAAGGGTGGTAGCAGAATTTAGAAGGCCATGTGTGCAAATGCTCAAAGTCTGGGATATAAATTCCCAGACTTAGTTGCCATTATGGCAGAAGTTGACCTGAACATAGTTGCCATTATCAAGTCATGGTACAATGAGAACTATGACTGGGACATAGCCATACCAGGCTATACTTTGTTCAGAAAGAATAGGGAGGGAAAGAAAGGGGAGGAGTGACTCTTTACGTAAGGAATGGCATTAAAACAACAGAGATACAGGGAGTACATGGAGGGGCGGAGGCATGTGAAGGGGAATGGAGCCGCTATTTGCACTGTTGTGATGTACAAACCTCCAGCACAGGGGGAGGAGATGGGTAAGGTTCTGGTTGAAGCCATCCAAAAGATGATGACTAAGGGAGAGCTGCTGCTGGTGGAGGACTTCAATCTGCCAGTTGTGGATTGAAGCATCCCAGCTGCAGCTTCAACTAGGAGCTGAGACATTCTGGACACCCTGTAGGGGGCATTCCTCAGGCAACTAGTAAGAAGGCCCACTCATGAGGGAGCAATATTGGACCTTGTATTCACCAATGGGGACAGCATTACAGATGTCATGGTGGATGGACGTCTGGGGGTCAGTGATCACTGTATGGTGCTGTTCAATATAAGAACTGTGGCAGATTTGAACCACACTAAGGTGAGGTTCTGGACTTCAGGAAGGCCAACTTTATGAAGATGGGGAAATCCCTCAGGTATGCCCTGGCAGGGGAAAAGGCCTTGGTTGGAGTGGAGGAACAGTGGGCAAAACTAAAAGGGGCCCTAGTGAAGGCATCAAACCTCTGCATCAGCAAATGAGAAAAAGCAAGAGGAAAAAGACTGCAATGGTTCTCAAAAGAGGTGGCTGGGAAGGTAAGGGCAAAAAAGTTAGCATTCAGGAGGTATAAGGAGACACAGCAAGAGGAAGATAGGGAGGTGTATCAGGAGAAGCAGAGGGAGGCATGGAAAGCTGTCAGGAGCACAAAGGTGCAAGCAGAGGAGAAAATAGCCCAGAAAGTAAAGAAAGGGGACAAGACATTTTTTAGGTGTGTAGTGAGAGGAGCAAGACCAGTGGAGGGATTGTAAGACTAAGGAGGGAAGGGGAGGAGTGTGTGGAGGGAGACCAGGAAAAAGCAGACATCTTGAACAAATACTTTTGCTCAGTCTTCACAGAGAAAGGGGAAAGTGAGGGACCACAGATACATGACAGGAGCATCGAAGGAAGGGAGGTGGACACTAGTCAATTCACAGAGGAGAGAGTCCTGAAGGAACTTGCACATCTGACAGTGGACAAGGCAATGTGGTCAGACAGGATATAGCCAGGATATTAAAGGAGCTCATAGAGGTGCTGGCTGCACCTCTGATAGCCTTGTTCAACCACTCACTGGAGACAGTAGTTCTGGAGGACTGGAGGAGGGCAGCTGTAGTTCCACTTCACAAAGGTGGCAGAAGGGAAGAGACTGAAAATTACAGGCCAGTCAGCTTGACTTCGGTGGTGGGGAAATTAATGGAAACACTACCGAAGGAAAGGATTGTAAAGTATCTTGAATCCAGCAGCTTACAGGATCTAAGGCAGCATGGATTCACTGGGGGGAGGTCATGTCAAACAAATTCGATAGATTTATTTGACTGGTTGAGAAGGGAAATAAATCGGGGTTGAGCAGTGGATGTGGCCTACCTAGATTTTAGTAAGGCCTTTGACATTGTTCCACATAGGAGACTAGTAAACAAGCTTGGAAGCCTGGGAGTAGGTCCAAAGGTGGTGAATTGGATGAGGAATTGGTTGGGGAATAAGCGACAGAGGGTGGTGGTTAACGGAGTTCACTCTGAGGAAGGGAGGTTGACCAGCAGGGTGCCACAAGGATCAGTACTGGGACTGATCCTCTTTAATCTCTTTATTAGTGACATTGCAGAGAAACTGGTAGGAAGGTATGCCTTTTTGCAGATGACACAAAGATCGGCAATAGAGTGAACACTCTAGGAGGAATAAAAAAATGAATAGGGAACTAAGAATGCTTGAGGAGTGGTCAAGACTGTGGCAACTAAGTTTCAATTCAAAGAAATGCAAAATCATGCACTTGTGGCACAGAAACCCAGAGGTGGTGTACATGATAGGGAGAGTGGTATTGCCAACCACCAAACAAGAAAGAGATTTGGGGGTAAAAATATCTTATGATCTCAAGGTGGCCAAACAGTATGACAAGGCAGTGGGGAAAGCCAGTGGGATGCTAGGGTGCATAGGGAGGGGTATCACTAGCAGAAGAAGGGAGATGGTGATACTACTGAATAAATCATTGGTGAGACTTCG
The DNA here is from genome assembly GCA_016271365.2 of Neoceratodus forsteri. NCBI lineage: Eukaryota > Metazoa > Chordata > Ceratodontiformes > Ceratodontidae > Neoceratodus > Neoceratodus forsteri. The sequence goes on along the minus strand of CM057456.1, from coordinate 1,106,802,374 downwards.
TATAGAGTACTATGTCCAGTTCTGGAGACCACATCTCTGGAAGGATATAGAGAGAGTAGAGGCAGTCCAGAGGAGGGCAATTAAGAAGGTACATGGTCTACACCAGAAACCCTATGAAGAGAGCCTAAGGGACCTCAATATGTACACCCTGGAGGAAAGGAGGGACAGAGGGGATATGATAGATACTTTCAAATACCTCATGGGTATAAATAAAGTACAAGAGGGAAGCATTTTTCAGAAAAAAGATGTGCAAGAACAAGGGGTTATGCTATGAAGATGGGGGATAGACTCAGAGGAAATATGAGGAAGTATTTCTTCACAGAAAGAGTGGTGGATGCCTGTAACAGCCTCCCAGAGAAGGTGGTGGGGACTAAAACAGTAACAGGTTTCAAGAATGCATGGGATAGGCATAAGGAAACCTTAGTGGTTACAGAAGGGAGGGTTGAGCTGGAGATCAAGTAGGGTCTGCGGTATTACAGTAGGTAGGGAAAATGAGCAGATTGGGTGGGCCAAGTGTCCTTATCTGCCATCAGACTCTATGTTTCTATGTTTCTAGGCTTGTCTCACAGGCAATGGAGTGTGCTATTAAAAATGAAAGGCCAAAGGAGCATAAAAATGTAACATCTACTCCCATCTTTTACTAGCTAGAAAACTGGGAGATAAATAACAGAAAAGAACACTTTACTTTTAAAACAAAAACTTCTAGGGCACTCTTATTATTTCCCAGCTTATGAGACTCAATTTTTAAATTACACCCCTTATAGACAGCAGAACACAGGATACACTACAGCAGATATGTAATTGGTAATGTGAAAGTGGGAGGAGTGGTGTGGAATTAAAGTTTAATAAGACAGATATTGACTGAAAGTGTATAGTACATACTGTACATATATATATATATATATATATATATATATATATGAAATGGAGATAATAATATCCTCAAAATCCAAACTTGATTGTATAAAACACATCGCATGACCGTGCGTTTATCAGAGCTCGACCGCACACCTCCACTTTTAACCCCCTCCAAAACAATTTTGACATTTTATAAGATAGATAAACCACGCTGAGATGTGCAGTCGCATTCTGATATATGCATGCCTTGGATGGTTGATGCACTCGGCCTGCGGCCTCATGCGTATATCAGAGCATGTCCACACACCTCAGAGTGGTTTATCTATTACATATATATATATATATTGCAAAAAACTCCGGTAATGCATCAGTTAGGGTTGTCTTTACAGTGACAAAAGTTTAGAAATTCAATGTTAGGGTTACCAACCCTACCCCTCACCCTCCACGGACCAATAGGCATTGGGGTGTGCCTTGGGGTCATCGGCCCTAACTCTCATTCCATTTGTAAGGAAAATGGTACAGGAGAATGGGGTGAGAGTTTGGCACAATGACCCCAAGGCACACCCCAATGCCTGTTGGTCTGTGGAAGGTGGAAGGGGTCTGGAGGTAGGGTTGGTAACCCTAACATCGAATTTCCAAACTTTTGTCTCTGTAATGACAACCCTAATGGATGCATTAATGGAGTTTTTTGCAATGAATTTCCCTTCTTCTTGAGAAAGTTTAATGTTACTCATATGTGGTTGTGGGAGCGCAGGGCCCATTAGGCCCTGGGCTCCCATGATGCATGCATATTGTAATTATGTCTGCATAATGGAGTTCTCTGTAGTCTCAGTTTTGTGGAATGGTATCCATACTGTATGTGGGAGCATGGGCCCTCTGGGCCCTGTGTTCCCATCCAGCTATCTATAAGTATAGAGACACAGCGCAGGAGGGCCCTGTGTGCCCATGTTTGCAAAATGATATCCATAGGTGGGAGCATAGGCCCTGCACTCCCACCTACCCATAAGTGTAGAGACATAGTGCAGGAGGGCCCTATGCTCCCAGATTTGCAAAATGGGATCCTTAAGTGGGCGCACAGGCCCTCCGGGCCCTGCTCTCCCACCCACCCATAACTGTATCCCCAGGTTTGCAAAGTGGTATCCATAGGTGGCAGCATGGGCCCTCTGGGCCCTGCACTCCCACCCACCCATAACCGTGTCCCCATGTTTGCAAAATGGTATTAATAGGTGGAAGCATGAAAGGGCCCTGCACTAACACTACTGCATAATGTAGGGATCTGCGCTCCCATTATTGCATAATGGGAGCCATATATGGGAGTGTAGGGCCCTACCAGCCCTGCACTCCCATGTACCCATAACTAAAGAGACATAAAGCAGTCCTACAGCCATTCCAGGTAACCCTTGTGATGCAAAAGTTGCAATATCTCAGTAACCATAGCAACTGAGGAAAAATTCCCTTGCTCCCTCCCACCATTTACCCTTCAATGGAGACAGATAAATTAGTGCTCCATGTTGAGGCAGTGGGGACTGTACAAATGATCACCTGTCACTCCGCAACCCACCTCTTGTCACTACCCTGCACCTGGTGGATCAGCCACTCAATACTACCACCCTCCTTTCACACTGGGCTCTTAGCCCTGAATTTAGCCATTCTTACTCTGCCTTCAGTCACGGTCCTGCCCTTGTCCACTTCACCTAAGCCCCAGCGATCCATGCCTTTAGCCAAACTCCTAGTAACCTTGCTTCTTCTACTTGCTGGGGACATTGAAATGAATCCCGGGCCAACCACTACCCCACTGTTACTCCCTTGGGGGCTCAAACTTATGCACCTAAATATCTGTAGCCTTCTGCACAAAATAACTTCACTGCAGCAAACGGTCTGTTCACTAAGGCCTGATATTCTGATTATTACTGAAACCTGGCTTAAACCCCACAACAATGACCCTGAATTCTCCATCCCTGGCTACTCCGTTATCCGTCATGACTGCCCTGGCAGAAAAAAGGGCGGTGGCATAGCAATGTATATCTCGTTCTCCCTCCAGTACACCTTAGTTAGTATTCCTATGACCCCACAGACAATTGATGCAGTGATGATTAAACTCTCCCTCCCCAACTCCATCCCCATCTTCATAGCCAGTTCTTACTGCCCCATCGACTCCCCCTCGCAAACCATCCTGGACCTTTTGGGTTCCCTGAATTCCCTCGCCACAGGGGGTGAGATTCACATACTAGGGGATTTCAATGTGAACTGACTTGTCAGAGGTACCTCAAAGCTTCGGAATCAGACAGCCACCCTCAACATGTCACAGCTGATCTCTGAACCCACCAGGCTAAACCATAAATCACTAAACCACTCCCTCCTTGACTGGTGCCTTACCTCCCACCAGCACCATATTATAGCCTTTGGCATCCTGCCTGACTCACTCAGTGACCACCACATGATCTACTCTGTCCATAAAATCTGCAGGCTCAAGCACCACCCCAAACTATTCTCACATGATCATACAAATCCCTGGACCTTGCTTCACTCCTAACAGACCTAACAACCACTGACTGGTCCTTTATCCCCACAGCAACCTCTATCAATGCAGCTTGGGATTATTTCAAACTTAGATTCTTGGAAGCTTGGGATCACCATGCCCCACTCAGACGTACATGGGTTAGGGGCACCCATTTCCCCTGGATCTCCTCCGACATCCTGTCCTTTACAAAAGCCAGAGACCAGGAGTGGAAGTCATCCAAAGCCTCCTGCTCCCCGGCTGACAAAAATAATTACCACACCCTACGAAACATCTGCACTAGACAAATCATGCTAGCTAAAGCGAACTACTTCAAAGCCTCCTTCCAGGCTAACCTAAATTGCCCATCGAAATTCTGGAAGGTGGTAAAATCCCTTTTTTCACCACCCTCCCAACCTCCAAATCCCATGCTGATTATAAGTGGGTCTGTCATAACAGACCCACATGCAGTTGGTTGCCTCTACATTCAATTCCTCCTTTACCAACTGCACCTCAGTCCTGTTCTCAACTCTCCCCCCCTTCCAGCCTAACCCCTCCCCACCTGGCCTCCCTGCTCAGCCTCCTCCTCCAACTGCTCCCTCTTTCTCCTTTTGGCAAGTCACCCCATCAGAAGGCTATCATGCCTTGCTTTCCCTAAACCCAAACAAAGGCAAATGCCCCTCTGGACTGGATTCAAAGATGCTCCACCTGGCTGCCCCTGCTATCGTCACCCCGCTGGCTGACCTTCTAAACCTCTCATTCTCCTTAGCATCTATCCCTAAGGATTGGAAGCACGCTTCAGTAATCCCACTCCACAAGGGTGGTGATACCTCGGCCCCTGGTAACTACAGACCCATTTCCCTCCTACCTATCATAGCTAAGCTACAGGAGCAGTTAGTCCTCTCTCAACTCTCTGCCTTTCTGAACTCCTCCTCCTCCTTCTTCTTCTCACCTTATCAGTCTGGGTTCAGGAAATCTCACTCCACTGCCACCTCACTCCTCAGGCTCACAGACTCCATCCTCGATGGCATGGACAAGGGCCTTATCACCACAACGATTGCTGTAGACTTGGCAAAAGCATTTGACACAGTCTCCCATGGATTCCTCCTTTGACAAGCTCTCCCGGGCTGGGCTCTCTACATTGGTCACCAGTTGGTTCCACTCCTACCTGGTTGGCCGATCCCAGGTGTTTAGAATTGGAAGTTCCATCTCACCTCCCCTCTCAGTAACCTCTGGGGTCCCTCAACGCTCGGTCCTTGAACCATTCCTGTTCTCCATATTCCTAAATTATCTGTCGTCCACCTGCCCACACACATCCTTTCATATGTATGCAGATGATATGGTCTTGTATACATCTGGCCAGTCATCAGCTGATGTTGCAACCAGACTACAGCAGGACTTCAGTGATGTTCAGCTCTGGTTCCATGCAAACCAGCTTTTTCTCAATGCCTAGAAGACCATCTCCTTGACCTTTGGCACAAGGCAAAGACTCTGTAATCTCCCTGCAACCCCCTTCCTTCCACACCTTGGATGGGACTACTCTAGAAGTCTGCACCTCCTTCAGATATCTTGGGGTATGGCTCGACCAGCACCTCAACTTTTCTGTACATGTCAATGCCATCCACAAAAAGCTACACCCCAAAATGGGTGCTCTCTATCAGAGTCATGGTTGCATCCAGCCACTAGCTTACCATGCACCCATACAGAAAATTATTCTCCCAATATTTGACTATGGTAACATAGTCTACAGTGCAGCTCCCAGGCCCATACCAGACAGAATGGACCCTCTCTTCCACTCTTTCTGCCACTTCACACTGGATAGTTCCCCCTCCACTCATCACTGTGTACTCTACCGGGCTCTCACTCTTCCCTCACTCCATGATTGCCGATTATCCCACTGCACCAAGCTCACTGCCAAATACTGGTCCCAGTCCTTACCTCCCTACCTCTCCTCTGTGATGGCTGTCCCTAACCCTCCTGTGCACTCCCTCAGGAACATAGACTCATGAACCTTGGCCGCTCCACGGGTGTCTTCCTCAAGGGGTCAAGCATCCTTCAGATACAGGATGCCCAAACTATGGAACTCCCTCCCTACCATCATCTGGCATATGCCCCTGGAAGGGCATTTCAGCTCCCTCATTAACTCGCATTTCATGTCGTCATGTACCTGTGGGTAGGCTGAGACTAAAACGATAAGTGAACTGGGGAGTCCTACTGTTAGTCGATATACTCTCCCATTGCAGTGATTAGACCCTACCGTATGGTTGTACTGCCCAAAATTTTGTCCGCAGCCCTTATTGTCATGCTTTTCTTCATTCTACTGGATGCACTTGTTGTGATAAATCCATTCTGTATATAATGCTTCTGTAAAACTTGCATATTCCTGCAAATTTCTTGTAACAATATTACCCTGTGCTCTTTACATGTATAGCTTGTTCTACGAACGATGTTTATGTACTGTTTCCCTTTGCCCCCTTTCCCCAGGACGCACTTGGAAATGAGCACTAGTGCTCAGTGTGTCTTCCTGGTAAAACTTTTAAATAAATAAACCTCACTGCTGTTGTATTTATGACCTGGCCACCTCTAAACATGCTTAGTACACCTAAGCTGTGCTTAGTGAAAAGTCTGTATCTTGAACTGTTTTCCAGATATACTGTAGGTGCCACAAGGCACCCTGGCCACCACAATGTTATCCTAGGGGAAAATTCACATTTTCAGACTGCTGTAACTCTGGAACTGGTGTAAATGTTTTCACCAAAACAGCAAAAGGCACATCTATGGAGCAAGGGCTTGCCACCCTGCAAATATCAGCCCAAAAGTCCTACCCATTTTCTTCCCATGAAGTAGCAAAGAAACTGGATTTTTGGGGCTGTTTACCTGTGGAACTTTCATGGAAGTCCCCGGACATTCACGGAAGCACCATTGGTTTACATGGGAGAGCTTTGTCGAAAGTACTGCTGTACTTTTGCAAAAGTCCTGCCATTTTAGATGTGGGACTTTCACAAAGGTACCTGCGGTACTTTCGTGAAAGTCCACGATACTTTTGTGACAGTTCTGCAGCTAAGATGGTGGGAAAAATTAAAAAAACATATTTCTGGGCATCCTGGCAAAAATCTAATGTCAGGGTTATGTTCCTAGGGCTCTGATTAGGTAAACCCAAGTGTTGGTGTTTACCCAGGGGCAGTATTTTTTTAACTAAAATGTTTTTTCTACCTCGCTAACTGAAAACAAGATGGCGGCAGCATGAAAGTACCAAACCCATTTGCAGCAGTACAAAGTGCTTTCACGAAAGCAGAAAGTGCTTTCAAGGTGACATATATTTTTTCCCATAGGCTATAATGGGAAACTTTAAACTTTAATAACTTTTGAACAGATTAATATTTTTTTCACCAAACCTTCAACAGGCACTCCCTGACCCAGTCCCCATATACCCTGAAAATGTTGAACCAGAAAGATGAACCATTTGAGCTGTAGAGACGAGCAAAGAATTTGCCAAAAAAGTGATGTTTTTCACTTTTTTTGGCACTCAGCAGCTCCACAATCACACATCCGACCAGAATGAAACTTGCCAGATCCAGAGATCTATGGTAGCAGACAGCACATGCAAAATTTCAGTCAAAACTGCTAAACAGTTGCAAAGTTATTAAAGTGCAAAATTTGAGGCTTTAACATTAAAGTCCTACTCAACCCTAATTATACATGCACTATATATATATATATATATATACTGTATATGTATATATATATATATATCTAGATAGAGAGAAAGCGAGAGAGGATACATGATGGGCAGTAGTGTGATATGGAAAATATTCTCACTCCTGCAGAGTGAGCTCTTGTTACTCGTGAGTGCTGAAGACATGAGTGAGAGTATCCAGAGCTCAATCTGCAGGAGTGAGAATATTTTCCATAGCACATGATCTGCACATCATGGGCCAGATATTCAAAACTTTGCACTGGGTGCAGACCGTTTGAGTAGGGTTAGCGCCGGGTTTGCGTGGGTCTGCTGTATTCAAAAGGTCAAATAGCATGGGCAAACTGCATTAGTGCCTGGCAAAAGTATAATGTATGCAAGGGGAAAACCAAGGGGACATGTACATGAATGCAGGCACAATGCTATATTCAGTGCTTTAGCACCATGCAAAGTGTTTTTGCGTGACTTAGCATGACAATTGGCATGGTGCAAATTACCGCCATGGAAAAGGTAGTCTTAACTCTGGGCAGACCAGCTTTGCATGATTTTGTGGCTTTGCACGGCTTTGTGCAACATTTGCATAGCTTTGCATGACCCTACCTAGTAAATATTAAACATAGAAAGAAATCAGATATGGATGACACATGCTGCACATGGATGGCACCTCCTATGTTGCCATCATCTGCCACCAGTCCCAACCATGCCAGGCATTAATTGGTGACCTGGTGCCCATTGAACACCATGGCAGTGTGTCCATACAGCACACACCTGAAGACCACCCTTCCGTGGACACCAACAGAATCCAGCACACACATGCAGCACTGGGGGCATGGAGGGTGTTGAGGGAAGGGTGTACAGGTGGCCAGTCTGCACCGCATACTGGGTGCTGCTGCAAGGCTGGGACAATCCACGCAGTGCAAATGGTCCAGTGTAGGGACTATCCCAACACCAGTGTGCCTGTCTAATGGTATGTGCCCCCCAGCCACATACTGCACATCTGTACAGACACCACAGCACACACAGCCAGACATGTATATGTCACTGTGAGTATCCCATGCCAGTGGTGCAGCATCTGTGGGTCACACAACAGCATAACAGTAATGTCCACTGTCAGTACACACCTGCAAGATGGGCCTGTCACTGTGTAAAGTGCAGCAGTCATTCATGCCCTGCACACCATAAGCATTGCTGTGTCCCTCACACTACTGGCCCCCTTGTTACTGTGGTGTCTGCTATGTACTGTAGCACGAACTACAGTTCAACTATTGCATGCAGCACCACCACCACCTGTACCTGTGCTGTGTAGTTCCTTGGGGCACATTATTCTATGTGGTTCTGTACAAATGTAGCCTGCAGCTACCACCATGCACTTCCAGACTGACCTACAGGTAGAGCTGTGGGCAGATCCAGCCAGCCCCTGTACTTCCAGACTGACCTACAGGTGGAGCTGTGGGACTCTGCAATAGCGCTGGGCAAACTGCATGCAAATCAGGACATAATAAGTTGCTAATCTAGATGTTTGCCCACAGACTGCCTAAGTAGGCTCATTTGCATGTCACTTTTGAATATAGCAAATTTGTACCCAAGGCAAATGTGGTAGTGCTGGGCAAACATCTTACCTCCACGCAAAACCTGTACAAATGTGTCTGCACTGCACAAACATTTTGGAAACATGGTACATTTCTGCAGAATTTCACATGCGCTGGTGCTTGTAGCTTCAATGAATCCACTCCTTTGCTAGCACACACACATTGACCACATAGTTCACCTCTATCTTCCTTCATGTTACTATGCACTGGGCTGCTGTTGTGGTTTGCACTTCCTGTTTGCTATATTCAGAGCTGTCTTATTTCCTGGGCTATTATTGCACTGCACTCCTAGCCCAGTTTGCCCATATTCCATGGCACACTATATTCAGCAGGTTTAGCGCTGGGGCTATCCCTTTTGATTATAGTGGGCTATTGGTTCCTGGCTAATTTAGCATGCTGGGCTGTGCTAATTTAGTCCCGGGGCAAAGTTTTGAATATCTGGCCCCATGTGTGCTATTTATACAATGGGGATGAGAGCTTCAAGCATATTGTTATGTTTTCTTGTCCTCTTTTCCTGTTTCTGTGTGCTGTCTGCTGTTTCTGTGTGAGGTCTAAGTGTGTGTGAGTTTTACTGAATGGGCTGGGAGTCTCAGAAACACTAAGAGAGACAGGTGAGTGTCCTTTGCAATGCTAATTGAGTTAGTTGCAGGTAGAAATGAGAAACTGAAATGTTTTTGTGAAGCAGTTTCATTTAGAATGCAGGCTGTAGTGAAGTTGAGATCAGCATAGTAATGGGCTGGGAAACTCAGAAACACTATGGGACACAGGTGAGTGTCCATTGCAATGCTAATTGAGTTAGTTGCAGGTAGCATTGAGAAACAGAAACTGTTTTGTGAAGTTGTTCTATTTAGAATGCAGGCAGTAGTGTGTGAATGGTGACATCAGCAGAGTATGTATAAACTGCATTTATTTTAACTCTGATGATGTCATCACCATTTATCACACTGCAGTGGAAATTATAAAGTTACCAAATCTTGACCTGCCTCAGGATAAACAATTGACTTCCAATTGTCATATTATTTATTTATTTATATACAGTATGTATGTATGTATGTATGTAATCATGGCTGTGTAGGTGGAGCCTGCAGCCATTTTGCAATTGGTGGCTCTAAAAATGACTGATCATGGAATGCTTCCATTTTGGAGTGTCGGAAGTGTAGCTTTCTGATACTGAAAACAGTCTGCAATGCCAATCGCAATGCAGGTGGCAGGATCACACTATTTGTTGTGCCGTCGGCCACATCTGCATTGTAACTTAACTTCGCATGCGCGAGCATCGCTCATTCTCAGTTCCATCAGTGCTGACATTTTGGGAATGGCATTTTGTCATTCCACAATATGCGCATGTGTGGGTGCCAAGCATGCACTATTCCGTTGCTGCTGCCATCTTGGTGATGGCATTTACCGGCACTCATTCCACAGCGCTGGAAGAAGCTCACTGTAGCTGTATAGGCTCTGACTAAAGTTTATTTATTTATTGGCATGGGGTCCTAATGCCGTGGCTGAAACCACACAAAACAACAATGCTGCAGACAAAATGGTGTATGCTAAAAAAAGGTTGAGAAAAAACACCGGCCATAGCAGAAATAGCAGATACCGTAAAAACAAACAGGACTATTTTGTTTTTTAATTGTATCTAACTGCAAGGAGGTGTAGATTTTGGGGTTGGGGGATAATTGTTTTGTTGAGCAAAAAAAGAGCTGCAACATTATGGGACCTAGGGGGAACTGAACCGTGGCCCCGGGTTCCTGACACCGCTGGGTGCTGATGCCCTAGCCACTCCATCACGGGAGCGGCTCAACCTGGCACTGCACTGGCAGCCTCCTTGACACCCCTCCATTAGTGCATACAGTGACAGGAGTAGCGGTTATTACCATACGCTCAGAAACCCCTGTCACTGTACAAACTTTCACGCTTTCTGCAGCACAGTTATTCATGTGCTGTTTCAGCAGTGCTATATTCACCTGCTATCTTATTTATTTATAAATTTGTATCCAGGAGAGGCACACTAAGCCAATGCTCATTTCCAGGTGCAACCTGGGAAGGGGAAAACAGGGAATGAGCAGCAGCACAAAACATAGTAGCACAAAACAAAGTAGCAAAACATTAACAATAGATTTGGTAAAAAGGTGGTACAAATAGAATAAATATAATATTATGTAAAAAAACAAAACTTGTGCATACAAAATACAAAGTGTGGTATAGCTCAATAAAACACATTGCAATGAATGCAGCAATGGCAGCAACATCTGGTGAAATAAAAATTATACTCTTGAAAGGTGGATGAACTGAAAGGCGAGTAACTGACTGAGCTCATATAGGATAGAGACACTGAGGTGGTGTGGAGGTTAAACCAAGGCAGATGTGATGACCCAACTGGATGCTTTCTCAGAATGGTTAAGGCTGGGCCTCATAGGTATCAGGAGGACAGGTGATAGGAAGAGGTGGGAAGGGTTACAAGTTTCAACTGGTGCCTTAAGGAACCAGGGGAAGGGGATAGACAGAGGGAGATGGGGAGGCTGGTTCCAGAGTGAGGGAAGTCAGTAGGAGAAGGCTGATTGTCCAGCAGGGGAGCAGGGGTGTGGGTGGCAAAAGTGCAATGGTCCCTGGAAAGGAGGGAACATGAAGGGGGAGAGGAGAGGTAAGAGGGAAGGATGCAAAACCACTATTTGGATATGAATTTGAATATATTTGCCAAAGGCTTTGGTTCTGGCAATATAACTATTTCTCAGTCAAATGTTCACCACTCAGGTCAATATTTTATTCCTACATACAGTACCTCAGCTCCTGTCAATATTGTAGAAAATATGTACAGTGACAGTTGCCGATCATGGACACTGCATATTAAGTATGTCCTGATATAAAGGACATTTCTTGTAGTCTCAAATGCAATTTCTTAAGTAATGTGCAATATGCATACTCTGTTAAGGATTAATTAACATTAAAGAAATTCTTTGTTACTGAAGGTGTCCTTAATAGACAAGTTCCACTGTACATATAATAGGGTGTTTAATGTTAAAACCCCATGTTTTGTACTTTAAAAACTTTGGTAGCATCGCAGAAAATTGCACATAATATGTCATGTGCAGTCTGAATGGTAGATTTTCAAGATATGGGGAGTTTTGTGATGTTTGGTTAACCGGATTCTGATAACCAGTGTGTCAAAAACTGATAAAATCTCACATTTTTCTGCTTTGTTAAGCCATTTTTTTTTGCTCTCACCTATAGTCTAGATGATACAGACTTTTGTTCAGACTTTTCAGGATTGAAGGGGCCTGTGCCAAGGGTGTGGCTTTTGAAGGTTTTATGAAAAAATAATTATAGGTTCCAGAGTTATAAGGTTTTTAAATTTTTCTGCTGAGCCTGCTCAGTAGGGTTTTGTGATAACCCTGAAGATACAACACTAATATTTTACTTTTGCAAGTATTTTACTTTCACAAAACTAGTGTTTCTTAGATCATGAGAAGAATATTTGGGGTTTTGATGGCCGCCATATTGTTTTTTTTATTTGGTAGGAAAAAAAAAACAGAAAATACATAAAAATGAAAGAGTTTGAAAAAAAAACACACGAATGTTGCTAAACGTGACCTGTTAAGCAAGATTCTGTTGTTTGTTGTTTCTAGAAGCAGCCAGAAATACATTTTTGGGGACTTTGGCTGTCATGTTACAAAAATGGCCAATTTTTGTGTCATGAGCTGAGAATTTTAGTGTTGCTCATTTAAGTACAACACTAAAGTGGAACACTAAAATTTGTGGCACTAAAATTTATAGTGTTGCACCTAAGAGTGTGACACTAACATTCCATTTTTGTATCTCTCATACTTTTACTCATAACTCAGCCATTTTACAATATTTTAGTACCATTTTTGAATATACTATTTACATGATCCTTCCTCATGAACACAGATGGTGGGAAATTTCAAGTACAGGTCTAAAGATGATTTTAAAGCCATTCTGCAAAATCATCTCTCGGGTGGAATTTAACACTTTCTAGCAACCATGTGCATGACGTAGTGTCAGAAACATTTTCATGTCTCACATTTAAGTGCAACACTAAAGTGCTACAATGAAATCTGCAATATTGAAATGCAGATGGGCTCTTCTCTTGGCAAAGGACCAAGAGGGCGCTATGCATCTGCATCTGTTCATGCAGGTCCCCAAGGAGCCTGCATGAATGAGGATACGATTCCACTATCTCAAAAGGAAAGGAAATTCATTGCAAAAAACTGCTTAATGCATTAGTTAGGGTTGAACTTCACAAAACAAAAGTAGTGAACAGTGAAATTCTAATCCTGACTCTCCATCCCAAAGCAGCAAAAGAATAAACCTACACAAGCAAGCACAGACAGTCTTCATCAGACAAGTCAAGCAACATACCACTGTTTCCAGATGATACAAATTCAGTAGCATTGATGTGCTACCTTCGTGGATTTGCATGTGTGGCATGCACACCGCAAGACATACACACTCACTTGTAGCTGCAGATAGAAATCCAGGATACTCAAATCACAACACTACTTCAGTGTGCAGAAGCACAGGCCCCTGCAGATACAAATATAAATCCATGATATCCACATTGCAAGAGCTTGTTTGTCTGCAGAAGTGCAGACCTGTAAGGGGCAAGCACTTCTGCAGTCTCAGGTGCTCATACACACCATAAAACATACACTCACTTGACAAGCCTGCACTCCTGCAGCTGCAGGTGTAAGACATATACACTGACCTCTGGCTGCATAAGCACTGGAACCACAAAATCAATGATACTAAAATTGCGACACCTCTTCTGTCTGCAGAACTGCAGGTCCCTGAGGGGACTGCACCTCTTCGGCCACAGGTGTAAGACATACACATTGACTTCTGGGTCCAGAAAGGCAGGCCCCTGGAGGAATGCCATTATGCAGCCAAAAGTGCTGTTGCAATGTGGTTATCATGTTTTCAGCAGCAGATCTAGAAACTGTTCAAGGGGGTAGCAGGCTTCCAAATACCAAAATTGCTACTGTACTTCCATCTGTAGAAGCACAACTTCCTGAGGAGCCTGCATCTCTTCAGCCACAGGTGTAAGACAGACACCAACTTCCGGCTCCAGAAGGACAGGCCTCTGTGGGGCCTGCCACTATATAGGCAGAAATACTGTTGCACTGTGGATATCATTATTTCAGTAGCAGATCTAGAAATTGTTCAAGTGGGTAGCAGGTTTCTAATTACACAGCTGCATATAGAAAAACATGCATTAGCAGATCATGCTGTCTAGCAAGGTACCACATACATGTGCATGAGTACCTCTATCTCCATGGGTGCAGGCCCCCATGGGATCTTCTGCCTGCAGAACATGCTGTATAACATACACACAAAGGTGTGGCTGCATAAGCACATGCCTCCTGAAGGGACTGTGCTTATGCAGCCACAGATACAAATCCACAAAGGTACAGTAGCACATGAGTGCTACTGTATTTGTGTCATCTGGAAACAGTTGCATGTTATTTGTCTTACCTGATGATGGCTATCTGTGGATGCCTGTGCAGCCTTGTCCTTTTGCTGCTTGGCAGAGTGGGAGTGAGGATTGGAAACCCTAATGCCACATGTCCCTACTATTGTTTCTTTAAGCTGAACCCTAATTGGTAAATCAATGCAGTTTTTTGCAATGAATTTCCTTTCTTTTTGAGACAGTGGAATTGTATCATCATTTAACTGGGACCCTTCAGGACCTGCATGCACAGATCTGTCTTAATGCAAAAACACAGGGCCCTCCAGGCCCTGCACTTCCATGTGGCTAAAACTGCAGATGCACAGGGTCCTTTGGGTCCTCTTCCAAATGTGAAATCCAACAGAATGTGGAAGAGCAGGGCATGAAGGGGCCCTTCAGTTCCATGAAGCTGCAGATGCAGGTATGCAGGGCTCTGCAGGCCTTGCACCAAGTGAAGAGTCCATGTGGGCGAGGAAATGCAGGTCCATATGGGACTTCTGTTTCCACACTAAATGAGGAGTCCATCTAGCTGCAGAAGTGCAGGGCCCTTTGGATCCTGCACTTCCATACAACTACAGATGCAGATATGCGGGGCCCTTTAGGCCCTGCATCACATTGGGAATCAATCAGACTGCAGAAACACAAAACAAATGTCAATGTTTACTCATAACTTGGTAATTTTATCATATTTGTATAAAACATGTTCAACATAGCCTTCTTAATACCACCCTCCACCACCTCAGAAACACAGTAGGTGACAATTTTCAAGTCCCTGCCAAAATGTCATTTCATGCCACAGGTGCAAAAACAAATTTTGGCCAGGATTTGAAAAATGGCAGCTGTTACATTCATGAGGTGGTGTGAAAAAAATGGTTATGAGAAAGATCTGGGGTCACAATATTGAAAATTACCAAACTTATGATTGAGTATAGAAAAATTTTAACATGTGCTCATAACTTTTTGTTTTTTAATATTCTGACCCCATATTTTCAACATAGCCTTCTTAGTACCCCACATCATGAACCCGGGGGGGGGGGGTGAACATTTTCAAATCCTGGACTAAACATTATTTTGTGCCCCAAGAGTGAAAACACCTTTCGTCCAGGATTTAAAAAATGGCAACTATCACATCCATGAGGCGATCTGAAAAAATGGCATTGTTGAAAATTGTGGGTCAAAATATTGAAAATTACCAAAGTTATGAATGTGCATTGAAAAATGTCAACATACACTCATAATTTTGTTGTTTTTTAATATGTTATGACAAAAGTTCAACATAGCCTTCTTATCACCCCACTTCAAAAACAAGGATGGAGAAAATCTTCAAATCTTGCCCGAAAGATGATTTCACACAGCAACCATGTAATCACCTTTCTGCAGGGATTTTCATAATTTCACCACCCTTGTTCATGGTGTTTCTTTTAAATTTGGTGTAAAAATATAAAAAAATGACAAAGTTATGAATACAAGTTCAAATTACTTTGAAATACATTAAAACAGACTTACCTTATTTTCTCATACTGCAGTCGGTGGTTCCAGCAGAAGACATGTCTTTAATCAGAGAGTGGATCTATACTGTGGTCATGTTCAGGTGAGTGAGTGTTTGTGGGGGTTGTGGAATGCTAATGCTGAGTGGGAGGGGTTAAGGTAGGTTGGGTGGGTATCGAGAGGTCACATCATTGATGGGCATTTTTTTCAAGTTTAGCTAAAAAAATAAAATATAAAATCAATGAGGGATGTTTTTTTGTTTACTTTAGGAGGACCTACACTGACACTGGGGATTGGGCACCCCAGTGTTGGGATGATGTTTAGTGGCAGCAGGGCTGGGCACTCCCCTTTCGGGTCATAATGTCATACTCTTAATAGCTTTCAGCATTATAGCTAACCCAAAACAGTGCTGTCTATGACAGCAGATGGTACAATACTGCGTATACTGCTGTACGTGGTATTGCACCACTCACACAATCCCAGGCAGAGGATAAGACCTCTGCTGGGAGTAGGTTCTGCTGAGCAGCTGCCGTGGCTCACTGGACTGAGCCACAGCAACAGGAACCCAGGCACTGCATTTGACTGAGTTTGATTCCTGGTCCCAGACATTTTATTTTTTCACATATTGTGCACTCCCCAAGGTAATTCCCCCCCAGAGTTGAGAATCCTTAGTGGTGGGGTTCAGAGGGTGCAGCCCCCTGTAAAGGGGTGTGTAGGGCAGAGCCCCCACAGAAAAAAAAGACATGCTGCATGGCAGTAATTGTGCTGTATTGGCAGCGCAATTTTGCCACATGGCATAATGTCTTGTGACATTATGACCCTGTGCTGGGCACCCCTGTGCCACCATGTATATTATGGGAATGTGGTGGGTGATCTGGAGGAAAGGGAGTCAACAGAAGTGGTACCAGGGGTGGGCATCCCAGTCTGCTTAAGAAATATATTAAATAGACAGTTGGATGGATAGAGAGATAGACAGATAGACAGACAGACAGATAGAGAGACAGAGAGATCAGGGGATCATCAGCTCACTGTTCCAAATGAAGTCAGCAGCCCAACTCCAGCTATAGTTTCAATATTCAAGAAAGTCCTGCTGTTCCCACAAAAGAACAATATGAAAAAAAGTATAGTTCTTTCATATCGTTCTTTCATATGAACCATCGCTAAGCCCACTGTTTCACTGTTCCAACTGCAGCCAGCAGTACAACTCTGGTTGCGGCTACACAATTCAAGAAAGTACTGCTCATAGACACTTATTTTGTGAGATCTCTTGAAAGAACAATGGTTCTTTCATATTATGTCATGAAAAAGATGTGAAAAAAATAAGTCATACCCTCTTCTTTCATGAGCCAACAGTTCTTTCCTGACTCATGGAAGGCTCACAAAAGGACAATAAAAAAACTGAAGTCCTGCCTTCTACTTTCATGAGTTGAAATTCCCCTTCTGTGAGACTCAGGAAATAAGAATCTGGACCCCTTGCTAAGCTTTCCACCTAGGACTTGGGATCTTTTTCCAAAAAACAGCCACCAGAATCTAGGTAAAGGGATTCTGGTTAGGTAGATTCATGGGTTTGTTTTTCTCCAGGGCTTAATTGTTATGGGGTTTCAATTTTTTTTAATAAAAAACAGACAGCTGCCATAAAAAAGATTTTTTTCTCATGAAATAAAAATTTCAGCTCACAAAGGAGGAATCTTCTTTCATAAGAAAAAAATTAAGTACACATTTTTCTTTCATATCAGACATATAAATGACAGACCCCACTGAGCATGCTCAGAACCAAAATTTCA